>CM033326.1:31769639-32369639 GCA_019359835.1 Pharus latifolius | reverse complement strand
CCTGGTTTACGACCAGCTGTGAGTCCCCCCTCACCACTAATCGACGGACTCCGAGGAATTTTGCTGCCCGGAGCCCTGCAAGAAGACCTTCATACTCTGCTGCATTGTTGGTTGCAACAAAGTGTAGTTGGATGACATACTTAAGCTGTTCGCCCTGAGGTGTAACTAAGACCATCCCAGCCCCCGAGTGTTGAAAACTACGAGAGCCGTCAAAGTACATTGTCCAATAATCGGGGCACTCCAGTTCCTTTTCCAACTGCACGGGTGGCTCAGGGTTGGTCCATTCGACCACAAAGTCGGCCAAAACCTGAGACTTAACCGCCGTGCGAGGGGTAAAGTGGATCTCAAAGGCATCGAATTCGACCGCCCATTTGGCGATTCGACCAGATTTTTCTGGATTTCGGACAATATCCCCTAAAAGAAAAGAGGAAGGTACTGTGATCTTGTGCGCTTGAAAGTAATGTCGTAGCTTACGGGAAGCCATCAGTAGCGCGTAAAGTATCTTCTGGACCTCAGGGTAACGCTCCTAAGGACCATGAAGTACTTCGCTCACATAGTAGACGGGTCTGTGCACTCCTTCCCTTTCCGCGATCAGAACTGCGCTGACCGCGTGTGGGGTGGCCGCCAAATACAGAAGCAATGGTTCATCCTTTTCAGGAGACACCAATACTGGCGGACTGGATAGATATGTTTTTACCTCCTGAAACGCTTTTTCGGCCTCATCTGACCACGTGAAGTTATGATGTTTCCGCAAGGCTTTAAAGAAAGGTAGTCCCCTTTCGCCTAATCGCGATATGAAACGACTTAAAGCCGCCATGCGACCAGCCAGGCGTTGAACGTCCTTCATGGTCGAGGGCGACCTCATTTGTTCAATAGCTCTGATTTTCTCAGGATTAACCTCAATGCCCCTGGAACACACAAGAAAACCAAGAAGCTTTCCTGAAGAAACCCCGAAAGAACATTTCTCCGGGTTCAATTTTATTCCAAAGCGATTCAAGTTACAGAAGGTTTCAGCAAGATCGTCCAAATGAGACAATCTTTTGGTACTCTTTACAACCAAGTCGTCTACATATGCTTCGAGATTGCGCCCTATCTGGGAAAGAAAGGTCTTTTGCATCAAGCGCTGGTACGTGGAACCAGCGTTCTTGAGACCGAACGGCATTCTGACGTAGCAGTACGTGCCGAACAGGGTGATGAAGGCAGTTTTCTCTTCATCGTCTTCTGCCATGCTAATTTGATGATATCCCGAGTAGGCATCCAGAAAACTCATCAGTTCGCAACCCGCAGTGGAGTCAACCAGCTGGTCGATGCGGGGAAGGGAAAAGTCGTCCTTCGGACAGGCACTGTTGAGGCTAGTATAGTCGACGCACATGCGCCACTTGCCATTTGACTTGCGGACCATGACCGGATTGGTGAGCCAGTCCGAGTGATTCACCTCGCGGATGAACCCGGCTTGTAAGAGTTTGTCTAACTCTTCTCGGATGGCTTCCTGTCGGTCGGTGGCAAAACGCCTGAGCTTTTGCTTTATTGGTCGTTGTCCAGGTCGGATTGCTAACCTGTGCTCAATTACTTCCCTTGGGACACCGGGCATGTCGGACGGTTTCCACGCAAACACATCTGCGTTAGCCCGGAGGAAAGCAACGAGGTCGAGTTCCTATTTGTCATCCAGGGTTGACCCAACCCGAATTGTCTTGGATGGGTCATCTGGGTACAAAGGAACTTGTTTGAGTTTCTCATCTGATCGAGGAGCAGCCCTGATCGCATCGGTGGCGACAGTGGCGACCTGAGCGTCCCGGAGGGGAAGTTGATCGACCATCTCCAAAGATAGCCGGTCGCACGTGAGTGCCACGTTGCGACTACCTCGGACCGAAATGACACCTTTGGGGCCAGGCAATTTCCCGCACTGATAAGCATAGTGCGTTGCCATCATGAACTTAGCGAGAGTAGGCTTGCCAAAGATTGCATTATAAGCTGAATCACAATCGATTACATCGAAAGTAACCAATTCTGTTCGGAAGTTATCTGGTTCTCCCAGAGTGACCGGGAGGACCACTTGTCCCAATGGCATCATGGAGGGGCCTGGGATTATCCCATAAAACGGATGAATTATGGGCTTGATCTTCGAACGAGGAATTTGCATCTCGTCGAGTGTCTTGACCAATAAAAGATCAAGGGAACTTCCCCCGTCGATCAGGACCCTTTCGACTCTCGCGTTACTGATGATTGGGGTAATAACCAGAGGTAATCTCAATGGTCGAGTTAGCCCCGCAGGACAGTCAGCGCGGTCGAATGTCAAAGGCATATCCGACCAACGGGGATATTGAGGTTCACCAAGGGATGTCTCCGTTTGGTTAACCTCTCGGCAAAAAGTTTTAAACTGCCTTTTGGAAACGAAAGAGGAGGAGCCTCCGAAAATGACATTAACATGATTTTGAGGTACCTGGTAAGCCATTTCTTCGTCTCCATCGACGTCTCTAACCCCGCACGCCTGCTCTTTGGGCGGTAAGGTCGGCATTGGCCCAGCTCCTTGGTAGAAATCATCCAGCTGTTTCAACCAACTCCTGCAGTTTTTGAGAGCGTGGCCTGCGGAATTGTGGAGTGGACACCACCTTTTGCCCTCCTGCGGATTAGTTGATTTTTCTGGCTGGTCGGAATCCCGGCCACCAGAAGCAGCTTTACTTTTGAAAGAAAACTTATTACCTTTGGTCGAAGGTGGTTTCTCCGCGACCGCGACCTCACGGTGCTGTCCAGAGCGGTTCCTCTTCGACTTTTTTGACTTCCCACCCGATGAAGACTCCGGCTTTTTGCTCGAGTCTTCTTTCTTGACGTCCTTGAAGCCTGGTTGGGGCGGTAGGTCCCCCTTGTCAACCATTCGGTTCCATTCGACTGCCTCGGCTGCATCGGAGTATGGATCAGCCATATCGAACAGATCGGCCACCGATCGAGGAGGGTGAATGAGCAAGTCTTCAGTGAATCTCCGGTATCGAACGGCATGCTTAAATGCCCTGATTACGGAACCATCAGATATGTTCGGGATGGTATTTCTTACCCCGACAAACCTCTTGACAAACTGCCGAAGCGTTTCGGTCGAAGTTTGCCGCAATCTATGCAAGTCGTCCTCCTTACCCGGCTTTTGGTAACAGTTTTGGAAATTGCTAAGGATGGCATCGCATAGCATTTCCCAATTGTAGATAGAACCCTCAGGCTGATTGAACAACCAAGTTCTAGCCGGTCCTACGAGGACTGTTGGTAGGTAGTTAGCCATGACCTTGTCATCGCCTCCTGCAGCTTGGATGGCAGTAATATAGATCTGAAGAAACTCGGATGGGTTCTGAGTTCCGTCAAACCTCTCGATGGCCCCTGGTCGAAACTTATCGGGCCAAACGACCACTCGTAGGCCAGGCGAGAAAGCTTTGCAACCAACGTAAGGACCGTGGACCGTCCTGCAACTTTCGGTCAGGTTTCGAGCAAACTCACTTAACGGCGGGGTGACTCGAGGTCCCAAACGAGAATGAACGGGAACTCGATCCCTACTGCGAGAGTCCTGCATTCGCCGATATTTGTCCTGTCGGGACGGTATAGGCGGCGGGTAACTCCATCGACCAGAGCCAAAATGAGGACCATCTCGATCCCGGGAATGTGTCACTGAGCGGGAAGAGGCTGTTGGGGTCGCCTCAGATGCGACCTCGTCCAATCTTTCCGCCAGGATCCTGTAAAAGGCCGGTCTCTGCGCATCCGTGACCGTAGGAGGAAAGTTACGCATGAGTTCTGCGATAGATCGCAGTCGACCATGGGTACTTCTCCTAGGGGCACCGGGTGTTATTGTTTCCTCGTCCACTGGGAAGTGCTCCGGTGGTAAGGAAGGAGTCTGGTCACGTCTATGACCACGCGACCGTCGAGAAGAACTCGGGGCAGCATCGTAACGAGCCTGCGCATCTTGAAGAGCCTCTAGGGCAGTTCTGCGTAGTTCGTTGTTTTGTTGCTCGAGATCTTGCTCCTCCTTCTGTTTGCGATCTTGTTCTTCCCTGGCAGCCTATTGATCGGGAGTTTCCTCCGACAACGCAGCAAACTGCCTAGGGAGAGAAGTCGCCGATGGGGAGAACATCTCGGTTTGTTCCGAGTCGGACTCGAAATCAAAGAGACGGTGAAGGTTATCAGGGTCGAATCTTCCTGGGCTAACCTCGGGGTCACCATCGTACTTTCCCTCAGCGGGATCATACGATGGGCCGGACTCATCACCTAGCACATTAAGAACCTCTGTGGGTTCTGACCCTGTGCCAGTTGCCTCCTGGTCGATCATCATGACTTGGGAAGATGATTCATCCTGTGGAAGATTCTGGCCTTCGACCTCTTCCATCGGAACGGGATCACTTGGAGAAGGCATTGGGATATGAGCATAATCCTCGAGATCGAAATCATTCTCGGAATCATATGCTCCAGCCATGTTTCGGCGAACCTCCGAATTTTAATTAGGACGCCTTGAGAAAGGCCCCACGGTGGGCGCCAGCTGTCGACGATTCGGACTCGGGGTCCTCAGCCGAACTTATGCAGAATTTGTAATAGTGAGACCTTTCAAGATGACCCTTCGGGAAGGTATGCTGAACAATGGAGAACAGGAACACAGAGAATTTAGACAGGTTCGGGCCCTCGATGGTGGGAGTAAAAGCCCTACGTCCTGTTGAGATTTCACTAAGTGTGGTAAAATGTTTACAAATGGGAGGAAAAGTCCTCACAGGCAAGGATTTTTCCTATAAAAGTGTACAAAAAATAAGCTAAAGAAGACTTAAGAATGCTATCTGAGATATGCCGTAGACTTGGCTAACTTGGATTTCTCTCTCTTTTTCTCGATTGATACTTCATGCCATCCTTTTATACTGCTTGAAAGGGTGCCATGTGAAGGAAACTGCATCAATCAGTTGCTCGGATGGTTAGATACGGTTTTTGAAACTGCTCTTAACCTCCACGCAGGTTAAACACGTGTTATTCATGAATAACTGTACGTGTTAACCCCCTGACGGTTGATTTTCCACGTGTAGGAATCTTCGGGATACTTAGAGTATCCTGTCATATAGACAACCGAATAGATAGATCCCAGGTATCCTGATCAGTAGACGTTCTGACCGCGGGATTTAGCTGACCGCGTAATATCCCGAATGTGTAGTTCGCGTATAGGCCACGAACTTCTGACCGCGCAAGGCCTACGGTCTGACCGCGTAAAGCTGCGACTTGATCGCGTAAAGCTTGCGACCTCGTGGTGATGCCTCTCAAAATAACTTGAGTTCGCATCTCCAGACAAACGCTCTGGTTCGAACCTGTCTTGAACCAGAAGTTTATTAGAAGTGACCCGGGTGTCAATCCTCGTCAGGGAGATTGTTGCATCTAGGCCTTCATACCTAACCCTAATTTTGATGATTAATGAAAACAGAGTGTTTAGGACTAACTGTGCTTTTTGAGATTGAGTAATACAGGGCTCCGTTGGGAAGATTGTCGAGATGAACAAAACAAACCCAACGCAAGAAGGAGTAAAAGCACAAGTCGCAAAGATCAGAGACAAGACGCAAATCATGAAGATGCGAAAGACCTAAGGTATTATGAGTTTTTATTTTTACCGATCTCGGCGCTTGGAGATGATCGGTTAGAAAAAATTGTTTTTAGTTTTAACCGTACTATAAAGAGGGGTGGCGAAAGTCCTCTCTTTATCTCCAACATAAACTGAGAAATTTAGGTCATTGCATTGCATCATTTTGGTTGGATTTGGTTTAAACTTCATTTGAAAAATCTGGTTTTTCAGTTCAGTTTTGACAATAGAAGAGTTTTTCAATTTTCTAGAAAGATCTAGGCAGATCTGGATTTTTACTTCTGTTGACAAAAATGTAGCCCTTGAAATTATCTTTCAAACAAGCTATTAAACACCTCTTTTGGATTTCTGGATTTAAAGTTATCACTGTTTTTATTCAGGCTGACTGTCAGTTTGCTGAACTGACTGTCAGTTTGAATGTCAGTTTAATTAAACTGACAATTGTCCAGAGAGGGTGTATTTTGTGCTCAAAATTTTTGTACTAAACTGACTGTCAGTTTGTCCATACTGACTGTCAGTTGGGGATTCGACCACAGTGTTTTCAACTGAGTTTCTATTTGATTTTGGTCGAGTCTGTGGTCGAACTGACTGTCAGTTGTGGGTTTCAAGGTTCCTTAAACGACCACGAACGGCTAGCAAATTTTGTCGCACCCCGAAACTGGGACTACGACTACTCCTGTAGAGACCTAGCTCGCTGCAGCTAGTCCCATATATGCATAGCATACACATACCCTTGACTTCCCAGGATAAGTCAAGCACAGGAGTATATCACATTGCAACAGAGTATCTTACAAAATAGTTAAGCAGTGTGGCCTGCTGGCCTTGATATCACATAAAGAGATTACAATGCCTTCACGGCATACATGGTTTAGCAAAATAACATCTACACAGCAGAAGATAGGTGACCCACCCACAAAGAGAAGTGGACAGCAGAACAACACACATCAGGGCTCTGGCGGAACTGACGCTCCTCCTTCTGGATCCAAGAAGTTCTCCACGCCTTCATCTTGATCATTTGAACGCTCCGTCTATTGATTTGTAGGTTGCAAGGGTGAGCACTTACGTACTCAGCAAGTCAAAGGTAAGAGTAGATACATATAGTAGTGATGATATGAACCTAGACTAGTCAAGAATTATGGATGTTTGTAAAATATCTTTTTCTTTCATACCTCATCTCATGGCAGCACCTTTCATAATATAACATCATCATTCATGTTCACTAGATTATAGCACTACCGCGACACGTCGACACACGACAGCCCACGGTAGCACTCCTTATCATGACAACACATGTCATTTGGGTAATCTTGATTAAACATATTTTATTTAGAAAATAGTACTTGTGTCACACCCCGTGGATTTAATCCACCGCAGCAGACTCCTATAAACCAGGGAGCTCGGAGTATTCGAATACGTTTTTAACTCTGCAGAGAGGTACCAATTTACCCGCAAGATATTCCACTGTCAAGCCTTTCCTATCATAACAAAATGATTGGACCCCTGACTCACTTCATATTGTGAGCGGCAAGGTGGAAATAACAAGAACTTTTGTTATGTATCACTCACAATTCACCCCTGACCCTGTGGATCTCTCGCGAACCACAGTTGTGGTAGGTTGTACCCAAACCTCCACCCCTACTCATATCCCCATTGCTGGGTCAGATATCAGATCACCTTCAGTGATAGTGTGGGAACCGTCCCTTGTGTCAAACATCACAACACAACTCCTGCAGGGGTTTTATGTGCGATCCACATAAGTACTTGTTCGGGCCTGTCCCATACCAGGCTTGAAGTTAGCACGTTGTTCATGCCACTAGACGCACAACACAAGGTTCTAGTCCTTATATGCCAGTGACCAGACCATCCACAACCCTGCACCTTCAGTGCCTGCATTACTTTGCAGTCTAGCACCTCCAGTGCTACCACCATTCCATACCATTTTCTGGTCACGGCTAGAGGTTTTATTTCATGAATATAAATATATAAATACATATAATAGTTCATGGCTCAAAACTTGTTTATTTCACATTTCACAGATAACCAATCTAGTACTGCCAATTCATAAATCAACCATTCTCAATCTTTCTCATGCAATATTACCTATATTCAAGGTTATATTATAGCAACATTTAAAATATAGGTTCAAGATGACCAAGGATATGACTTGCCTTCCGCGTCTTAAGAAACAGCAGTTGATGACGGGTCAACAGCGAAGTCCTTGATCTCAGCTTCTGGATCTGCTCGACGACAAACCAAACAATACACACAAATATTACTTATATATTAAAATGTTTTATGATCTATATGCAGATATGCTTTACAAGAGTGACTGAATGATACTGGAGATAATTGAGATTGTAAGCTGAACTGAGTTGAGATCTAGGGTTTCAAGGAATTGGCTAAGAATGGTGTTAGATGCTCTTAGGATCTCAAGGTTAATAAGAACATCAGTTTTGTGGCTGGTTTGGTCAAAAACAGCGAATGTCAGCAGATTGACATTCGGATCAAGAATCTGACATAACTTCAAGGAAAACTAGAGAGCTTATCTCAAGTTATGACAGTAGAAGAAAATGTAGATCATAACTCTACAAATTCAGTGGACAAAGTGGCTTTCAAAATGCACAATCAGAAGTGGGTAAACAAGGCCAATGCCATTGGCTGGCATGCACTGGGATAGTGTCAAAAACTAGGGTTTAGCATAACATGCATTTCAAGGGCTCAAATCAAGTTGTGATAGAAGAATAAAATGTAAATCACAACCTCAGGAATCTAAGGGACAAAGTTATGCCCAAAATGCACATCTGGAAGAGAGTAAAAAGGGCTAATGCCACTGACTGACATAATCTGGCATTGATCTTGACATGGCCAGAAACTAGGGCTTGGCATAACTTTTGATCTAGAGCTCCAAATGATGCACCACTTTGTCTGGGAGGTAGGCAATGATAACAGGAACAAATCATTCAACAGGATCCAAAGCTGAAAATGGCTGGAAGATGATGAAATTCAAAGGAGAAGTGTGGTGGCGACACGGCACAGTGAAGCCACTGGACAACAATCTTGGCATGGCTGTAACTTGAAATCTGGGCAGTTTCAGAGATCGAGCTAGAAGACAAAAATGTTCAGGAGGTTGAGGCACACCTGAATGACAAAGTGGATGAAGCTGAAACGGCCAGGAATAGGTTTTCCGGTGATCGACACCGGAGAAGATGCACTGCCATTTGGGGGTTTTCGATTTAGGCCGAATGAACTCAATTACAAGCTTGGAGAGTGAAAGAGAGGTAAGAGGAAGTCACCTGCACAATCAATTTGGCCGGAGGATGGCCCGAGAAGCCTGGCGACGATCGCCGGTTTCTGGAGAAACTCAAATCTGGGGAAAGCTTCAATTCGAGCTCAATCTGGAGATCTTGATGCACAGGCTTGCTGGAAATGAGTCACTGATCATCTTCTTCCACAGAATCGAGAGCTAATTCGGGCTGAATTAAGCTACATTGCAGGAACAGGGTAATCGGCAATTCCGGTGATCGCCGGCGTTAGAGGTCACCGGTGAGCAATTAAATGGTACAGCATGATGAGTGAGATGAGAGGAACTCACTGGTGCTGTTAATTTGGCGAGAGGTGCAGCAGATTGTGCTGGCACCGTGAAGCTCCTCGATGGCTCGCCGGAGAAGACGACTGCAGCGAGGGAATTTGGAAATTTGGTTAAGTTCTGGTGATGAGGAGATGATACAAGGCACTGGTGGCTTAA
This sequence comes from Pharus latifolius, assembly GCA_019359835.1. Classification (NCBI taxonomy): domain Eukaryota; kingdom Viridiplantae; phylum Streptophyta; class Magnoliopsida; order Poales; family Poaceae; genus Pharus; species Pharus latifolius. The sequence goes on along the minus strand of CM033326.1, from coordinate 32,360,316 downwards.
ATAGACCAGAGGGCGAAGCTTGCAAGGTTTAAACAGCATTGAATTGGTGTCAGTTGACATGAGTTGCCGGGCGCAGATGCAACAACGGCGAGCGGCGACGCGACTGTGCACTGGTGAGGTGACTGCTGATCAAACTATTGCTTCATCGGGACGCAATGCTGTTGGGCGTTGCAAGGCAGTGGCGACAAGGGCTAGCAAAGCACAGCGACGTGGCAAGAAAATGCTGACAACGGTCGCGCACGGGAGCAAGCTGTTCATGGGCGTTGCCACGGCGATGGCTGGGGCGTGGACGCGTGTGCACATGCAGATTCAAGTAAGCACGAGCTCAGGCGAGGCGAGGCGTGGCGCAAATGCACGGCGATCTCTGGTCGTGCATAGCAGCTGCTGTCCTGGTCGAATTTGGGCTTGATTGCAATTTCCAATTCTTGATTTGGACTGATCTGTAAATCTGGAGATTTGGAAGGTCACAGGATAGATTTTGGAGATTTAAGGGCTAGAACAGAATAAAGCTGAGGCTGATTTGGTTGATCTAGAAGAGACATATGCATGCATGATTTTTAAGAAAGAAACTTTTCACCCCAAAACTCAGGATGTTACAAATTTTCATCCGTAAATTTTGTCGGCCGTTGTGCACTAAACTGACTGTCAGTTAGGCAAACTGACTGTCAGTTTGAGTTGCTGATTTTCAGCCCTAGCTCCAACGGTTCTTTTGATTCTTGAGGCTATAAATAGGGGCTTTGGGCATGTATTTCACACAACAAGCAGTAGCATTTCTTATACACTCTTGAGCTTTAGTTTTCTACTTAAAATCTTGATCTTTTGATCAAGCGAGTGTTTTCTGATCCACCGAGCACTTCAGTTTTTTTGCATTGCATTCACTTAGTTTCTCGGTGCGTGTTTGGAGGTCTAGAGAAGACCTCGCTGCTTGTTACTTTTGGTGAGCGCCCTCACCTAGACGGTTCGGAGGCGTGGCCGTTGATCTCTCCAGATCGGAGTTTGTCGAAGATGCTCGGCAAGCTTGTACAAAGCATCGGTGCTCGCCTTTCCGGAGTGGACAAGGAGCAACCAATAGTTGATAATACTCTTCGTGAGTATTGAGGCAAAACTCAAGTGACTTGAGTGCTTCAACGAGGACTAGTGGAGACTGGGCGAGTCTCTGATACCTCAGTAAAAATTACTGTGTTCGTTCTCTTTTCTTCTTGCTTATATTATTTGTTCTTGATTTGCATTAATTTGTTTTTAAGCTTTAAGTTTTTAAAAGCCTCCTATTCACCCCCCTCTAGTCGGCATCCTTGATCCAACAGCTTCGCGACCTTAACCATGTTCGGAAAGGTTTCGCGACCATGGATTGGTTCGCGACCATGAAAAGGAATTTGTTATCTGTTCGGAATTGTAATCCGATCCGAATATATATAACTAAGCTTATCTGTTTAGGATTAGTTAGTTAGTTATGAGTCTAATACGTTTAGGTTATTGAGTTTGATACGTACTCATACGATTGGACTATAAATACCTTGTAATAGGTCTAGTTTAGATTATCGAAGAGTCATAGAACTTATTTGAGTTTTAAACACTTATAGTTCCTTCGACGTAGACAAGTGTGCCTAACGTTCGACGTGTAAAGCCCTCTTTGAAATAAAGAGTTGTGCAATTATTTTGGGTTTCGGCATTTCCGAATAAGATCTCATTATTCCGGATATTAGAATCTGGGCGAGGCTAGTGCGAAAACCAAGGCTAGATCTCAAATGGATCAAAAGCGACATACGACGTTCTTCCAGAAGAAACGCTGTACCGCGAGGGAGGTGATGCTGGCCAAGGGCTCAGCCTCCACCCACTTGGAGAAATAGTCCACGGCGACCACTGCATACTTGTAGCCCCTGGGTGCTGGGGGAAGGGACCAAGAAGGTCCAATCCCCAGCGCGCGAATGGCTCAGCCTCCACCCACTTGGAGAAATAGTCCACGGTGACCACCGCATACTTGTAGCCCTAGGTGCTGGGGGGAAGGGACCAAGAAGATCCATTCCCAGCATCACGGAGGGCAGCCTGGTGCCCTTTGCCATTTTCTGGCAGGCCTCACACGCGGAGACAAGGTCTCGCATGCCGCGGACCAACGTGGGCCAATAAAATCCTTGGCGGAGAACCTTCGCTGCTACCGTGTGCGGGGCCAAGTGACCCGCAGCTCCCCAAGTGAATGTCCCCGAGAAACTGGAATCCTTCTGCCCGTGGGAGGCAGCGGAGAAGGGCGGAAGCCCCCCGCTTGTAAAGCTTTCCCTCCAGCAGGAGATACACCCGTGCCTTGGCACGGAGGTGCTTCGCCTCGGTGTCGCCGGAGGGCTCCCCCTTCCCCCTTATTGCAGGAGATGAGGGGATCCATCCAAGACGCGGCTCGAGCGATCTCGGAGACCTTCGGGGCACAGGACTCGAAGTCCGCACCCGGAGGGGTCACCGAGGGCTTTGCGATGATCTCAAGGAAAGCGCCCCCAGGAAGAGGTTCCCGAGCGCTGGCCGCCCAGGCCAAGGCGTCTGCGCTGTCGTTATCCCTCCGAGGGATATGTCGAGCCTCCATGCCCTCAAAGTACTTTTTCATCTTATGTACCTCCCCCAAGTACAGGCTCAGGTTGGCATCATGGCACGGGTAAGACTTGTCCATGTGGCAAACCACGAGCTGAGAGTCTCCCTTGACCAGGAGGCGTCGGATTCCCAGGGAGCGCGCGAGGCGTAGCCCTAGGAGCAGGGCCTCGTATTCGGCGACGTTATTCGTGGGGGGAACTCAAGCCTCGCCGTGCACTCCAGTGTTTTTCCTTCAGGGCCCCAGAGGACTACCCCCACACCGGCCCCGGCGAGGCACAAGGAGCCATCGATCATGAGTGTCCAATGGTTGTCGTGCCGGGGCGGCTCAGCGGGAGTCTCCCCCTTCGTCCCGGAGACGAGGGTTGGTGTGGGGGTGGATCACTACTGCGCCAACGCACATTAGTTTCTCCACAAGGGGGTGGCCCGATCTTCACAGTGTAGGATAGAAACAAGATAACTAGCTGCGAACAGCCGAGGTAACTAGCTTTATACCTGCCAAGGTTGGTTGCAACCCATACGATGGGGAAGACGATTCGAAGCTACAAGAATACCGACCCACTGTCCGAACAATCGCAGAACCACAAACTGGGACTAATCCACACAAAACGGCCGGAACCGTAAAGCACGAACTAGGGGGACCTGTAAAGATCCTACTCGCGAATCTAAGAGAACTCACAAGAGCAAAGGTAGAGGAACACTTAGCAGTCTCACTGCGATAGCATATAGTTGAATGGTTTGATCAAAAGTTCCAAAATAGTTGAAGTACTTGGATATTTATACTAAGAACAACCCTTCTAGTTTAGGTGTGAAAGCAAACAAGAATTGAAGGAGTCTTCTTGGACGTTCAAAGGTCATCTTGAGTTGGTAAGTGTGAAGACTTTTCATTTCTCGCGCAGGACTTGACAGCACGCGCAGCTTCCACCAAAACAGTGATAACTTTTGCTTCAGAAGTCGAAACGACGCACGGTTTGAAATGCAGTAAACTAGACTTCATTATCTTTCCAATGATGTGGCCCATGACCATGTTGCACGTCCAGATGTTCTCCAGAATTTCTGGCAAAAACATGGTTAGTATGTGCCATACGCCTTCATCGTGCATGTGACCAATCTTCATCGTTCCTTCCGTTGCACCTAAGTTCAATCGAAGAAGTAGAAGTTGGAAGCACCTTTAAGTTGTCAAAATCTAGAATGATACTTAGGTTAGCGTTCACCTGGTCATGTATTTTTTTGGCTCGAGCTCGAGTGATTGGTCCTTGGATGCGACCATCTTGATCATCAGGGCGATCATCTTGTTCGTTGGATCGACTATCTTGGTCGTTCATACTTTGGTTGTTGAAGCTTGTGATGTCCACATCAGGGGTCCATAAGGGTGAGGGAGAAAAGAGCGAGCTCGGCCCCCCACTTCCCGATCCGGCCGGTGGCTTCTTTGTTCCGCAGCACCTCCCCCAGGGGGAGAGATGACGGGACTGTGATTGGGTGTCCTAGGAAGTAGTGATGTAGCTTTCGGGATGCCATAGGAGGGCGTAGAAAATCTTCTCCACCTCCGTGTACCGAGTCTTAGCCCCCTAGAGGGCTTCACTCACGTAGTACACGGGGGCGCTGTTGCCCGTCCTGCTCCTTTACCAGCACCGCGCTTATAGCGACCGGGGTCGCAGCGAGGTAAAGGAGCAGGGGTTCTTCCGGAGACGGGCTCACCAACATTGGAGGGCTCGTGAGGTACTTCTTTAGGTCACCGAAGGCTGCTTGGGACTCGGGAGTCCACAGGAACCCCTCGAGGCCCCGGAGGATTTTGACGAACTGAAGGCCGCGTTCCCCAGACCGCGAGACGAAGCGGCTTAATACACCCAGGCGGCCGGTAAGCCGTTGCACGTCTTGCATAGAGCGTGGAGGGGGCATGTCCAGCAAGGCCCGAATTTTTTTGGGGTTGGCCTCTATGCCCAGCTGGGACACGAGGAAGCCAAGCAGCTTCCCCCCGCGTATGCCGAAGGCGCACTTTTCAGGGTTGAGCTTCAACCCATACTCGCGGAGGTTGCGGAAGGTTTCCGCTAAGTCGTCGATGTGGGCGGCCACAAGGAGACTTTTGACAACCGCGTCATCGATGTAAACTTCGACGTTGTGGACGATTTGGTCCCTGAAGACCAACGACATGAGGTGCTGGAAGGTTGCTCCAGCGTTTTTCAGCCCAAATGGCATATGGACGTAGAAGAAGGTGCCGAGGGGAGTTATAAAACTCGTCTTTTCCTCGTCCTCCTTGGCCATCCGAACTTGATGGTAGCCTGAATAAGCGTCGAGGAAACTCATTAGCTCACACCCCGCGGTCGAGTCGACCAGTAGGTCGATCCGCGGGAGCGGGAAGTTGTCTTTTGAGAAAGCGCGGTTAAGGTCAGTGAAGTCCACGCACATCCTCCACTTGCCGCTCAACTTCTTCATGAAAACAGGGTTCACTAGCCATTCGGGGTGCAAGACTTCCCGAACGAATCCTGCCTCTCGGAGCTTGGCAATTTCGGCCTTCATGGCCTCTTGGCGTTCGAGGGAGAGTTTTCTCAACCTCTGCTTCACTGGGAGGCGACTGGGCGTCACAGCGAGCTTTTGCTCGATAACGCTCCGGTCGACGCCCCGTATGTCTGCGGGCTTCCATGCGAAAACGTCAAGAGTTTCCGTGGAGGAAAGCCGTGAGCTGTTCAGAGTGTTCTTTGGGGAGGTCCACCCCGATCTTGATGGTCCTTGCCTCATCCTCTGGGGACAGCGGGACTTTCCAGAGGTCCCCCTCTGGGCGCGGCTTAGGGGGAGACCTCCCAAAAGGGACTGCCGGGGTGTCCGGCACCGGGGGAGAGTTCTCCCCCCCGGGGCCTTGATCACATTGACGCTCTCAATCGCTGCGGCGGCGCGCTCGTAGAGAGCACGGGACACTTCCTGGTCGCCTCAGGCGGTGGTCACGCCACGAGTCCCAGGGATCTTCACTCAGAGGTAGCTCTGGTGGATCGCCGCCCCTAAACGGTTGATCGTGGTCCTCCTCATAATCACATTGTATGAAGAGGGGAGGTCTACCACGTCAAACCGGACCATCTCGGTCCGGTAGTTGTCTGGGGAGCCGAGGGTCATGGGGAGATCAACCTTCCCCACCGGGTAGACGGTCTTCCCTAGGACGAAGCCTTGCAAGGGCCCGGTCGCGGGTTGCAGCAGCTTATCGTCGACCTGCATTTCCCTGAGTGCCTTCAAGTACAGGATGTCGGCGGAACTCCCGCCGTCGACGAGGATACGCGCCAGCTGGCAGTTGTAGACAGTGGCAGAGATGATGAACGCGTCATCATGGGGAAAGCGAACCTCACGCGCGTCTTCCACTGTGAAGGTGAGGGGGACGTCCGACCACTTTGGCGGCCAAGACGTGTGTAGCACCCCCACCACCTTTACCTCTCGTGCGTACTCCTTACGCTGGAGCTTGGAGTCTCGTCCTGGGACGGATCCCCCCGTAATGTCATTTACACGTCTTTGGGAGTTTGGAAGGGGAGCACTTCGGCTGAGCCCCCTTCCCGTGCCTGCCTCTGCTACTCCCCTGAGGGAGCAGGGAGAGCCAGCAAGGCTGGCGGATGGGGCAAGGAGGTAGGGCCCCCTCCCCCTGCCCACGCTGGTCGAGGAATGCGGCGAAGTGTTGGAGAAGCTGGTGGCATTCCCAGGTAGCATGGATATTGGACTTGTGGAAGGTACACCACAAGCTGGCTGTGCCCTCCTTGCCTCCCGTTGCGGGGCTTTCCCGGCCGCGGGACGACTGTCCCCCCCCTGGCCTTTCGGCTTGAGGAAGGGGTGGTTGCCCTTGTGGCCATCGCGCAAGCCGCCTCCTCCCTCGAGGACAAAGATGTCTCGAGGACGTGGGTCGTTGCGATTGCCCCTCTTGGGACGCTTGAGGGAGTCCCTAGCCTCCCGATTGGCAGGGGCAGGGGACCCTAGTTCTTCTTCCAGAAGTAGTCCTCCTCCGCCCGAGCATACTTCTCAAGCACAGTGAAGAGCTCGTCAGCGGAGGAGGGGCAGCTCTGGGAGAGCCTCCGATGGAGCTCCCCAGGGAGGATCCCGCTCTTACACGCCTCAATGACCGTGGAGTCAGGGACGTGAGCCACTGTTCTCTTGACCTACGCGAAGCGCTTGAAGAAGCTTCGGATGGTCTCCCCTGTCCTCCGCCGAACGGTGTAGAGTTGGGACGAGTCCAGGGGACGCACGTAGTTCCCCTGGAAGTTTGCGCAAAACTCGCGTTTGAGCTGCGCGATGGACTTGATGGAACCAGCCCTCAGGTTGTAAAACCATGAGCGGGCAATCCCGGTGAGGTAGAGGGGGAAGACGTTGCACTGCACTGTCTCATCCCCCCGGCCGCTAAAATGACCGTGGAGTACGCCTGCACGAACTCATAAGGATCGGCCTCACCATTGTAATGCTCTATATGTGGCGTGCGGTAGGGTCGCTGCCAGCGGATGCACCAAAGTCGAGATGGTCCGGGCGTCGGGAAACCCCCCGGTGCAGGAAACATTCCCGACGCAGGGAAAGCTCCGGACATTCCCAGGGTAGGGAAGGCTCTGGACGTTCCCAGCGTGGGGAAAGTGGACGGGAGCCCCATGACGAACGGCGGCGGTCCCCCCATAAATGAATATGGGGTAGGTAAATAGGAGCCGGGGCTGCGCCAAGATGCGTAACAACTCCTCCACAATGTGCTGGGCGTGGAGTTGGCCCTCGACCAAAGCCCCTAGCAGGGGGTCTCCAGAGACTGGGATGAGAGTTGGGGGGCGCTAGGCCCTGCAAGCTCAGTTGTGGTCACCAAGTTGAAAGTGAGAATCCTCCTACTGGAGACCACGGGGCGAGGGGATGGCTCCTCCCCCCAAGTGTCCCCGGATGACGAGGCCGCGACGACATCATCTTGCAGAGGCGGCGCCATGTCACTGGGACCGGCACTGCCAGAAAGGGAGAGGGCCTGAGCCCTCGTTCTCGGGGGAGCCATGTCGATTCGTCATGAGTCCCCACGGTCGGCGCCAACTATCAGCGTATTGCGAATACCTCGGCAGGTTTTACGGAAGTTCCTAGCAAACGAACGACGACGCGAGTTGACCGTGCAATCGATCACATCCCGTCGGGCAAACACTGAAATAAACGCAAGGGTTTATACAGGTTCGGGCCTCAGTGGAGGCCCTAGTCCTATCGACGTGCTCCCGACACAAGTCGGCTAGGGGGCTCTCTCGTGGGGAGAGTGCTCCAGAGCATGCCTTTTAGTTTTTGTGTGTTGATGGTAATGAATTGTCTTTTTTTTACAAAAGAGGGGTACAAGGGCATATAAAGGCCCAAAAGATGCAGGTTACTAAACTACCCCGGTTGCTGCAGTTGGATCGAGGGGCATCGATGTCTTTCCGCCGGCTGAGGGGTTTGGATGCTCGACAAGTGTCCTTTCTGATTCCTGAGACACCTCTCACGTGACCGGCACGTGACCCTGTGTGGGAATCCTCCACGACATTTCCCAGGAGGTCCCCGAGGCCTTGATCGTCAGGACGATGGTGGCCCCGAGGACTCAGGTCCCCGGGGCGCTTCTCACTGGGACGGCGGCGGCGCCTAGGACACGGGTCACCGGGATGCGGGGTCTCTGGGGCACTTATCACCGGACCGGTGGCGGCGCCCGGGATGCAGGGTCCCCGGGGCGCTTATCACCGGACTTGATCGGGGCGAGATTTCCCCCAACACATGATATTAACTCTCTGTGCGCAATATTTAATAAGAATTTCTCTTAAACTAAGCCAATCAAGGTCAAAACATTGAAGTGCTCTGTAAGTCAAAGCATTGGAGCGCTAACAAATAAATTAATCACCTATGACAGATATACCACTAGACACTACTTTTCACCCACTGACATGTGGGACCCCACCCATCCGCCATACAGACTGCGTAAATGTCAACGGTCCCACGTTGAGTGCTATGCAGTTTGACGAGTTGCCACCGACAGATCTCCTCGTATATTTTTCCACCGTAACATCAAACACAAATATTTCTAGTCTACTGAAACTGAAAGGTGGCCTAGAAACGTGGAGTTCTATTTGGGCCTAAGTCTCAGTGGTCGAAACAGCGCCCGTCCGCCGCCCCCCGATCGTGCTCCCTCACCACCACTACCGCGTACCAACCTTTTTCGTGATCTGTAACTAATTTCCTCATTGCCATGTGGGCACAAAGAGACCAATTTAGATGCCTTGTCCCACATGCCAGAATTCCATTGGCACAAACGCAAGCAAAGCTCCGCGTAGTTGAAAAGTTCCCTTCCGCCTCCCTTACCGCTACACTCACCAAAACCTGTACTCCATAATTTTATCATATATCACTGACATGTAAACCCCACCAATTACCAGTGCCCACCTCCACAACAAAAACTAAATACCAAAGACACAGAACTGTGGGTCCAGCAGCAACGCGAGGTCTCGTACCCCTCATGTCATGGTATTACACTCCCACCTTGTAAACATGTCCCGGTAGAAGTATCGTCATCCATAATTTACTCTTAGATCACTGACACGTAGACCCCAATAATATTCATTGACAACCTCTACGTCACATATATTATATCAAAACAGCAGACCTGCGGGTCTATAAACAGTTATCAAGGAAAATTTTCCCCACATGTCATCCTTATAACTTTTAGCGTGTAGAAATGTCATGGTAGAAGTATCCTTCCCGTAATTTACTCCTGGCTCACACTGGCACGTAGACCTCACCAGTAACCAGTTACGACTACTACGTCACATATTTCATTCCAAAGCGACCGACCTGCGGGTCCAACATCATCGCAAGGTCTAGTACCCCACATATCATAAACTTAAACTTTCAACTGGATAGAAATGTGCCGGTAGAAGTGTCCTTCGATCTTCTTCTCCCTCGGCTGGCCACCTCCATTAAAACACACCTCGTCGCCATAAAAAGCGCACACATACACACTTGGCTTCTTCCCATCTCCGTAACAACCTAAGCCTTCTCCTGCTCCTCCTCCGCCATGGCGATCTCGCCGGCGGCGGCGGCGGCGGCGGCTCTGGCCGTCACCCTGGCCGTGCTCTCGCTCGCCATCCCGGCTGTCAGCTTCTACCTCCCCGGCGTCGCCCCCAACGACTTCGAGAAGGTCCACCACCTCTCCTCCCTTAAGATCTCTCTCTTGTGTTGCACCATTTGCGTTTAATTCTACCTAGCACCATTTGCTTTTGGTTCGGATCTAGCGTTAGGGCCTCGAGATCTGGGTCTGCGTGGCTCGGTTGTTACGAGATCTGGCGGTGCGGGGTTAGATTTACCGAAGGTTTCGAGCAATGTAGGTGATATGCGTGGTTGGTGTTTGGATGGAGTTCGTGGGGGGATGAAATGTAGCGATGGAAGTGGAGAATGATGGTTCATTTGGCGTGAACCGTTTAATTCGGTGAACTGTTGATGCTTATATAGATTAGATAGTTTATACTACATCAGAAGAGTGGGTATGGAAAAAAGGGTAAAGTGCATATTTTGTCTCTCCATCTTGCGGACATGCTCATTTAAAACAGCTCAAATCGGTCCCTCTGCTTTCAAAACAGGATAAATTTTTGTGTTAGGTGGTTTTGTATGTTGTTTTCGTAATGTGGCTTGGTATATGAATGATATGATGATTTTGCCCACATCTACAAGTTTGCAATACAAAATCATCTTATTTCCTTCCTCGTTCCAACTTGTTGGTAACACATCAGGACGAACATCGTGGAAGGTGTTTGTTGCGTGTGTTGATGCCCAGAGTCTCGTTGAATACTTAGTTTGCTCAAACTTGTTATATTTTTTCACATATTAGCAATATACACTAGTCTACATCATAAAACAACTTATAATACCACTTAGGGACAAAAACAATCCAGTGTTGAAATTGAAAGTAGAGGGACCAATTGGAGTTGTTTTGAAGTAGAGCGACCAAAATGAGCGCGAGAGCAAAATAGAGAGGGATCAAAAGCACACTTTATCCAAAAAAAAAAAAACTTAGCTTTTGACACAAGAAATTACAGTATTTGCGTTGATGCTACATTATCATTTTTTTGTTGTTGTTTACAAACTCAAAAATGCTTGTTTTGACATGTAGACTCTTATGTATGGTGTATAGTATTTATCAGATATATATTTTGTTATTTTTTGTTTCTTGATGACATCCTATATGTAGGCAAATTATTTGGTGGTTCATACTGTTTAAATGTAGCTGATGTTCTGCTCGTTTTTAGAGTTATTATTTGTTTTATTTATTACGCATATATTGAAACTTATTGTTTAGTGCTGTCGTTTGCCTTGGAAATGGTGGTGCATGTGTCATCAACTCATGATCAATACTAAATCATCTTAAGATTCTTGTTTATGGGGATCTTCTTTGTTTGCATATATGCAACTAGCTACTAATGCAAAATATGGCATTTTTTGGCTATTCTTTCATTCTTAGTATTTTATGGCTGCAGAAAGATCCACTTCTTGTGAAAGTCAACAAGCTAACCTCAATCAAGACGCAACTTCCCTACTCCTACTATTCTCTCCCATTCTGTAAGCCGAACGTTATTGTTGACAGTGCTGAAAATCTTGGGGAAGTTCTTCGTGGTGACCGCATTGAGAACTCTCCTTACACGGTTTGTTCTCCTGATATAATTGGGTTTGTTTGATTGATACTAACATGCTAGGATTTATTCAATGTTTGCCACTATCACCCTTTTCCAGTTTGAAATGAGGGAACCTCAGATGTGTCAAATAGTCTGCAAGATTTCAGTTGGGGAGAAAGAAGCAAAGGTTCTCAAGGAAAAGATTGAAGATGAGTACCGTGTCAACATGTTAGTACTGTAGTTTCAAATTGTAAAAGTTTATCCATGTGACCATGCCTATCAGTCTTAACTCTGAACTGACATCCTCAAAATTTAACAGGATTCTTGACAACCTACCTCTAGTTGTTCCTATTCAAAGATTGGATCAAGAGGGTGCTGTCTTTTATCAGCATGGTTTTCATGTTGGGGCCAAAATGCAATACTCAGGGGTAAGTATGAATGCACAATTATGATGTGCTATTATGTGAGTGCTGAGGAAACTAAAATTCTTACATCTTAACTTTTTCCCTGTAGAGCAAGGATGAGAAGTACTTCATCCACAATCATTTATCATTTACAGTGAAATATCACAAAGATGCCCAAAGGGATGTTTCTAGGATAGTAGCTTTTGAAGTTAAACCATACAGGTAAAATTTGACATTTTAACTTGTTATTATGGTTTTGAAGTATTTGGATAGTGACCTTCTTCTGCTACTAGAGCTGAACTAAAAAGATAATATGCTGCAGTGTTAAGCATGAATTTGAAGGGCAGTGGAATGACAAGAAGACCCGGCTGAGCACCTGTGATCCTCATGCAATACGTATAATTACATCCTCTGAGTCTCCACAAGAGGTCGAAGTTAACAAGGATATCATATTTACCTATGATGTGGATTTCAAGGTCAGTATTTCTGCACAAATTTCTAATCTAGATAAGTGATTCCAACAGTTATGGTACTGTTTAGTGTGCCCTAAGGTGAAAGTGTGAAGAATGTGTGGTGCTCTTCTCATTTCTGAATTATCTTCTGACTTGCAGGAGAGCGATATCAAGTGGGCATCTCGGTGGGACACATATCTTCTGATGACAGATGACCAAATCCACTGGTTCTCCATTGTGAATTCCCTTATGATTGTTCTCTTCTTGTCTGGAATGGTTGCAATGATCATGCTCCGAACCCTTTACCGAGATATCTCCAAGTATAACCAGCTTGAGACTCAGGAAGAAGCCCAAGAAGAGACAGGATGGAAGCTTGTCCATGGTGATGTTTTCAGGCCCCCATCAAACTCTGACTGGCTGTGTGTTTATGTTGGTACTGGTGTGCAGTTCTTTGGCATGCTGCTTGTCACTATGGTTTTTGCAATCCTTGGCTTCCTTTCTCCATCGAATAGGGGTGGGCTGATGACAGCTATGCTCTTGCTTTGGGTATTCATGGGATTGCTTGCTGGATACTCCTCGTCGCGTCTCTACAAGTTGTTCAAGGGCTCAGAATGGAAGAACATTGCCTTGAGGACAGCCTTTACATTCCCTGGAACCGTGTTTGCTGTTTTCTTCTTCCTGAATGCTCTTATCTGGGGAGAGAAGTCTTCCGGAGCGGTTCCATTCACCACAATGTTTGCACTTGTCCTTCTTTGGTTCGGTATCTCAGTGCCCCTCGTGTTTGTTGGGAGTTTCCTTGGTTTCAAGAAGCCAGCCATTGAAGATCCTGTGAAGACAAACAAGATACCCAGACAGATACCTGAGCAGGCCTGGTACATGAACCCGATCTTCTCGATCTTAATTGGAGGGATCCTTCCATTTGGAGCAGTATTCATTGAGCTCTTTTTTATCCTGACATCCATCTGGCTACACCAATTCTACTACATCTTTGGGTTCCTCTTCCTTGTATTCCTTATCCTGATTGTCACATGTGCGGAGATCTCAATCGTGCTCTGCTACTTCCAGTTGTGCAGTGAGGATTATCTGTGGTGGTGGAGATCATACTTGACTTCGGGGTCTTCTGCTCTATACCTCTTCTTGTATGCGACCTTCTACTTCTTCACAAAGCTGGAGATCACAAAGCTTGTATCAGCCATTATGTACTTCGGCTACATGCTGATCGCCTCCTATGCATTCTTTTCCTTGACGGGAACAATTGGATTCTACGCCTGCTTCCTATTCATCAGGCTGATTTACTCGTCCGTCAAGATTGAGTAATCATCTTTGACCGTTTGTTCATCGCCACGACCAAGCTGGATACTGAAGACAACGAATACTACAGATCCTCCAATTCAAATTCATGTGGCCTCCGTTATGAGTTTTCAAAGCTGGTAGCTAATATCAACTGGTGATTCATTCTCTTATGATTCAGGTATGATAGCTAGCTCAGTGATTTTTTTCCTTTTTTGGTTTTTTTTTGCATCACGAAGACTCGTTGAGTGGAATGTATACAGATGCCGAGTAATCTCAATTCTATTATTGTCAGAATATTATGTAATTGTTGACATACTTGAAACTTCCATTAAAATACCATTGCAATTTAAAAAGTTTGATGTGCTTATGTCCCTATATCATTCAGATTTTGATGTATAGCACCTGCAGGCCATTTGCTTTTTGGATGGTTTGTGAATCAGCTACAATAGTCTATTTTTTTCGCCGAAAACCTGATACACGCCCTCCATAATTTCCTGCATTCAATCTTACCTCGATCTACACCATCAATTAGATTTTGCTTAAGTTTTGTAAGAAATTTGTTGTATGTATAGCATTGATGTTTTTCTTTTGACCATTTGACATCACTGGTTTTTAGGATAGAAATCCCATGATACAAGAGAGATGAAGTAACAGAACTAGTCACACTTCTTACCTAAGTCAGCATATTCATCTTGCTTTGAGATTTGTTAAATCTCTTTCGGCATAATGTTGAGGCATCAGTTATGTTGGTACTGCATTAGCCATTGTTTCGAGTTTGCAACCGTGCTCAAAATTTAGTGTAACGAACATTAACTTAGTTTTTACGAGGGTTCAGAAAACAGAGCTGGTGTGTTCTTTGGATCCGACGGTTTAACCGGAAACTAGTAAGGTTTGGTTTGTGGATTTTTCACGAAAAATTGTAACTTAGCTGGAATTGGCCAGAATCGATAATAGATAGGTACAAATTGGAGTACTACTGTTATATTATAGAGCAAACGCACGGTTTACGGGCTAGCAGCTTTACGTCGCCCTACACCCATGTCCACACTACTACGCCACTCACAGGTGGGGCCATGGAAAGTTGGACCTACCTGTCAGATATAGTACCATTGCAGTTTCCGGGAAGGCGAGTGTGTGTGGGCGCGCAAGGTGAGCCCGACCCCGCAAATCGCACCGTTTGCTGTGCCGCACCGAGCTTGCTCGAATGCTGCGCGGAGGGTTTAGCTTGAGACAGCGGCCCGTGCACTGGGGCCCATGCGCAATCCTCTCTGCATTGGATGCGTCCCCCAGCCGGGGTGTGTGCGCATCGCGCCTGGCTGCAACCGTCTTGACAGCCAAAAGTGTCGTTGGAGAAGCCGTCAGGTGTAAATGCGAGATTCAACTTAAATGAATTGAAACCACACATTTTACTTGGAATTTGAAATCTTGGAAATTTAAAAAATGCTACTAAAAAGTTGAGAGTTTTGTATATGCCACTAGATCCATATCAAAAGACAACAATGTCCTTTTGTGATTAATAACAGATTGTTTTAAAATACAAAAAAACAAAATATAAAAAATAATCCATATGATTCAAAAATTTCAAAACTGAACTTCAATTCCTAATCCAAGTTTTCATCGGATTAGCGACTAATACATGACATGTAAAAACGTGCAAAATTACTAATTAGATGCTAATTGGATTTTCAAATCCTAATTGGATTAGAACTTTAGCAAACACTCGGTCCCAATGAGTTGTTTTTTTGCAGTTTTGCTTTTTTATACAAAATTGATCGTCCGTATAAAAAAGTTACAACACAAAAATTTATACATTTTTAATTCTATCTTTTAGAATTCTTTAAAGAATTTTTGGAAAATGTTTTTACAAAAATTCTAGTGAATTCTTTCAAAAATTCTATTGAAACAATCTTTAAAAAATCCTTAAAAAATCACAAAATAGAATTTAAAAATAAATAATTTTTCATGTTGTAAATTATTTAATATGATTGATGGGTTTTCTAAAAAAAATTACAAAACTATGAAAAAATCAAAAAAATTATTGGACTCACATGTTAGCTCAAAGTAAGCAATTTAGGACTTGAAAGTCCAATTAGCATCCAGCTATCAAATTTGCAAGCCTAGTTAGCAATTTTGTACACCTAATATGTAGTTTTGTGTGGCACGTATTAGTCACTAACTCATTAAAGATCTGAATTAAACATCAATTTTGGAATTTTCCATATATATAGGTTATTTTTGATATTTTGTTTTCTTTGTTATTTCAGGGGGAAAAAATTCTCAATAACAGCGTAACACCACCCAAGGACATTCTAGTCTGTATCAACATGAAACATATTATAGAGTGACACGTAAAAAAACACCCTACTATGGAATGGCACTTCTGTAAATCGTCAACATTTTGAGTGCCACATAATGAATATCCCCTTTAAAACATGTAAACTTTGTTGTTCATTTGTTGAGCTGAGAGTGCAAGAGCTAAGAAACTCTGAAGACAATTTGAACTAGGCGTGGTAACTAATTGCGTTTTACAGAATTGTCTAAATTCAGTGAATGATTACTTATATATATCTTCGTTTCAAAGAGAATATTGTTTTTTTTCTATAGTTTCTAAGATATAATTATGATTATTATTTTTTACTAACATATGTGGATAAAAATGATATAAAATTATAATATTATAAAATTACTTTTTTACAACAAATATATTCATATAATTTTCATATAATTAGTCTAGATATTTATAAATATATTAATATCAAAATTAGGCAAAATTTGACTGCGTATGATAAAAAAATTGACTTTCTTTTTAGACTAAAGGGACTAGAGGCGAAGATGTCTCATAGCTTTTTAGCCCTCAAGAAGATCACAGATCAAAAGTCCAGGTTAATCAAAATAGAAAATAGGATTCCATTAGGTATATAATGTTTTAGGGAGAAATTTTATAAACCGGCCTCCCCGGAAGTCACTCTCATTTTTAGATACCCTCTTATCAGAAATTTTATAATATTATACTCCCACAGCTATTTTTTTTAGTTTAAAACCCACTTATCGTTAAGTGGTAGTTAGATTTAATAGCAAACTTGTGTTTGACAACCTCTGCCGCTGGCTCGATTTTTGCTGTCACTAGTGTAGTCCTCTACTACTGTTAATGCTAGCTGGGGATGAGATAGTGTGTGCGAGAGATAAAGGAGTATGGGAGAGAGAAGTAAATATTTTTAAAATTTTAATTACTAACATGTGGATCTCAATTCTCAAATGTCAGTGACTATAAATTTATTTTTTAATGATATCTCATTAAATTTAATTGTTAGCTAATAGTAGGTGGGTTTTTAAACTAGAAAAATACTTGTGGATATAAAGTATTGAAAATTTTTTGGTGTGAGGGTGTTTGAAAATGAGAATGAATTTGGGGGGTGTTTAAAAAAATTTCCCCTTTATTTTAGCTATTAAGAAATCAGTGAACGTGTGTTACAAATAGCTCAATCGAAATGTAGTGGTTTTGTAAAAATACTGCAATGCATTAATTATACATCTGAGTTCACAATTGAAATTTAACCCCTTGAATTAATAATGTTAAGCCATCTCTAACTTTCCACTAACAAATTACTAGTAAGTGTGCACATGCAATTCACATTGCCAAAGTTTTGATTTACAGTCTATTTAAATAAAGTTGCAACAATTAACATGTAATGCAACAAAAATTGATACATATAATAAATCAGTTAGGTTATAGTCGATTGACTAACACCAATTTACAACATATCACTGGCATAAACCAATAAAATGTAAACATGATTTGTTATTTGAAGAGCGATTGTATTTAAAAAAGAGAAAAAAAAATTCAGTTACCATTTATCAATCAGATGTTAGCTAGTTGTCAGTAGTATCCAACTTCTGGACAATTTTCAACAATATTTTTTAAATTCAAATAATCCCAAACCAAGTAGTATTATAGGAACCAAATTCGGATTAGAATAATCAGTAATTAACGGCAACCAACTAGTTACTAGTTAAATTTTTATTCTTGCTTTCCTTCCATGGTGAGAACTGAGGATGAAGGAAGATAAGCGGTGGTGGCGGCTGTGGTGCCAGGGGGCATTTAGTATTTTAATTTTATGTAGTGTTGAGATTGACTCTGTCATGCGTCATAAAGTTACATAGTTATAATATATTATTTGAGGAACCATAGTTGCGGTGGGGTACTGAGTATTAAAAAGAGATGTGTGATTCAAGATTAGGACCAACTGTTATTTGAAAGAGTTGTATTATTTATGAATTGCTTTTGTTGTGTATCCCATTAGTATCGACTTAGACAATATATACGCATCACTAGTTTGCACGTTGGATCAAAGAAGGAAAAAATCACAACTTGACATTTTTAGAAAAGAGCTGTTGAGGTTTTCTAACTTGGTGGATTCTTGCTTTTCTTCACCTCTTGTTTATTTGTTGCATGATCTTCAACACTACCTCTCAAATTGGGATTGAAGATATTAATAGATCTCAACTTGTCGAGGATTCTTTGAAAAGGTCATTTATCTAGAGTTTTGGTGAAGATATCTGCGAGTTGTTCCTTACTGTTTATGTAAGGGTTCTATTGCTTTAGCTTGGACTTTCTCTCGCATGAAGTGGCAGTCAACTTCAATGTGTTTGGTTATTTCATGAAAGACCGGGTTTGATGCTATGTGTCTTGCTGCTTGATTGTCGTAGTACCTAATCATCAAATTATCATGATGGAAACCCATGTCTTGAAGGAGATGTTTGAGCCACGTTAGCTCACTTGTTGTTGACGCCATTGCTCGATATTCGGCCTCGGCACTGGATCTAGAAACTACATTTTGTTTTGTACTTCTCCATGTTACTATATTTCCTCCCACAAAGGTGCAATATCCTGTAGTGGACCTTCTATCAAAGCTTCCAGCTCAGTCTGCATCAGAATAGCCGATAATGAGATTAGGACTATCATTTTTCTCCATCCAGATCCCTTGCCTTGGTGAACCTTTTAAGTATCTTATAATATGATTTACAACATCAAAATGAGTAGTGCGAGAAGAATGCATGAATTGACTAATAGCACTAACAACAAAGGTAATGTCTAGTCTAGTAACAGTTAATAAATTAAGCCTACTAGTCTCTGAAATTGTGTGACATCCTTTAAAGGTTCTACTTTTTCCGAATCAAGTTTAGTGTTAGGATCCATGGGTGTGCTCGCAAGTTTACATCCCAATTTTCTAGTTTCCTTTAACAAGTCTAAGATATACTTCCTTTGAGATAAAAGCAAACCTTTCTTTGAGTGAGCAATTTCGATTCCAAAGAAGTACTTAAGTTTTCCTAAATCCTTGATATCGAAGCTCTTCTTTAAGTAGGATTTAACTTCATCAATATCATCATGGTTGTCACCTGTGATGATAATGTCATCAACATAGACTAAAACAATTACTTTTGAACAATTGTTTCTTTTAATAAACATGGAAGATTCATCATGACTTTTAACAAAACCATGAAGGTAAAGAGTGACTGAGTCTAGCGTACCATGCGCGCGGAGATTGTTTGAGTCCATAAATAGCCTTGTTAAGTTTGCAAACAGTTTTGGTACCAATATTCTTACCTTGGTATCCAGTAGGTAGGGTCATGTAGACTTCTTCTTCTAGCTTACCTTGAAAGATGGCATTCTTAACATCCATCTGATGTAGAGTCCATCCTGAATTAACAGTTATAGAGAGCAAAACTCTAACAGTATTCATTTTAGCTACCGGAGCAAAAGTTTCTTGATAGTCTATGCCATATGTTTGAATAAATCCTTTTGCTACGAGTCTAGCCTTGTATCTCTCTATGGTGCCATTGCTATTATATTTGATTTTGTAAACCCATTTGCAATCCATGGGTTTTTTCCTTTTGGCATATTAACAAGAGTTCACGTATGATTCCTTTCTAATGCATCTATCTCTTCTTTCATGGCCTTTTTCCAAATAGGGTTTTCTTGTGCCTCTAGAAAGGTGTTGGGTTTTGTATTGCTACCTATAGAGCTAAGAAACATCCTATGTTGAGGTTTAATGTCCTCAAATGTAACATAGTGTTGAATAGGATACGATACCTGATAGGTTACAAAGTCTTGTAACCTAGTCGGTTGCCGAGTAGTGCGATTGGATCTTCTCAATCCATCACTTCCTTGCTCATCTCCCCTGTCTCTGATTCCCCTTCCTTTTGCAATTCATGATCACCTTAAGAAGGGTTAATTCTGGCAAGGCAACATCTTTAATACATATTTCTCTATCTTGGACCCTGTAGAAGGGTTAATTTTCAAAAAATGTTACATCTCTTGAGATGTATAATTTATTATCAACAGGATCAAAACATTTGTAGCCCTTTTTTTGAGAAGAATAACCCAAAAAAATAGTTTTGACTGAGTTCTTCTCAAACTTGTTGTTGCTTTTAATGTGAACAAAACATGAGCAACCAAAAATCCTTAAATGGCTTAAATTTATTTTTTTGTTTATAAAGAATTTTGAGAGGGCTTTTGTTTTTTAAAATGCGAGATGGAAGTCTGTTAATGAGATAAACTGTAGTGAGAACAGGATCTGACCAGTATGTCTTAGGAACATTATTCTGAAAAAGAAAGGATTTGATGACTTCCATAAGATGTCTAGTTTTCCTTTCTGAAATACCATTTTGTTCAAAGGTATTTATGCAAGTAGTTTGGTGCAAAATTCCTTTTCTCGTGGTATTACAAATACCTTGGCAGGTTTTGCGGAAGTTCCTAGCAAGCGAACAACGACGTGAGCTGACTGTGCGACCGGTCACCTCCCGCCGGGTAAACACAGAGATTGACACAAGGATTTATACAGGTTCAGGCCCCAGTGAGGACCCTAGTCTTGTCGACAATCCTTGGACGTGAGTCCGCTGAGGAGATTCTCTCGTGGGGAGAGGTCTCCAAGGGGTGCCTATTGCTTAGTTTGTATTGAACTAGAATGAGTCGATCCCCTTTACAAGAGGGTGTACAGGGGTATATATATACCCCAAAAGATGCAAATTACTAGACTACCCTATCTACCGCCGTTGGATCGAAGGGCACCGACGTCAATTCTCTAGCTGAAGGGTCCAGATGCTTGACAAGTGTCCTTGCTAGTTCCCGAGGGAAACTTCCCCCCGGGGCCCCGGTCACCGGGACCGTGGCCACCAGGTGGCAGCCCTCGGTGTAGGATCAAGGATGCCGCCTAGAGGGGGTGAATAGGAGGCTTTAAAAACTTCAAATAAAAACAAATTTTTGCAAAGAGAAGAACCAAATTGTAATTCAATATATTAAAAAGAAAAGATAGAAAGAACGAATACAAGATTTTTCCCGATGTCTCGGAGACACGCCCGGTCTCCCCTAATCCTCGTTGAAGCACTCAAGTGAATTGAGTCTTGCTTCAATATCCACGAAGGATATTTCTCACTAGTGGTTGCTCCTTGTCCACTCTGGAAAGGCGAGCACCGATGCCTTTTACAAACACGCCGAGTCTCTCCGACAATCTCCGAACAGGAGAGGTCAACGGCCACGCCACCAAACCGTCTAGGTGAGGGCATTCACCAAGAGTAATAAGCAGCAAGATCTCTTCTAGACCTCCAACAATCACCGAGAAACTCTAAGTATGCAAGAACGATGCGAACAGAAAACTCGGTGGATCTCAGAAACACTCGACTTGATCAACAGATCAAGATTTTGTGTAAAGAACTAAAACTCAAGAGTGTATAAGAATGTGAGGCTGCTGGATGTCCAAAACAATAGCTCAAAGCCTCTATTTATAGCCTCAAAGATCAAAAGAACCGTTGGAGCTCGAGCTGAAAATCAGTAACACAAACTAACAGTCAGTTTCAAACACAATGGTTGACAAAATTTACGGATAAAAAATTGCTAGCCATTTGTGGTCGTATATGGAAACTGATACTCCAAACTGACAGCCAGTTTCGACCAAAATATCGACCAGTTAAAATAGAAACTCAAATAAACCAGCTTGAGGTCGAAATGCAAACTGACAGTCAGTTTAGTTCAAAAAATTTCAGCTCAAAAAACAACCTCTCTGGACAACTGTCAGTTAACACAAATTGACATTCAAACTGACAGTCAGCATAGCAAACTGACAGTCAACATGACAAACTGATAGTCAGCATGGATAAAAATAGTTATAACTTTTGATGCAGAGATCTGATTGAGGTGTTTGACAACTTGTTTGAAAGATATTTTAAAGGGCTATCTTTTTGTCAACAGAAGAAAAAGCTAGATCTGCCTAGATTTTTCCATAAAAAGCAAAAACTCTTCTGCTATCAAAAACTCATCCAAAAAACCAAATCTTTTCAAAAACAAATCCAACAAAAAATAATGCAATGTAGTGACCTAGTAATTTCTCGGTTTATGTTGGAAGTGTAGAGCGGACTTGAAACCCCTTTTTATAGTACGGTTAAAACTAAGAAATAAATTCTTAAACCGATCAGCCTCCATACGCCGAGATCGGTAAAAATAAAACTCATATTACCTTAGGTCCTTTGCATTTCGCGATTTGCGTCTCATTTTTGTGCCTTGCGACTTGTGCTTTATCTTATTTCATGTCGTGTTCATCTTGATCATTTTGCGTGTTTTCCCGAACAAGTTCTGTATCAAATATCTCCAAAATCACAGTTAGTCTGGAACACTTTGTTTTCATTAATCATCAAAATTAGGTCAGGAGTAAGGCCTAGATGCAACACTCGGGACATGGGGACGCCTGACCTCGGGGTCATGGTCAACGGGTGGCGGCGCCCGGGACGAGGGGGACGCCTGTGCGCGGGGCTCTGCTCTCTGGGACCGAGGTCACCTAGTGGCGGCACCCGAGACGCGGGCACGCCTGTTCCCGGGGCTCCACTCTCCGGGACCGAGGTCACTGGGTGGTGGCGCCCGGGACAAGGGGACGAAGGTCCCCGGAGCTCCGCTCACCGGGACCGTGGTCACTGTGTGGCGGTGCTTGGGACGAGGGGACGCCTGTGCACGGGGTTGCGCTCTCCGAGATCGAGGTCACCGGGTGGCAGTGCCTGGGACACGGGGGGCGCCTATGCCCGGGGCTCCGCTCTCTGGGACCGAGGTCACTGGGTGGCGGCGCCCGGGACACAGGGGACGCCTATGCCCGGGGCTTCGCTCTCCGGGACCAAGGTCACCAGGTGGCGGCGCCCGGGACGCTGGGGATGCCTATGCCTGGGGCTCCGCTGTCCGGTACCAAGGTCACCGGGTGGCGCCGCCCGGGTTGCGGGGACGTTTAGGTCGGAGATTTCTGCCAACAGCAGCCCCCCATACCCTCCGGGGAGACATCTTGGTCCCCGGAGGTGATGACTTAGATCGTCGGGAAAATCTCCCTTTGAAGGGAACCTTCGGAGCATGGGGGCACTTCGGTTCCCGCGCCTCGCATTAAATGACACCGCTGCCGGTCATTATGACTCCGCGAGTCTCGATTCGCTCGCGCCGCCGGCCATCATGGCTTCACGTACTTCGATCTTTGGCGCTTTGTTTCCCGCGCACCTCTTTGTTTGCGGGCGACGTTTGAAATCAACGGCCTGGATCGACCCCGAAGGGGCACGTGGCACCCATCGGGGGCCAAACTAGTCCCTATAAGTAGGGCCACGGGGGGCCCAGAGGGCTCACACCCAAACCCTAGCCCTCACATTCCTCATCGGCGCATGAAACCTCTTCCGGAGACCTTACTCCTAGTAGCACTTGCCCGGTGATCGTCACCCAAATAGATGGCCCCTAAGGGATGTGCAAAAGCTGCCGATATGCCCCCGGAGCAAGTCACCACGGACTTCCTCGGGGCGACCGAGTTCACTTCAGGGGATCTCACATCCTTCGTGGATCGGAAGGTCTTCGCGGAGGGGGACATCCGGATCACCGGGAGGAACGAGATGACCCCTTGCCCCCTGGCCGAGGGGTGGTCATTTTTGAAGCCTTTGTGGAGGCCGGCCTCTGGCTCCCAGTGCACGAACTTTGCAAACTAGTGGGTGAGTCCGGTCCGTCATATGACCCCGCCGAGGGGAAGGATGATATCGACCAGGAAATCAGCCCGGGGAGGTTCGACCCTGATAACCTCCACCGTCTCTTTGATTTCGAGTCCGACTCGGAACAAACCGAGATGTTTTCTCCCTCGGTGACCTCTCTCCCTACAGTTTGCCACCTTATCGGAGGAAACTCCCGATCAGCGGGCTGCTAGGGAAGAACAGGAACGCAAACAGAAGGAGGATCAAGAACTCGGGCAACAAGACAATGAACTACGCATAACTGCCCTAGAGGCTCTTCAAGATGCGCAGGCTCGTTACGATGCTGCTCTGAGTTCTTCCCAATGGTCACGTGGACACAGACGCGACCAGACCCCTTCTTTGCCTCCGGAGCGTTTCCCAGTGGACGAAGAAACTGTAACACATGGTGCCCCTAGGAGAAGCACACATGGCAGACTCCGATCTATCACAGAGGTCATGCGTAATTTTCCTCCTACGGTCACGGATGCGCAGAAACCGGCCTTCACCAGGATCCTGGCAGAGAGGTTGGATGAGGTCGCATCTGAGGTGACCCCTACGGCCTCTTCCCGATCGGTAACACGTTCCCACAACCGAGAGCGTTCTAACTCTGGTTCTGGTCGACGGAGTTACCCCCCACCTGTACTGTCCCGATAGGACAAGTCCAGGCGAGCACAAGATTCTCGTGATAGAGATCGGGTCCCTGTCCACTCTCGCTTAAGACCATGAGTGACTTCTCCATTCCGTGAGGTCGCTCACGATCCGGTCGAAAGTCACAGGACGGTCCATGGTCCCTACGTTGGTTGTAGAGCTTTCTCGCCCGGCCTTCGTGCGGTCGTTTGGCTAGACAAGTTTCGGCCAGGGGCCATAGAAAGGTTCGACGGAACTCAGAACCCATCCGAGTTCCTTCAAATCTATATTACTGCCATCCAAGCGGCAGGAGGTGATGACCGGGTCATGGCCAACTACCTACCAACAGTCCTTGAAGGACCGGCTAGAACTTGGTTGTTCAATCAACCCGAAGGATCTATCTATAACTGGGAAATGCTGTGCGACGCTATCCTCAGCAATTTCCAAAATTGTTAATAAAAACCGGGTAAAGAGGACGACCTCCATCGACTACGGCAAACTTCGACCGAAACCCTTCGTCAGTTTTATCAAGAGGTTTGTCGGGGTGAGAAATACCATCCCGAACATATCTGACAGTTCCGTTATTAGGGTATTTAAACATGCCGTCCAATATCGGAGATTCACCGAAGACTTGCTCATCCATCCTCCTCGATTAGTAGCCGATCTCTTTGATATGGCTGATCGATACTCTGACGCTGCCGAAGCGGTCGAATGGAACCAGATGGTCGATAAAGGTAACCGACCGCCTCAACCAGGTCTCAAGGACGATAGGAAAGAAGATTCAAGCAAGAAGCCGGAATCTTCGTCTGGCGGGAAGTCGAAGAAGTCGAAAAGGAATCGCTCTGGACAGTACCGCGAGGTCGTAGTTGCAGAGAAGCCTCCTTCGACCAAAGGTAACAAGTCTTCGTTTAAGAATAAAACTGCTTCTGGTGGTCGTAGTGCCGACCAGCCAGAGAAGTCGACTAACCCGCAGGAAGGCAAGAAATGGTGTCCACTCCACAACTCCGCAGGCCACGACCTCAAGAACTGCAGGAGTTGGTTGAAGCAGTTAGATGACTTCTACCAGGGGATTGGACCGATGCCGAACTTACCAACTAAGGAACAAGTGTGCGGGCTAAGGGATGCCGATGGGGACGAAGAGATATCTTACCAGGTACCTCATAATCAAATTAATGTTATTTTCGGGGGTTCCTCCTGTTTTGTTTCCAAAAGGCAGTTTAAGGCCTTTTATCGAGAGGTTAACCAAACTGAGACATCCCTTGGTGAACCTCAGTACCCCCGTTGGTCGGATACACCTTTGACGTTTGATCGCACTGATTGTCCTGTGGGGCTTACTCGACCATTGAGGCTCCCTCTGGTCATTACCCCGATCATCAGTAATGCGAGAGTCGAAAGGGTCCTGATCGACGGAGGAAGCTCCTTGGACATCTTATTGGTCAAGGCGCTCGATGAGATGCAAATTCCTCGTTCCAAGATCAAGCCCATAATCCATCCGTTTTATGGGATAATCTCTGGTCCCTCCATGATGCCGTTGGGATAGGTGGTCCTCCCGGTCACGCTGGGAGAACCGGATAACTTCCGAACAGAATTGGTTACTTTTGATGTAATTGATTGTGATTCGGCTTACAATGCAATCTTTGGCAGGCCAACTCTTGCTAAGTTCATGAAGGCAACGCACTATGCTTATCAATGCGGCAAGTTGCCCGGACCCAAAGGTGTCATCTCGATCCGAGGCAGTCGCAACGTGGCGCTAACGTGCGACCGGCTATCTCTGGAGATGGTCAACCAGCTTCCCCTCCGAGACGCTCAGGTCGCCACTATGGCCGCTGACGCGATCAAGGCTGCTCCTCGACCAGATGAGAAACTCAAACTAGTTCTGTTGTACCCAGATGATCCATCCAAGACAATTCGGGTCGGATCAGGCCTGGACGACAAATAGGAACTCGAGCTCATTACTTTCCTCCGGGCTAACGCAGATGTGTTTGCGTGGAAATCGTCCGACATGCCCGGTGTCCCAAGGGAAGTAATCGAGCACAGGTTAGCAATTCGACCTGGACAACGACCAATAAAGCAAAAGCTCAGGCGCTTTGCTGTTGACCGACAAGAAGCCATCCGAGAGGAGTTGGACAAACTCCTAAAAGCTGGGTTTATTCGCGAGGTCGATCACCCGGAATGGCTTGCAAGTCCGGTCATGGTCCGCAAATCAAATGGCAAGTGGCGCATGTGCGTCGACTACACCAGCCTCAACAGTGCCTGCCCGAAGGATGACTTTCCCCTTCCTTGCATCGATCAGCTGGTCGACTCAACCGCGGGCTGCGAACTGATGAGCTTCCTGGACGCTTACTCAGGATACCATCAAATTAGCATGGCAGATGAAGATGAAGAGAAGACTGCCTTCATCACCCCGTTCGACACCTATTGCTACGTCAGAATGCTGTTCGGTCTCAAGAACGCAGGTTCCACGTACCAGCGCTTGATGCAAAAGACCTTTCTTTCCCAGATAGGGCGTAATCTCGAAGCATATGTAGAAGACCTGGTTGTAAAAAGCACTAAGAGATTGTCTCATTTGGACAATCTCATTGAAACCTTATGTAATCTAAATCGCTTTGGAATAAAATTGAACCCGGAGAAATGTTCTTTCGGGGTTTCTTCAGGAAAACTTCTTGGTTTCCTTGTTTGTTCCAGAGGCATTGAGGTCAATCCTGAGAAAATCAGGGCCATTGAACAGATGAGGTCTCCCTCGACCATGAAAGATGTCAACGCCTGGCTGGTCGCATGGCGGCCTTAGGTCGGTTCATATCGCGACTAGGCGAAAGGGGATTACCTTTCTTTAAGGCCCTGCGGAAACATCACAATTTCACATGGTCCGATGAGACCGAAAAAGCATTTCAGGAGGTAAAGACATATTTATCCAGTCCGCCAGTCTTGGTGTCTCTCGACAAAGGAGAACCATTACTTCTCTATTTGGCGGCCACCCCACACGTGGTCAGCGCTGTCCTGATCGCGGATAGGGAGGGAATACACAAACCTGTCTACTATGTCAGCGAGGTACTTCATGGTCCTAAGGAGCGATACCCTGAGGTCCAGAAGATACTTTACGCACTACTGATGGCTTCCCGTAAGCTACGACATTACTTCCAAGCTCACAAGATCACAGTACCCTCCTCTTTTTCCTTGGGGGATATTGTCCGAAATCCGGAGAAATCTGGTCGAATTGCCAAATGGGCGGTCGAACTCGGTGCTTTTGATATCCACTTCACGCCACGCACGGCGGTTAAGTCTCAGGTCTTGGCCGACTTTGTGGTCGAATGGACCAATCCTGACCCACCCGTGCAGGTGCCCGAGGAATTGGAATGCCCCGATCATTGGACAATGTACTTCGACGGCTCACGCAGTTTTCAACACTCGGGGCCTGGAGTGGTCTTAGTTACGCCTCAGGGTGAACAGTTTAAGTATGTCATTCAACTACACTTTATTGCGACCAACAATGCAACAAAGTATGAAGGTCTTCTTGCGGGGCTCCGGGCAGCAAAATTCCTCGGAGTCCGTCGATTTGTGGTGAGGGGAGACTCACAGCTGGTCGTAAACCAGGTAAGTAAGGAGTACAGCACCTCCGATGAGACAATGGCTCATTACCTGGGGGAAGTGAGGAGATTGGAAAAACACTTAAGTCATTTCGAAATCCAATACATCCCGCGAAAGGACAACATTCTTGCAGACCAATTATCCAAAATTGGGTCCTCACGCACATCCGCTCCGGCAGGAGTGTTCGTTGAACACTTGGACCATCCTTCGATCATGACTTCGGTCAAGGATGATCCGGTAAGAACCTGTGTTACCAACCTCGGTCAGGAACAGGATTGGACTCATCCATTGAGAGTCTATCTTGAACATGGGACCCTACTCGGGGATGAAACCGAAAGCGATCAGTTGATTCGAAAAGCGCGTCTGTACAAGCTCATAGAAGGAGTTTTGTATAGAAAAGGTACTCAAGGAGTATTCATGCGTTGCATATCTCAAAAGGAAGGCAAATCCCTCCTGAAAGAAATACATGACGGTATATGCGGCACACGCGTCATATCGGACATTGGTCGGAAAAGCTTTTCGACAAGGATTTTACTGGCCTTCGGCACTCGACGATGCCAAGCATATGGTCAAGATGTGTCCTCAGTGTCAGTTTCACGCGAGACAGGTTCATCAACCTGCCTATGCGTTACAAACCATTCCCCTTGCATGGCCCTTTGCGGTCTAGGGGATGGATATTGTTGGTCCTGTGCCACAAGCGGTCAATGGATACAAGTTCCTGTTCGTAGCTATTGACACGTTTACGAAGTGGATTGAGGCCGAACCGGTACGGAATATTACCGCATCAACAGCACAAAAGTTCTTCCATAAGAACATTGTTGCTCGATTTGGTGTTCCAAACCGTCTCATCACGGACAATGGTTCTCAGTTCGCCAGTGGTCTTTTTCTGGACTACTGCGACCAGATTGGGACCAAGGTGTGCTTTGCTTCTGTGGCACATCCAAAGAGCAATGGTGCCGTGGAACGGGCCAATGGGCAGATACTGCAAGGCATCAAGAAACGTGTTTTTGATAGCCTTAAAACTCGCTCGGGGGCTTGGGCAGATGAGCTCTATACAATTCTATGGGCACTACGAACTACCTCTAGTCGAGCCACCGGTGAGACACCCTTCCATCTGGTCTACGGGGCTGAAGCCGTATTGCTTATGGAAGTTAGTATTGGATCTGTTCGGACAGAGCAATTCGAACGAGTTGATCAGGCCGAACAACGATCACAGGATCTCATCCTCTTAGAAGAAAAGCGTGATCGCGTTTTGGTCAAGTCCGCGGTATACTTGCAAGCGTTGCGCAAGTACCATAACAAAAGGGTGTGACCACGTAGTCTTCACGTGGGCGATCTAGGTTTACAAAAAATTCAAGACCAGTCTAATCGCAACAAATTCTCCCCGAAGTGGGAAGGCCCTTACACTGTTGTCTCGGTGCCGCGACCAGGATCAGCTCAATTAGCCATGGAGGATGGTCGAATTTTGTGCAATACTTGGAACATCGATCAACTATGCAAGTTTTACGTGTAAGTATTCAATCCCTTTTCCTTTTCAATTAGCATTTTTTAATAAAACAAGAAGTCTTTTGGTTTCATACGATGAACATCTCCTTTCATGCCCGTGCGTTATGAACCTAACTTGGGGGCTGGTCGCCGGCGGTTATATCACTACAGTGTTCTAATCGGATTCGCTGGCCGATCTCATGACCACTGCCAGACAAGTCACTCCTAAATAAGCCGTTTCTCAATGCATACGGAGCTTGCTGGTATGTCCTTGGTCACCTGAGTGGCTGCCGGTTTGCAACAAGGTTAGGCGTTATATTGATCATAATTGCTGGCCTGATCGCACACCCCTGGTCGTTGCACTCATATTTCTCCTGTGTTTATAATACTAAGCCTTCAGTATCTATAATCACAGGAGGGGGCTAGGGGGATATGCTTATAATATGAAACAACAAAGAATTGCTTTCTTTCAAAATAAAAAATACATACATTGCATTCTGTAAGTTATGTCTGTACAAGGGTTACATAATCCCGAGCTCGGTCAGGAGTTTATCTACAAGAGGATTGACTTCCTCCATAATTGCCTCGAGTTGCTCTTCACTGTCGATCTCTACCATTCCCACCAGTGGATTCAGGTCCATATCCGGGCCATGGTGGAGACGAAACCGGCAGAGAATGGCG
This sequence comes from Pharus latifolius, assembly GCA_019359835.1. Taxonomy (NCBI): domain Eukaryota; kingdom Viridiplantae; phylum Streptophyta; class Magnoliopsida; order Poales; family Poaceae; genus Pharus; species Pharus latifolius. The sequence continues at coordinate 32,330,607 of CM033326.1, read as the reverse complement.
GAGGCTGCTGATCGAACCCTGGTTTTGATCGCCTCTTGTCGTCACCGTGTATCTTCAGGAAGATACTCGAGAAGTGACTCCGCTTGGGCTATGACCAGTGTAGACCAGTCGCTCGAACTGAGGTCGTCTTTTGTGGTCTCGACCACATCAGCCCTCAAGAGACGGGCCACCATCTTTAGCTTTTCGAAGATGGATTGGCTCAGGTCTCTGTTCGCCCTTCGGGTAGAGTCAATGGAGAGCTGGAGGATTGTCTTGTCCTGATCGAGCCGTTTTATTTGACTTGCTTGCGCTGCAGTAAGAAGATCGTTACAAATGGTCCGAATGACAAGGTCTAGTTGTTCTGGTCGGAATTGACTTACCAGAGAGCTGTGACCGCAGTTCATTAAGCTCGACCTCTTGGTTCGAAATCACGGTGATCACCTTGAGCTTGTTAGCGGCCAGGTTCCTCTTCAGAGAAGCAACCTCCCTGTGAAAAAAAGATAATTGTCACAAGGAATTTGTATCCGTACAAATTAAAAGGCATTTATTCTTACTCTCGCAAGCAGTCTCTCTCCTTTTGTATGGCCTCAATGCTTTCCACCATAGCAATAGATTTGGCCGTTATACGGGATAGTTCCTGTAGCACAGAAGGAAATCAGTGATGTCCTATGCACAATTCAGGTATCATAAGAGATGTTCATTATACCTCTGTATATTCCCAGAACGACTTGGTATCCGGGGTTACTGGAGGCCTAGTCGAGGAATCCGTCTCACCCTCGACAGGAACAGCAGGTGGATGCACCTGCTGAGCCTCAGCCGCAGGTTCCGATACCAGCAATCGGGTCTCCACGCCCGACTCATCCCTAACGGCCCAGACGACTTCCTGGACCAAAGGGACAGAGCACTCTTCACCGGAGGCCTCAGCACCGGCAGAGACTTCGACCCTCCCCGGGGTGGTTGGAGGGCTCGGTGCTACGTCTTTACGCCTGCGAAGAAAAAAGGAATCATCGATCACGTTGATGGTCACCACGATCTGATTCAGAACAAACCAACCAGGATTCTTACCTCAACTGAAACCCCATTAGCTTCTGGGATTTCGAAGGTGGCTCCCTGAGAGAAAAAGGACAATCGTTGTCCGTCCTGGTTTTCCTCTTCGTGAACAGGGCCTTTTCTTCCTGTGTATATTCTCCTGTAAGCATGTGCATAAGGAATGATGAAGACCTAAGTGGTAAGAATTCGTACCGGGGTAACCTGTTCGAGCAACAGGGATACGCCCGAAGGTCTGGAGGACTCCTGGATTGTTGGAGCAGGCGTCTCATCTGCGACCCTGAGGTTGGTCGCGGAGTCTTGTTTGTCACTTCCACTCCTGTCCCCAGGAGTGGAGGATTCACCTCCCTGGGACCCACAGGAGCCACAGGGGGAAGTTCTTCTCCCTGTATGAGTGTAAATCTGATAAACACACGTACAGATGAAATTGAGAAGTCAAGATCACGAGGGAATCTTACCGTGGTCATCCCTCCGGCCAGGGAGGGAGAAGTGACTGATCCCAAAGCCTCCGCGGCTTCGGGAGCGGGGATCTCACCCGCGACCACGGGACTCCCGGGGGCCGTGGGGTCCGCTGCGGTTGCTTCTGTTTCCACAGGACAAGGTAGTGTCTCGCCGGATTGAGAGTCCGCTATTTTCCTCTTTCGACGGACTAGGGGAACGTCGTCCTCCTCCTCCTCGCTCCTCTCGCCCTGTACGACGAAGAAGTGATTCCAGTTTGTACTCGAAGGAACAGGAGGTATGTGATATCTTACCGCAGTTTTCCTTGCGGTAAGAGGAGTCCTGCGCGAAGACCATTCCCCAAGGATTTTCTTGGATTTCTTGGGGGCAAGATTTCTTGTCCTAGGCTTCGAGGAGATCTTCTTCACATTCTTCACCGTCGGCTTTCCCAGGAGACCGACGTTTTCACTTGGGAATGTCGCCTCGGCGAATCTCCCCAAGAGCTATGTCATCCCAATGTATTTGTCAGTGCCAGATGTACATAAGACCTACGAATGAAAACTGGATGAAAGGTGACATACCTTTCGGCGTTCCTGTTTGAGGTCGTCGCCGGCGGGAATTAAGCTCTGTGGGCGAGGCGATCCCTTGGGGCCCTCTACTTCGACACTATAGGCCCTGGGGAGGTAATTTTTCCGCCTCTCGATCTCGGACGAAGGCAGGACTGTTCCCAGAAGACCAGTTAGAAAGTACAGAGTAGAGGTATGAGTTTTTGGTGTTGAAATCACGTACCGTTATTATAGTCCAGGGTGTTGTCCACCATGGACTTTATCTCCCAAGCCGGATGAGCCCTTTCACGCAGGGACCTCACCCGATTCTTCACGAAGTCGCGTATAATGTCGTGAGTCGTTAGTCCTTGTCCGACTAGGTGAAGAATCACCTCGGCATGTTTCATGAACTCGGCATTCATGGCTGGGAGGGAATCCAACTCGCTCGGCTTCTCTGGCCGTGAGTTCTCAAACCACAACCTGCTCTCAGACGGAGGGGTGCAGTAGAACCACTTCTGGTGCCACCCGTGAACGGAGTCTCGCAGGGGTGGGGAGGGATACTCTTTCTTCTCCCTTATTCGGAAGTATATACATCCGGCGGCGTTGGAACTCTTTGACCACGCCGAATAATAGAAACGCCGGAAGAGATCCACATTGGGATACACTCCGACGTAAGCCTCGCACAGATGCTGGAACACCGCCAGAATCAAGATCGCGTTCGGGTGGAGATTTATCAATTCCAACCTGTAATGCTCCAGAATATCCTTCAGGAACCGACTCTCAGGGAATCGGAACCCGCATCGCAGATACTCTTCAAAAACCACCAGTTCGCCCTCTCCGACGACTGGGGTTTCTTGGTCCTTCTCCGCGGGCCGCCAGTTGATTAGCAGCCGCGGAGGAAAGATCTCTTCCTCCTGCAACACCAGAAGACTTTCCTCGGAGTGGTGGACCGATCGGCTCCAAGACGCCATTTCTTGTGAGAAATCTTGACGAAAGTTGGCAACTTTGGAGAAGATGAAGGCTGTGGAGAATGAGGGTTTTGTGCGGTGGAAATGTTAAGGAAGGGTTTCTATCTCGGTGGCTTCTTTGAGAAGCTATCTACTCCTTTTATAGACCCGAGGAGGCGCATTGCTGTGAGTAACGTTCCATCTAATATTCTATTCATTTCCCATAATGGATACTCTCTTTGGTGGACCCGTTAAGCGTTCCTGGTGTCAGATCCGAGACAAAAGTACTTCTTTGTTTTAGATTTGAGGATACGAAGACGTGAAAAGTTTTACAAAGGCTTTCGGAGGACATTTTCCTTCATGATTCTTGTAAACTTTCACAAATTGATCATGAAAATATCTTGTGGCCCAGTTTTTGGACGTACGGATATATTTTAATCAAGTTATTGCGTAATCAGAACTATGTCTTTGACTGAGCTCCGATTCTAATCGAAGTGATAGTCTGATCGAGTTTCAGTTCTATTCGCAGTATTCTTTCAAATCGAACTTTGGTTCTGACCGCGGTTTCGAGTTTGATCGAAGTATCAGTGCTGGTCGTGGTACTACATTAAAATGTGATTCTAGTCGCAAAACTGAAGTTTGCCTGTGCATGAGTGGTCGTAAAGACATTGCTTATGGCCATGTTTTCGCACAGAAGATGTAAAGAATTTTCGTATGATATGAAGAAAAAGAAAACTTTATTTCTGACATTCTTTACATACAAAAGGGATACCGGCAACCAGAGCGTCGACCTGATCCGAAAGTAGTTTGCAAAGTTCTCCTAGGGACATGTTGTCGTCCGTAGGGTCTACATTGGTGACCCCCAGGGAACTAGCAACTAATTTAAGCCTATCTACATCATCCCTAACAAGAGATGCACTGTTGTTCCTAATCAGGTCGGAGAGTTCTCGCTGTTGCTGAGCGTGATCTCTCTCCCGACGGAACTGGCGCGCCTCTTCACGGGATCTTTCAAAACATTTTGCAAGGTGCAGAATCACCGAAGACATCTCTTCGGTCTTCTTCTCCAGAGCCTCTTTTTCCCCTTGGAGAGTCTATCTGAAGGGGGGAGGTGGGATCTCAGCAGGCTGGTCGCTGGGGCCTCCAATCTCCTACATTTTGCAAAAGTTAGTCACACTAACTATAACAACAAGCAAAAGGAGATAGGGATTATTACCTGTCCCTGCGTGTGACAGGTTGATATAGGCATCCCAGAAAGTAGATCACCCGATAAAATTTGAGGATCATCATATGGTGGAAGTGCGACTTTCCCACTATAAGATTGCTTCCCCAACCCAAGTTGAGGATCATCTGGTCGTGAGAGAGCAGCTTGCCTACCAGAAAATTGATCACCCGAACAAAAGCGGGGAGATGAAAGTTCGACTTGCCGAGGTGCATGGATAGGAAGAACCAGAGGAACAGAAGGAAAAAAGAACGATGATGCGTCTTTCACCTTTGTTCTGCTGGAGGATCCCTCGTCAACTTTGGGTGTCTTCCTTGAAGGAGTTAGATCTTCGAGCATCTGTGATTCTTGCTCAAGAACTTCATCCTCACTCTTAATCTCGATGATGTTGTGGCCTGCCATCGAGAGGTATATGAGAAGAATGAAAATGGCTTCAAAGGAAACTTAGCGGAGAGAAGTTGTGGAGCTTTGTAATTTGAAGGCTTCAGTATTTATAGCCGCCAGGGTGACGGTTCGCCTTCTGAACGCCTCGAGTTTTTAAAAGCATTTACAATTTCACTTCGGGTTAAAAAACGTTTCAAGAGCACCATCATTACCCGTCACGTATTACCCAGAGCTCGTCTCGGGGAACCAACCGCTACACTTAGTGCGCCACTAAGTGGGAGATTTGAAGCGTCGGGTTAAAAATCCGATGTATGTCTTAAAATTCGAAGTAAACACGTCCCTTCGTTCTCTTCGAATTTGGGGGCTAGCTGACGAGGATTGACACCCGAGTCAGTTCAAATAAATCTACTACTGGTTCAAGATAGATCCGAACTAGACACGCGCCTGGCGGTGCGAACTCAAGTCATTCTAAGAAGCACAAGTCTGAGGTCACAGGCTTTACGCGATCAGGCTGCAGTTGGTGCGCGGTCAGGAGTTCGTATGCTATACGCGAACAGAAGGCTGTAGATGTTGCGCGGTCAGCCAACATCATGCAGTCAGAGGACTCTCGACCAGAGAACGTGGGATTAATCTGTCCTTGTAACAGGGATATCCCGAGTATCCCGAAGATTCTCCCACGTAGGAGAACAACCGTCAGGAGGTTAATACGTGCAGTTATCCACGAATAACACGTGTTAAGCCTGCGTGGAGGTTAAGAGTGGTTCTCTAAACCGCATCCGAGCAACTGTTTGATGCCGTTATGACTTGGCGCCCTTTCGACCAGTATAAAGGAGCAACCCGATGTATCAAACAGGGGGGACAACACATCTCATTAGGAGAGGACATCTCACCCAGAGATCAACCGATCGAACAACCAACTCAAAGACAATAGCCTAGATTAGATAGCTTCCATAAGCCTTCCAGGCTCATCTTGTACAATCATATAGGGAAAATCTTCTCCTGTGAAGATCTTTCCGTTACTTTGTAAATCCTTTTACTACATATAGTGAAATCCCAACAGGGCGTAGGGCTATTACTCCCACCATCGAGGGCCTGAACCTGTATAAATTTCTCTGTGCTCTAGTTCTCCATAATTCTAAATACCTTCCCGGAGGGATACCCTGAAAGGTCTCACAACCTACAAATTTTGCATAAGTTCGGCTAAGTTCCTTCCCGGAGGGACACCCTAGTCCGAATCGTCGACAAGTTCCTTTGGGAGTATGGGGTGGCGTTAAACCACTTAATGCCCAACACCCTCATGCGGATGGGCCTCTTCATATGGCTGTGCGAGACAGCCACCGGACAGGAGCCGACGCTCCGGTTGCTCTAGTACTTCTACGAGCCCTCAGCGAGGGGCTCGTAGGTGATCAAGGGAGGGCCGAAGTCCGCCTTCGGCTCCATAATGGTGCAGCTACTACTGGCCCGGGTAGACGAATACCCGGTGGTGGCCTCCCGGGACCACTGGGGGGGATTGGCATCGGAGATGGTTCTATCTCCGGGTCCAAGATTCCGGGGTGACCTATTCCCCGGAGCCCCCCTCCTACTACCGGTCGTCCGCCCCCAAACCTCAGGTCTGTACTGACGAGGATTGACACCCGAGTCAGTTCAAATAAATGCACTGTTGGTTCAGGACAGATTCGAGCCAGACATGTGCCCGGCGGTGTGAACTCAAGTCATTTCTGGGAAGCATCAGCCCGAGGTCGCAGGCTTTGCGCGATCAGAAGTTCGTGTGCTGTGCACGGACAGAAGGTCGAAGATGTTGTGCGGTCAACCAACATCGCGCGGTCAGAGCATCTTCCACCAGGGAACGTGGGAGTATTCTTTTCCTATAACAGGAATATCCCAAGTATCCCGAAGATTCTTCCACGTGGGGATCAACTGTCAGGAGGTTAATACGTGCAGTTATCCACAAATAACACGTGTTAAACCTGCGTGGGAGTTAAGAGCGGTTCTCCAAACCGCATCCAAGCAACTGCTTGATGCAGTTACGACTTGACGCCCTTTCAAACAGTATAAAAGGGCGGCATGATGTATCAAACAAGAGAGATCAATCAAGAGATCAAGACATGACTCAAACAGCCAAGTCTACGGCCTAGATTAGATAGTTTTTATAAGCCTCCCTGGCTTCTTTCTGTATACTTACATAGGAAAAACCTTCGCCTGTGAAGGTCTTTTCCTGCCATCTTGTAAATCTTTACTACGTATAGTGAAATCCCAACAGGACGTAGAGCTATTACTCCCACCATCGAGGGCCCGAACCTGTATAAATTTCTCTGTGCTCCAGTTCTCCATAGTTCTACATAACTTCCCGGAGGGTTACCCTGAAAGGTCTCACTATTATAAATTTTGCATAAGTTCGGCTGAGGACCCCGAGTCCGAATTGTCGACATGTACCGCCGACGAGTTGGGGCTCCTCAGTAAGATGGTGGGCGTCCGGGCTTGGAGGTCAATGAGGGACCTTGTGGAGGAGTTGGCGCTCCTTCGGATCACCCCCTTCAAGCACGGGCGAAGGGGGATCGGGATGTGCCCGGCGCACCAGCCTAAGGCGCGCAAAGCCCCGGGCCCGGTCATGACATCGGGCTCTATGCTCGCGAAGACTCCGGCCCCAGCAGCGGGGGTGGACACTCCTTCCTCGGCCCGCCAGGCCGCTCCTGGACTGGGGCGCCCACAGGCCGCCCCGGCGATCGGGGCGACTTCGCCCCCACAGTGAGAGAACTCTCCACTGGCTTGGGGATGACCTGGGAGTTCATGCACCTCCTTGAAGCTCCCGCCGAGTCAGGCGAGAAGGGGAGGGCAACCGGTGATGGAGGGGAGTCCGACTCGGCGAACTGCACCCCGTCGCCCTCTCCGGTGGCCACGCCCCTGATGGTTCTGGACTTGGCCATCCTGGACCGCCCGGAGGTGTGGTTCCCAACAGTGTCCCCGCTACACTTTGAGTGGCTGGTGGACGAGGGAGCGAGTCCCTCGGCCGGGCCCCTCCCGATGGTCTCGGCGGTCCCTCAACCTAGGAAGGGGAAGGGACCTTTCATCCCCCCAAGGGCCACATCCCCCCCGGAGGAGCTGACGTCCAACTCTTCGGACGATGAGTCCCCGGTAGTGGGGGCTGTGATCGGGGGTGAGCAGGTCTACATCACCCCCGGGGACGGATGGAAGGGGCTCGCCGGCGGGGACGGGTTCGGTGACATCGGGAGGGAGACCCACCTGCTATCCTCGAGTGAGTCTCAGAGATTTGCCTCGGGCATCCAAAACCCTAAGGTCCAGGCCTATGTCCAGTTGGGGACTATCAGCAAGTGTTGCTCGGAGCTGATTTCCCTCCACCTCCAGTTAAGTTCATCCCCGTAGTGTTCGGGGACTTTCTCCCGAGAGTTCGCCAAGTGTATTGTCTAACTCTTGGGTTCGTAGGGGGCGGCCATCTCTTGGGGGGTCGAAGAGCATTTTGAGGAGGTGTTGAAGGAGGTCGAGGACAAGGCCGCCGCCTTCTGTGCCAGGAGGGATGAGGCCCTCGGGGAGCTGGCCAAAGTTTGGGCTCAACTCCTTGCCCCGGAGGACGCGAACTCTCGCCTCTAGAGGAAGGCGAAGACGAGGGAGAGCAACTACTAGGAGCTCGAAAGCTCTAGCTCTCGGGCAGTCGCCGAGGTAGGGCACTCCGTCCGCTCGACCCTCGAAGGGCTCGGGATCAGCCTTGTGCCTGGGGGAGGCTCCGGCTTAGCGTCGGCATCATTCGCGGAGGCTATGTGCTTTCTCAACGTGCAAGTTTCCATGATCCTGGAGGCCGTCGATGCCCGAGCTCATGGCCTGGCGGTCCTAGTGGTCGCCGCGGCCGCAGCCCTCGTGGAGCACCGGGGGACCGGTGCCCGGGAGATTGGGGGCCGGCTTCCCCGGCTTCTTCGAGCTACAGCGGTGGGAGTTGGGGGAGCTGGTGGGGGCCTTCTATGATTGGATCATTCGGGCCTGGGCCCCAGTACCGGTGCCCCCGACGGCGGATGCCCCGGCGGCGAGGGTGGCCCCCCCGGGGGGGATGACATTGGGCAAGTATTGGTCTCCGCCCGCCCCCTCGCCTTTAGATAGGTCCCTTCTTTTTTTTGTTAGGCTTTTGCTCCCGGTAGCTTCTTAGAGGAAGCCCCGGAGACTTGTAATTATTACTTTCAATGAAATAGAATGGAAAAGTTTTTTGCTAAGTCTCATTTTGCTAAAAGCAGGCATCCCAGGGGCTTGGTCCTGAGAGAGAGTTTTCGAGCCCCAGGGGGTGTGGCCCCGGGGAATGCCCAGATGGCCCGGGGGTTTATTTCCGAGGAGTTTACGAGCCCCCAGAGGCGCACCCCGGGGGGTTCCCCGGTGACCCGGGAGTCGAATCCTGAGGGGTTTCTGGGCCCCATGGGGTGTAGTCCGGGGAAGGCCCAAGCGACCATTGCCTTGCTGAGCCTCACACTGGGGAGCGTGCTGACTGTCCGGCCCCCAGATCTCCTTCCGGGGGTGCGCCGGAGAGTGCTCTCCGGGAGCCGATCCGACTGCGGTGGCTCCCGGAGTGGCACTTGGATAATTTTGATAATTGTCGCGCCGAGCTGTCTCCTCCGCAACCGGGGTCGCGCCGCTTCGGATACTTCCCCCGGCCAGTTTTGAGTACTGGCCTGAGGATCTCCTTCGAAGGGCCCAAAGACGCATAAGGGGCTTGTTCAAAGACCTTTCCTGGGAGCTATCGGAAGGTCTCCGCGAGTATTAGATATAGGTGCCCACCGGAGGGGGTTCTCCTCCTATGCGATCTTCCACGGGAGCCCGATTCCCCGGGTTGTATCTTGTATGCTCCCGGGCATGGTTGTCCCGGGGACACCTTAGCCCACGGGGGCGGGGGGGGGGGGGGGGGGTTGGGTTGTCCCCCGGTCTGAGGTTGTAATAGTAAAAAGCTATATGAATTTTCTTGTTCGTTGAATTTGCTGGAGCTTTCTGAACTTTGTCTTCAAAATTTTCCAAAGATTATTCTCCCGTCCGGGAGCCCGGATTATCCCCCTCTCACAGCGGGGTGTGACTTGGCGCCGCGCGTTGTGGGTAGGGAACAAAGGGGCCCGGACGCAGATAACTACCGGGTTCTCCCAGCCCCCGGTCAAAAGGAACAAGGGGAGAGATACATACAGTCACCGTGAAAACGGGAGCCGGGCGAGAATTCCAGAGACCCGGTAAGAAATTTCCCTGGTCGCCGTGAGGACGGGGAGCCGGTAGAGAACTTCCCGGTCGAGAGATTCTGAAGGTAACCGAGAATTCCAAAAACTGAGAATCCCGTAGCTCACAGAGGGGAAACTCACTCCCGGAGGAGGATGAGCCAGCGACCTATAAAGGGATAAAGCCACTCCCGGAAGAGGGTTCCATGACTCGGCAGCGGGTGTAGAGTATTTGAGGGGGGACTAGTCTCTCAAAGTGACTCGCTACCTCAGTTCATGAGAATTGGATTGCCGCTTACCCCCTCAGTCCACGAGGGATTACTGTAAGCCTCCCTACGGGAGCGGGGCTCCCGTCGTAGGGACTTTTAGGCTGTAATAGCCTACATCCTCACGGAGAGGGCATCCTCGCGAAGAGGGCATCACCTTGGGGCGGAAAGATAAGAATCTATGAAATTTCCAGAGTTGAACAAAAAACCATTTGTATTAATGAAGATGAAATACAACGCCTCCCTCTGCCTAATCGCAATGAGGGAGGGAACAGTGAATACAATGCCTCCCCCTGCGAAGTCGCGACGGGGGAGGGAGCGAGCCCGGAGGCTAGATGTAGAACTTGCGAAGCAAGTCTACATTCCAAGTATGCTTCAGCTCCTGGTCTTCGACGTTGGAGAGCTTATAAGCGCCCGAGCCCTGGATCGCAGAGATCCTGTACGGGCCTTCCCATTTGGGGGAGAGTTTGCCCTGGGCTTGGGGTCAGTCACGCGCTTGAGGACAAGGCCCCCAAGGGAGAAAGCTCTTGCACAGACGAGCTAATTGTATGCACGCGCCATTTCGTGCTCGTAGATGGCGTGGCGGAGGAGCGCTCAGTCGCGCTCTTCCTCGACGAGGTCAACTTCTAGCCGCTGGTTCGCTTCGTTGGTTTGGTGCGCTACGACCGTAGCTCCATCTAAGAGTTTGACTCGCAGCGACCGAAAACCAATCTTCGAGGGGAGGACTAACTCGGCCCCGTACACAAGAGAAAAGGGAGTACACCCTGTTGCTCGGCTCGGGGTCGTGTGCATGGAGTAGAGGATGGTTGGGAGCTCCTTTGCCCATGCGCCCCACCTGGAGGTGGTTTGCTCGAGTCACCAGCGTAATCCCTGCAGGATCACGCTGTTGACTCTTTCGATGGCTCCGTTGCTCTGAGGATGAGCTATAGAGGCGAAGTGGAGGCTAGCCCCCAAGCCTTCGCAGAACTCCTGGAAGTACACTGAGTCAAATTGGGTCCCGTTGTTGATGGTTATTTCTTGGGGGACCCCAAAATGACACACGATGTTCTTCCAGAAAAACTGCTGTACTATGCGAGAGGTGATGCTGGCTAGGGGCTCAGCCTCCAGCCACTTAGAGAAATAATCCACTGTGACCACGACATACTTGTAACCCCCGGGCGCTGGGGGGAAGGGACCAAGGAGGTCCATCCCCTAGTGCTCGAAGGGCCATGTGATGGGGATGGTCTGCAGTGTCGCGGAGGGTAGCCCGGTGCTCTTTGGCATTTTCTGGCAAGCCTCACAGGCAGAGACAAGGTCTTGCGCATCGCGGACCACTGTGGGCCAATAGAAGCCTTGGCGGAGGACCTTTGCCGTGATCGCGCGCGGGGCTAGGTGAGACCCGCAGCTCCCCGAGTGGATGTCCTCGAGAACCGAAGTCCTTTTGCCCGCGGGAGGCAGCGAAGCAGGGTGAAAGCCCCTGCTTGTAGAGCTTCCCCTCGAGTAGGAGATACGCCCGTGCCTTGGTATGGAGGCGCTTTGCCTCGGTGTCGCCGGGAGGCTCCCCCTCCTCCATTATGAAGGAGATGAGGGGATCCGTCTAGGATGCGGCTCGGACGATCTCAGAGACCTCTAGGCCATGGGACTTGGGGTCCTCATCTAGAGGGGTCACCGAGAGCTTCGCGATGACTTCAAGGAAGGCACCACCGGGAAGAGGTTCCCGGGCATTGGCCGCCCGGGCCAACGCATCTGCGCGATCATTATCCCTCTGGGGGATATGCTGGGCCTCCAGGCCCTCAAAGTACTTCTCCATTTTACACACCTCCCCCAGGTAGAGGCTCAGGTTTGCGTCGTGGCACAAGTATAACTTGTCCATTTGGCAAACCACGAGCTGGGAGTCTCCCTTGACTAGGAGGCGGCGGATCCCCAAGGAGCGCGCGAGGCGCAGCCCCAGGAGCAAGGCCTCGTACTCGGCGACGTTGTTCATGGTGGGGAACTCGAGTCTCACTGCGTACTCCAACGCCCTTCCCTCGGGGCTCTGGAGGACTACCCCCGCGCCAACCCCGACGAGACACAAGGAGCCATCGAACATGAGCGTCCAATGGTCGTTGCGCTAGGGTGGCTCGGTAGGAGTCTCCCCCTCCATCTTGGAGGCGGGGGTGCATTCCGCCACAAAGTCAGTGAAGGCTTGTGATTTGATGGCGGAACGGCTCGTGATGGAGACGGAGAAGGGAGCGAGCTTGGCTCCCCACTTCCCAATCCGGCTGCTGGCTTCCTTATTTCGCAGTACCTCCCCCAATGGGGGAATGACGGGACCGTGATCGGATGTCCCAGGAAGTAGTGGCGGAGCTTCCGAGACGCCATGAGGAGGGTGTAGCAGATCTTCTCTACCTCTGTGTACCGCATCTTAGCCCCTTGGAAGGCTTCGCTCACGTAGTACACGGGCCGCTGCTGCCCATCCTGTTCCTTCACCAGGACCGCACTTACAGCCACTGGGGTTGCGGCGAGGTAAAGGAGTAGGGGTTCTTTCGGAGATGGGCTCACGAGCATTGGAGGGCTCGCGAGGTATTTCTTCAGGTCGCCGAGTGCTGTCTAGGCCTCGGGAGTCCATTTGAACTCCTCGAACCCCCAGAGAATTTTGAAGAACTGGGGGCCACGTTCCCCCAACTGTGAGACGAAGCGGCTTAGCATGGTCAAGCGGCCTGTAAGCCGCTGTACGTCTTTCACAGAGCACAGCAGGGGCATGTCCAGCAGGGCCTGAATATTTTCGGGGTTGGCTTCTATGCCCCACTGGGACACAAGGAAGCCGAGCAGCTTTCCCACGTACACCGAAGGAGCACTTTTCCGGGTTGAGCTTCAACCCGTACTCGCGGAGGTTGTGGAAGGTCTCCGTCAAGTCGTCGATGTGGGCAGCCGCGCGGAGGCTTTTAACGACCACATCAACAACGTAGACCTCTATGTTGCGGCCGATCTGGTCCTTGAGAACTAGAGACATGAGGTGTTGGAAGGTCGCTCCAGCGTTCTTTAGCCCGAAGGGCATATGGGCGTAGCAGAAGGTGTTGAGCGGAGTTATAAAACTCATCTTTTCCTCGTCCTCCTTAGCTATCCGGACTTGATGGTAGCCCGAATACACGTTGAGGAAGCTCATAAGCTCACACCCCACGGTCGAATCGACTAGCTGGTCGATCCGCGGGAGTAGGAAGTTGTCTTTTGGGCAAACTCAGTTAAGGTCGGTGAAGTCCACGCACATCCTCCACTCGCCGCTCGATTTCTTCACGAGGACGGAGTTCGCCAGCCACTCTCGGAGCTTAGCAATTTTGGCCTTGATAGCAGCCTCTTGGCGCTCAAGGGAGAGCTTCCTCAGCTTCTGCTTGACTGGGGGGTGGCCGGGCATTACAGCAAGCTTGTGCTCGATAACGTCCCGGGCGACGCCTCGCATGTCCGCGGGTCTCCACGCAAAAATATCAGAGTTTTTGCGGAGAAAGGCTGCGAGTTGCTCCGCGTGCTCCTCGGAGAGATCCACCCCGATCTTGAAGATCTTTTCCCCGTCTTCCGGGGACAGTTGGACTTTTCGAAGATCTCCCTCTGGGCGTGGTTTCGGGGGAAACTTCTCAGAGGGGACGACCGGGGTGTCCGAGGCCGGGGGGGAGTGCTCTCCCCTCGGGGTCTTGATCAGGTTGACGCTCCCAATCATTACGGTGGCGCACTCGTAGAGAGCATGAGCCACATCCTAGTCGCCCCCGGGCGGTGATCACGCCGCGAGGCCCAGGGATCTTCACACAGAGATAGCTCTGGTGCATCGCCGCCCCCAGATGGTTGATCGTTGTTCTCCCCATAATCGCATTGTACGAAGAGGGGAGGTCCACAACGTCGAAGCGGACCATCTCCGTCCGGTAGTTGTCTTGGGCGCCGAAGGTCATGGGGAGATCAACCTTCCCGACAGGGTAGATGGTCTTTTCAGGGACGAAGCCCTACAAGGGCCCGGCTGTAGGCTGCAGCAGCTTTTCGTCGACCTGCATTTCCCTGAATGCCTTCAGGTACAGGATGTCGGTGGAGCTTCCGCCGTCGACGAGGATATGCGCTAGTTGGCAGTTGTAGACGGTGGTGGAGACGATGAGCGCGTTGTCATGGGGGAAGCAAACCCCGCGCGTGTCTTCCGCTGTGAAGGTAAGGGGGACATCCGACCACTTTAGTGGCCGAGTCGTGTGTAGCACCCCCACAACCTTTACCTCCCACCCGTACTCCTTGCGCTGGCATTTGGAGTCTCGCCCCGAGGCGGATCCCCCCGTAATGATGTTTACACGCCTTTGGGAGGTTTGGAAGGGGAGCTCTTCGGCTGAGCCCCTTTCCTGTGCTTGTCTTTACTGCTCCCCCGAAGGAGCATGGAGAGCCGGTATAGCCGGCGGAGGGGGCAAGGAGGCAGGGCTACCCCTTGCCCATGCTGGTTGAGGAACGCGGCAAAGTGCTGCAAGAGTTGGTGGCATTCCCAGGTAGTGATCTGGGAGGATCTTCAGGTCGAGTCGCATACGGCTTCGCGAGCTTAACCGTGTTCGGAAAGGTTTTGCAACCATGGATTGGTTCGCGACCATAAAAAGGAATACGTCCTCTGGTCAGAATTGTAATCCGATCCGAATATATATAACTAAGCTTATCTATTTAGGGTTAGTTAGTTATATGATTCTAATACATTTAGGTTACTGAGTCTGATACGTACTCATATGATTGGACTATAAATACCTTGTAATAGGTCTAGTTTAAATCATCGAATATTATTACAGCCTTAGATCATATATCTAGCTTATAGTTCCTTCGACGTAGGCAAGTGTGTCTAACGTTTGACGTGTAAAGTCATCTTTGAAATAGAGAGTTGTGCAATTACTGTGAGCTGTGTGTCGATCATCCTTTGAGTTTCGGTACTTCCGAGTAAGATCCCGTTATTCCGCATATTAGTATCTGGGCGAGCCTAGTGCGAAAATCAAGGCTAGGTCTCAAACGGATCAAGTTGGTATCAGAGCAGCTTTCCTATCCAGTGGATAGTGAAGACTCGCAAGGGTTACAAAACCTCCGATGAAACTCCAGCCGATCAATTGACGGTTCCTACAGCCACGTCTCCGACAATGTCTGACGATACCTCCGTTCAAGCTAACCTAGCCGAACAAGTGGCTAAGCTCTCCACTGACATGGAAACTGTGCTTGTTTGGATTAAGCAGCAGATCATGATTGTACCTCCTGAAGCAGGGAAGGTTATGGGTGTGAAGACTACTGAAGACTTATGCAGGGCAGACGAAGGCGACCACAAGACCGACGACCTCGCCAACACCTCCTTATCTGTTGGATCTTTTAAGGTCGATGCTAAGATTGATATACCCATATATATGATGGGGTGATGAATGCCGAGAAACTGGATTCTTGAATCGACCAGCTTGAGACCTACTTTGACCTGAAAGGGTTCATTAGTGCTCAAAAGGTGAAGTTCGTACCTTTGAAGATGAAGGACCACACCAAGACTTGGTGGAAGGCCTTGTCGCCATTGGTGAAGTTGATGACCTTGCGTAGGGTCAATTCAATTGACTTTTATGACAAGAATTCTATCCGATGGGTTACCTTGAGAAGAGATGGGAACGTTGGCACAGATTGTACCAACGGCGCGACCAGACCGTCCAAGACTATACTACAGAGTTCCGGAGACAAACAATGGTCATCGGCATAATGCTATCTGATCCTCAGCTATTTCAGAAATACACATCTGGACTTCAAAAATCGATCAGTACTGAGCTAAGTCTGTTTGGCATCCAAGACATCACGACCACGAGCACAACTGCTATGGCGATCGAGAAGAAGAACAAATCCCATAGTGACAAAGGCACAAATGACAGTGCGACCTCGACAAAAAAAAACCGAGTCCGAAGAAGAACACTTCGAAGCCTGGCACATGTACTTTTTTGCGACCACTGTCAAGTCACGGGACACATCAAAGATAAATGCTACAAGATACATCTTGAACTTCGACCAAAGAAAAACGGACCAGGGAAAAGAACAGCCACGGCTACTGCAACTTCACCCGATGAAGAGGTTGTCCGAGTAAATTCGGTTGATGAGGCGGATATGACCTTGTCTCCGATGGCAATGTCGAAGGAGAAGGGTTCGAATCCACCGAACGACCATCACCCAACGGAGGACTTGTTCACCATCAACATCCAGGTGAAGCACGAAGTGGTTGCAACGATATTCTATCCTGGAAGTCAGAAGAATCTCGTCTCCGCTGGATTGGTTTGGCGACTTCGTTTGAAGACAACCACACACCCGCGACCATATCCATTGAGTTGGTTTACATCTGACATGAACCAATAGATTACGAGTCAGTGTGTGCTGAAATTTGTAATCTCTGCACGGTATATCGATGAGATGCAATGTGATGTTGTCCCTATCGATATCTGTCAGGTGACCTTTGTGAGTCCGTATCTGTATGATCGAGATGCTCACTTCCATCAGCGTGCGCAAGAGTATGACCTCACCAAAGAAGGACTTAAGTTCGTGATCAGTAAAGACATCCACGTCAACATTTCGAACTTGATTACTGCAAATCAAGCCAAATGAATTGTCAATGCATGTCACAAGTACGTGCTTGTCATGATTCGACCCATTGGTCAAGGTGAGGGTACTTGACCAGCGTTGTTGTTGGCGTGCCGAGAGGATTCTAGTCGTTTGTTGGGACTGCTAGAGAAATAAAGTGATCTGTTCGAGAGTACCCAGGGTTGTCTGCCGAAACGTCCAGTAAAGCACGAAATTCAGCTTGTGTCCGATGCGACACTGCCAATCTGTGTATGTATCGCAACTCAGTATTGGAGAATGAAGAGATCAAGAGACAACTTGGTGAGTTGCTGGACGATGGTGTCATTCAACGAAGTAGTTCACCTTGTGGATCTCTTGTGGTGTTAGTGCCAAAAAAAGATGAGACTTGGCGTATGTGCATCGACTATCGAGCACTGAACAAGATCACGATCAAGAACCGAAACCCTCTTCCTCGTATTGATGAACTACTAGACCAATTGAAGCATGCTGTTGTCTTCTCCAAATTGGATCTTAAGTCAGGATATCATCAAGTCAGTATTCGAGAGGAGGGTACGTGGAAAACTGCGTTCAAGAAGTGACAAGGTCTGTTCGAATGGCTAGTCATGCCGTTTGGTCTCTGCAACGCTCCGACAACTTTTATGCGTCTTGTGAATGACATATTGTGATAGTTCATCGACGACTTTGTGATTGTTTACCTCGACGACATACTGGTTTATAGTCGTTCATGGGATGAGCACCTCATTCATGTCGAAAAGGTGTTCGAACAACTTCGGCAACATAGACTTCGCCTCAACCGTAAGAAGTGCGAATTCGGCTAGCAAACTCTACTTTACTTGGGATTCATGGTCAGCAAAGGTATGTTGTAAATCGACCCGGATAAGGTGAAAGTGATTCGCGAGTGGCCGCGACCACGAACAGTTATGGACATGCGCAGTTTTTTAGGAGCATGCCAATATCTTCAGAAGTTTATCCGACACTTCTCAATTGTGGCTTCTCCGTTGCATGCATTAACCAGGATCAATTAGAAGTTTGAGTGGACAGGGAAACATGAGGACACGTTTCTCCTGTTGAAGAGGAAGATCGGCGAGGCCCCTGTGTTAGCTTTGCTGAATCTACAGAAATCATTCGAGCTAGAAATTGATACCTCAGGTTATGCGATGGGAGCAGTACTCATGCAAGAAGGTCGACCAGTGGCATATCACTCCAAGTTATTCCAGGGAGCTCAGAAGAACTACCCAACGTACGATAAGAAGTTGTGCACACTGCATCAGGCCGTGAAACATTGGTGGTGTTATCTCTTGGGTAAAGAGACTGTTGTCCACACCGACCATCAACTGTTCCAATATTTGCAAACTCAGTCCAAGCTACAACAAGCTTGGCACATGAAGTGGATGTCGTATCTGCAGCAGTTTAATCTGGTGATTAAGTACAAGAAGGGCGTACACAACAAATTGGCGGACATGTTGTCGCGACCACCAGTTACAACCTTCTGCTTATCAGTGTTCATGCAGATCGAGCCCTCATGTCATGATGACTATGCCACTATATACAGTGAAGACCCTGATTTTCAAACAACACTAATTGAGCTCAAAATAGGGAAAGCTATGAAGTTC
Organism: Pharus latifolius; assembly: GCA_019359835.1. Classification (NCBI taxonomy): domain Eukaryota; kingdom Viridiplantae; phylum Streptophyta; class Magnoliopsida; order Poales; family Poaceae; genus Pharus; species Pharus latifolius. The sequence continues at coordinate 32,312,428 of CM033326.1, read as the reverse complement.
ATTCGCCGAGAAGGACTCTTGTACAGAGGCAAATTACTTTGTATACCTGGTGGAGCACCTCGAATTCAATGGCTACGAGAAGCGCACACATTGAAGGTAGCTGGTCACTTTGGGGTTACAAAGACATTGCAAAATCTTCATCGACATGTGTTCTGGCCGCGTATGCAGCAGGATGTGGCTAGTTTTGTTCGAGGCTGTGGTCTCTGCAGCATCTTGAAACCGATAAACCAAAAATTATGTTTGTACACTCCTTTGCCAGTTCCATCGTGACCATGGGAGAGCATATGCATGGATTTCTTGGGACGATTGCCTAAGACCCGACGTGGCAACGACTATCTATTCGTGGTCGTTGATCGGTTCTCCAAAATGATTATTCTTATACCTTGTCAAAAGACTATCACGAGAGAAGAAGCAGCTCGGGTATTATTTCATTACGTTTGGACACACTTCAGACTACTGACTTCTATTGTGTCTGATCGCGATATCCGGTTCCTTAGTCACTTTTGGCGATCACTCTGGATGATGATGGACACCAAGCTAAAGAGGAGTACTGCTTTTCATCCGCAAACTGATGGTCAAACCGAGGTGGTAAATCGCACAGTCGTTCATCTCTTGAAAGGATATAACTCGAAGCACCTGAAGACTTGGGATGAAAGCATACTGTACTTGCAGTTTGATTTTAATTGAGCAGTGCATGGTTCGACTGGAAAGCCACTGTTTGAGGTCTGTTTCGGATTTTTACCACAGAGTCCATTCGACATGGAGTTCATGATCTTTACTACCTCAGCACAGAATAGCAAGGAAGCCTCTAATCGGGATCAAGCACAAAAGTTCCTGGAAGGTATTCAACGGCTCCATCGTGAGGTTGAACAGAACTTGCTGCGAGCTCAACTCAAGTACAAGGCGCGACATGATCGGCACCGAGTTGATGCTCAATTCAAAGAAGGTGATATGGTATGGTTACATCTGAGTAAGGAGAGACTTAAAGGTGAAGGTAAGAAACTCAAACCCATATGGTCCTTTTCGGATTTTGTGGAAAGTGGGTAATAATACTTGTCAGCTTGAGTTACCTCCATACATGGATATTTACTCGGTTGTCAATGTCGAGAACCTCAAACTCTTCGAGCCTTCAATATTGGATGATGAGCCATAGTACCATCTCTTGAAGAGTTGGTCTATCAACGAGACAAACCTCTATGCGAATATGTGATTTTGGAGAAGAAGGTAACTACCACCCGTAGTGCCACAAAGTAGACTTTTCGAATCAGTTGGAAAGATCAACGAGTACGTGTGGCAAAGTGGTACACCAGAGAACATGGACAAGCCCAATTTTCACATCTCCAGTTTGATCAAGACGTCGCAACAGGGGTTGGCTCCTTCTCAACAAGGGAGTCATGATCCGGGAGGATCTTCAGGTCGAGTCGCATACGACTTTGCGACCTTAACCGTGTTCGGAAAGGTTTCGCGACCATGGATTGGTTCATGACCATGAAAAGGAATACGTCCTCTGGTCGGAATTGTAATCCGATCCGAATATATATAACTAAGCTTATCTATTTAGGGTTAGTTAGTTATATGAATCTAATATGTTTAGGTTACTGAGTCTGATACGTACTCATACGATTGGACTATAAATACCTTATAATAGGTCTAGTTTAAATCATCGAATATTATTACAGTCTTGGATCATATATCCAGCTTATAGTTCCTTCAACGTAGGCAAGTGTGTCTAACGTTCGACGTGTAAAGCCCTCTTTAAAATAAAGAGTTGTGCAATTACTTTGAGCTGTGTTTCGATCATCCTTTGGGTTTCAGTACTTTCGAGTAAGATCCCGTTATTCCACATATTAGTATCTGGGCGAGCCTAGTGCGAAAACCAAGGCTAGATTTCAAATGGATCAAGTAGCGTGGGTATTTGACTTGTGGAAGGCACACCACAAGTTGGCTGTGTCCTCCTTGCCTCCCGTCGTGGGGCCTTCTCGGCTATGGGATGACTGCCCCCCCCATAACCTTTTGACTTAACGAAAGGGTGGTTGCCCTTGTTGCCATCGCGCGAGCCGCCTCCGCCCTCGAGGACAAAGGTGTCCCGAGGCCGTGGCTCGCTACGATTACTCCTCTTGGGACGCTTGCTGAGGGGGTCCCTGGCCTCCCGGTCAGCGGGGGCAGGAGCCACCTGGTGCTTCTTCCAGAGGTCATCCTCCTATGCCCGGGCGTACTTCTCAAGCACGGTGAAGAGCTCGTCAGCGGAGGAGGGACAGCTCCGGGAGAGTCTCCGATGAAGCTCCCTGGGGAGGATCCCGCTCTTGCACACCTCGATGACTATGGAGTCAGGGACGTGAGCCACTTTGCTCTTGACCTGAGCGAAGCGCTTGAAGAGACTGCGATAGTCTCCCTTGTCCTCTGCCAGACTGTGTAGAGCTATGACGAGTCCAAGGGAGGCATGTATTTCCCCCACTCAGCTCAAGTTGTATTTCCCTCCATATTTTTTTATGTTATGGTCCATCTAATTGTTCACCTTGTCAGAGAAATTAAGTTTTGTGGACCCGTGTTCCTGCACTATATGTATCGATTTGAGAGATTTATGGGTATCTTGAAGGGATATATGTAACCCGAGGGTAGTGTCATCGAAGGTTATGCTGTCGAGGAGGTGATTGAATTTTGCACCAATTATATGGTCGGGGTTGACCCAATTGGCGTTCCTAAGTCCTGACACGGGGGCAGGCTTTAGGGCATCGGGACGATTGGATTCAAAGCAGCCATCCCCGCTAGTGATCTGTATGCAAAAGCACATTTTGGGTATCACAACACATGACGGAGGTGGAGCCATACATACATGAGCACAAGGCAATGTTACGGAAACAGAATCCTTCGAAGCCAGAGATTTGGGTCACCAGTGAACATAACAGAAAATTTGCTGGGTGGATCGAAAATAGAGTTCTGCGAGCTACTGACGGCTCTATGAGTGAAACTGTTACATGGTTGGCTAGAGGGCCAAGATTTACTATAGGGACTTAGCATTGGTACGACATCAACGGGTATTCATTTTACACAAGAAGTCATGACGAGAAGAGTACTATGTAATGTAGTGGAGTGACACTATTTGTTATTTCGGAGGATGCCAGGATAGTAAGGTCATATTACGGTGTTATTGAAGAAATATGGGAGCTTGATTATGTATTATTTAACATTCCTTTGTTTCAATGCCAATGGGTCGAAATCCCTCGAGGCGTTAAAGTTGATAATTACGGGTTTACTCTCATCGATCTGAATAGAGTTGCATACCAAGCCGATCCATTTATACTTGTTAAGCAAGCCATATAGGTATTCTACATCATTGACCCAGCCAATCCAAAGTTGCACATTGTCCTTCACGGCAAGAGACGTATTGTTGGGGTTGAAGATGTATTGTTGGGGTTGAAGACGTTGTCGATTAAGAAGAGTATAATCAGTTTGACGAAATACCTCCATTTTTAGATGGCATTCAATCTGTCCCTACCGAAGTGATATTTACTCGATTTGCCTTATTATTCTGTACATTCTCCTCATGCTTTCGCACATATTAGTTATTTTCTTCGGTATATGCCTAGATTATTCCAGATTAATTGCCAAATTGATCGGATTACTCGTTTTTCCAATTTTTATCGCAGGTCGGCGAGGATTGGATGGATTTTTGGCTAGTGGACGTGCGTCCTCGACTTAATCTGGCTATCGGACGATTCCTGATGGAAGTGCGCGTTCTCGCGAACGCGTAGGATCTGATCGCACCGAAATTGGAGTCTCCGGGGCCCGGAATCCCAAACCCTAGCCACGAGGCCACATTTCTAAATTTCCAAAACCTCGAGGGCTTTTCTGCAAAAGTACCAAATTGCCCTTTATACCTTGCCGCTGGCCATCTGAGGCATTTTGAGCCCGGTTTTGTTTTTTTTACTTCCTTCTTCTTCTTCCCCAAACCCCATCTCCACACCTCCCTCCACCTCGCCGCCGGCGGCCGAGCCGCACGCCGACGGCGTCCCTCCTTCCCACGGCACCACCGCCACGTTCCCGTACGGCGTTGTGGCCAGATCTGCGCATCCACCGCCAGATCCGACCGCCCCACGCCGTGGATCTCCCGCGCCGACCTCCACAAGCTCGCACCGTCCAAGCCGCCTCCACAGCGCCCAGATCCGCGCTGCGCCGCCACCGGATTCGTCATCATCACGTCGCCGAACTGCCGCGCCCGAGCTGCATCTTCGCCGCCGCCGGGATCAGCCACGCGCCGCCGATCCGCCCCTCCATCGCCGATCCGCTCCTCAGGGCCGTCCCCGAACTCGATTCAGCGTCGCCGCCGCCTCCACTCAAGCCGGCTTCATCTCCTTCCTCAACTCCAGCAACCTCCTCTTCCTCCACGGCCAAGGATCGCGACCTCAACAACCGCTTCGACCTCCGGCTTCATCGACTTCTTCATCCCCTTCTTCAACCTCGAGCTGCTGCAGCTTCGACGACGACCACGTCTTCATCGACTCCAGCCATCTTCTTCCACTGCTCTGGCGACCTCAGCGATCGGCGACTTCCTCGACTTTTCTGTAGTCAACAACCACGAATTCTTCATCAACACCTCCAGTGACCAAATTCTTCTCTCAAATCCCCTTCCCTTTTCCTTCTGATTTGCTTCCTGTGATGCTTGTATATGAACAGAGCTCAGTTGTGGATGATGAATTCGATACTTGAGTAAACCTCAGCTAGTTATGTGTTAATTTCTCTGGTGTTTGATTTCTGCTGCTGTTCAGTTGCAGTTTCTTTTGTCATCTCATGCTTGATTCCAGTGCAGCTTAGTGTTGCTAATTTTTGTGAACTGAGATCTCCATCCAACATTTTTTCAAAGTTGTTGCCATCCTGATAGTTCTTGTTGCATGTTTGATTTGGGCATTGATTGGATTTTCTGAATGGAACTGCAATCCTGTTTCTTAGATTCTGTAGCTGGGAAATTTTGAATCAATATACTGTCTGACTGTTGAGAGAAATAGATTCTAAGGAAGTGTTGTCCTGACTCTATGCAATTTTGCACCGCTCGCCTGAGATACGATTGCAGAACGATTTTTGCTATTCGTGTTTCAGTTGGTAAGACAAGTAGAGGCGAACCAACCCAATCCCTCTTTGTGGTTCTGTTTGATTCTCTGATTTGGATTCAGTTAGAAATATTTTGCTCTCATCTAGTCCTTTGGGAGAGAACGACATACTCGCTTTCTACTGCGACCTCGTCCGCTTGCGAGGCCCTGTTTTAGGTGGTATCACGAAGATATTGACAAAACAAGTTACCTACGAGACGATCACGAAGAAGAATTATGGGTTGACAACCATTCTTGACTATTTTGTAATCGATGTATATATATTACTTGGAGCTTTAATTGAAGAAACATGCTCATGGTATGAAACTTGTGATTCCTGCTGCACCACTTCCCAATGTGGGATCTAACACCATCCCTAATTGCTATTTGGAATCAATTCAAGGGTGTAGGTATGAGGATAATTTAGTGTGGCAATTAGGCTCCTGCATATAGCATGTTAGCTGATCTTTTATGTAGATGTGATCAATACATGTGAAAGTAGGTACTACAATTAGGTGCTTAAAGTTAAAAAAGTAGACCAATACTTGACCTTGTCCCTTCCAACTTTAAAATCCCCTCATAAAATATATGATATAAAATTGCTAAGCAAAATTGAATTTGGACCACTTCTTTATTTTCATATACAATAGTTGATGTGATAATCTTACTTGAGGAGAACTCCAGTTGGCACCATACGCTTAGAGGTAGAACTTGTGTTGTTTTCCCCAACTTGTCCATAATATGTAGATATGCTTTTTCTAACTGTTCTTAAAAAAAACCGTTAGTATAAGTCATGAAAGAAAAATCCAATATTGCGGCCTAGATTTAATAAAATGTATTCTAACGGTTTGAGTTTATGGACCGTTAGTAAAATCTCCTCTCTTCTAGCAGTTAATACTTGGGAACTGTTAGAAGAAATCATTTATTATAACAGTTATGAGTATATTAACCGTTAGAAGAAACCACATGATTTGTCCTAACGGTTATGAGTATATTAACCATTAGAATAAAAGTAATTGTACTAATGGTTCATTTTGTCGACCCGTTAGAATATGGCCTCCCTCTAAAAATACCAGTGCCCTAGAATTTTCCCTCCAATCGAACTATTCTAATTCTTTTTCTCCTCGAGCGCGAAAAGCCCCACCTTCATTGCGCCATCGCTGCCAGGCACTTCATTGCGCCATCACCGACCGCTGCACCTTTCTCCACCGCCGCTGGCCACTAGAGTTTCAGGTGAATCAAGTCCAAGGACCTCGTAGCTTCAACTCCCTCGACTAAATTTTGGCATTACAAGCAAGGCAAGTTATTTCAAGCCTCCCACGATTATCCTTATGAGTAATACAAAATGTTTATAGCCCTAGTCAAATTCTTGAATCACACAATATGTGAGACTAGTTTTTTAGCGTTCTGCATATTGCTTGTACTCTTGTTAGGTTTATATCTTGAGTGTTGTGCTACTATTTCAACTTTCAAATAACATGCCTATGTTAGTCTTATTCTTTGGCCTATGTAGATTTTCTCTTTATCATTCATGACTAGGGTTAAAGTTTCCCTTTTTCTTTAAAACTATAATCCTAGGTTGTGGCGTGTTTTCTTAGATCCTAGAACTCTTTATCTTCCACAATTGCTGATCCTTCTATGTTTATTTGCTTTCTCTTTCCATTGAATGTGTCATTCTGTGCTGTTATTCCTTAGATGGCATGTTTCTAATAGACAATTATAACACCATCAAGTGTAAATAGTAGGTGCCAGATCATACAAAACTAGTCTATAATGTTCTTGTTTGTACGTACATGAGTTAGTAGGGGCGGCAACTGATTGTAGTTTAGCTTAACAAACTTAAACATGGTGTGCTGCAAACTATACTTTTTGTAAATAATGTACATGATTTGTTAAGATTTTGCAGTGCTTAGAATATGAATACTCCTTTTTTCTTTGTTCTTGTTCACTGATATAATGCTGACTTCTAGTTTAGCTATTGAGTTTAGCTAGAATTGCATCATAGGATCAAAATCTCTCGACGTATATGTACTCATCCTTTTTTATGGTTTGTTCATGAAATTTTAGGCAAAGCCATGTCGACATCTTTCTCGTCTGATAGTAGTGGTTTGATGAGGGGCAATGTAGCTGATGCTACTTCATCTAGCACAAGAGGATGGCATGAGGCGCGACGCTATTGTGCCGCTTGGCGAAACACATTGATCTTTCTTGTGAGTTCAACCAGTTTGGGAGACCTATTGGAAAGAACACTAGGCAGTATGCTACCTACGTTGGCTTGTTGGAGAAAGAAATGGTGAAGATCACTGTCGAGAGCTGGAAGGACGTGAAGGCGAATGAGAGGGACAGGTTGTGGGCCGGAAGTGAAGGTAAAATTAATCAAAATCCTTGAACTCTTTCATAATCACATTCCCTCGGCTTATCCTGAAGTTTAAGTAACTCCTGCTTATATGCACTGTTTGAAAACAGGCAAAGTGGAACATCCCTGACGATGGACCTAAGACGGCTTGCTTGAAGGACATGAACAACACATGGAAAACCTTCAAGAGCTTCCTTATCAGTACCTTCCTTGTTGCAGGGAAATCTCCTTGCGAGAAGTACCCCTTGATAATGGAGGAGGTATGGAGGAATTTACCTAGCAGAAGGGGACTCCTGAGTTCAAAGTATATATGCTTCCTGTGCTTGATTACTGATCCGGGAGAATCTCAGGTTGAATGCGTAATTGATTCGAACTCTATTTGATCGGTTGAATTCTGATACAAATTAGATAGCCGAGTCTGATACAACTAGATTTAGGTTGTCGAGTTTGATACATTTTCAAGCGGTCGTACTATAAATACCCTATAATAGCTAATTTAATCATCGAATCAGATATAGAAATCATATACATAGATCAATGTAGATCGAGATTGATCAACATTCAACATGTACAAGTTCTTTATAATAAAGACTTCCTTTGGTGATATCATCCACAATCAGCAATGCAAAAGTGGGATGAGTTCTGGTCGATTGAGGAAGTTCTCTCGACCTGCTCTTTGTAAGAGTTCTTGATGGGATGCAAATCCCTCATTCAAGAATTAAACCTGTGGTACACCCAATTTATGGGATTATTCCTGGTACTTTGATGACTCCTATCGGTCAGGTGGTCCTACTGGTAATGCTCAGGGAACTAGAGAATTTCCAAACAGACTTGGTTACTTTTGATGTGATCGATGTGATTCTGCGTATAATGCAATACTTGGTCGACCTTCGCTTGCCAAATTTATGGTAGCAACGCATTATACTTATCAGTGCGTTAAAGTACCTGGACCAAAAGGTGTGATCACGGTTAGAGGTAGTCAAAGCATGGCCCTTACTTGTAATCGCATATTCCTGGAATTGGTCGATCAACTTCCCCTTCGGGTTGACAAGGCTACGACCAAAGAACCAGAAGCGGCCAAGGTAAATACACGACCAGATGAAAAACTCAAACAAGCTGTCTTATTCCCAGACGACCACTCCAGAATTGTTTGGATTGGGTCGGGACTGCATGACAAATAGGAACTTAAGCTCATCACTTTCCTCTGAGCTAATGCAGATGTGTTTGCGTGGAAACCATCCGACATGCCCGGAGTCCCAAGGGAAGTGATCGAGCACAGGCTAGCTATTCATCTTGGACAGCGACCAGTAAAGCAAAAGCTCAGGCGTTTTTCCCTTGATCGGAGAGAAGCTATTCGTTCTGATGAAACACGGGGTGCCCGATCTTCCGTCAGGTAGATGATAAGTCGATTTGGTGGAGATCTCGACGTTGACGATCCGGCTTCCGATCAGAACTGATCGAACCCAGCAATCGCTACACCACTGCTCCGTTGGTTATCAACCATGCCAAGACGCGGTTGACCTGGCCAAGAAGGCTAATTCCTGCAAGCGAATCAAGAGCACAAGCAAAAAGTATAAGAAGCAATTTGGAAATTGCAAATCAAATTAAATGAAGCTCACAAGTTGGGGTTTCACAAACCGATCTACGGCGAAACTGCAAAGGTAGAATAATCTAAGCAAAACCCAAGTCTCCCTGTGACGGCTACAGAGTATGTATATGAGAGAGAGAGAGGCGGCGGCTAGGGTTTAGGTTGCAGCCTAACTAAGATACATGGGCCGAAGGCCCAAAAAGAGGTGACGCAGCACCAGTCTGACTCTGTCTCACACGCACTGTTTGGATGATTCCCAGTGACTTAGAAAGAGTTTGGTGGCGGGACCAGGTGCGTTGGAAATCTTATCTCCTAAGATTTCCGTGAAGTGGTAGAACGTCGAAAACGGACTTCGTATGTGGCCTAGGAGTTCGTTTGAAGACAGACGTGTCGCTGCAGTCCGAACCAGCGTCCATCTCGGGATCAACTCGAACCTTGGCTCGTCTCGGTGCGTCGTGACATCCTCGCTGATCCAAACCATGATTCTTAAGTATAAGAACAATATCATTAGGTAGTAACTCGCCCTCTACGTAGTTTCACATAAACTTAGGAACGAGCTCACCTGGTAATTTATCTGACGTGCGCGTGCCCTTGTAATTGGCCCTTGCATAAGTGGTGTTGGAGAAGTTGATGCATCCATAGGAGTGATGTCCTCATCATCCTCCCCCTCTTGAATTGGAGTCGTCCTCGACTCAAGCTCATCTTCTTCTCCCAAGTATGGGCGCAAATCTGAAATGTTAAAAGTGGGGCTAACCTCGAAAGCGGCGGGCAACTCAAGTTTATATGCATTATCGTTTATATGCTCTAGCACCCTAAAAGGACCATCAGCACGATGCATCAATTTAGACTTTCTTAACTTAGGAAAGCGGTCTTTACGCAAGTGTGGCCAAACAAGATCTCCAGGAGCAAATATCAATTATTTTCTACCATGACTACCAGCAGTACGATATCTTTCATTCATACGTTCAATATTCTCTTTTGTTGTCTCATGCAGTTTTAGAATAAACTCTGCACGTTTCGTAGCATCTAGATTGACCCTTTCAGATGATGGAAGAGGCAACAAATCAATTGGAGCACGAGGATTGAAACCATACACTACCTGAAAAGGACTTACCTTGGTAGTCGAGTGCAGTGCACGGTTGTAAGCAAACTCCACATGAGGAAGACACTCTTCCCACAGTTTCAGGTTCTTCTTCAAAATAGTCCGCAACATCGTGGACAATGTGTGGTTCACAACCTCTATTTGGCCATTAGTTTGGGGATGACATGTAGTAGAAAACAACAATTTGGTCCCCAATTTGTTCCATAAAGTTCTCCAAAAGTGGCCCAAGAATTTTGTGTCATAATCTGAAACAATAGTAGAAGGCATACCATGCAAGCGAACAATTTCTTTGAAAAATAAATCGGCAATATGAGTAGCATCATCGTTTTTATGGCATGGAAGAAAATGCGCCATCTTGGAAAACCTATCCACCACAACAAAAATGCTATCCCTCCCCCTCTTTGTCCTAGGCAGTCCTAAAACAAAATCCATTGAAATATCCTGCTCACCCTCTGTAACCTCACAACGCAACATGCCTTTCTGAAGCTCTTGATAGTACTCCTCTACCGACTTGCTACCTTGTTCTAGGCACTGTAATTTTTTACGCATATGTCTCTTAAGCATCTCCCAAGATTCAGGTTGTATGCCAGCATTTACTAGTTCGTTCCACCAGATAATTGCAAAGTCTTTGAACTCACTAGTCGCTTGTTTAACTCGATGAATTTCAGGAACTAAATGGGAGTTAAATTTTTGTTCCACGGTCATTTCCCAATTTAGGTATGTTTCAGCATCATATAAACCAGAAAAAGAAGGTATGGTGAACTTAACCTTAGCGAAAGGATCATCATTGTGAATGTGATTGTTACCATTATTATCTCGCATACCTTGATGATTGGGGCTCAATCGCTCCTGTAATTGTGCATCTTGTGCAACTCGTTGCATGTCGGCGTCGTTGCGGAGAACCCCCGCGTTGGACTCCTCATCGACTTCATTGTCTTGTTGGATCGTTGTTCCATTAGAAGGTTGTCGTTTCTCCACATTCTCCACCCTGCCAGCAAGATCAGAGATACGACGATCTAGCCTCTTGATACTGTTCTGATTGTCTTGTTTGTTCTTCGGGAACTTGTCCATGAGCTCTTGGATGCTCTTGTTGAGGGCCTCGTTCATATCAAGAATGAGTTTACGAAGGTCATCCTCCTCAGCAGCAGCTCTAGCTCTGGTTTGCGGTCCTGTCATGGTTAGTAGGAACAAAGATAACACAAAGTATTATCCCTATAAATTACTAGGTGGTAGTATGTGGATTCACTCGCCCTCAAGTATCTTACCACGTTCTTGCAAGGATCTTACCAACACTGCAGAAAGTACAACCGGTGGCTGGTTCGTGATACTGTGGGGCGTGAGTGAGGCGATTGCAAGTCTGAATCCTGTTCTAATTAGAAGAAGGTGAAGCTCGGAAGGCAATTGTATATAAGCAAAGGATTAGCAATATATGTTTTATTTATTTTTTTTACAAGAGTACTGCAAAGGATGGATTACAACTCAAAACTTAGGAATTACGCACAAAACCTATCACAATACTCTCGGCAGTTTAGCAAAGATGCTCTGCAGAAAATTCCAATAATAATTTGGGGCTCTTAGAGACCTCAAACGAAAAAAATTATAACTAGGAAGTTGTAGCCCTTTTCGTTCTCATCAATTTGAATATATGGAACACCCAATTTGGAGTTTGGAACTAGGAGATATGGCCCCCGAAATACAGGCTGTACAGATTACTCCGAGATGAAACAGATTAACTTCCAACGCGATTTTCGCCACGAATATGGCGTTTCTGGAATTTAGTGCAATGAACAAAGTTGTAGATCTCTTCGAGAGATACAATTTAGACTATTTAATCACCCAAATTGGTGTTCCGATGATAAAGATATTGTCTTTATAAAAACAGCAACGCAAAAGGGAAATCCGAACCGATTGCGACTCAAATTTGGTTTCGGTTTAGGATTGGGATTTGATACTCGACCTAGCCCAAGAACACGAATTGACCAGCAATACGACGATGACCACGGACACAAATTTAACAATGCAAAACTGAAAACGAAAATTGCAAAAGGCTCAAAGTGGTTTGGACAGCGGAAGACTATGATCACAAAATTTCTTTTTTTTTTTTGCTTTTTCTGGACTCTAGGTAGAAGATGAACGACGAACAGAGGGGATACCTGACGGGCAACCTTGGCTCTGATACCACTTGATGAAACACGGGGTGCCCGATCTTCCGTCAGGTAGAAGATAAGTCGATTTGGTGGAGATCTCGACGTTGACGATCCGGCTTCTGATTTACGGCGAAACTGCAAAGGCAGAGTAATCTAAACAAAACCCAAGTCTCCCTGTGATGGCTACAGAGTATGTATATGAGAGAGAGAGGTGGCGGCTAGAGTTTAGGTTGCAGTCTAACTAAGATACATGGGCCGAAGGCCCAAAAAGAGGTGACGTAGCACCAGCCCGACTCAGTCTCACACGCACTGTTTAGACAATTCCCAGTGACTTAGAAAGAGTTTGGCCGGGGTACCAGGTGCGTTGGAAATCTTATCTCCTAAGCTTTCCGTGAAGTGGTAGAACGTCAAAAACGGACTTCGTATGTGGCCTGGGCGTCCGTTTGAAGACAGACGTGTCGCTGCAGTCCGAACCAGCGTCATCTCGGGATCAACTCGAACCTTGGCTCGTCTCGGTGCGTCGTGACATCCTCGCTGATCCAAACCATGATTCCTAAGTACAAGAACAATATCATTAGGTAGTAACTCGCCCTCTACGGTAGTTTCACATAAACTTAGGAACGAGCTCACCTGGTAATTTAGCTGATATGCGCGTGCCCTTGTAATGGGTCCTTGCACAAGCGGTGTTGGAGAAGTTGACTCATCCATAGGAGTGATGTCCTCATCACGTTCGGGTTGGATAAACTCTAGGAAGCTGGCTTCATTCGCAAAGTTGACCATCCAGAATGGCTCACAAACGCAGCATGTGTGTCGATTACACTAGTCTTAACAGTGCCTGCCCGAAGGATGATTTTCCCCTTCACCGCATCAATCAGTCGGTCAATTCCACAGTGGGTTGTGAACTGATGAGCTTCCTAGAAGCCTACTTAGAGTTCCATCAAATTAGTATGACAGAAGTAGATGAAGAGAAAACTGCCTTCATCACACCATTTGGCACTTATTGCTATGTTAGAATGCCATTTGGGCTGAAGAATTCTGGTTCCACGTACTAGTGCTTGATGCAAAAGACCTTTTAGTCTCAATTAGGCGTAATTTATAAGTTTATTTTGATGATTTGGTTGTAAAGAGCTTAAAAAGTTCTAGTCATGTAGATGATTTAGTTGAAACTTTCTGTAACTTGAATAAACATGGAATCAAGTTGAATCCTGAAATGTTCTCTTTTGGAGTTTCTTTCGGGTAAACTCTTGGGTTTTCTTGTTTGTTTGAGGGGCATTGAGGTTAATCCCAAGCAAATTCGGGCCATTGAGCAAATGCGACGTCCTTCGACCACGAAGGAAGTACAGAGACTAACTAGTCGAATGGCGGCTTTGAGTCATTTCATTTCAATGTTAGGCGAACGTGAATTACCTTTCTTTAAGGTTCTACGAAAGCACAATGGTTTCAAGTGGTCGGATGAAGCCAATAAAGTCTTTCAGGAGTCAAAAGCATACCTCACTGGTACTCCGGTGCTGGTTTCCCCTATTCAGGGAGAATTATTGCTCGTCTACTTGGTTGCTACCCCTCATGCAGTCAGCACTGTTCTGGTCGCAGAGAGGGAAGGTGTGCAACAACTAGTCTACTATGTAAGCGAAATATTGAATGGATCAAAGGAGCGTTACCTTGAGGTCCAAAAATTACTTTATGCCCTTTAATGGCTTAAAGAAAGTTATGACATTACTTTCAAGTGCACAAGATTACTGTGTCTATGTCCTTTCCCTTAGGAAATATACTCTGTAACTTCGAAGCAACAAGTCGAGTTGCGAAGTGGGTGGTAGAATTTGGAGCGTTCGATCTCCATTTCACCGCTCGAGTAGCAATCAAATATCAAATTCTTGCAGATTTTTTGGTTGAATGGACTAATCCTGAACCACAGGAACAAGAGTTTGTAGATTTGGAAAATACCGACCACTAGACATTGTATTTTGATGGCTCTCACAGTTTTTCAAACTCGGGGGCTGGAGCGGTCTTAATTATGCCCCAGGGAGACCAATTCCAATATGTCGTACAATTACACTTTGTTGCTACAAATAATGCAACAGAGTATGAAGGTCTTTTAGCTGGGATTTGAGCAACCAAATCCCTTGGAGTCTGTCGGCTAGTGGTGAGGGGAGACTCACAGCTAGTCGTAAACCAGGTAAACAAGGAGTACAACATCTCCGATGAGACAATGGCTCATTACCTTGACGAAATGAGGAAATTGAAAAAATACTTCAGAAATTTTGAAGTCCAATTCATTCTGCGAAGAGACAATATTCTCATAGACCAATTGTCAAAGATTGGTTCCGCACGAGCATCTGCCCCGGTAGGAGTGTTCATCGAGCACTTAAAAAAGCCCTCAATCATGACCATCGTAGAGGCACTAGAGGTGATGACTAACATCATCACCCTCAAGCATGAAGCAGATTGGAGTCATCCAGTGAGAATCTATCTTGCACATGGGACCTTGCCCAAGGATGAAATCGAAAGTTTAGTAAGGAAAGCGCGAATATACAGACTGGTCGAAGATACCCTGTACAAAAAAGGTGCTCAAGGAGTCCTTATGCACTGTATACCTCAAGAAGAGGGAAAACTCCTTCTGAGAGAAATTCACAGAGGCATGTGTGGTGCGCACGCTTCCTATAGAACACTGGTCGGAAAAACTTTTCGACAAGGTTACTACTAGCCTGCAGCACTCAAAGATACTATACAATTGGTCAAGACTTGCCCACAGTGTCAATTTCATCCTTGGCTAGTTCACCAGCCAGCATATGTATTACAGACTATTACTTTAACCTGGCTGTTTGCCACATGGGGAATATATATTTTGGGTCCAATGCCCCAAGCTGTCAATGGATACCGATTTTTGTTCGTAGCCATTGATATGTTTACTAAATGGATCGAAGCTGAACTAGTCTGAACCATTACCACTGCAGCGGCGAAGAAGTTCTTTCATAAGAACATTGTGACACGATTTGGCGTTCCAAGTCGTCTTATCACAAATAACGGCTCCCAGTTTGTTAGTGGTCTTTTTCTAAACTATTGCGACGACATTGGGACCAAAATCTGTTTCACATCCGTTGCTCATCCATAGAGCAATGGTGCAGTAGAACGCGTCAATGGGCAGATAATACAAGGGGTCAAGAAATGTGTTTTTGATTGCCTTAAACTACGCACGAAGGCTTGGGTAGACAAACTCTACTCCATTCTATGGGCGTTACGTACTACTACCAGTAGAGCTACAGGTGAGACGCCTTTCCAACTGGTCTATGGTGAAGAAGCCATGCTACCAATTGCAATTCAAATTTGTTCTCGTCGTGTCAATCACTTCGATTCTATCCAACAAAGTGAAACCCGCGAAGATGAAAATGCTCTTCTCGAAGAAAGGTGCAATCAAGCACTCGTTCTGTCAGCAGCATATTTACAAGCTCTATGTAAATGTAACAGTAAAAGGGTGCGACCATGTAGCCTACACATGGGAGACTTGGTTTTATGAAAATTCCAAAACTAGTCCAATCGTAACAAATTCTCCCCTCAGTGGGAAGGCCCCTATATTGTAGTTTCAATACCACGACCAGGGTCTTCTCAATTAGCAATGGAAGACGGAAGAATTTTATCGAACACATGGAGCATCGACTAGCTGCGTAAATTCTTTGTATAAGTTTTTCCATTTCCATTGTAATTTCATATAAATTAAGTATTTTGCTTTTCACTCTATGTTATGGTTGCATCCCTAGTTTAGCCTTATCTTTTTTCTTGGCTCACGCCCGGAGGCTGGTCGTGATAAAATGACTTAATACGATGTTCAAATGGATCCGCTGGCTGATCTCATGGTCGCATCTAGATAAGATATCTCTTTGTAAGCCATTTCTTAACACATTAGGGACTTGCTAGCATGTTTCTGATCATTTGAGTGGCTGTTAGTTAGCAAAAAATTTGTACATTTTGTATTAAGTCGTTTATCCCAACGACTTCATGATCGCATCTAGTTAAGACATCTCTTTTTAAGCCGTTTCTTAACACATAAGAGACTTACTAGCATGTTTCTATACTACGACTTCAATATAAGTGAACATTAAAGCCTTGGTCTTCTTAGATTAGATTATTTAACTTGCGACCACTATACAATGACTTCGGTATTAGTGCTCACAAGAGGAGGCGAGGGGGATATAACTATTGCATTAAGTTAGAGAGGATAAGTACTTTGCATTTCATTTTTAATCATGTTTTCATTTTTTATCATCTACTTTATGCTAATCATGTGTATTTGCAAGGTACAAAGAGTTTGATAAGAAAAATATTTCCATTTCCATTTCCATTGACAAATTTACAAAAATTTAAAATGAGAGGGAATACATCAGGCAAGGTCAAGGTCATATAACAATTTGTCTACTAAAGACTTGACCTCAGCCCTGGTTGCGCTCAGTTGATCCTCATTGTCAAAAATTGCATCTCCCACCACTGGAGTCAGATCTATATTCGAACCGTGGTGATGCCTAAGCTTGCAGAGGATGGCAGAGACTATGGCACCGACATCGTTTTTCTGTCTCTCCTTGTACCTCATTGCAAATTCTGGGATATTGGTGACCAGCAAGTCAGCTTGAGCTGGAAACAAAATGCAAGACTCTTCAAGAGATAAGTTATCGTTCTCAGGATTAACAACATCAGCATCAAGGGAGTCAGCAACCTCCCTCAGTTTTTCGAGAGTATTCCTCTCAGTAAGACTGTAGCCTTTGATAATTGTATCCAAGGCGTCCTTTTCATTGCGGACAAGCTTCTCGGCTTCTCGAGCAAGCTTTGTAGTCTCTCGAGCTCTCTCACTGGTCGCGTTGTAGCGGTTGATGATCTTGTGGAGAGTTTCGAGGTTGTGTCCTCGCCTGACAAATTTTTCCTCGAGGCGCTCTTTTTCCCCTTGAAGGAAGTTGCATAATGCAGTCTTCTCCTTCATGGACGCTAGGGTCTCAGCAAGCTCTTCACTGATCACCCTCCCAGCTTCGTCTCCCTATATGACCATGAGATCATTCCTAGTCATATACAAAAAAAATTCAAAAAGTAAAAATCCTTACCTTGGAGTCAGATGCTGAATAGGCCACAGAGGAATTTGGGACATTCACTACTTCTGGGACATTCACCTCCTTCTCAGCCACAGTTAGAGATGCTGCAGCAGGAGTGGAGGTGGTCCAGTTTGTCTTGTACATAGAATTTGGGATTGGATAATTCATTCCTAACTAAATAGCTCAACTTAGTTAGAGAAAAGATAGATGTTCACCTCAAGCAATGAGGAGAAATTTGTCTAGCCCTGGATGAGGGCTATACAACCGATGGCTGTGGACACGCAGCCTCTTCCCCCATGTCATAATCACTTTGTGCAGCCAGGGAAGAGGTCTTAATCAGTTTCTTCGGTGAGAATTCACCAGATGATCCAATATTGTCACCAGATCACTTTTTGAAGCTACTAGACATTTGACCAACTGCAAAAACCAAAATGCTTTGGAAACCACTGCTCAAGAAAAATACTTGCACAAATTTTACAAAAGAGAATTACCTTTTGAGATGCTTGTGCAACATCATCAACATTGATACCTTGCGGTTCCAGTGCCCCGACATTGCCTTCAACCACCAGATCTTCTTCTTTGTCTTCAACAACTCGCTCTGGGATTTGGGATGCCATTGAAGCGAAAACAGAGAAGGTTGGAAGATGAAGAGTCTGAAACTTAGAAAATCAGTGAAATATTGAAGACTCTAGAATGGGAGGATGGCTATCTATAGAGTTTCAAAGGTGACACTTTGAGTTCCTGGCCAAGGGATGCAGTGAAAAACCCTCGAAAGTTTCCCAAATGCCAGCTTAGCAGCCGGACCCAAAGTTTCTTCTTGGGACACAGCGAAAACCCTCAGGATTTTTTCAATACCTATCATGATGGCCTGGCAATCGCACTCAAAGTTTCTTCTCGAGTTGTGTGGGAAGGCAAAGCGATAGAGTATTAGTATGGAATGCGAAGGGACGAAGTACTGTGTTAGAATTCGAAGTGACAGAGTTACCGTGTAAGAGTGTTGTTTCAAATTTGGGGGCTAGCTGACGAAGATTTGCTTATACCTCTTAGTGGTCGAATGAGACTACAAAGAGAGAGCCAAATAATCTTCCTTCTTATGGTCATAGGACATCATGGGAAGAGATAATGCGGAAGTCTAAGATATTCTAGACTTAGCCCAACCCTTACAGATGTTTATCCTATAGATACGATCACTAACCTTTATGATCGTAATACCTATCGACAAAAGCGTTCATACTCGAATGAACTCTTTACCTACGATCACCCTGGTCATAGAGATAAGGTTGTAGCTAATACCTGACAAATATACACACGACCAAATGTACCTTGTTGTGAACCAAAACCTGGAAGCACTTTTGAGACAAAGGGCTGGTCGAGAACCCATTTACTGACCACAATCTAAAGGCCCGATGGTTATGTCTATTCAACCATACCTGGTGGTTATATTTATTCGACCATACCCGGTAGTGGTACGTATTCGACCACAATCTTTGGATACCGTGTCCCTTTAGTTCCCCTGGAATATCATAATTCCCGAATATGGTAACCATCAAGAAGATAAATGTGCAATCATTCATAAACGTGCAGCCACTCATAATTACATATTATGACCGGTGCACGTCCGCCACCTGGCAACCCTTCAATTCTGTAACTGACAACCTTCGACAAGCTATAAAAGAGAGGTCGAGAATAGAAGAAGGGGGAGAGTCTTCAACAACAGAGGAGAAAGATACACAACCTACAGAGGTTGACAGAGAATAGGAGAGGAGTTTTTAGTCCATTCAAGAACAACTCTTGTTCTTCTCTGTAATCTTTTACACTCTTAGTGAAATCACAACAGGAGTAGGGTGATTACTCAGTCTTTGAGGGCCCGAACCTGTATAATTCATGTGTTTCCGGTGCATCTATATTTGCGGTATTTCCTCTTGGTGATTGCTAAAAGTGCTTCCCTATGTTACTATTAAATCTTGTGTAAGTTCGGCTTGGAACCTTGTTCTAATCGTCAACAGAGACGACCACTCGAAGCGGCACACGAGAGATTTTTTGAGTAGGACAAAAAGATCAACGAGGACACGTGGAAAAGTGGTACACTCGTGAAGATGGTCAGTCCCAATTTCCACATCTTCAGTTTTGATCGAATCGGTCACCAACGGGAGTTGGCTCCTTTTCAATAGGGGAGTCATGATCCGGGATGAGCTCAGTTCAAATGCGTAATAGATTCAAACTCTATGTGATTTTTTGAAGTCCGAAACAAATTAAATAGCTGAGTCTAATACGACTAGATTTAGATTGTCGAGTCTGATACGTTTTCAAGCAATCGGACTATAAATACCCTGTAATAGTTCTAGTTTAATCATTGAATCAGATATAGAACTCATAGACATAGATCGACGTATATCGAGATCGATCAACGTTCGACGTGTACAAGTTCTTTATAATAAAAGGACTTGTTCTTTTTTATTTCTGCGTTCGAGCACTGTGTTTTTGTAATTCCGAGTAAGATCCCGTATTTCACATCTGATCGAGTATAGCCTGTTGGGGGAAATCTCCACGCGGTCAAGTCCAGGTAAGTTCATGATTGCCCGGGGACAGTGGCCTCCGGTGCCTGCCCCGGGCGCCGCCTTCTAGGCGCCCGGGGCCGTGCCTCCGGGGCATGTCCCGGGCGCCGCCATTTGGTCCCCGGGACCGTGCCCCCTGGGCATGTCCCGGGCGCCGCCATTTGGCCTCCGGGACCGTGCCCCCCGGGCATGTCCCGGGCGCCGCCATTTGGCCCCCGGGACCGTGCCCCCCGGGCATGTCCCGGGCGCCGCCATTTGGCCCCCGGGACCGTGTCCCCCGCGCATGTCCCGGGCGTCGCCATTCGCCCGGGGAGAGTGGCCTCCGGTGCCTGCCCCGGGCGCCGCAGTTTGGTCCTCGGGACCGGGCCCCCCGGGCATGTCCCGGGCGCCGCCATGTGCCCGGGGACAGTGGCCTCCGGTGTCTGCCCCGGGCGCCGCCTTTTGGGCTCCCGGGACCCTGCTCTCCGGAAGAGGTCCCGGACGTCACCGCCCTCCTAAAAGGTAAAATCCCTGTTTGTTTATCACGTGCAGGTCACGCGAGGGACGCCTCGGGAATCAGCGACCACCTGTCAAGCATCCAAGATGTTTGACCGGGAGAAGGACGGTCCTACCCTTCAATCCGACGGTGGCTCCCGGGGTAGTTTAGGTTTTTTGCTTCTTTTTGGGGCTATAAATAGCCCTTGTACCCCTCTGTTGTAAGGGATCACTTCATTATTATTTGGAATAGCTAATCTCACAGACGTGCTCCGGAAGCCTCTCCCCCGGAGAGAGCTCCCCCAGCCGACTCCGGTCGGGAGCGCGTCGACAGGACTAGGGCCCCCACTGGGACCCGAACCTGTATAAATCCTCGTGTCTTTTCTTGTGTTTGTCCGGCGGGGGAGGACCGGTCACCCGGTCAACCCGCGCTGTGTAATCTCCGCTAGGATCGTCTTCAAAACCTGCCGGGGTATTCTTAATACCACGACAGTTGGCGCCGACCGTGGGGACCCGTGACGAATCGCCATGGCTCCCCCGAGAACAAGGGCCCGCGCCCTTCCCAGTGACGCCGGTCCCGGTGACCTGGCGCCACCCGTCCGGGACGCTGCTGTTCCGGCGCCTCCGTCCGGAGGCGACCATTCCCAGGTACCGCCTCCCACCTTTCCTCTCAATCTAGGAGCCTCCACCTCCGGGTCGCTCCCGGCGGCCGCGGGGACCTCGGCCGGGACGAGTTTCCCCCCGACGGCTCCCCCGGCTCCCCGGGATGCCCTGCTGGAGGCTCTCGTGGAGGGCCAGCTCCGCGCCCAGCGCTCTATGGACGAGCTCCTTAGTGTGTTGGCGCGGCCCTCGGCTCCCACATTTTCGCCGCACCCGCATCCGGGGATCATGCCCCCGTTTACGGGATACCCAGCGGCCCCTCCGGCGTCAGGGGGGCTGTCTACCCCGTATAATCCCGCTGGGGGGTTCCCTCCCCCCGCGGGATATACTTCCGGACACTTCTCGGCACCCGGGCCTGTCCCGGTGCCGGGAGGCTATTTCATGCCCGGGCCCTTCGTGGCACCAGGGGGGTACCCCGTCCCCGGCTCGCTTCCGGGGCTGGGGGGTCATTTCATGACGGGGGCTATCCCTACGCCGGGAGCCAGTCCCGCCCCCCGCGTTGCGTTTACCGCACCGGGGCAGGTCGACAGAGCAGCTCCCGTGCCTCAGCGAATTTCCCCCCGCATTGGCTCCCCGACCCAGGACGTCGCCGAGGGGGCTCACCCCCCACTGGTTCCGGATGTCACAGGGGTTTCCCCCTTCCCGGTCCCGGTCGTTGCCACGGGGGCCCGCTCTTCGGATCCTAACGCCGCCCCGGGCGCCCCCTCCCCGGTTCCGGATGGTGCAGGGGCTCCCCCCTTTCCGGTCCCGGGGGCCGTCCCAGGGGGCTCCCCCCAGCAGGCCCCGGTAGCTTCCGGGCCGGCTACTACAGTGCAGGAGCTCCCTCCCCTGGCGAAGCAGGTCCGCTTCTCCCGGTCGGAGGTTGAGCGAATGTATTCTCCCAGCCACGGGGAAGAGCTTCCCCCCGGTCGTTGTCACAGGGAGCCTTGCTCTCGCACCGGTCGGGGGAAGAGACCCGCCGAAGAATCATCCT
Organism: Pharus latifolius; assembly: GCA_019359835.1. Lineage (NCBI taxonomy): Eukaryota > Viridiplantae > Streptophyta > Magnoliopsida > Poales > Poaceae > Pharus > Pharus latifolius. The sequence continues at coordinate 32,290,420 of CM033326.1, read as the reverse complement.
CCCCGGAGGGAAGCCCGGACGTCCGGGAAATCAGTCCCAGCCCGGAAGAGAAGCGTCATCACCACCACTCTGGCGGCCCTCTTGGGCCGCTACCTGACTCAGATAACGAGGGGGCGTCCCCCGTTAAAGAAGACAGTGACTGGGGCTCCCCCCGGGAAGTGCAGGGGGCGAACCAGCCTCTATGTCGAAGACTCCGCAGCATCCGATGGCCGCGGCCCTACCGTCCCCCGCACATCGAGCATTATAATGGCGAGGCGGATCCCTACGAGTTCGTGCAGATTTACTCCACAGCCATCTCCGCGGCGGGGGGGGACGAGAGCGTCCAATGCAACGTCTTCCCCCTCTACCTCACCGGCGTTGCCCGCTCCTGGTTTTACAATCTGAAGGCGGGCTCCATCAAGTCTTTCTCGCAGCTGAAGCGGGAGTTCTGCGCCAACTTTCAGGGGAATTACGTACGTCCCCTGGATTCTTCACAGCTATACACAGTGCGCCAGAGGACCGGGGAGACCATCAGAAGCTTCTTCAAGCGCTTTGCCCAAGTGAAAAGCAAAGTGGCCCACGTCCCGGACTCCACAGTCATCGAAGCCTGCAAAAGCGGCATCCTCCCGGGGGAGCTCCACCGAAGGCTCTCCCGGAGCTGCCCCTCTTCCGCCGACGAGCTCTTCAACGTGCTCGAAAAGTACGCTCGAGCGGAGGAAGACGACATCTGGAAGAAGACCCAGGGGGCTCCTGCCCCCGCCGAGCGGGGGGCCCGGGATCCCCCCAGACGCCCCAGGCACGGGGGCTGTAGCGAACCACGGCCTCGGGACACTTTTGTCCTCGAGGGCGGAGGCGGCTCGCGCGACCCCCCAAAGGGCAACCGCCCCTTTCCCAAGCCGAGAGGCCATGGGGGAGGATAGTCTTCGCGCGGCCGCGAAGGCCCCGCGGGGAGAAGCCGGGAAGGACCGTGGTGCAGCTTCCACGGGTCCAGTACCCACGCCACCCGAGATTGCCACCAGCTGCTGCAACACTTCGCGGCATTCCTCGACCAGCGCGGGCAGGGGGGGGGGGACTCCGGCCTCCTTGCCCCCTCGGCCAGCTGTTCCGGCCCTTCCCGCTCCCGCGGGGGGGCAGCAGGTGCAGGAGGGGGAACCTTCAGACGCTCTCCCCTTTCAAACTTCTCAGCGCCGCATCAACGTCATCGTAGGGGGCTCCGCCTCCGGGCGGGACTCCAAGCGCCAGCGCAAGGAGTACGCGCGAGAAGTTAAGGTAGTGGGGGTGCTACACGCGTCCGTGCCGCCCAAGTGGTCGGACGTCCCCCTCACCTTTACGGCGGAAGACGCGCGAGGGGTTCGCTTCCCCCACGACGACGCGCTTATTGTCTCCGCGACAATCTACAATTGCCACTTAGCCCGCATCCTCGTGGACGGCGGAAGCTCCGCCGACGTCCTGTTCCTCAAAACATTCAAGGAAATGCAGGTGGATGAGAAGCTCCTGCAACCAGCGGCGGGGCCTCTACAAGGGTTTGTCCCGGGGAAGGCGATCCACCCCGTGGGCAAGGTAGATCTCCCGATCACCTTCTGCACCCCGGAGAACTACCGGACCGAGCTAGTCCGCTTCGACGTAGTGGACCTCCCCTCCTCCTACAATGTGATTATGGGGAGGACTACGATCAATCGGCTGGGGGCTGCCACCCACCAAAACTACTTGTGCATGAAGATCCCCGGGCCGCGTGGCGTGATCAACGTCCGGGGGGATCAAGACATGGCCCGTGCTCTATACGAGCGAGCTGCTGCCACAATAGGAAGCGTCAACCTGATCAAGGCACCCGGGGGGGAGGCTCCCCCCCCGGACGTAGACGTCGCTGCGCCATCCCCTGGGAGGCCCCTCCTCAAGCCGCGTCCGGAAGGGGGCCTCCGGAAGGTCCCACTGTCCCTGGGCAGCAGAGACCAAACTGTCCAAATCGGGGCAGAGCTCCCCCAAGACCATGCAGCGCAACTCGCAGCCTTTCTGCGCGAAAACTCCGATGTTTTTGCGTGGAAGCCTTCGGACATGCAGGGCGTCGCCCGGGAGGTTATTGAACACAAGCTCGCGGTAACCCCCGGTCACCCCCCTATCAAGCAGAAGTTGAGGAAGCTCTCCCTTGAACGTCAAGAAGCCATCAAGATGGAGATAGCCCGGCTCCGAGAGGCGGGGTTTATCCGGGAAGTGTTGCACCCCGAGTGGCTCGCAAACCCCGTCCTCGTCAAGAAGTCAAGTGGCAAGTGGCGCATGTGCGTGGACTTCACCGACCTTAACCGCGCTTGCCCCAAAGACAACTTCCCGCTCCCGCGGATCGACCAACTCGTTGACTCCACCGCGGGGTGCGAGCTGATGAGCTTCCTAGACGCCTACTCGGGATACCATCAAGTCCGGATGGCGGAGGGGGATGAGGAAAAGACGAGTTTTATAACTCCCCTCGGAACCTTCTGCTACCGCCATATGCCTTTCGGGCTCAAGAATGCGGGAGCCACCTTCCAGCGCCTTATGACGCTGGTGTTCAAAGATCAAGTCGGCCGCAACGTCGAAGTCTACGTAGACGACGCGGTCGTCAAAAGCCCCCGTGCAGCCTCCCACATCGACGACCTCGCAGAGACCTTCTGCAACCTCCGCGCGTTCGGGCTCAAGCTCAACCCGGAGAAGTGCGCCTTCGGGGTGCGCGGGGGGAAGCTCCTGGGTTTCCTCGTGTCCCAGCGGGGCATTGAGGCAAACCCCGAGAAGATCCGGGCCTTCCTAGAGATGCCCCCGCCGCGCTCCGTCAAAGATGTCCAGCGGCTCTCCAGCCGCCTGGCCGCGCTCAGCCGCTTCGTCTCCCGTTCGGGGGAGCGGGGCCTCCAGTTCTTCAAGATCCTCCGAGGGCTTGAGGGGTTCCGCTGGACCCCCGAGGCCCAGGAAGCCTTCAACGACCTCAAGAAGTACCTCTCGAGCCCTCCAATGCTCGTGAGTCCGTCTCCGGAAGAGCCCTTGCTCCTCTACCTCGCCGCGACCCCCGTCGCCGTCAGCGCGGTTTTGGTGAAGGAGCAAGGGGGGCAGCAACGTCCCGTGTACTACGTCAGTGAAGCCCTCCAAGGGGCCAAGACTCGGTACACGGAGATGGAGAAGATTTGCTACGCTCTCCTCATGGCGTCCCGGAAGCTCCGGCACTACTTCCTAGGGTACCCCATCACCGTTCCGTCGTCCCTCCCCCTGGGGGAGGTACTGCGGAATAAAGAAGCCACCGGCCGGATTGGGAAGTGGGGGGCCGAGCTTGCCCCCTTCTCCCTGTCCCTTACCGGCCGCTCCGCAATCAAGTCGCAGGTCCTCGCCGACTTCGTCGCGGAGTGGACTCCCGCCTCTGGGTCCGGGGACGAAGATCTCCCTGTGCCGCCCCGACGCAGTGACCATTGGACCCTGCTGTTTGATGGGTCGCTGTGTCTCGCCGGGGCTGGCGCGGGGGTAGTCCTCCGGAGCCCCGAGGGGAAGGAGCTCGAGTACGCCGCGCGGCTCGAGTTCCCCGCCACCAACAACGTCGCCGAATATGAGGCTCTGCTCCTCGGGATGCGCCTCGCGCGCTCCCTGGGGATCCGGCGCCTCCTAGTAAAGGGAGACTCTCAGCTCGTTGTCTGCCAAATGGACAAATCTTACCTGTGCCATGACGCAAATTTAAGTCTTTACTTGCAGGAAGTACGAAAAATGGAGAAACACTTCGACGGCCTTGAGGCCCGGCATATCCCGCGAAGGGAAAATGACCGGGCCGATGCTTTGGCCCGGGCGGCAAGCGCCCGGGAAACGCTCCCCAAGGGGGCCTTCTTGGAAACAATCACGAAGCCCTCGGTGGCCTCCCCGGACGCAGGCCCCGAGCCTCCGGTCCCGGAGGTCGCCGAGATCGTCCGGCCGTCGTCATGGATGGATCCCCTCATCTCCTTCATCAAGGGGGAGGGGGACCCTCCCAGCAAGACCGAGGTTAAGCACCTCCAGGCCAAAGCCCGGGCATATCTCCTGCTCGAGGGAAGGCTCTACAAGCGGGGGGCTTCAGCCCTCCTGCGCTGCCTCCCCCGGTCGGAGGGACTTCAACTCCTGGAAGACATTCACGCGGGGAGCTGTGGTTCTCACCTAGCCCCGCGTGCCATCGCCGCCAAGGCCCTTCGGCAGGGCTTTTACTGGCCTACAGTCATGCGCGACGCGCGAGACCTTGTCTCCACGTGCGAAGCATGCCAGAAGATGGCCAAGGGCTCGAATCTCCCCCCTGTAGCGCTGCGGACTATCCCCATCACTTGGCCCTTCGTGCGCTGGGGGATGGACCTCTTAGGACCTTTCCCCCCAGCGCCCGGAGGATACAAGTATGCGGTGGTCGCGGTCGACTACTTTACAAAGTGGGTCGAGGCGGAGCCCTTGGCTAGCATCACCTCCCGGGCCGTTCAGCGGTTTTTCTGGAAAAACGTCGTTTGTCATTTTGGTGTCCCCCGGGAAATCACCGTGGACAACGGGACCCAATTCGACTCGGCATATTTCCGGGAATTCTGCGAAGGCCTGGGGGTCGTCATCCACTTCGCCTCAGTGGCCCATCCCCAAAGCAACGGGGCCGTCGAGAGGGTCAACGGCGTAATCCTACAGGGGTTACGCCGGAGACTCGAACAAACCGCTTCCAAGCGGGGCGCGTGGGCAGAGGAGCTCCCTAGCATCCTCTGCTCCATGCGCACGACCCCGTCCCGGGCCACAGGGCGTGCTCCCTTCTCCCTAGTCTACGGGGCGGAGGCAGTCCTCCCCCCGGAGATTGGCTTCCGGTCGCTGCGGGTCGAGCTCCTGAACGGAGCCACGACCGCGGCCTACCGGGCCAACGAAGACAACCGGCGGCTGGAAATCGACCTCGTGGAGGAGGAACGCGACCGAGCGCTCCTCCGCCACGCCATCTACGAGCGCGAGATGTCGCGCGCATACAACCAGCACGTGCGCGAGAGAGCTTTCCGCCTTGGGGACCTTGTCCTCAAGCGCGTCACAGACCCCCAAGCCCAGGGTAAGCTCTCCCCCAAGTGGGAGGGCCCCTACAGGATCTCCGCTGTCCTAGGCTCGGGGGCCTACAAGCTCTCCAACCTTGAAGAGCAGGAGCTGAAGCACACCTGGAACTTGCGTTTACTTCGCAAGTTCTACGTTTAGCCTTACGGGCCTGTCCCCTCCCCCGGGGCGGTCACGCCGGAGGGGGGGGGGACACTGTAGCTTCCCTTTTTCCCCCTTCGCGGCATCGCAGGGGGGCTTTGTATATTTCGTTAATAAATGCATAGCCTTTGTTCTTCAACTCTCACTGCAGGTTGTTTTTGTTTACCGCCCCTAGTGGTGATGCCCTCCCCGCGAGGATGCCTTCCCCGTGAAGATGCCCTCCCCGCGAGGATGTGGGCTAGTCCCAACAAGTCCCTACAACGGAGCCTGCACTCCCGTAGGGCGGCTTACGATCAGCCCTCGTGGACTGAGGGTGTAAGCGGCAACCCGGTCCCCAGCGGCCGTGGTAACGAGTCACTTTGGGAGACTAGTCCCCTGCCCAAACACTCAAGTCCCGTCTTCGGGCACTTCCTCCTCCGGGAGTAGACGCTCTCCTCAGCGAGACGTCTAATGGCTTTCTGGATTATCTTCCTCCTCCGGGAGTCGACGATATTCCCGGCTCCCCGTTCTCACGGCGACCGGAAGATTGGCCCCTTGCGGCTTGATTGGATCTATCTTCCTCCTCCGGGAGTCGACGATATTCCCGGCTCCCCGTTCTCACGGCGACCGGAAGATCGGCCCCTTGCGGCTTGATTGGCTCTATCTTCCTCCTCCGGGAGTCGACGTTATTCCCGGCTCTCCGTTCTCACGGCGACCGGATGATTATCTCTCGAAGACCTTATTCCCGGTTCCCTGTTCTCACGACGACCGGACGAACCCTCCCGGGAAGCTCCCCTCCGGAGGTCATTGGCTTTTCATGAGCCCCTTCCGCGCCTTGTTCCCGGTTCCCCGCTCCCCCGGCGGCCGGATGAATCTCTCCCAGTGGCCCCGGCCACCCCGGAAGGTCCCTCCCTCGGAAATCCTGTTTTCACAATTTTCTAACTTAGAAAATATTTCTACAGGTTATGCTCCCCCCGGGGACCCTGTTTCCCCCACAGCACGCGGAGGCTTCCTCCCGCCCGCTGTGGGCGGGGGGGGACAGGGGGTCCCCGGGTCACCCACGAAGGAGAAAATAAAGAGGCAGTAAAAAGTTTAACAATGCGCTTTATTGATCGGCAAACCCGGAGGACATCTTCCCCCTCCGGTGGGTCTCGAAAATGATACAACCCGGGTCCTAACCCGGGGGATTTTCTACGAGCCTAAGGCCCCTACGCCTAAAGCTCCCGGAGGCGCTCCCTTAGCTCCCGGGCCAGGTCCCGGTACAGCGCCCGGACGCGACGCTGAGAATCCCGAAGTACGTCTTCGGGCCAAAACTCGTACCCAGCCGGCGGAAGTATCCGGAGAGGAGGTATCATCTGGGCCCTCGGGCGCGGGGGAGTTAATTCAGCACGGCTGTTGTCAAAATTATCCAAGTGCCATTCCAGGCGCCACCTCAACCGGACGGGCTCCCGGGCAGTACCGCCGTCGCGCCTCCCGGAGACAAGGCTCAGCAAAATCAAAGCCGCTTGGGCGTCCCCCGGAGAGTTTCTCCCGGACCGTTGCTCGGGAGCAACCCCCCGGGAAACCTGGTAACATTTTATTGCAAAGACTTAGAAAAATTTCTAATATATTTCATTGCAAAATGTTTGTGTACAAGTGCCCGGGGCTTCTCCTAAGAAGCTACCGGAATCAAAATGCCTAAAAATAAAAAGGGGTCCTAGCTAAAGACCCGGGGGAGGCTCATACTTTGGCATTGGGGTCCTCCCCCCGGGAAGCTTCCTCCGTGGCCGGAGGCGCCGGTGTCGGGAACCACGTCCGGATGATCCGGTCGTAGAACCCCTCCGCCAGCAGCTCCACCTCCCGGCGCGTTGGCTCGAAGGCCTCCGGGAAGCCCCGGGGGATGCGGCCCCCGATCGCCCGGGCGCCGACCCCACGGTAGTCAACGAGCCCCGCGGCGGCCGCGATGACGGGGATCGCGCGGTCCCGTGCCCGGACGTCCGCAGCCTCCGGGATGGCGGAGACTTGTGCGTTAAGAAAACGCACAGCCTCCGCGAGGGTCGCCGGGGGCACCTCCGGGCCGCTCCCGGAGCCCAGGCTAACGCCAAGACTCTCCAAGGCCGAGCGGACGGAGCGGCCCGCGTCCGACAGCGCCCGGACGCTGGAGCTCTCGAGCTCCCGGAGCGCCTTCTCCCGCACCTTGGCCTCCTCTCGGAGGCGGACGTAGGCGCCCTCCGAAAGGTGCACCTGCGCCCGGGCCCGGGACAGCTCATCAAGAGCTTCGTCCCGCTCCCGGAGGGCCGCCTCCCGCTGCTCGACGCAGGCCGCGGCCCGGCTCTCCGCCTCCTTGAGCAGACGGGTGACCCGCTGCTCAAGGCCCCAGGTAACAGTCGCTACCTACAAAATGCATAAAGAGTTAGAAAAATCTTAAGTGCAGGAAAAAAAGACGAAGTGTTGAGAGCTCGAGTTACCTGGGCTCCGAGGGACTCGAGCCCCTCAAAACGCTCATGGAGCGTTCCTCCTGCTACGAGGGCCTGCACCTTCCGGTTGTGCAGGCCCTCCGCGTAGCGGGCCACCTCCCCCGCAGGAAATAGGGAGGTGTCTTGCCCGGTCCTCCTGTCGCGGCCGGGAGAGGGCCCCCGGACCTCCGAATCCGGGAGAACGGCCGGCGTCGCCGGCGTCTTCGTCGACGAAGTTTCCTCCGAAGACGAAGACGAAGGTTGGGCGGGGATCTCCGCCCGGGGGGGGATCATTGGGCCTTTCCCCGCCCCAGGCCGGAGGGCCCTCGGAGCCTCCTGCTCCGGGGGGACCTCGAAGACTGAGGGGCTCCCCCCCTCCTCATCCACCGGCCAGAGGCGCGGGGGCGCCGCCCCCGAAAACCGCACTTCTAGCCTCTCCGGCGCCAATGCCGCCGGGAGAGGCGAGAGGAGCGTCACGCGAACTGGCGACGGGGCGTAGTCCGCCGAATCGGACCCCGCCCCATCGACAACCACCTCCTTCCCCCGGGCCTCGACGGGGGCCTCCGGGGGCGGAGGCGTCGCCTCTGCCCGGGGCGCCGCCCGGGCATGTTCGGCTCCGGGAGCTGCGTCCCGGGCCCTCACCGGCGCCGTCGCCGGAGCCGGGGTCTTCTGGACCCGGGGCTTTTTGGGCTCCGAGCCCCCGGCCGCGTCCTTCCCCCGTTTATGAGACCCGGGGGTGGGAAGGGGCTTCCTCTCCGGAAGCCTGAGCCCGTAGGCCTCGGCCACCAAGTTCCGGGGAGGCCCCTCCCCCACGAGGCGCACGATGCGCTCGTGTTCGTCGGCGAAGTACCTCCCCAGGAGGTGCTCCGCCTTGTCCCTCGCCGCCGGGTACGGGCGCACTGCAAGAGGTAAAAAGTTAGTCAATTTTTCATAAAAAACTGCAAGTACAAAAATGCAGGGGACTTACGCCGCATCACCGGCTTGACCGGAGGCCGCTGCTCCGGGCCCATGCCGATCCCCCTTCCCCCGCGTGAGAAGGGGGAAAGCCGCAGGAGCGCCAGCTCCTCCGCGGCGTCCCGCATTGAGCGGGCCTTCTTAGCCAGCACCACCTTCCCGAGGAGCTCGAACTCCTCGTCCGTCCACACCGGCGGCTTCGGTGCGGAGGACCGGCTGTAGGTGGGAGGCTCCGGGGCATAGACCACCGCCTCGTCCCGGACCCGGAGGTAGAACCACCTCCGGAGCCAGTCCCCCCAGTGGTCCCGGGAGGCCGCCGCCGGGTAGTCCACCACCCGGGAGGGCAGCATTTGGACCATCACCGAGCCGAAGGGGGACTTCGGTCCTCCCTTCACCAGGTGAGAGCTCCGCGCCGCCGGTTCATAGAAGTACCGGAAGGCGCGGAGGGTGGGCTCCCGCCCGGTCGCTGTCTCGTAGAGCCATATAAAGAGGCCCATACGGACAAGCGCGTTCGGGGTGAGGTGGTTGAGAGCCACCCCGTACTCTTTGAGAAACTCCCGGAGCATCGGATGCACCGGGAGCCGGAGCCCCGCCTCGAGGAAGGCCTCGAAGGCCACGACATCTCCGGGCCTGGGGCGGGGGGCTCCGTCCTTCTTTAGGGGGACCCGGATGTCCCCCTCTTCGACGACGCCTTTCTTGACCAAGGACTCCGCGTCCGAGGCCGAGAACTCGGAGGCCCAAAGGAAATCCACGGGGATTTCCTCCGGAGGCACCTCCGTGGTCTTTGCTCGACCTTTGGGCGCCATTAGGTGAGTTCTTTGTTTTTCGGTGGCTAAGTTTTCAGGTGGCTACGTCTACAACTCCCGGACGCTCGCTACCGGAAAAGGCTACCGGAGAAGCTACCGGAAGAGCGCTACCGGGAGAGCTGAAGCTGGAGTTGAAGATTTGGAATGAGCTTCCGGGGCCCCCTAAGGCCCTATTTATAGAGGCTGGCCGTGATCTAGATGCGCGCCACGTGGCCCCCTCGGGGCAATCTGGACCACTGATTCAAACCGTGCGCGGGAAACGAAGGGACAGGCGCGTAGATCGAGACGCCGGTTCGAACCGCGCGTGCATTTATTGCGAAAACGGCACGGCCATAAGGTGCCCGGCACAGAAACCGAAGCGTCGTCGGGGCTCCGGTGATTTTCGTCCGGAGTTTGCGTCCGGAGATTTTCCCGATACCGTAACCATTCCCTCCGGGGGCTCAGGCTTCGTCCCCGAAGGGCATGGGGGGCTGCTGTTGGGGGAAATCTCCACGCGGTCAAGTCCAGGTAAGTTCATGATTGCCCGGGGACAGTGGCCTCCGGTGCCTGCCCCGGGCGCCGCCTTCTAGGCGCCCGGGGCCGTGCCTCCGGGGCATGTCCCGGGCGCCGCCATTTGGTCCCCGGGACCGTGCCCCCCGGGCATGTCCCGGGCGCCGCCATTTGGCCTCCGGGACCGTGCCCCCCGGGCATGTCCCGGGCGCCGCCATTTGGCCGCCGGGATCGTGCCCCCCGGGCATGTCCCGGGCGCCGCCATTTGGCCGCCGGGACCGTGCCCCCCGGGCATGTCCCGGGCGCCGCCATTTGGCCCCCGGGACCGTACCCCCCGGGCATGTCCCGGGCGCCGCCATTTGGCCTCCGGGACCGTGCCCCCCGGGCATGTCCCGGGCGCCGCCATTTGGCCCCCGGGACCGTGTCCCCCGGGCATGTCCCGGGCGCCGCCACACGCCCGGGGATAGTGGCCTCCGGTGCCTGCCCCAGGCGCCGCCATTTGGCCCCCGGGACCGTGCCCCCCGGGCATGTCCCGGGCGCCGCCATTTGGCCCCCGGGACCGTGCCCCCCGGGCATGTCCCGGGCACCGCCATTTGGCCCCCGAGACCGTGTCCCCCGCGCATGTCCCGGGCGTCGCCATTCGCCCGGGGAGAGTGGCCTCCGGTGCCTGCCCCGGGCGCCGCAGTTTGGTCCTCGGGACCGGGCCCCCCGGGCATGTCCCGGGCACCGCCATGTGCCCGGGGACAGTGGCCTCCGGTGTCTGCCCCGGGCGCCGCCTTTTGGGCTCCCGGGACCCTGCTCTCCGGAAGAGGTCCCGGACGTCACCGCCCTCCTAAAAGGTAAAATCCCTGTTTGTTTATCACGTGCAGGTCACGCGAGGGACGCCTCGGGAATCAGCGACCACCTGTCAAGCATCCAAGACGTTTGACCGGGAGAAGGACGGTCCTACCCTTCAATCCGACGGTGGCTCCCGGGGTAGTTTAGGTTTTTTGCTTCTTTTTGGGGCTATAAATAGCCCTTGTACCCCTCTGTTGTAAGGGATCACTTCATTATTATTTGGAATAGCTAATCTCACAGACGTGCTCCGGAAGCCTCTCCCCCGGAGAGAGCTCCCCCAGCCGACTCCGGTCGGGAGCGCGTCGACAGGACTAGGGCCCCCACTGGGACCCGAACCTGTATAAATCCTCGTGTCTTTTCTTGTGTTTGTCCGGCGGGGGAGGACCGGTCACCCGGTCAACCCGCGCTGTGTAATCTCCGCTAGGATCGTCTTCAAAACCTGCCGGGGTATTCTTAATACCACGACATAGCCAAATCTGGTCTATTACTCAATTGGATCAATTACACTCTATTGTGAATCATTAACCAACGCTGCATTTGCTAGTTTCTTCTTTGAAGGCCCTTAGTGAGAAGAATAAGGGAATCCATAAGAGGAACGACCACCCACACTAGCTCGGATCTCGGGGCTATGCTGGGAAGGAGGAGCAGTGGAGGAAGGAAGATGAGGAAAATGCTCTCATCAACTCCCTTGACTTGCCAATCTTTGAGATCCGTGATCCGAGGTGCAAGCGATGGTGGCGAGGGAGAGGGTCCATGTCATCCTAAGGACACTGAGGTCGTGCAGTGAATGGTAAGTTCGCTAACTTCGAAAATTGTATATGCACAAGTTTATATATATATTTTTCTTACAATGTAGCTTCAAATGTAACAAATCTCTTGCCAGAAGGAGGCGACATAGGGATTGTTTACTCCCCAGTAGAAGAATGACATCCTCACCTAGGCTCTAGGAAATAAGGAGCATCCCGGGCAAACGCGGACCGTGGGAGTCATTGTGCCGTGGAAGGACGGCTTCGAAGAGTGTGGGCCACGGAGGAATAAGGCTCGCTCTTGGAAGGATAAGGAATCGAAGCTGGCCGAGAAGATATGAGCAGACTTGACTCCACAATTCGAGGCCAGGTTCGCTGAAATGAGCGAATAGTTAGGACGGCTCATCAACATTGTGCAGTCCAAGGGTGTAGATCCAGCTGCCAAGGTCGACACTACCTCACTGGGTCGGTCGAGCAGTTGCTCTTCGAAGGTCAACGTGGATCCGGTGGATCTGCTTGAGATATTGCAAGCCTTCAACTGTGCAATTAAGTTGATGCCAATCCCGTTCGATTAGAATTATTTCGCTAACTTGTTTTAATTGTTGCAAATTTGTAGAAGCCGGAGAGCTACAGCCTAGTGACTTACCTAGGAGACGACCCTGTAGTGGTTTCACACGGGTTCGTATATCCGTCTAGGGAGGATGTCCAGATCCACTGCATACCTCTGAACATGGGGTTCGCAAAGGTACAGTGGACATGGCCCTCCCGGGCAACATCGCTTTTCCGTTTCTCGTTCCAACGGAGGAAATGCAGACAATTGCTGAGGCATTGGGCTCCTACGTACAGTGGCCCAAGAAGGTTGTTATAATACAGGAGGTAAATCCTACCCATTTTAGCTTATAACTTACTTAATATACTCAACTTGCAAAATCTAACATACGTGTTCATAAATTGAAGTGGACGATGGATGCCAGCATACTTCCTGAGGACCCCACCCCTAGCATAAGGCCTAAGGGAGCTCCTCCCTCAAGCCTCCTCCGATGACCTCAACCCCAGCCAAAGGATCCACGCTTCCTCGAAAAGCACCTTCGCCATCAAATAAAGCCGTCAACACTCCACCCTGAGCTTTGAAGGTATACATTCGCTCCCCGGCAAAACACGAGGATTTGTTCGACCTCTTTAACTGGCGGCAACTTGATATATCCGTCATATGGACTAGAGTCCTGTGAGTTTGTTGATCCTATATATTGTTGTAGTTCATTTAATAAATCTAATCACTTTTTATGCAATACTAATGTCATCCTTTGCATGCAGATGCATGTACAGACTGGCGTCGATGAGGGCGTGTGACAAGGTGGGTTTCCTCAACCCAGAGAAAATAAGCCTCCTGATGCTAGAGCAGGACCCAACATAAGCAGAGAAGTACATATCAAGGGCACTGCTGGTGCAGTAGGACAAGGAGTTCATTCTAGCACCGTACCACCAGAGGTTGGTGCATTTCCTACTAATTTAACTCATTCTTGTATCGCTACTATAGAAAAGCTTTTCACTATCGGTTTAAAATTGACTCTACTATCGGTTCTCTTACCGCTAGTGATCGGCACGATAGAAGAAACGTAGCACACCTCTATCAGTTAAAAACCGATAGTAAAATACCTACACTTCCAACATTTCAGTAATCGCTAACGACAATTCTTCTATCGGCTCAATGATCTCAACCGATCGTGATGTTTTATTTCTTGTAACGGTTATTCACTAGAAACCGATAGTAATGTATAGTTTTTTCTATCGGTTAGGTACTTGACACGGTTAGTACTGGAAACTTTCTTCTATTGGTTGTAGGATATGAACCGAAGTATTACAAAGAAGCATTACCAGATACAACAATACAAAGATACACACATTGGACATATTGAATCTAATTATTCAGAGATTTAATTTATTCACAAATACACTAATACAAAGATATACACATGCATTGGACAGATTGAATTTATTCACATATTGAGTTTATTAACAAATACACCAATACAAGTACACACATACGCCAATCAACACATTCAATATATATTACACAAGTCATTTACGATCGATCGTTGATAGCCACTTCTTCCATCACATATTGAGCCCAAATTGTTCGCAGCTCCTTTAATTGAGGCAACTCATATTGGTCTTTCAACATGACACTCTGCATGCGTGTATGAAGTTAGGAACGTACGTCACATCCAATGTTTGACTTTGAGTCAGGAAAAATGGTTACCTTAGAGAATTGGGCAAAATTTGTCCTGATCAGGTCATACATAAATCTCATGACATAGAAGCCACATTCCCACGATTGTGGCTGCTGATGGCACTGGGATAATTGCATATGCAAAGACATAAACCCACATTAACTCGAAAGAACTAATGAAGCTTAAATTAAAAGACTCATCATGAGTAGTTCCATCCGTATTAATTACCTCATTTCTTTCCAAGAAATTGTTGTGCCCTTCGACGCGTCATGCCTCCCTCCAGCAGTAACATAATTTTTGAAAGCCCTATATTTAATTTAGCATTGCCGGTTAATATGTTATCATTAATTAGCTAGTCAGAGAAAAATTTAAAACAGCAGTGGTACTTATGCATCTATGTGCCACGTGAGGGTGAAAACATGCGCTACCCTGTTGCTCATCGAATCGAGGTAATAGACCTCATTCATCCATGGGCAAATGACGGCGAGGACTCAGTGGCCCCTACATTGCATATATAAGCAAACCGTTTCATACATATGTTAGGTGTAACATATAAGAATGAGTTAAATTAGTAGGAAATGCACTAACCTTTGGTGGTACGGCGCAAGAATGAACTCTCGGTCCTGCTGCGCTAGTAGTGCCCTTGATATGTATTTCTCCGCATGTGCTTGGTCGTGCTCTAGCACTTATTTTGTTTGGGTCGAGGAAACCCACCTTGTCACATGCCCTCATCGACGCCAGCCTATATATACAGCTGGATGCAAAGTAGACATTAGTAATTAGTGCATACAAAGTGATTAGATTTATGAAATGAACTGTGATAACTTCACACAACAACAAACTTACAGGACTCTAGTCCGTATGATGGACATATCAAGCTCCTGCCAGTTGAGGAGGTCGAACAAATCCTCGTGGGCCACCGATATTCTCCCGGCCTCACGGTGAAAATGACCTGGCCTGAAGTGAACTAAGAAGTTAATATGGCGCCTAGACCGGGTCAGGTACCACTCGTGGAGACTTCTGGTTATTTGATCCATATTGCGCAGAAGGTACTCCAACACGACTGGGAACCCGTTCTTGAACGTACCCATCTGGCTTTGTTTCACCTTGCCTTTGGGCGGGGAGCGAGTGTATACCTTTGAAGGTTGGGGCGCGGTGCCGCCGGCCTCATTTGATGGCGAAGGGGCTTTCTAAGGAGGCGTGCATCCTTTGGATGGGTTTGAGGCCGTTGGAGGAGGCATGGGGGCCGAAGGAGCTCGGTCATGCGTTGTGCTGGGGGTGGTGTCCTCAGGAAGTGAGCTGGCATCCATCGTCCACTTTAAGTTACCAACACGTAAGTTAGATTTTGCAAATTGAGTATATTAACTGAGTTGTAAGCTAGAATGGCTAGGGTTTACCTCCTGTAGTCTAACACCCTTCTTGGGCCACTGTATGCATGAGCCCAATGCCTAGCCAATTGTCCGCATTTCGTCCGTTGGGACGGGCAACGGAAAAGAGCTGTAGCCTGGGAGGGCCATGTCCACCTGTACCTTTGCGAACCCAGGCTTTATAGGTATGCAGTGGATCCGGACATCCTCCCAAGACTGATATACGACCCCGTTTGTAACCAATACAGGGTCGTCGCCTATGTTGATCAATAGGCTACAGCTCTCCGGCTTCTACAATTTGCAACAATTATAACAGGTTAGCGAAACAGTTCTAACGTAACGGGAGTGGAATCAACCGAACTGCATATATAGCTCAAGAGTTGCAATACCTCAATCAAGTCCACCAGATCCACGCGAACCTTTGAGCCGCAACTACTCGGCCTGCTAGAGTCGACCTCGGCAGCTGGATCTAAACCCTTGGACTGCACAACTCGGCTGAGGCGTTCATACTTCTCGTTCATTTGAGCGAACATGTCCACGAATTGTGTAGTCACATCTGACCGTATCTTCTCAGACAGCTTCAATTCCCTTTCCTTCTAGCTACGAGCCTTCTTCGCCTTTTGCCTGGGCTCTGAGAAGCCTTCTTCCATGGCATCACACCCCCCACAGTTCGCATCCGCCCTGGATGCTCCTTGTTCCCTAGAGCCCGGGTAAGGATGTCATTCTCCCTATGGGGAGTGAACAATCTCTCGGTTGCCTCCTTCGACCAAGAGATCTGTTACATTCAAAGCTTTCCATTGTGAGGAAAAAATATATACAAACTTGTGCGCACACTAGTGATCATAGTTTTTTCTACCACACTCTATGATTCCAACCAGGAAGTTAGCCAACTTACGATTCGCTGCACGACCTCGACGTCCCTAGGGTTTGGGAACTCCACAGTCCCCGTGGATGACACGGTCCCTCTGGCCAGCCACCAGTGCTTGCATTGCGGATCACGGATCTCGGAGAGCAGTAGGTCAAGGGAGTCAACGAAATTCGACTCCTCGTCTTCAGCATTCTTCCACTGCTCCTCCTTCCCCGCATAGCCGCGAGAGCCGAGCTGGTGCGGGTGGTCGTTACTCCTCTGGATTGCCTTGTTCTTCTCGCTAAGGACCTTCGTACCAGAAACAAGAAAATTAATGCACCGCTGGTTACTCTATACAACGGTGTAACCAAGCAAAGGAACCATACATACCTTGAACTCAGGGGTCCCCTTCTGTTGGGTGAATTGCTCCCATACCTCCTCCATTATGAAGGGATACTTCTCACATGGAGATTTGCCTTTAGCGAGGAAGGTACTGACGAGGACGCTCTTGAAGGTTTTCCACGTGTTGTTCATGTCCTTCAAGCAAGCTATCTTGGGACCATCGTCGGGGATGTTCCACTTGGCCTGTTTCAAATGGTGCATATAAGCAGGAATTACTTAATCTTCGGGATAAACCAAGGGAATGTGATTACTCAGAGTTCAAGGATTTTGATTAATTTTACCTTCACTTCCGCCCACAGCCTATCCCTCTCGTCGGCCTTAACGTCCTTCCAGCTATAGACGGTGATCTTCACCCTTTCCTTCGCTAACAAACCAACATAGGCAGCGTACTGCCCAGCGTTCTTTCCGATTGGTCTCCCGAACTGGTTGAACTCACATGAAAGATCTGCACGTTTGGCCAAACAGCACAACATCGTCGTGCCTCGCGCCTTACTCTTGCGCCGGGACGAAGCAGCGACATCTACGTTGGCCCTCCTCGAATCACTACTATTAGATGAGGAAGATGCCGACATGGCTTTATCTAAAATTCCATGAACAAACCATCAATTGATATGAAGAAAGGTACATTACAAAGTTCATAACTAAAATGGAATGGCAATGATGAACCACCTCTTTTTATTAAAATGTCAAATTTTCATTCAAAAGGCCAAAAATCATCATTTCCTATCAAAATGGTCTTCAAAATGTATTTAAAAGGTTTTTAGAGGCTTTCGACTATCTTGTTTTTTAACCAAATCAGTTTCGAGTGCTAATCAAAATCTATTTGAATTGTGCGAAAACTTGTTCTACAAAAGTCCTAGATATTATTACCCTGAAGAAGTTCGAAATTGAAAACTTTCTCAAAAGAGTTTCAATTTGAAACTTAAGGGTGTTTGAATGTCATCGGAAAACTTGCTTTGACTCGAAATATCTTATACATGCAAAACATGAGCTTCAGCTGTTTCTATGTCTTTACTCGTGACCTTCGGCTCAAAATGATATGAATAACTGATTCAAGCTCTTTCATGTCAAAAATCTCATGAAAATCAAATTTGAACTCAATTTGCAAAAGGTTGTCGAACTTCAACCTTCTTGCTTAACATAAAGATCATTTGACTATAACTCTTGATTGTAAAATCCTATTTGGAAAATTTTTTCAGAAAAATATATTTCATGCAATGAAAATCATTTTTGTAAATTTTCATTTCAAATGTATTTGATTTGAGCAATAGTTGATTCTTTTCACAAATCAAATATGAAATCTGCAAAATTCAGACTTCTCATGGTTTTGCAAAATTCAGACTTTTCAAATGTACTATCGGTTGAAAATAAGAAACTGATATAAGATATTGATTTTCCTATCAGTTTGACAATTAAAACCGATAGTATTCAAGTTTGTACTCAGGTATAAGGTCGACTATGTAACGAAACATTCTTACTGATGTTCATCAAGTTTGTAATTCTCATATATATAAAGTCTATAATTCCAATGTTTATTTGTAATGTTTTTATCATAAGCCAGAATTTACCAATCATGATAATTTTGTTATTTGATATGACCAGTTGGACCATCCCAAATCAATATAATGCAAAAGAATATCAATTTAAGAAACTGATTTCATTTCAATTACTCTTTCCTAAAGACTGCCTGGTTCTAATTCGAGTTCAATATTTTCATTGAAAGAAAAAGGGGTATACTGGGTTAAAGTTCATACAACAAAAACTCCCAGCATGCTACAGAGTACCTAAGAAAAAAAAGAAAGCGCCACTACTTTTTACACAAAATTGGATAATAGATAAGATTAGCAGTGCAAACTATGCTAGTCTCTCTACAGAAACACAAAGAATCATGGCTTTGTGATGAAAATTTAAATGAACCAAAATTTCAGATGAAAATTAGAAAATGGGAAATAATTAACAGAAAATTCAGATTAGGGTCTTTTACTATCGGTTCGAAATAAGAAACCGATAGTGGACGACTATGTAACGACATATTCTTAGTGATTTTCATCAAGTCTATAATTCTCATATCTATCAAGTTTGTAATTCATGCACTTTTCATCTAGTTTTATATTTGTTATACATTGAACCACATATAAACTATTCAATACAAATTTAAGAAATTGACGCGAGCGGCAAGATCAATGATATTGCGGTTTCGTCAAGAACACTTACAGTCGTTCGTGGAGTGGCCTACGATGGCGCGATGCAGTGGTCGGAGGCGGTGGAGAACCCAAATGCGAGAGGCAATGGTGGTGCAGGAGCGAAAAAGGGCACGTCGGGGAGGCTATGGTTTTCCGTGCGTGAGTACACACTTATTTGGAAATGTGATCGGTTGGACTGGAGGGAAAATCGTGCGGGTTTAACCTAATATAGGAATCTTTACTATCGGTTAATAATCATAAAACCGATAGTAAAATTCAATGGCAGTTAGGGTTTGGAGTATTGCCATTGTATTTCACTATCGGTTAAAATTAAGTAACTGATATCAGAAATTAAAATTCCTATCGGTGCATTATTAAAAACCAATAGTAAATTAATCCACTGTCTACAAGATCAAACCAAATTGTAGAACAGGGTCTCATAACACAATATGTATTACTATCAGTTGGGAACAACAAACCGATATTAGACCTTAAATTCATATCGGTTTGGAAATTGAAACCGATAGTAAAATACAATGTTAGTGACCCTAAAGGGTTTTCCTGAGAACAATTACAGATGGCTTTCAGTACATCATTTTGCACTTGTAAAGACACCTGAAACCCCATGCAAATGACTTCCAATAATTTTGAAATAAATTAACAGTAAAGACCAATCATGGAACATAAGGAATCATGCATATAGAAACTTTCTTCGAATAGCCAATCAAGATGGAGATATCAAAATGACAAACTAGCCAAAAACTACGAGGAATCTGAACTTTGCAGTTTTCATATTGATTTATGAAAAGAATCAATTATTGCTCAAATCAACTCCAATTGAAATGAATATTTGTAGAAATGATTCTCAATGCATCACGTATGTTTTCCCAAAGAATTTTTGAAAAATGATTTGACAACATGACTGGGTGCATAACCACAATAATCACAATTTTCACAACATGATCAATATTTATATTAATTCTTCGATTAAAGATCCAAGTAATATACATCACTCACATATTGCAAATTAGTCAAGAATGGTTGTCCACCCATAATCCTTCTTTGTGGTCGTCTTGCAGGTAACTTGTTTCATCAATATCTTCGGTAGGGAAGATTGAAGAATTCCATCTACAAATGGAGGTAGTTCGTCAAACTGATCATACTCTTCTTCATCCACAACGTCTTCGACCCAACAATACGTCTCTTACTGTGAAGGACAACGTGCAACTTTGGATTGGCCGGGTCAACGATGTAGAACACCTGTGTGGCTTGCTCAGCAAGTATAAATGGATCATCTTGGTGTGCAACTCTACTGAGATCGACGAGAGTAAATCCATAATTGTCTACTTTAATACCTCGAGAGATTTCGACCCATTGGCATCGAAATAAAGGAATCTTAAGTAATACATAATCGAGCTCCCATATTTCCTCAATAACACTGTAATATGAGTTAAGTGCCCTTACTGCCCTGGCATCCTCTGAAATAGCAAGTAGTATCACTCCACTACATTGCATAGTACTCTTCTCGTCCTGAGTTCTTGTGTAAAATGAATAGCCGTTGATGTCATACCCCTGCCAAGTCCCTACAGTAAATCTAGGCCCTCTGGCCAACCATGTAACAACTTCATCTACGTTGCCCTCAGAAGCTTGCAAGACTCTATTTTTGATCCACCCAGCAAACTTCCTGTTATGTTCTCTGGTGACCCAAATCTCTGGCTTCGAAGGATTCTGTTTCCGTAACATTTCCTTGTGCTCGTGTATGTATGGCTCCACCCCTGTCATGTGCTATAAGACCCAAAAATGGCTTTTGCATACAGATCACTAGAGGGGACGACTGCTTTAAATCCAATCGTTCCAATGCCCTGAAGCTTGCCCTCATGTCGGGACGTAGGAACGCCAATTGGGTCAACCCCGACCATATAGTTGGTGCAAAATTCAATCACCTCCTCGGCGGCATAACCTTCAATGATACTGCCCTCAGGCCGATGTCGATTCCTTACATATCCCTTCAAGATACCCATAAATCTCTCAAATGGATACATGTAGCGCAGGAACACGGGTCCACAAAACTTAATTTCTCTGATAAGGTGAACAATTAGATGGACCATAACATCAAAAAAAGATGGAGGGAAATACATCTCCAGCTGACAAAGAGTTGTAGTCACATCGCGTTGCAAATCATCCAGTCCATCCAGATCAATTACCTGCAAGGACACAGTTGCAGCAAATATTCAGATCCAAAAAATCTGACAAGTTCCACGAATGGAGCTAATTAACTTGCTAGGAGTACACGCTTACCTTGCCAGATATTGTGTTGAAGAAATAACATAGCTTTGTAATTGTCTCTTTGACTTTGACTAGCAGAATGCCTCTGATAGCAATGGGAAGCATTTGTGACATCAGTACATGACAATCATGAGACTTCATACCAACCAGTTTCAAGTCTTTCATGGACACAAGTTTTTTCAAGTTCGCAGAATACCCGCATGGAACTTTGACACCATATAGGCACTGACAGAGTTCTGTTTTTTCTCTTTTTGAGAAAGTATAGTAGGCTGGGGGGAGGTATGTACGCTTTCCCTTCTCCAATGGTGCAAGCTCAGTCCTTATGCCCATGTCGAGCATGTCACGGCGAACGTTGATGCCATCTTTCATCTTTCCTGGAATGTTCAACAACAAACCAATCAAACTGTCACAAACATTTTTCTCTACGTGCTTGACATCAATGCAATGTCGAACTTGTAAGTCCTCCCAATATAAAAGTTCCCAAGAATCGATCTCTTCTTCCAAACATTTTTTCCTGGAGGTTTAGAACATTTACCGAACTCAACTTGATGTCCTTCACGCGCAAGTAAAGCTCCTTACTAGTCACAAACACTGGGGTTGATCCTTTCTCAGACTTCTCATTAAATGACTTCCTCTTCTTACGGTAGGCGTGATGCATTGGAAGGAATCTGCGGTGACCCATGTACACTGTTTTCTTGCAGTTCGGTAACCACATGCTTTCAGTTTCATCCAAGAAAATGGGACAAGCCTTGCCTCCTTTCGTACTATACCCTGACAAATTTCCTTAGGCCGAGAAATCATTTATGGTGCAAAATATCATGGCCCGCAACATGAAATTCTCTCGCTTATGTGCATCCCACACCCGCACCCTTTCGCTCCACAATTTATGTAAGTCCTCGACTAACGGTGATAGAAACACGTTAATATCATTCCCGGATTGTCTGGAAACTGAAATTAGTAACGACGTCATGATGTACTTACGCTTCATACATAACTAAGGAGGAAGATTGTTGATGCATAAAAGAACCGGCCAAGTGCTATGCCGACTACTCATATTTCCGTGTGGATTCATACCATCTGTACTCAGTCCAAACCTTATATTCATCACTTCGTTGCCAAACTCACCGAATGTTCTGTTAATGTTTCTCCATTGAATAGAATCAGCTGGATGTTTTAGTTTTCTGTCTTGTTTCCGACCTTCACCATGCCAACGCAAGTACTTCGCATCTTTCGGATTTGAAACAGCCGTTTCAATCTAGGAATCGCAGGCAAATACCACACAGTTTTGGCCGGAGGGCCTTTCTTTACCTCATCACATTCATTGTGATAAATTCTGTCCCCATGCTTATACCGCGATGCACCGCATTTTGGACAAACATGCAAATCCTTGTACTTGTTACGGTACAGAACACAATCATTTGGGCATGCATGTATTCTTTCGATTTTCATTCCCAACGGACACAATAGTTTTTTGGCTTGGTAAACCGATCTTGGCAACTCATTTCCCCCTGGAAGCATGTCCGCTAAAAGATCTAATAGTGCCGTGAAACTCTTATCGCTCCAATCGTTGCTTGCCTTCAAGTTATATAATCTCAACACAGAAGACAACTTTGTAAATTTTGCACATCCGGGGAACAAAGGCTTCTCAGAATCAACAATTAATTTCTCAAATTTAGCAAAATCATTTTCGCTGTAATCTTCTTCTACATCACGTAACATTTCATCTAAATTATCATCATCTACATGCACATCCGAATGAACATTATCAATGTTTTGATGATCATCATTATTGCAATCCACTTCCGGGTGCTGCTGAGTGGAAGCGGTGCTCGTTTCCTCAAGATCTTCACCATGCCATATCCAACGGGTATAGTGTGCGTTAAAACCATGATGAATCAAATGACTCCTAATCTGATCAGAGTTGCCGAATCTCTTTAAGTTCATACAATCTATACAAGGACAATGCATATCTTTCTCTCCCTTCTTCGCCTTTTCTTGCTCAGCAAATTTAATAAACCCATTCACACCATCCAAATACTCAACAGTAGTACATTTTATTCCATACATCCAATATTCTCGGTCCATCTACAATTATTTCACAAAATTGACAAATTGAAATAAATAATTAATGACTCAGGGCATGCATGCATGAAACATCATCAATTAGCTAGGCCATATGTGTACAACTACTTAATTACATTAAATGGATATATATGAAACCCTAATTAACTTGATACATTAATTGGAAGAGCCAGCTAGCTGGCTGGTTAACTTCAGCCATAAATCATTCCTAGCTTAACTTCAGCAAGCTATAGCTAGCTAGCCAACCTAGCCTTCTAGCTAGTTTGGAGCTACATGTATCTAGTTTAATGAATTGGAAGTAGAGAGAGAGAGGGAGAGTGTGAAAGAGTGATCGAGAGAGAGAGAGGTGATGAGAAGATGACAATACTGAGGGGGATCGAATTATCAACCTCTCAGCTAGCTTCTCCAAATCACTTTAGCTTGGAGCGTGGATGCACGTACCGTAGAAATGAATCGAGGATGCAGAGCAGGGGTTGAGATAAGTTGTGCAGTTTTACTATCGTTTCACAACCATAGTAAACTTTTCTCTCTTCTAAGGTCCCCACTGTCATAACCATTAGTTTATATGACGTCATTTTACTATCGGTTTGTTTTATATAACCGATAGTAAAATTTACTCTATTATATTGGTTGGTACAGTAGTAACCGATAGTAAAAATTCTGTAATTTAACTATCAGTTACCAAAGACAAACCGATAGTAAAATTTACTCTATTATATCGGTTGGTACAGTATGAACCGATAGTAAAAAGTCTGTAATTTCACTATCAGTTACGAAAGACAAACCGATAGTACAATTTCCTATATTATATCGGTTTGTACAGTAATGACCGATAGTAAAATTTGTTTGCATTTCACTAACGATACACCAGAATATAACCGATAGTACAAAGCCTCTTCTCCACCGCTGTCGTCGTACTCTATCGGATTTTTCCCAGATTGCTTATAACCGTTAGAAGATATGGGTTAGTGGATTGCATTTCTGTAGTAGTGTATAATCGTTCGCTGCATTCTACTACTAAGATGTGCCCTTTTGAGATGGTCTATGGTTTTGTGCCTCGTGCTCCTATTGATTTGTTACCTCTTCCATCTTCGGAGAAGTTGAATTTTGATGCTAAACAACGTGCTAATTTGATGCTGAAAATGCATGAAACAACTAAAGAAAACATAGAGCGCATGAATGCTAAATATAAACTTGCTGGTAGTAAGGGGAGGAAGCATGTAACTTTTGAACCTGGAGATTTAGTTTGGTTGCATTTGAGGAAAGATCGATTTCCTGAGTTAAGAAAGTCAAAGTTAATGCCTAGAGCTGATGGTCCTTCCAAAGTGTTGGAAAAGATTAATAATAATGCATATAAGCTTGAGTTGCCTGCATATTTTGGGGCTAGTCCCACTTTTAACATTGCAGATTTGAAGCCTTACTTGGGAGAAGAGGATGAGCTTGAGTCAAGGATGACTCAAATGCAATAAGGGGAGGATGATGAGGACATCACCTCAATGGATACACACACTTCACCACCTGGTGTGGGGATGGATCACTGATGCGCCAACGTATATCAGTTTCTCCACAAGGGTGGCCCGATCTTCATGGCGTAGGATAGAACAAAGATAACTAGCTGCGAACAACCGGGGTAACTGGCTTTATACCTGCCAAGGTTGGTTGCAACCCGTACGATGGGGAAGTCGATCCAAAGCTACAAGAACTCCGACCCGCTGTCCAAACAATCGCAGAACCACAATCCGGGACTAATCCACACAAATCGGCCGGAACTGTAGAGCACGAACTAGGGGGACCCGTAAAGATCCTTCTCGCAAATCCAAGAGAACTCACAAGAGCAAAGGTAGAGGAACACTCAAGCAGTCTTGCTGCACTAGCATATAGCTGAAATGGTTTGATCAAAAGTGCTTCCAATAGTTGGAATACATGGGGTATTTATACTAGGAACAACCATCCTAGTTTAGGTGTGAAAGAAACCATTAGATGAAAAGTTTTCTTGAACAACCAACCCTCCTAATTAAGGTGTGAAGGCACCCATTAGATGAAGAGTTTCCTTGGATATCCAAGAGACCAATTCGTTTGGAAAAGAGTTGCTTCAATTTTCGCGCAGGTTGGACTGGTTGTGCAGCTTCCACTAAAATGACCATAACTTTTGACTCGGAAGTTGAAATGATGCATGGTTTGATGCGTTGGAAACTAGACTTCATTATATTTCTAATGATGTGGCCCATGATCATGTTGCATGCTCAGATTGTCTCCAGAATTGCTCGCAAAAGGACAGACAGTGTGTGCCTTGCACCACCCTCATTCGTGCGACCAATCTTCGTCGTCCCTTCCAATGCACCTAAGTTCAACCAAAGAAGTGGACGTTGGAAGCACCATTAAGTTGTTTAAATCTGAATTGAGACTCAAGTTAGCATTCACCTGGTCATGAATTTGCTTGGCATGAGATCGAGTGATCGGTCCTTGAAATTTAGCCGAAGAGTCTTGTATGCAACCATCTTGGTCATCGGGGCGAACATCTTGGTCGTTGGAGCTTGTGATGTCCACATCACCACCTCCTACACCAGAAGGTCCAATCACTCGAGCTCGTGCATGCCAGTTAAATTACCAGGTGAGCTCGTTCATCTGTTCTTGCAATTATACTTTGGAGAATGGGACGCTACCTTGTGATATTCTTATGCTTAGGAGTATACCTAGCCTCTTTGCAACAAAAGAATACAAGTACATCTACAGTTCAAGCATGAGCACAAGACCCAAGAAGGAGCACCAGTACATCTACAATTCGGCCTCCAGAAAAATCTGTCTAGTGTGAACAGAAGTTTAGGAAAATGGCTTGATATTTTGCAAAGTAGTGTGAACAGAAGTTTAGGAAGACGGCTTGATATTTTGCAAAGTAGCTTTCTTGCACTCGAAGAATACACTGTATGTGGATGGGTACTGTAGCACCAACCTGAATCCCTATATAAGGAGGGGTCCTACACCATTGTGTATGGGGTTTTGATAGATTAAAGTTAGCCTTTGCTACTGCATCTTGTAATCGAGCGTATCGGCTAGACCGCCCGTTTTACTCATCTTCGGAACCCCGCTATCTTGTGTTCTCAGATTTGGACCTTAATCTATACTCGCAATTGAGTTGCTTGTTCATCTTGTTCTTGCTCGTTCTTCGATTGCTTGCAGGGACAAAGCCCCTTGTGGGTAGGTTGATTGTGCTCTGGCAAGATCAATAACACTTTGGAGTTGGTGTATCGATCGCTAAGGCGCAACGTCCTGGACGGTTGTAGTCGGATCTCTAACGTCTACTCCTCTTCAATCGAAATTTACATCTTTATCGAAAGATCGGGACTGCATTTTTACATAACGTTTTATTAGAAATCTTCAATTTGGAAGAAGTCAAGTATAATTTAATAGATAAGTTCAAGCTTTAATGGTCAATTTAATATAAAAACTGAACATAAGCAATGAAAATTTTTAAGAGAGCTAAGTTCAATGGATCATATACAAAGATGTGATAGAATAGTCATCTAATTGATTAAAGATCATCTTCAAAACTAGGCATTCCAAGTGATAAATCTTTTTTTATTTTTCAGTTTATGATGCAATATGGTGGAATGATGATTCGATGAAGACTAAACTTATGGTGAAGTGAACATCCCCAAGCTAAATCAGACTAAGCACATAGTTAAGTGAACAACCCCCCAAGGTAAATCAGACATTGTCCTCAATGTATGGAGAGAGATACAGATTACCGTTTGCGGTTGTGGTTCAGGTTGGTAGATGTTATGGAGGATGATGTATTGAAAGAGAATGTTGTGGTCCATGTAGCTCCAATGGTGCAATCCAAGGTGTCACAAGTGAAAACCTGAAAAGAAAAACAAAAAGAAACAAAAAGAAAAAGAAAAACTTGAGTACCTTGGAGATCACTCATCGGAAGCCAGTGGAGGAGAATGGTAGAACTGTGGGAATGTATAGGATGGATAGGTAGATGGTGGAAAGAGTTGTGGGGAAAGTCGGTTGGTGTGGAGGTTGTCCCCGTAATGGGTACGTGTGCCTGAAAATGTGCTGTCTGGAAAAATGTGGCCTACGTGTACATGATAGTCATAGATGTTGTTGACGCGGCCCTGGAGTTGGTTCATCCTGGAATCCATCATTGTATTCTGCAAATTCCGACCTAAAGTTAGAGAGACTAGTGCGCAAGGACACTATGGAAGCATGTAGAGTGGCAATATTAGTTACTATTGGTTGGTTAGACTCAGCGGCACATGAGGAGTTAGAATCAGATGAGCTAGATGGGAGCATTCTCCAATTTTTCTCATTAGATAAGCAAGTCCGAGAAATATTGGGTAAAAGGATAAAGGGAATGCCATTAATAATCCAACAAAAAGAATTCTCTTCCCTCCTACCAAACCCCATTGAAAACAATGCATTCAAATCTAAGGTAGCTGCGGGCATAGATTCTTGATAATCTTTAGCATCAAACCCTAAGGCTTTTGCTATGTGAGTGATTAAGCCACCTAAGACAATGGGTGAGGTTTTGCGTAAATCCTTCCCAATACTTTCAAGGCGACAGGAAAAGTAGGCTGCGGATGACATATGAATTTTACCTAACATAGCCCACAAAAATTCAACCTCGGTTTCTAAAATTTTATCCTGATTACTATCATGGCCCAAAATTGTCCCTACCATGAGGTGTTGTAAATAGCGAAAGGCTGGATAGCAAATTTTGGTGGCCTTTGATTTACTGGGTCGAAAAAGATGTTGCCTTTCCTCTACTATATCACTCCAAATCTTACAGGGGGTGCAAGTAATAGAAGCATGAAAAGTTCCCCCAGGTTTTAACCCTAATAGATTTGCAAATTCACCTATTGAAAAATTATAATCCTGTCACGTCTGCCACGACTGTGACATCACCTGTGAGGAGCCCAGCTCGGTGCAGCTGGTCCCATAAACCACTTGACTTCCCAGGATGAGTCAATCACAGGATTACATTGCAGCAGCAAAATAGTACAATAGTCATAATTGTATGGCCATCAGGCCTTAATACAAAACGAGGTACAGTGCCTTACAAGGCACAAGGGTCTAACACAATAACACATCTAGTCGGCGGAAGCTAGGCCCAAAAGCAATCCACAGGAAACAGAGGTTGACAGCAGGACAGCACCACATTAGGGCTCCGGAGGAATCTGCTCGTCATCTCCTGGGTCCGCAGCATCTTCAGGGTATCCTCCAAGGTTGTAGAACGCTCCATCTATTGATGAGTTGTTGCAAGGGTGAGTACTTACGTACTCAGCAAGTCATAGGGAAGGTAGAGATACATATATATATATATGACATGAACCTATGCTATTGGGGAAAGAGTGAAAGGTTTTTCAAAATACATTTCTTTCTCTTCTCTTATTCAAATCCCGATCATACCCATGGCAGTAAATAAATCATATTGATGGTGATACATATATCCCATATCCAAGGCGATATATCCTCATATCACATTATTTTTATTCAAGCCTTTCAATCTTATACTCATAACAGTATTTCGTATACTTTAGGGCATAAATCCACATGCCTCTTAGCAATCACATGTTTACTAGATTATGGTATTACCGCGACACGTCAACACATGACAGTCCACGGCAACGCCCCTTATCGTGACAACACATGCCACTTGGGTAATCTTGAACTAACAAATTTTAGTTTATAAAACAATACTTGTGTCACACCCCATGGATTTAATCCACCGCGGCATACTCCTAAAACTCGGGAGCACGAAGTATTCGAATACATTTTTAAACTCTGCATAGATGTACCTCTTTTTAAATCCACTTTTTCACTCGACTTCCAAGTCGGGCC
Organism: Pharus latifolius; assembly: GCA_019359835.1. NCBI lineage: Eukaryota > Viridiplantae > Streptophyta > Magnoliopsida > Poales > Poaceae > Pharus > Pharus latifolius. The sequence continues at coordinate 32,261,781 of CM033326.1, read as the reverse complement.
AACTCCATGCGACTTATACGCATGTGACAAGGCCGAGATCACACAACGTTTTGCAGTCTAGTATTAACAGCATCCCTGCCCGGTAAGTGGACAACCTAGTCCCAAGTACCGTTGTGGGTCCTCCCCACTGCCTTACTTCCTAGCCTGGGTCTATGTTCTCGCAAGACACATAGCCTCTCTTGATTACAGTCGCGCACGACTTAATCTGGCGTAGGGCGTCTTCCTTCTTTACACCTTATCCTCTCATAATTTTTCTGATCTCACACCACTCATGGACGAACTGCGTCCCACTAGTTTCCACACGAGAAACCGGATCGACAAGCCATGCAGGGAACTGATAATACTAAGAAAGCTACTAGATTGCGCCTGTCCCATACCAGGTAAGTGGTTGGTACGTTTTTCATGCCACTAGACGCACAACAGAGGTTCTAGTCCTTACATGCCAGTGACCAGATCATACCACAAACCATGCACCTTCAGTGCCTGCACATCCAGTGCAGCCAAGCACCTCCAGTGCTACCACCATTCCATACCAAAATACTGGTCACGGCTAGGGGTTCTATTTCATGAATATAAATGTATATGTACATACTTTTATTAGTTCATGGCTTGCTATCTTAACAAGTTCACATTCTTCAAGTATTCAATCTATCACTGCCATAATATTATTGATCTCAACACATGCAATATTAATGAGATATTTACTCATGGAATAGCATAGCAATTCATAAAATATAGGTTCAATATGGTCAAAGTATGATTTGCCTTCCGCGTCGTAAGTATCAGCAGTCGATGACGGTTCAGCGACAAGATCTTCAACCCCGGACTCTTGCTCTGAACAAGATCAAACAAGCAAACAGGCATTACAATCAATCCTATTCTTACTAATTCACTACATGCAAAGATGCAAGGAGAAAATACTCTGGTGATACAAGGTTTGAAAGTGATTTGAGTTTAACTATGGAAACCAGGGTTAAGATTAGTTGTCAAGGTTTACAAGGTTCCAAAATATCAGGGTAATATCAAGGTTGTGACTGGTTCGCCCAAAAACAGCGAACGTCTTTAGGTTGGCATTCGATTCAAGGCATCGACATAAGGTCAATGGGTGATAGAGGGCTCAACTCAAGTTGTGACAGTAGAGAAAAGTGTAGATCACAACGTCAGGAGTCTAAGGGACAAAGTTATTTCCAAAGTTCATGGCTGGAAGTGGGTGAAAAGGCTCAATGCCACTGGCTGACATAGGCTGACAGTGCTCTAGAATGGCATTGACATGGTTTGAGCAGTTTCCAGTGGCCAAAGTAGGTTTTAATCCAAGCATATGGTGCACAAGGTAGTGAGACAACTATTTGACAAAGTAGTTTCTGTTTTACATGACCAGAGGTGGGTGAACAGGGCTAATGCCACTGGCTGACATAGCCTGGCATAGGCTTGACACGGCCAGAAACTAGGGTTAGCCATATCTTTTGATTAAAGGCTCCAAATGATGCACCACTTTGTCTGGTGGTTAGGCATTTGTAACAGGAACAAAAGTATCAACAGGATCTAGGGCAGGAGATGGCCGGAAAGTGATGAAAACCAGCGAAGAAGTTGACTGGCCTGGAGTGCCTGCAGCACAACAGTACAGCAACTAGGGCATAGCCATAACTCTTGTTCTAGGCCGAATTAGGGGTCGTGGTAGAAGACAAAGTTGCTCAAAATGGTCCAAAACATCTAGATGGCAAGGTGGGTTGAGCTGGAGTGGCGGAATTGAGAAGATATTGGCTGGAGGAAAGATGAACTAAAATCTGATTTGGGTATTTCTGTTCTAGGGCAATTGAACTCAAGTCCTTGCTTGAGGAGGGTCTCTGGGGCATACAAAAGCTATGTGTGAAGCTAGATTGTCTGGAGAAACACCAGAGAAGCTTAACAGCGAGCTCCAGCTTACATGCAAGGTGCAAAGTTGGGATTCTTCATATTTTAGCAAATTCTTCGATTCTGGTTGCTTAGAGATGCTTAGATAAGTTCACTAATCAATATTGATCACAGGCTCGAGAGCTAAATCGGTTTAATTAGGGTTTAATTGCTCGCCGGAGTTGTCGGGGAAAATCAGTAATTCCCGGCGATGAGGTGCGATAGAACTCAATTGGCTGCTACTACACAGGTAAGTGGATGAGAGTAACTTACTGGTAGCTTCCATTTGGAGTTCGGTGCAGTGGATTGGCCTGGCACCGTGAGCCTCTTCTCGAGCTCGCCGAAGAAGACGAAGACGACGGCGTGGTTAAGAATTTGAGTGGTTCTGGCGTGTGTGTGAGTAAAGGAGATGGCCAGAGCAAGCTTAAGTAGGCGAAGTGAGCAGCAACGGTTGAAAGTGCCTGGAGACTTGGGGCTGTGAAACAACGGCGAATTGACTGGCCGGGCGGGACAGCAGCGAGGTGACGCGCTCCAGCGGCCGTGCCGGCTTTTACAGTCTGGCGTGCAGTCCTGGTTGATGCAACGGCGACTTGATGCTTCCCCCAGGCATGCTTGCAACGTGGCGCAACTGCGCTGCCGTTGTCGGGCGCGCGCGCGGGAGAACGAAGGCGCTGCTGGCGGGTGAAACAGTTCCACGGTGGCGAACACGATGCGCACACGCGGCAAGGAAACAGTGGCTGGGGTGGCAACGCTGGAGATCGCCGGCGACGAAACCGCAGCGGTGGCAACGGCAACGGCCAAGCTCTGGCGCTCGTGGTCGTTTGAACGGCCTGGTCGTGCACAGTAGCCTGTGGTCGAACCAGGGACTGATTTGCGATGATTTTTGGTTTGGCTTTGGACTAAACTGCAAATCTGGTCTTTGAGAGGTTCGATTTGGAATTTGACTCCGTGGCTGAGTATAATATTTCTATTAATACTCATCTAGCTCAAATTTAGAGAAAAATTGATAAGATTTGAGGGATTTCACCTATTTTCGAAAATAGGGTAAAATTAGGGTAAAATAAATCTGGATTTTGTCGATCTCGAATTCTGGTGATTGGGGAGAGATTTTGAAGTCTGATCAAACAGGAGATCTGTAATAAAATAGCATTTGGGAGGTGTTCCCTGAAGAAATTCTGGAGTTGGAATTGATTTGTAGATTTTAGCCTTTTCAGGCTTCCAGGTAAACAGAAAAGGACTTATTCGCAGTAAAATTTGGACTAATCTGCGAAAAGTGTTTAGATGAATTAATCTGGCTCCCAACTTTTTGAAGTGAGTTGAGGATGAACCTAGGAACATATTCCAGGGGTTACTTGAGTCTGGATAGGGTTAAATCAAGATAACTCAATTATCTGGAAACTGGGGTACTTAGGGTAAATCTGAATTTTCCTGTTTTCGAAAACAGAGAGAGGCTTAGGTACTGGGAGTTGGGGTCCAAATCTGATCTAGCTCCTGAAGACTTTTATCTTCAGGGTAACTGGTAGGTTAAATCTGGATGGTCAGATCTTGATCTGGATCTAGAGAATAGATTTGGAGATTTTTAGGGTTTGGGAGAGATTAGAGTTCAGCTGATCTGGCTACTACTACAAAGATACATGCTTGCAGGGTTTTTATGCAAAACTTTTCACCCCCAAAACTAGGGTGCTACAAATCCACATTTGCAAATCTAAATCTAAGACCTTCAGTTTCATCAGGAGGAACACGTATAGTATTTTGATCAAGGAGGCTAGAATCTCCCATACGACTTCGCGAAAAGTCGGAACCGGAACTCCTATAAGCGTGTCCTAACCCACATTACTAAGCAGGTGTTTAACATCATCTTCAATGCCTATAAATCTAGTGGTATGAACATCTAAAAATCTAGTAGGCCATAAAGGTCTCTTCTTTAAGTGTACAAATCTAGCAAGATGATCAGGGTTTGTAAAGTAAATATGCGAAAAATCTGGATTTGAGAAAGTTTGAGGAGACATACCGCGTTTGTGCTTCGTTACCTTCTTGGCATTGCATCGGGGAGTCGTCATTGCCGTAGAAAACTTCAGATCCGAGGGTGTGGAGGCACGAGAAGCCGGAATCCGCTGTCGGATTGAAGTTTGAACGATTGGATTTGGACTTGTGTGGCTAAGTGTTGAGAGGTTTTGAGAAAATGTTTGGCTAAAATAATGGATGGGTGCTGTTTGGAGAAGAAGGCTATGGTTAAATTACAAAAAGGAGTCAAAAAGGACATTTTCGGCTGAAAAAGGAGAGGAAACCGAGCCTGGCATGACCACGGGCACGGGGTGTGCTCCGTGTCGTGTTCAGCTTGGGTTTTACCCGCTACGACCAAGTGGTTGCACCGACAGCGCCACTACCATGGGCACGGGCCGTGTTTGGTGTGGTTACACCCGTTTTGACCAGCTTATCACACTGACGACCATCTTGTCGCACGGACAAGGGCATGACCACAAGCACGTGTCGTGGAAAACGCAAGCACAGGATGTGCCACTAATCGTTGTTTATGCGGTTGAAAAGAAAAAACTTTTTTAATATTTTGAAAATTAAACCCGAGCGTGCCACGTGTCGTGCTCATGATCGTGGTTGCTTTGGGTAGTTTTTGAAAACTTTTTGAAATTTTTCGTTGAAAGCTACCCGAGACTGACACTAGTCGTGGTCGAGGCATGCTAGGCTCAGGTAAAAGAAAAACTGTTTATTTTATTTGAAAAATGCGCCCGAAAGTGGCACTGGTCATGATCGTGCCTGTGCTCGCCTCGGTTGGTTTGGAAAATTTATTTTTATTTGAAAAATTTCTACCCTAAAGCGGGCACTGGTCGTTCCTCCGTTCGTGCTCGCAACGGGTAAAAAGAAAAACTTAAGTTTTTTGAAAAAAACATCAAACTGAGGCCACGACTGGTCATAAATCTGGTCGTGGTCAACTCGGCTGAGAAGAGAAAATGATTTTTGAAAGTTTTAACCAAACCAAACCCAAAACTAGTCGTTCTAGTGGTCGTGGTCATCTCGGCCAGTTTGAAAATTATGATTTTTTTGGTTTTTCAAAAAGTGTCAGTCCTAGTCTACGAAAAACAAGCGTTGGGTGGTCAAACAGTGTCAGAATTGAGCGATGTTTGAGCCGCTGAGTTCATAAAAGAGAGAAGTACATGATAGTATATCAGGTTGCTCTCGACTAACATTGGTTTAACATCCTGCTCAATGGAACATCCTCGGCTGTTCAAAAATACATGGAATCGAAAGAATTGATCGAGTTCAGCGTACTTACCTGATCTCCCGCGTTGTAAAGCTTATTACGATGCATGCTTACCTTGAAAGTGGTGCCGTTTTGTGCTCAAAGCTCTACGGTACGGAAAGACCTTTTCTATCGCGTATGGCCTAGTCCATCGTGATTTCAATTTTTCTGGGAACAATTTCAACCGAGAATTGAATAATAGAATCAAATCACCTGGTTTAAATTCACAATTGAGGATCCGTTTGTCATGCCACTTCTTCGTGTTGTCTTTATAGATCAAGGCACTTTCGTAGGAGTTGTTTTGGAGCTCTTCAAGTTCATATAATTCAAGGATTCGCCTTCGCCCTGCTTTGTCAAAGTCCCAATTGAGTTCTTTTAGCACCCATAACGCCCTGTGTGACAGTTCAACAGGCAAATGACAGTTTTTACCAAACACAAGTTTGTAAGGCGTCATACCTAGTGGAGTTTTGAATGCAGTGCGATATGCCCAAAGGACATCTGGAAGTTTGAGCTCCCAATCAATACGAGACGAAGGCACCACCTTCTGCAGATTGTCTTGATTTCTTTGTTTGAGACTTCAACCTATCCACTTGTTTGAGGGTGATATGCAAGAGAAACTTTATGAAGTAACCCATATTTCATTAGCAATTTCTGAAATTGATAATTAGTAAAATGTGCACTGCCATCACTAATTACTGCTCGCGGTATACCAAATCGGGGAAAGATGACTGTTTTGAAAAGCTTAATCATATGTTTTGATTAATTTGTTGACGTAGCAACAGCCTGTACCCACTTTGAAACATAATCAACCACGACCAAGATGTAGGAGTTACCCATAGAAGATGGAAAATGTCCCATATAGTCTACTCCCCATACATCAAAGAGCTCAATTTCAAGAATGTTTGTTAAGGGCATTTCATCTCTTTTACTCAAATTTCTGGAAGGTTGGCAAGGATCGCATTTTTGCACAAAGTCATAAGCATCTTAAAATAAAGAAGGCCAAAACAAACCTGATTGCATACCTTAGCCGCTGTTTTTGACGCTCCAGCATGTCCACCACATGGAGATGAATGATAGTGTTCAAGAGCGCTTTGAATCTCATGCTCGGGCACGCATCATCGAAAGATGTTGTTAACTCCCTTTTTGAAAAGGTTCAGATCGTCCCAGTAGTAGCGTCGGATGTCGTGGAGGAAGCACTTGCATTGTCTACTTGTTAACCTTGGAGGAAGTTCATGGTTAAATAAATAATTCACAATATCAGCATACCATGGTTCGTGTTGAATCAAGTAAAGGTGCTCGTCGAGTAAAGCGTCATTGATGTGAACGTCGACGGTGTCGGTCAAGAGTCCCGAGAGATGATCGGCGATAACGTTCTCAGCACCCTTTTTGTCTTTGATCTCCAAATCAAATTCCTGTAGTAGAAGGATCCATCGTGCTGTCTTGGTTAAAAGATACTTGAGAGCAGCATGATCAGTGTGCACAATAGCTTTTGAACCAATTAAATATGGATGAAATTTATCTAGGGCATAGACTACAGCAAGAAATTCTTTTTCAGCCTAGTGTAATTACTTTGAGCGTCATCCAAAGTTTTACTTACATAGTATATAGCATGTAAAACTTTATTTGTTCTTTGCCCTAGAACAGCACTAATTGCATAATCACTAGCATCACACATCAATTCAAAAGGTTCATTCCAATTTGGAGGTTGTATGATGGGAGCACTAGTTAATGCAAGTTTTAGTTGCTTAAAGGCATCAAGGCACTTTTCATCAAAATCAGAAGGCGCATCTTTACCATGCAAATGAGTGAGAGGTTTAGCAGTTTTGGAAAAATCCTTAATGCAACGGCGGTAGAAACCTGCATGTCCAAAGAAACTGCGTATGCCCTTCACGTTCGTTGGTGGTGTGCGTTCCGGTAGCTTAGTTCCATTCCTTAAGATCACTGCATTAGAAACACGAGGGTTAGAACAAGCTATGGAATTAATTTCTTCAGAATTGCGAGGATTGATAGGTTGAGAAGGAAGAGTGTTATCATTTTTCGGTGCAGGATTCGCCAATTGTGTGATTTGAGTCTTGAGCATGCGGAAGTGAGTCGATATGGAGTCGATATTTTGGTTCATGGACGTCTTCTGTTTCTCTTGATTTGCTAGAAAGTTCTCTAGCATGCACTCCATGTTCAATTGCTCAGGTTGTCGTTTGTTTAGTGGTCGATAAGGTTGCTGATTTTGTGGTTGAAACAGTGGCCTTTGAGCTTGATATTGGGGGTTTTCTTGATATTGTTGGCATTGAGGTTGCTGATTTTGTCCTGACCATACAAAATTTTGATTGTTGCGCCATCCAGAGTTATACAAGTTAGGAAAAGCATTACTTTACCGTTGTTGCATACCCTGAAAAGCATTTTTCTGCTCCATGGATGGGTTAAATTGGCATTCATGACCATAGTGGCCTTGTATGCCGCACAGTTCACATATAAGTGCAATTGCATTAACATATGAAGTAGCAGAAGATCCAAGAATTGGTAATGGATTAGTGAGAATTGCTACCTGTTCAGCCAGTTGCGACATTGCACTTACATCCATGCTATTGGTCGGATTTTGTTGAGCAGCTCGTTCAGTTCCCCATTGTGTGTAGTTCTAAGTGATACCTTCGATGAGGTCGTATGCTTCGTCTACACTCTTGTTCATTAGTGCGCCGCCAGCTATGGCGCCTACGGCCATCCGTGCATTGTAGTTCAATCCGCTATAAAATGTTTGAACTACAAGCCACTTCTCTAGTCCGTGATGTGGACATTTGATCAACAAGTCCTTGTACTGTTCTCAAGCATTGTAAAGTGATTCATCTACCTACTGAGACAAAGATGCAATCTAGTTGCAAATTTGAATAGTTTTAGTAGAAGGGAAAAACTTACCATGAAAAGCTCATGAGAGTTCATCCCAAGTAGTGATTGACATAGGAGGAAGAGTGTATAACCATGCTCTCGCCTTCTCGCGAAAGCGAGAAAGGAAAAAGCCTCAAACGAAGTGCATCCTGTGTTACTCCATGAATCTTGAAAGTATCACAATGCTCAAGAAACATGTGCAGATGTAATGACAGATCTTCAGCGGAAGACCGTTGAACTGGTTTTGTTGAACCAAATTCAAAATTATGTGATTCAATCGGTGGTCTAAGAATACCTGATTGCAATCCCATGCTGAGCGGGATTGCATTATCCTTGAGTCTCTTTTGGTCCTCCATTGTTGGTTGTTCTTTGATGTCTTCAACAGTTTGTGAGTTTTCCTCCGATCTTACCTGTCTTGCTTCGTACCAAAGTTGGCGCGTGGTTTTGACAGGTTCGTCCGAGCTATCTAGTTTTGCGCTACTTTCTAAAAGGTTAGTGGTGCAAAGAAAAGAAGAAACAGAAGAAAAAGAAAAATAGAAGCAAGATTGAGAAGTGAGACTAACTTATATCAGTGAAATTAATCTAAAAAGATGAATTACTATTGCTCCCCAGCAATGGCTCCAAAAACATGATCACAACCAAAAGGGTCGTGATTGTGTAATAACCGCAAGTGAACGATTGAATGTTGAGCACTTGAGGGTTGAATTCCACGAGGAACAAGCGTATTCGTCTTTCTAGCTTAATGGATAAATGAGTTGTGGGTGTATTTTTCTACAGCTAAACTATCAATCTAGGGTTTGCAAGCTAGTATGAAAATCTAGGGTCTCAAGAATTCCAAAACCATCCGGCGTAATTCTATCAAAGATCTGAAGATTGTAAGATAATTTCAATTATTTTCCAAGACAAATTAAGTTTTCAGTTCGGGGCTCTCGGTCAACAGTCAGAGGATCGGTTCCACTGTCACGTTTGGTGAGAGCCACTCTCATGTTCAGGATCCCACATCAAAGCGCTAAGGACTCAAGAACTCCCCTAAATTCTTGCTAAGGCTCAACTGTTACGTCTGTTGCCAAAACAAGAATTTAGGGTTTGGAAAAAGAAAACATCATGAAATTACTTCAAAACTTGAAATAAAGACCGAGAAAAAATTATGCCTTCAGGATTAGGTCATCCCTAAACCTAAAGGGGATCTACTCGCTAAAATCCATAATAATGCAGAAATAAGAATAACAATTAAATAAAAACTCACTTGATTGCTTGAAAATTGATGTTGCCATCCTTGCCGGCTTACAAAAGCAATAAAAATAGAGAAGGGGCTCTTCTAAACTAAAACTAAACTAAAAAGTAGCTAAAACCTACTACTAAGCCTAAAGAAAGCACGTCTAGTTGAGCCAAAAGTTTCTCTATTTATAGTACACAGCAAAATGTGTCCTAAAATAACTCTTTGACATGCAAGAGATGAAGTTTGGCCTCAAACAGTCCGAGAACGAACAAATCTGAGTCAAAACCGACCAGATTGTACTAGTTCTAACCAAATACAACTAAAACCGACCAAATCTGGCTAAAACCAACAACACCCGACCAATTTGAGTCTAACCCGGAACAAAACGGCCCACAAGAACCAGTTTGGATCAAACCCACTTCAAAACAGCCCAATTACAACCAGTTTAGGTCAAACCCGACTCAACACGACCGGTTTGGCTCAAAACCTGACTCAACACAACCGGCTTGGATCAAAACCGAGCGGAGGAATCGAATTCGAACACGACCGGGACACGTGGCGCAATTGTGGCCAGACACGTGGCGTGACCGAAACCGAGCGGGAGTCTTTTCTGATCATGTTGTAATCGACCGGGAGTCCTTTTTCGAGTAGTGGCCTTTTTCGAGTACAAGTCTTTTTTCGCCCGAGATTTGTACGGATTGGATTTTTACCCACCAATTTGACTTCGACCAGGTCCTTTTGCTTCTCCAGTTGGGTTTCTTGGTCGTCTGAGGCTCACATGTGGTCAAAATTGCCTCAAATTTGGTAGATTTGATCCTTGAAACATGATGAACACAACTGTGAAAGTAATTTGTGAAAATGATCAAATTTTGCACATAAAATGTCACATCAAATTAGGTTTAAGCATGATTTTGCATATTTTTTATACTAAACCTAGTGTAAATATGCTACCAAGTTAGCAATGATAAATTAACGTTGCCAACCTCTAGCATGAAGCAGATTGGATCCAACCATTGACGATCTATCTCGCTCATGGGACCTTGCCCAAGGACGAAACTGATGCTGATCGGTTAGTTAGAAAAGCACGCATGTACAGACTGGTCGAAGGGACCTTATACAGGAAAAGTACTCAAGGAGTACTTATTTGTTGCATATCTCACAGGGAAGGACAAAGCCTTCTACGAGAAATCGGCACACATGCATCCTATAGAACACTGGTTGAAAAAGCTTTTCGACAATGGTATTTTTGGCCTATAGCACTGAATGATGCCAGGCAATTGGTCAAAACTTGTCCACAGTGTCAGTTTCATGCTCGGCAAGTGCATCAATCGGCATATGCATTGCAAACTATTCCCTTAACTTGCCTTTCACCATATGGGGAATAGATATTGTAGGTCCTATGCCAGAAGCAGTCAATGCATACAGGTTTGTATTCGTAGCTATTGATAGGTTCACAAAGTGGATCGAGACAGAATCGGTCCGCAAAATCACTGTTGTTGCGGCCAAAAAGTTCTTTAATAAGAACATTGTGACACGATTTGGAGTTCCTAGTCGTCTCATTGCAGGCAATGGATCCCAATTCGTTAGTGGTCTTTTTCTAGCACCGACGATATAGGAACTAAAATCTGCTTCGCATCAGTCGCTCATCCACAGAGCAATGGTGTAGTTGAGCGTGCCAATGGGTAGATAATACAAGGGGTTAAGAAACGAGTATTTGACTACCTTACAATATGCTTGGGGGCTTGGGTCGATGAACTCTACTCCGTCCTATGGGCACTTCGTACCCACACCTTTCCAACTGATTTACGGTGTAGAAGCCATGCAGCCAAATGAAATCCAACTTAGCTCTACTCGCGTAGACAACTTGAATATTCTCAATCCAAGTGAAACACGCGAAGATGAACTCATTCTTCTTGAAGAAAAGCGTGATCAAGCATTGATTCGGTCAGCAGCGTATTTACAAGCTTTGCGTAAATATCATAGCAAAAGGGTGCGACCACGTAGCCTTCATGTGGGAGACTTGGTTTTGAGAAAGATCCAAAATTAGTCTAGTCGCAACAAATCTCTCCTAAATGGGAAGGTCCCTACACTGTGGTCTCAATGCCGCAACCTGGATCGGCTCGATTAGCTATGGAAGATGGCAGAGTTCTATCTAACGCCTAGAACATAGACCAATTGCGCAAATTTTACGTGTAAGTCTTTTCCATTTCTTCATTGTACATCTTTATATTCAATAAAAGAACTTTTCCATCTTGATGTTGTCGTTATTTTCCAACTTATGTCCTCTCTTTTTCTTGGGCCACGCCTGGGGGCTAGTCGCAATAAACACTTTTAACGTAATGTTTAAGTGGATTCGCTGGCCAATCTCATGATTGCATCTAGTCAAGACATCTCTTTCTATGCTGTTTCTTAATGCATTAGGGACTTGCTAGCATGTTACAGATCATTCGAGTGGCTGTCAGTTCGCAACAAGCTTTTGCATTTTACGTTAGAATGTTTGTCCTTGTGACCATGTGATCGCATATAGTCAAAGCTCCTCTTTTTAAGATGTCTTTTCATGCATAAGAGACTACCTTATATGTTCTCGATCACCCAAGCCATAATTTCTTTTCAATCCTGCGACCATTATACCAATTTCAGCATATGCATGGTCATAGGAGTGGGCTAGGGAAACATAACTATGGCATTAAATCAGGAAACTAAGTACTTAACATTTTTCAATCCTTACAATTTTGTTTTTCAATCATCAAAATCTTTGCTAACTGCATGTATTTGCAAGGTACAAAATCATTGCTAAACCAGGTAAGCAATTCCATTTCATGTCAATAAGTTCATTATTATAAGATGTTGTAGCAGATTTTACATCAAACGAGATCAAGATCTTGAAGCAAATTTTCAACCAAAGGTCTCACCTCATCCATCACAGCACTTAGCTGATCCTCACTATCAAAAATAGCATTTTCACCCACGGGGTTCAGATCCATATTCCGACCGTGGTGATGCCTTAACTTGCTAAGGATAGCGAAAGCTACAACCCCAACGTTGGACTTCAATGCTTCCTTTTGCCTCCTCGCAGTTTCTGGAATGCTCGCAACCAGTGAGTTAGCTTGAGAGGCAACCAACTTGCAGGACTCGTTGAGGCCTAAGTCATCCTTTTTAGGATCAATGATGTCTGCCTTCAGTAAGTCTGGGGCCATTCTCAGTTTCTTGAAAGTGTCCAACTCAACACTCCTATAGCTCTTGAAAGTCACTTCTAAAGCGCCCTTATCGTTGCTAGCAAGCTTAGTAGCGCATCTGGCCCTATCACTGTATGCTTGGAGATGCTCACAAACCTTGTGAAGCGTATCAGTGTCCATCCCCCTCTGGATGAATTTTTGCTCGAATTGATCTCTTTCTTCAGTTTGTTTCTTAATCTGCTCTTCTTGTACTGAAAAGGAGAAGAAATGGGTTCAATCGGATTCATGAAATTTACCAAGGTAAGGTAAACTTTTGCCAAAAATGAACTTACATTTCATTTTTGTCTTGTTGCACCTCGCAAAGCACCAGGAGTTGTTCAGATTTTTCTTTAAGTGAATTGCACAATCCTGATGCTTGCTCAAAGGTCGTAGCTCTTTCTTTAGCCTCTTTTAGTTCGGCTTCAAGCGCCAGGGTCTTGGCGAACCTTTCTTCGGCTTAAGCCATCTTATGCTGCAGATTAGCCTTTAGGAGGACAACCTACTATCTCTTCGGCGAGTATAAAAAGACCTTCAAGGGAAGGGTCAAGGAGAGAGAAGATTAGACATAGCCTAATAGGAATAGACATTGCATTCTCTTTGTAACACTCTTTCTGTAATCCCTTTTTTCACATAGATAAATACACAGGAGTAGGGTCATTACTCAGCTACCAGGGCCCAAACTTGGATAAATTCCCGTGTCTTAGATTCGTAGATACCTTGAATACCGTGGTACTTGTCCGATTGGCTCCCTTCATAACCCATCTCAATTTTGCATAAGTTCGACAGGAGAACCCCGAGTTCCAATCGTCGACGCCGGTGACATTAGATTAGGTGAGATGTTAAAAAATATGTCACATAGGTCTTAGGGTTGAGCATCGAGTAATATGCAAAATATATTGGAGATATGATAACTAATGTTTGTAATACTCTCTTGTATTATAGACAATGTCAGAAACAAGAATAGTCTATGTTTTCCACGGGGAACAAGTTATTAGAAATGGACCATATGGAGATGACCTAAGTGGCTGTCACCGTACAGACATGGAATTGAATGATCTTAGTGCTGTTAATTTTGAGGACCTTAAGACTCGAGTCATGGATATCCTAAATATCGACCCATGTTTACACAAAATTATCATAGAAGCATTGGTGCCTGTTGGTGCAACGTCTTGTTGGAAATTGTGTAAACTTAGAGGCGACAGGTCTTGGGGCTCACTTGTTAGGAGGGTGATAAATCCATATTATGGCCTAGATGACTGCATATTGTATGTGACCATGCTAGATAATGCGTCTCATACCAACTTAAAGATAGAACCGATAGAACATGTACTTGAACCATTCATTGGAGGGCAACATATGAACATTGATCCAACCATGGCACAGAATTCCGTGGATGTCCCCAACGTAGAATTCTTGGGTGGGCATTTCTGGCCTGGGGATGAGGCTTATGCCGAAGAAGGTGAAGACGAGGGTCTGCAAGTCTCAGGCAACGAAGGGTCAGAGGTGGACGTAGACTATGCGGATTCCTTTAGCGAAGAAGAATATTACCGTGGGATGGGACCTCCACAACATTGGCTAGATCCAAGTGGTTTTGAGCATGCGCAAATCACAACAATCGCAGTTCGGAGTGGGAATCGAATGAGCAAAGATTAACATTGGGGCAACATTTCCGAAGCAAGGAGGAGGCCAAGCAAGGCATGGCGATGTGTTCCATGACACGCCGATCGACCAGATCCCACGCCTCAGCTGGGGATCGGCGGTTCTTTGAGCAACGTACCTTTTCATCAGTTCTCTTATATTTGCACTACCTTTTCGATGTTCATTTTTGTTTTTGGTAACCCAACAAATTGAACCTACCACGAAATGTATGAATCAATCAACCCAACCAATAACAGGTCTTTTCCTCCTTGGTTAGTCGGCCGATGGTGCTTCGATAGCCCTTTCTTGGTTTCATCTGCTATTTGTCATACAAAAAAACACAATTCCATGCTGTTATTCATGTTCAATTTTTTTGGGAGGTTATTTTAAAAAAAGAACCACATTTCTCAGCTTTTTTCATATGGTGACTGATGACATGGTGCCAAGTCGCCAGACCAGTTGGCGACTAGTCGAAACCGCTCAAAGTCACCATGCGGGATGGCAACAGTGGTCGATTTCCCAAATCCTTTCTATTCTGTGTTATTTTGAACTTTTTATTTTCTATCTGTGTTATCCATACGAAAAATTCACATCACTAGGGTATAGGCAAAATTGGCATTTTTGTGATTTAGTCCTCCGAATTTTTGGTATTTGCAAGAAGGTTCCTCCAAGTTAGGGTTAGAGTCTTTGAGTCTTGGAACATTTGCAAATGGAGGCTTGGCTTCATGGATAATTACTATGAAGTCCAACCAAATTAGGGATCTAGTTTTATGTGTCTTGGTAGCTTTGCAGAAGTGTGTTTGAAGTTTTTAGAATTTATAGAAAGGTGCTCGGCTAAAAGGATTTGAGATCTTGAGCCCCAAGACTCCAATTTCGACACGGTCAGTTCCTACGCGTCCATACAAAAGCGTACCTCTGTCGGGAATCAACCGAGGGTCAGGTTTAGTCGATGAAATGTGTCCCATTTGCAAAATCCACCCAAATCGTGTCAACCTGCAATAAAAATTTGCAAAGCGAGTAATCCAGTCAATTTGGCAATAAATCTAGAGTAACCATGCATATGATGAGATGTATGACTGAAATGTGCAGAACCATGGGGAAATATAAATGGAAAATCATGAAAATTAGGCAAATATCACTATCTTTAGTTAACCAACATGATGGTATGTATGGTAATACCATTTAATTAAGAAAACTTGAAACACAAATTGAGCCAAAATTGAGCTAGAAAGATTCTAAAATCATCGCAAGGTTAAAATTCTACTAGCAAACAAGCATTACCAAGAAATTTGGTGAACACTATTTCTCTTAACCAACAAAATGTCATGAAAAGATACAAGAAATCCAAGCAACAGAAAATCTAGAATTACCTCCATTCCCCCACGCTTAAATCCTACATTGTCCTCAATGTAGAAGAAAGACATAATGGAATAAACACAAAGTACCTTATATCGGTGGTGAGGGATGGCCACAGATATGTGCAAGAAGTCTGGGAATCATCCAAAAATTTCTTTTAACCATGTAAATAAACTTATAAATAAAAAATAAAAGGAAAAAAAGAACACAAAAGAAGTGAATGCTCGGGTTGCCTCCTGAGAATCGCTTGTTTTAGGTCATTAGCTCGACCCTTGTAACTCATCCACCTGGATCCCAAGGAATGTCGATCCTAAGTAGAGGATCACCAGATACTTTTTCAGCTCCAGGTTCTTTATACTACATTTATTTGCTTCATAACACAATCGCTTTCGCATCCTGTGCTCTAGCGGAGGATGTTGTAGCCCTACCTTTGGCAGTTCATTGATCATCATAGGAATTGCGTCAAGGCTTCTTGCAGCTTCTACAACCTATTAATCTTTTTTGTCTCTTGTAGCGCTTCTTGCATCTTCTATAACCTATGTTCCTTGATCAACATAGGATTCTTGCTCGCTTCTTCTAAGCTTCCCTACAAAGAATTTTTCATGTGCAATCAAGAATATGAAATTGCTAGATTAACAAAATTCGACAAGATAATATCAGGAATTTGATCTTCCCTGAAACCCATTGCTGTTCCCCTTTTTCATCATTGTTCGGTGTTCTAGGATCGTTTGTCTCAACCTCTTCCATGTACTTTCATGTATCATAACACTACAAACTTGTCGAATGTTAGAAAATTCATAAATTGGTTTAGGGTGAACCTATTTGCACGATGACTCCATGAGGTACTCTTGCTCTTCTTCATCCATAGGTTGTGCACCCAAATGTGTCTTAGCATGTATTTTTTTCTTTGATTTTTTGCTAGAAACCTCTTGTTTGCTTCTATGCTCGCTTTTTGTCGGCTTGACATCTTGAAAATGGGGAACTTTGGTGGTACTATTGTTCATTCGAAATGTATTGAGGCCATTCGTCAATTATCGCAGTTTTTGTCTCCATTGGGCGAACTACATGTGGTCTAGGACACACAGGTAATACATCGATAGAGAGTTGCACTTACTCCTGGGATTCAAACTTAGGAAGAGGAGTAACAGGGGATTCCCATTCTCACAGAACTTGCAAATTATAATTATTAGAAATCAAATGTGCAGAGTTTTGAGAATAATTTACCAAAATGGGCTTTTCTCCATAGGTTGTATGGTTCTGGTATTTTGGCACATCTTCTAACCATTGCATTTGGTTATCTGCAACTTCATCAAGCTTTTGAAAACAAGTTTCAATTTCCAGTAAGTCAAAAGATCCTCCTGCAACCATGTTGAGATATTTCCTGCATTTTTCCATTATACCTGCAAAGAAAGTTTCCAAAACCAAGAAATCTTGAATTCCATGAGCTACACAAATCCTCAATAAACTTTTAAAACATTCCCAAGCTTCCCACAATTTTTCATCTATCATTTTATTAAATTTTAAAATATAAGCGCGCATTTTTTTAACTTTTATTGGGGGAAAAGGTTCATGAAAAAAGTTTTGTACAACTCATCCCAATTATTTTTGAAACTTGGAGCATGGATTTATAACAATCTTCTACCTTACGTTTCAGTGAAAAGGGCAAAATAATTAATTTGATTGTTTTTGTAGATACTCCCTGTTTCTGGAAAGTTTGGTAGTGCATTATGAATCCCTCCATGTGATGATAGGGGTTCTCGGAAGGTGTTCCTCCAAATTGCTCTTTTTTGATAATCTTGATGAGTCCTGAACTGAGCTTAAAGTCTTCAATTAAACTTGTCAACCCCAGAGTTGATGGATCCGATGTGGAATATAAAGGTGTAACATATGTTCATATATTTCTTCCTTCCATAGCCAAGTATGGAATAGAAGAAAAAGAAATAGAAAGATAGAGAAAAGAAAAGAAGTGATTAGTATCTTAACAATTGTAAGGGTAAATTGCACCGCCCCCTGCACACAGCACCAGAAAGCTTGTCGTGTATTTTAATGGACGCCCGCAAGTGCATGGATGTGCTGTACTTTTCACTTGATGTTCCACAAGTATCGTATCCACGAGTGAAAGGGACTCACCTTTACAGTTAATTTAGCTACTAAGAATTCACAAGTTTATCTTTGTATGAAGAAAGAGAAGATTGTAAGAAAGATAAGTTCAAGAAATCTAAAGTAAGAAGTAGGATAAGTAGTCCGAGAAGCTCTTCTGTAAACCATAGTTCACCAAAACTGATTGGTAATGAATAAATCCATCACAATTGGTTAGGTCAAATCAATGGGAGGTACAATCACATACCTGTGGAGGCACAATTAGCCACACTCCCTAAAAATTCTATCACAATTTAAAGGGTAACGAACAAACTATGTTCACATCCCTCTAAATAAGTTTGATAAATAAACCTAGGCACCATGTCCAATTTGACAAGCTCAGAACATGTGTTGCAATCATAGGTATAAGAATAAACCACTAGCAAAAATTCAAAGATAGATTAATTAACCAAAGATAAATGTAAATAAACCAAAATCAACTTGTTCATAGGGATCCCTGGGTCTAGAGAAGTGGGAAATTACTTCATATAAGAATTACAAACCATAACAAAATATAGCTGACCAATATGCATCTCTAGCTCGACAAAATTTGGCTTCACACATAATCTAACATTGAGGTACCTCCCCGCATCTTCAACCTACAAAATTCTTGTGTATCTAGGGCTTTTAAGACCCTAGATTGGTCTCCTCTTTTTCTTGGTTGTGGGGGCTCTTTTATAGTCTTTTTGATTGGTTTGAGGTGGACCCACAGCTTCAAGAATGAAACGAATCCAAATAGGAATCCTAACTGCCATGCACAATTAAAGATAACAGTGCGTGTTAACCGTGCTAGGATTCCTACTTGACTCATGCCTCTATTGCAACATGCATGATTAAGGCTAACTATACATGCTAACCGTGCCCTCTTCTGGACTTCTCTGCCTCGCAAGATCTCTAGTACACAATTAAGTCTTGACTGTGCGTGGTAGTCATGCCTACTTCTGGATTCTTCTAGTGCACACGTTTAAGGTTTAACCATGCGTGTTAACCATGCAGTCCAATGATAGCTGCTTCAACTTCTACTTGGTGTCCATGACGCCATGGCTTAGTTTCACTTGAAATCTTGAGATATTTTGTTTGTTTCTCATGCTCTACGATCAAAAAAGGTAGATCACTAAATGGGTTTTAGATAATTATTCTAACATAAATGCAACCTTAAAGGCTAAGAATGGATTAAAGCTGTAGGAAAACGAGTAAGCTACACTAGCAAAATTTCAAAGATTTTACTCGAAGGCTGCAAGTAATAGATCATAGATTAGATTGTTACCAGTAGCAGAAGCAGATTTGATGCAATGATCGAATGTTCACAACAACCGTTTGCGAATCGTCCAGAACAGTGGATGTAGATGACAACGATCGCTCACGGATCGTCCTGATCAGCGCAGCAATTGCAGCAGTGCCTCTACCGGTATCCACACGTACTGGGATGGAACGTTGTGCAATGGTGTGCTAGCACCAATGTGCACAACAAGGGTTTTTAGGGCTATTACTTTAGAGGAGGTAGCAGTTAGGGCTTTTCTGTGTACCTCCTCAAGGCCCATCATACCTCTCTATATATAGGGCCAAGCAGGAGAAATCCTAACAAATTAGGTTTCCTGATATTATACGAATCTTATCCGAACTGCCCATGCAGAAGAAATCCTAACAGATTAGGTTTCCTGATTTTATACGAATCTTATCCGTATTGCAGGATGAGACTAATATTAAATCTTCGTATCTGATACGTTAATTTCATAACAAAAGCATGGGTAAGCTGATATAAGAATTATGCATAAATCATGTATCAAGAACGATGCCACTACTGGTGCCGGTCTTGAAGCAACTCGGGAAGCTAGATGCCCTCTCCCATGTTTGAAATCAGCACATCAAATGGAACATAACAAAACGCCGAATGACATTACACATGATTACATAAAAATTCGTCGTAAAAAAAATGAATTCAATGCCATAATAGTTCAGAAATTGGTAATGAGAATGATACATACATACATAGGTACATCAAAATGATACATAAATAAATAGATACATCAAAACAATACATGAGGTGGTTTATTAACTAAATGGATGACATAGTTGTGGACGTACTGGCCACCTGAGGGCACTTGTTCCTATTGTTACCATGCTATTTGCATATGGTGCATCTATGGAGTTCTTGATTGCGCTCCCCCACATTCATGTCATTTTGTATGTGCTAAGTCCGATGCCGATCGACATTGGTTATGAGTAGCCTCATGTCTGGTATCCACCTTAACGTATCTTCTGGCTGGATTTGTCTATAGTTCCCTCTCACCACGAAATCATGGAAGAGCCCATCCCAGGTCTTCACCAGGTACTACAAAGTGTAATATTTCAATATGTACAACGTCAAATTTATGCTCGGAAGGGCACAAGTAGCGATCATATGTGACCATGGAACATGAATAAACTAAGGCTTGTTGCACGTGCATTGCACATGACCTTATACGATTGTACATTCATGGATCCAACCCACTCTCAAAGTGCCAAGCACATAACTGTGTCTCAACCTCACCTCATAGTTCCCATGTGCACAGCTTATAGGGCACACTTCATGAGACATGGCCTTCCTTGTCCTAAATTCGAGGTAGTCATCCATTTTTGTTGGCCACTGAACAAAAGGATCGTCAACAAGTTTCTTGGCCGCAATGCTTCTACTGTCATAGTAGGTCATTGTGCAATAGAATGTCATTTCCACTATAATAGTAACTGGTAGACACCGCACTCCCTTCAGCACACCTCTGCAAGGTTTGTGCTCATGATTGCATCTCATGCCATGTATGTGTTATGCAGCAATGACCACATCTCCAAAGGATAGATCCAATTCAATGGCTAAAACTCATAAGCTTCTACTACTTTTTGTCTGGTTGTTGCCTCCTTGTATCGGTTCATTGGCCTCATCAGTACGTGCATCCCTCAATATACTCTCATCAAGGGATTTCCAAATTCTTTCGAATTTTATCTTTTGGTTCTGTCTAGCCAACTTCTTAAATGTTACCATTAGTTACGTGTTCTTGAAACGGATATGAAAATTTGCACCAAAATGACAAGAGCACAACGGCTTTGCACATCCTTCCACGCTAATGATGGTGTTGGGGAAAAATAGTAGCCGTAGGTGGAAATTTTCTTTCCCCAGATGTCCCACTAGGGCAGGGGCCTCCCGTCCCAGGATCCGGGACAGGAACCCCTCTATTCCCTGATGACCTCCCATCCTCGGGCCCGGGAGAGGGATCCTCTCGTCCCAGGATCTGGGACAGGGGCTCCTGTCCTCCCCCGTTCCCTTCCCTGAGTCCCGAACTCCGTCCCTGATATGAACACGCCGGTGAAGAACGTGTTCACGGAGGGTGGCCTGATCTTCACAACGTAGAACCTGGATAACTAGTATTTGAAGATACTTGGATAACTAGTATGACCTGATGAAACGACATAGCCAACCACTTGTAGAACAAGGTCCTACATATCAATGAATTCGCCGAACCACACTCTGAATTACCTATCCACATGGCCAAGCACGGAGTTGGCGCACAGATAGGGTGATCATGAAGATCATTTAAGCAATTCTGGAAGAAATAACAAGAACAAAGAATGAAAAGATTCAACTCTCAAGTAAAACTAAGGCATCAATCTGAAATTTTAATATCAATATCTTGTATCTTGTATATCAAAAACTATGACCATACCTCTCTTTTATAGAGGGTGGTATGTATAAAAGATAGAAGAATTAAACTAGAATTCTAATCTAAATCTAATTCAAAATGGAATAAAAATCCTAACAAATTATAAAAGATAAAAGAAGTTCGGAATAAATCTTCTCGTAGTAGGATTTGGATTCGGCTAGACTTTTTCCTTCTATATAGTCGTTACTCTTTTGAGTCTCTTGATTGCATACAATGTCCGAATTTAATGATTCTTGATGCGTTGGAAAGCTCTTTTGAGTACCTTTTCAACAAGTACTCACACAAAAAAATTGGACATCTGTGTTGACAAGGGTTCTTGGTCGAAGTTGAACTATCGGTTGGTGGCAGACTGCGTGCCGAGCAAAATTCTTTTCGTTGGAGCGGTTGCAATCCTTGACGGAATCGAGTGATCTTGGGCTTGTTGGAAAACTTAGGAAATCCTCTTTCAACTTAGTAGGTGTACGACCAGATTCGATGAAGTTATTTGGATCATACGTGGCTATGTCCTTTCTGTTATGCTCTCCCTCTCTATTCCTGATCAATGTTAAACAAGAGCTATTAGGTAGCAGCATATTCTCATCATACTTTAATTCTTTAAGGAACAAAGTGATGAGGACATCACTACTATTGGTCCTACAACTTCTATTGCTCCTCACCGATCAATAGGACTAATCACTAGAGCACACACACGTCAACTTAATTGTCAGGTAAATTCGTTTATTGGAATACATTCATATACTTTGAACTCGATGATGCCTGATGCGTGTGATCTTATTCTTATCAGGAACCTCAGTGTTGCTTTGGAGGACCGAACGGATCGATGGAGTTTCTGTTCAACCAATTGATTTGGATAACGGTGCTACCACCTGACCGTCGATCATACCTGTCGGGGGAAATCTCCGCGAGACTAAGTCCAGGTAAGATGTGTCACGATTACCTGGGGACCTGGCCTCCGGCCCCTCCCCGGGCGCCGCCTTTTGGCTCCCGGGACATGGCCTCCAGGGCCTCCCCGGGCGCCGCCATTTGCCCGGGGACGTGGTCTCCGGGGCCTCCCCGGGCGCCGCCTTTTGGCTCCCGGGACGTGGCCTCCGGGGTCGTCCCGGGCGCCGCCTTTGGCCCGGGGACGTGGTCTCCGGGGCCTCCCCGGGCGCCGCCTTTTGGCTCCCGGGATGTGGCCTCCGGGGCCGTCCCGGGCGCCGCCTTTGGCCCGGGGACGTGGTCTCCGGGGCCTCCCCGGGCGCCGCCTTTTGGCTCCCGGGACGTGGCCTCTGGTGCCCTCCCGGGCGCCGCCATTTGCCCGGGGACGTGGCCTCCGGGGCCTCCCCAGGCGCCGCCTTTTGGCTCCCGGGATGTGGCCTCCAGTGACCTCCCGGGCTCCGCCATCTGCCCGGGGACGTGGCCTCCGGGGCCTCCCCGGGCGCCGCCTTTTGGCTCCCGGGACATGGCCTCCAGGGCCTCCCCGGGCGCCGCCATTTGCCCGGGGACGTGGCCTCCGGGGCCTCCCTGGGCGCCGCCTTTTGGCTCCCGGGACGTGGCCTCCGGGGCCGTCCCGGGTGCCGCCTTTGGCCCGGGGACGTGGTCTCCGGGGCCTCCCCGGGCGCTGCCTTTTGGCTCCCGGGACGTGGCCTCCGGTGCCCTCCCGGGCGCCGCCATTTGCCCGGGGACGTGGCCTCCGGGGCCTCCCCGGGAGCTGCCTTTTGGCTCCCGGGATGTGGCCTCCGGTGCCCTCCCGGGCGCCGCCACTTGCCCGGGGACGTGGCCTCCGGGGCCTCCCCGGGCGCCGCCTTTGACCCGGGAATGTGGCCTCCGGCGCCGTCCCGGGCCTCATCGCCCTCCTGAAGGTAAAGTCTCGAACTGTTTGTCACGTGCAGGTCACGCGAGGGGCTCCTCGGGAACTAGCGACCACCTGTCAACCATCCAAGGCGTTTGACCGGGAGAAGGACGGTCCTGCCCTTCAATCCGACGGTGGCTTCCGGGGTAGTTTAGGTTTTTTGCTGCTTTTTGGGGCTATAAATAGCCCTTGTACCCCTCTGTTGTAAAGGATCGGTTCTTTTATTGGAATAGCCAAACTCACAGACGTGCTCCGGAAGCCTCTCCCCCGGAGAGAGCCTCCCCAGCCGACTCCGGTCCGGAGCGCGTCGACAGGACTAGGGCCCCCACCGGGACCCGAACCTGTATAAACCCGTGTGTCATTTTTTGTGCTTGTCCGGCGGGGGAGGACCGATCATCCGGTCAACCCGCGCCGCGTAATCTTCGCTAGGATCACTCTCAAAACCTGCCGGGGTATTCGCAATACCACGACAATACCATAATTATCTAGGTTTATTTTAGTTATGTTACGGTGCTGCGTCACCTTTTGGTTGGGTCAAGGCCCATATATAGAGTTAGAGTCCAAGTAGGGAAAGAGTCCATGTCGGTTTCAGGTTTCCTTATCTGGCCACCGACCTCTTTTACCTCCTCTTTATAATCTGACCAAACCATTAGGGTTCAGTGGGTTTTGTTTAGTCATAGTCTTTCCTTCGTGAAGCTATTGAGATATTCTTCTTGGTCGGCTAGATCAACATCAATATCTGTATTCGGAACCCCAACTCTTTTTCGTGATTCAATCTATATTTGCAATTTCATATTGCTTGTTTATCTTGTTCTTGCTTGTTCTTCGATCGCTTGCAGGAATAGATCTTCCTGATCAGGTCGATCGTTCTTCTAGTTCGGTCGATAACAATCCAAAGTTGGTTCAATGATTGCCAAGGCGTATCAGTCGTGTACGGTTGGTAGCCGGATCGTGAGAGTCGTCTTCACAAATTGATAGTTGTTGTTCTCATTGAAAGATCGGACCACCCCACGTCCCATCAACTTGGTATCAGAGCGAGGTTGATCGGTGAGAATATCCTACCTTTATTTGAGTGCTGTCTTATACCGAAAAGTCCACAAAAAATTAGGGTTAGATCATCCTTGTCCAAACCAATTTGCGCCTGCAATATCTTTTTGGTTTTTTCTTGGTTGAATCTTTGCTGCATCGTCGTGTTGAGTTGCTGGTCTTAGCACGTATCATGCCTTCTCTTATGTCGCTGCAATACCTGCCCACCTGCCGCTGCATCCATCTACCTTGCATCTGGGTGTGTCGGAAAAGAAAGGGGAATCCGATTCCTAGTTGGTTTCGGATTGGTAAGAAGGAAATCAATCTCATATCTGCTTCGAAAAACCAGCCACCGATTTCTTGTCAGTTCCAGAAAAAAAAGTTGTTAACTCGCGAAAGAAAAAGAATAAAAAAAATCAGAGAAGAATCAAATTTTGCAATTGTGACCAATGTGTTGAGAGAGAGAGAGATCAACCTCAATTTTAATTACCGATTTACCCTTGCAATTCTCCACTTTTTCGACCTTTGTGCCATATCGTCGCCACAGCCTCCCCACAGCCATTCGTGAACTTTGCAAACTTGCTATTGCCGGCGTCAAAAAAAAAATTGAGCATTTTACCTTTTTGCCCTTAGTCTCGTCTCTAGTTTGGTTTAGCCTAGGCCAGCATACTAGTGACTAGTACTTTGAGAAACTTTTCAACTTTGCATTCTCTGAACTGATCACTGCTAACCTTTGCTACATACTTGAGCCTGTCCAAGCTACACTTTCTACTGACATACAGGTACCGATCGCTTGCAATCACTTTATCCAATCTTTGGAGCGTTTGAGACCGTTACTAGCGGCTGATCACCACCTGCTGCTTGATAAGAATTGGTAAGAGCTTGATAAGAAGCTTGACTGTGAGAGAGTTTGAACCACCTACACTTAGTAGCTGATAGGGATATATCACTGTGATTTTGTTTCCTTGTTTGCTACTAACCATGTTAGGTTCGGATCATCAAAACGAGGAGGACGAAGGCCCACTTACACCTCGTACGAAGGGCATCGTACAACACTTCAACCGCTTGCTGACTACGCATATTGAGCGTATCGAAGGGATTCTAGACCGCAATAACGAAGCGCTTGCTGCACTCACCACTCGAGTGGAGCAATTGGAGAAGAAAGGAGCATCGGTTGCCCCGGCTACTGCCCCTGTTGCTGCTGCTGCCAATGATGTACCTCGACGCCAACCATGGGCTGATGAGGTCGAAGATGATTTCAATGCCGAAGGAAATCAATATGCTACTGATACGGAGTCCGATGGAGGATTCAATACCAACAATGATCGTGACCATCTACGTCTTCGTTTCAATCGCCACGGTATGAGAAGAATTCCACCACGAGAGGTGCGTGGTCATGATGACTCATTCGGTAAGCTTAAATTGACTATACCTTCATTCACTGGAAAGTATGACCCTGATGTCTATCTCACTTGGGAGTTAGCTATAGAACAAAAATTTACTTGCTTTGAAGTTTCTGAAGATAAGAAAGTTAGGGCTGCTACTAGCGAGTATACTGAATTTGCATCTATTTGGTGGAGTGAATATTGTCGTAATAACCAAAACATACCTAGAACTTGGAATGCTTTGAAGAGAGTCATGAGACATAGATTTGTGCCTTCATATTATGCTCATGATTTGCTGAATAAATTGCAACGTCTGAACCAAGGTAGTAATTCTGTAGAGGATTATTATCAAGAGCTGCAAACTGGTATGTTATGTTGTGGTTTAGAAGAAACTGATGAAGCTAAAATGGCTAGATTTTTGAGAGGTTTGAACTGAGACATTCAGGACATTCTTGACTATAAAGAATACAACTCTATCACTCGTTTGTTTCATCTTGCTTGTAAGGCAGAGGGAGAAGTACAGTGACGGAAGTTGAGGCCGAGAGGGAGTTTCAGAGGTGCCCAACCGAAAGCTCCATACAACACATCGAGCCGAGCACATGCACCGAGTTTCTCCAGCAGCAACCAACGTCCTAGTGCTTCTACAATACCTTAATGAGTGACCGAGACGAGTAAGAGTACAGTCCAAGCCCCCGCACAAAGTTCGTCATCGATTGCTTCTTCCGGAAGAGCACGAGAAACACAATGCCACAGTTGTAAGGGATTCGGTCATATCATGTGTGACTGCCCTAGCCAGCGAGCCCTACTCATAAAGGATGATGGTGAGTACACTTCAGCTAGTGATATTGAAGAAGAATATGCTATGCTTGCAACTGACCATGCAGATGAAGGGCAACAAGCTAAACATGAACAATATGGTGCTAAAATTAATGATCGATATTTGAGCATCATTGTGAAGCGTGTGCTTAGTGTACAAATGGAGCGTGCTGAACAGAATCAATGTCACAACTTGTTCCAAACAAAGTTCATTTTCAAGGACGGATCATGCCATACGATCATCGATGGAGGAAGTTGCAACAACTTAGCAAGCATAGACATGGTCAAGAAGCTTGGCTTGACCACGAATCAGCACCCTCGACCTTACTACATTCAGTGGTTCAACAACTATGGTAAGATGAAGGTAACTCGCATTGTGAGAGTACACTTTTCTATTGGTTCCTTGATTATGCTGATTGCGATGTCGTACCTATGCAATCATGTTCCTTATTGTTAGGTAGATCGTGGCATTATGATAGAGATGTTTTGCATCATGGTAGAACTAATCAATATACTCTCATGTTAGGAAAACAGATCACTTTGCTACCCATGTCTCCTGAAGCAATTTTAAAAGATGAATTGGAGAGAGCTAATAGAGAAAAGGAGAGTAGCAAAAGTGAAAATCAGGTCGTAGCTAAACAACTTGTTCAACCAAAAAAGAACGAACCTAGTTCTAACTATGCTGAAATTAAGTTCAAAGGTTCTATTTTACTTGCTACCAAATCTGAAATTACTGAGATGGAAACTAATGCATCTGATTGCTATGCTTTAGTTTGCAAAGAAGCTTTGTTTTCACTTGAGGACATGCCTTCTTCTTTGCCTCCTGCTGTTGCTAACGTTTTGCAGGAGTTTGCTGATGTATTTCCAAAGGAAGCACAGAGGCTGCCTCCAATTCGAGGGATTGAGCATCAAATCGATCTAATTCCAGGAGCCTCGTTGCCCAACCGTGCGCCATATAGAACCAATCCACAAGAGACTGAGGAGATTTAGCGTCAAGTGCAAGACTTACTTGACAAAGGGTACGTACGTGAAAGCCTTAGTCCATGTGTTGTCCCTGTTCTTTTGGTTCCAAAGAAAGATGGATCATGTCGTATGTGTGTTGATTGTAGAGCTATCAATAACATAACAATTCGATATCGTCATCCTATTCCTAGGTTAGATGATATGCTTGATGAATTGAGTGGCTCTGTTGTGTTCTCTAAAATTGATTTGCGTAGTGGATATCACCAAATTCGCATGAAATTAGGAGATGAATGGAAAACAGCGTTTAAAACTAAATTCGGATTATATGAGTGGTTAGTGATGCCTTTCGGTTTAACTAATGCACCAAGCACTTTCATGAGATTAATGAATGAGGTTTTGCATCCTTTCATCAACAAATTTGTGGTGGTATACTTTGATGACATTTTGATCTATAGCAAATCTTTGGATGAACATCTTGAACATTTGCGTGCTGTTTTTAAGGTTTTACGTGATGCACATATGTTCGGTAACCTTGAGAAGTGCACCTTTTGCACCGATCGAGTTTCGTTTCTTGGTTATGTTGTTACTCCACAGGGCATTGAAGTTGATGAAGCCAAGATCGAAGCTATTCAAAGTTGGCCGATTCCAACAACGGTCACCCAAGTGCGAAGCTTTCTTGGACTTGCTGGATTTTATAGGCATTTTGTCAAGGATTTCAGTACCATTGCTGCACCGTTGCATGAGCTCACGAAGAAAGGAGTTCCGTTTGTTTGGGGTCATGCACAAGAACAATCATTCAACATCTTGAAAGACAAGCTTACGAACGCACCATTGCTCCAACTTCCTGATTTTGGTAAGGCTTTTGAACTTGAATATGATGCTAGTGGAATTGGACTTGGAGGTGTGTTAATCCAAGAAGGTAAACCTGTTGCTTATTTTAGTGAAAAGTTAAATGGTTCTAGTCTGAATTATTCAACTTATGATAAAGAATTATATTCTTTAGTTCGAACTTTGGAGACATGGCAACATTACCTTTGGCCGAAAGAGTTTGTTATCCATTCTGACCATGAATCTTTGAAGCATATTAGAAGTCAAAGCAAATTGAATCATAGACATGCAAAAAGGGTAGAATTCATTGAATCTTTTCCTTATGTTATCAACACAAGAAAGGGAAGGAGAATGTTATTGCTGATGCTTTTTCTAGACGTTACACTTTATTATCTCAACTTGACTTCAAGATTTTCGGATTAGAAACCATCAAATAGCAATATGCACATGATGCTGATTTTAAAGATGTATTGCTGAATTGTAAAGAAGGAAGAAGTTGGAATAAATTTGTGATAAATGATGACTTTGTTTATCAAACTAACAAGCTATGCATTCCTGCTAGCTCCATTCATCTTTTGTTGTTATAGGAGGCGCATGGAGGAGGTCTAATGGGACACTTTGGTGTCAAGAAGACGGAAGACATTTTGGCCGTTCATTTCTATTGGCCGAAGATGAGGCATGACGTCGAGCGCTACATTGCATGCTGCACTACATGTCAAAAAGCTAAGTCACGACTTAATCCACATGGTTTATATATGCCTCTGCCTGTTCCTAGCACACCTTGGGAGGATATTTTTATGGACTTTGTTTTAGGACTGCCTAGAACAAAGAAGGGGAGAGATAGTATCTTTGTTGTTGTGGATAGATTTTCTAAAATGACACATTTTATACCTTGTCAAAAGAGCGATGATGCTACAAATGTTGCTGATTTGTTTTTAGGGAAATCGTTCGACCACATGGAGTGCCGAATACGATTGTTTCAGATCGTGACGCGAAGTTATTAAGTCATTTTTTGGAGATCTCTATGGATGAAATTGGGGACCAAGTTGCTGTTTTCTACTACATGTCACCCCCAAACCGA
Organism: Pharus latifolius; assembly: GCA_019359835.1. Taxonomy (NCBI): domain Eukaryota; kingdom Viridiplantae; phylum Streptophyta; class Magnoliopsida; order Poales; family Poaceae; genus Pharus; species Pharus latifolius. The sequence goes on along the minus strand of CM033326.1, from coordinate 32,232,569 downwards.
TGGCCAAACCGAAGTTGTCAACCGCATATTATCCACCATGTTGTGGGCTGTTTTGAAGAAGAACTTGAAGATGTGGGAAGAATGTTTGCCTCACGTGGAGTTTGCTTACAACCAATCGCTGCATTTTGTAGGATCAAGGATGCCGACTAGAGGGAGGGTGAATAGGAGGCTTTTAAAATTTCTTTCCAACTAAACAATTTTAAAAGATATTTAGGATAACCTAGGGTTGCCAAGATTTAGCAATCAAACATCTAGTTGCATTCAACCATATGGAATAAGCAATTCAATATAAGTAAATCAAGCAATTGTGTCAATATGAATACAAATTATACAAAAGAGAGACAATTGACACAATGATTTTTACCGAGGTCTCGGAGACTCGTCCGGTCTCCCCTACTTCTCGTTGAAGCGCTCACTCGTGAGTCTCGCTTCTATATCCACGAAGGATATCTCACTAGGGTTGCTCCTTCTCCACACCGGATAGGCAAGCACCACACCTTTCACAAGTTCTTGCCGGCCTCTCCGACAAACTTCAACCGGAGAGATCGCGACTCTCCTCCGACACCGTCTAGGCAAAGGCAATCGTCAAGAGTAACAAGTCGGATGCGCTTTCGCTTGAACGAATCTCGTGCTAGAAGCTCTAAGATGCAAATGAGATGCTCAACACTCTAGCACTAGCATGCAAATGGTGATTGAAGTGCACTAAGCACTCTTAACCTCACACAAATGCTCTCTCTCAAATCTACTCAAGATTTGGGCTCAAATCTAGCCTCTATATGCAATATAGCAAATGCAAAGTCTTGGCTAGCTTATCAACTGAAATATGAACACTTTGAGCAGCCCCAAATGAAGGCAAACACAAGATATATATAGCCCTCAAAGAAAACTAGCCATTTACAAGAAATCGGGCCAAAATTGTACAGATCGGACATTGTCCGGCCATTTCGGACAATGTCCAGTCAGTACAATTCATTAGTGACCGTTACTCACAACGGCAACCTTGTCAATTACCGTTTCAACGAAATTTGTGAAGGTCGGACAAATAACATTTTTCCGGACAAAAACCTCGGACAAATGAATATGTCTCTGTTAACTCTCGGCTCAAACAAATTGTACAGGCCGGACAATGTCCGGCCATATCAAACAAAGTCCGGCCTTCCCAGACAAAAGCCCATGACAGATGCAAATGTCTCTGGTTTCATTTCGCAAAAGATTGAAAAAATCCGGACAAAGTCTGGCCAGTGCACATTGTTAGTAAAATAGGCATAACTTTTGATCCAGAGATTCGATTGAGGTCATTTTTTGCTTGTTGGAAAGATAACTCAGAGATCTACAATTTTGTCAACAGGAGTAAGGTCTAGAAAGGTCTTGAAACTTCTAGAAAACTTAAAAATCTCCTACTTCCAAAATGTTCAACCCAAAAATCATCTCTAATGCAATTTAGGGTATTTGCACATATGGATTTGTTGTTTTCTCGATATCTCAGCTGACACTCAGCAATGACCACGACCAATATGATTTATGAACTAAAACCATAGGTCGAATATCCAATCAAAAACACATGATCGAGTTGGTTTGGTCGAGTGTACGCAAGCGAGCCGAAGACTGGTACGACCAGCTTAAACTCCTACGACCACGACCAAACCCTAAACAGAAAACCGCCAAACCGGCGATACGACCACGACCACGTATCAAAAAAGGATATGATCAGAATGTGCAAGTACAACCACGACCAGCTCTAGAAAATAAACCAATTTAAATAGCTGGCGATCAAGACTAAGTGCATTTTTTCAAAGCATTTTCTCTAATGCACCACAAACTACACTTAGACTCTCTAGCAATGCAAGAGGCGATAAAACACTAGTGCAAGATGATATGAATGCATTTTGATCTTCCACACTAGATAGACTCAAGCTACTAGTTTCTGACCCCTCTTAATAGTATGGTCAAACTAGTAAAAAAGAATCCTATCAATCCGGTCTGTCTCCAAACACTGAGACCGGTAAAATCCTAAGAAAACAATCCTTAATCTTGGATTTTACCTTTGGTGAAGTTCGACCTCTTGAAGATCGACCACTCGACGCTTGTCCTCGCAAAGCACGACCTCGCTAAGCTTGACCTCGCTCGAGATGACTCATGTTGGCATCATCCTCTTCACGTCCTTGCTTGCTTTCATCTCGCAACAATTCTGAGACTAGAACACATACACTCAATGCACAAATGTTAGTCTCATATATAGTTTGTCATTAATCAGCACCAGAGAAATCACTCCACACAGGAGTTAACTCAACGATTTCTCTCTTCGGTGAATTGACAAAACCAATTTTGATAGGCAAAAAATGGGTAAGAGATGAATCACACAATCATATAGATCTATATATGATGAAGACATACGCACATGATCCGTACTACTCATGTCATGATAAAGATAAGCATGATGCAACCACCGAGCTCCCTCTCAACACATGCATCGATCTTGATATCACAAATGAAGGAGTTATCAAACTTCCGGATTCATCACATGACATTCCAATTTACACTTAGCAAAAGATTGATGCAACCACAGAGCTCCCCCTCAACATATGCATCAATTGTTAAATCATAACTGGGAGTCATCGACTTCTAGGGTTTAACATTAACAATTCTATGTACTTGTGCTAAACTAAGATTTATACAAGTTGTCATTTAATCCTCAAAGCTGTCATTATCCAGATCAATATTTATCATTAAGGATTTATCCCAATCGTCATTAACAATCAAAATCTAGATACTTAGATCGACCTAGATCCAACAATCTCCCCCTTTTTGATGATTGATGACAACAACCTTTATAATCTCAATAAATCCAAAACAGACTCTTCAGCTCCCCCTCAATATATGCAATAGTATATCGGAACTGAGTAAAGCATTTAATCATTTGAGTTAAGAGATATAAATGTCAATTGAGCACAAGTTCAATCAAGTCATTTTCTCTAATGCACCACAAACTACACTTAGACTCTCTAGCAATGCAAGAGGCGATAAAACACTAGTGCAAGATGATATGAATGCATTTGAGCTTCCACACTAGATAGACTCAAGCTACTAGTTTCCGACACCTCTTAATAGTAAGGTCAAACTAGTAAAAAGAATCCTATCAACCCGGTCTGTCTCCAAACACCGAGACCGGTAAAATCCTAAGAAAATAATCCTTAATCTTGGATTTTACCTTTGGTGAAGTTCAACCTCGTGAAGCTCGACCACTCGACGCTTGTCCTCGCAAAGCTCGACCTCGCTAAGCTTGACCTCGCTCGAGATGACTCATGTTGGCATCATCCTCTTCACGCCCTTGCTTGCTTTCATCTCGCAACCATTCTAAGACTAGAACACATACACTCAATGCACAAACGTTAGTCTCATATACAGTTTGTCATTAATCACCACCAGAGAAATCACTCAATACAGGAGTTAACTCAACGATTTCTCTCTTCGGTGAATTGACAAAACTAATTTTGATAAGCAACAAATGAGTAAGAGATGAATCACACAATCATATAGATCTATATATGATAAGACATACGCACATGATCCATACTACTCATGTCATGATAAAGATAAGCATGATGCAACCACCGAGCTCCCTCTCAACACATGCATCGATCTCGATACCACAAATGAAGGAGTTATCAAACTTCCGGATTTATCACATGACATTCCAATTTACACTTAGCAAAAGATTGATGCAACCACAGAGCTCCCCCTCAACATATGCATCAATTGTTATATCATAACTGGGAGTCATCGACTTCTAGGGTTTAGCATTAACAATTCTATGTACTTGTGCTAAACTAGGATTTATACAAGTTGTCATTTAATCCTCAAAAGATGTCATTATCCAGATCAATATTAATCATTAAGGATTTATCCAAATCGTCATAATCATCAAAACCTTGATACTTAGATTGACCTAGATCCAACACATTCAACCACAAAGATGTGTCCCTTTCAGGTAGTATATGGGTTTGTTCCTCGTGCTCCTATTGGTTTATTTCCTTTACCATCTTCGGAAAGGGTAAACATTGATGCTAAACGATGTGCTGAATTGATTCTTAAACTGCATGAAATCACTAAGGAGAATATAGAACGTATGAATAAAAAGTACAAGATTACTGCTAGTCAGAGTAGAAAAGAAATAATTTTTGAACCAGGCGATCTTGTTTGGTTACACTTGCGAAAAGAAAGGTTTCCAGACTTAAGAAAATCAAAGTTGCTGCCTAGAGCTGATGGTCCTTTTAGAGTGTTAGAGAGGATTAACAATAATGCATACAAGCTTGACTTGCCTACAGATTTTGGGGTTAGCCCCACCTTTAACATTGTAGATTTGAAGCCATATTTGGGAGAGGAAGATGACCTTGAGTCAAGGACGACTCAAATGCAAGAAGGGGAGGATGATGAGGACATCACTGCTATCGATCGGTCCTACAACTTCTATTGCTCCTCACCGATCAGTAGGACCGATCACTAGAGCACGCGCACGTCAACTTAATTGTCAGGTAAATTCGTTTATTGGAATACATTCATATACTTTGAACTCGATGCTACCTGATGCGTGTGATCTTATTCTTATCAAGAACCTCGGTGTTGCTTTGGAGGACCAAACAGAGCGATGGAGTTGCTGTTCGACCAACTGATTGGGATAACAGTGCTGCCGCCTGATCGTCGATCATACCATAATTATCTAGGTTTATTTTAGTTATGTTATGGTGCTGCGTCACCTTTTGGTTGGGTCAAGACCCATATATCGAGTTAGAGTCCGAGTAGGGAAGAGTCCATGTTGGTTTCAGGTTTCCTTATCTGGCCACCGACCTCTTTTACCTCCTCTTTATAATCTGACCAAACCATTAGGGTTCCGTGGGTTTTGTTTAGTCATAGTCTTTCCTTCGTGAAGCTATTGAGATATTCTTCTTGGTAGGATAGATCAACATCAATATCTGTATTCGAAACCCCAACTCTTTTTCTTGATTCAATCTATATTTGCAATTTCAGATTGCTTGTTTGTCTTGTTCTTTGATCGCTTGTAGGAATAGATCTTTGTGATCAGGTCGATCGTGCTTCTAGTTCGGTCGATAACAATCCAAAATTGGTCCAGCGATTGCCAGGGCGTATCAGTCATGTACGGTTGGTAGCCGGATCGTGAGAGTCGTCTTCACAAATCGATAGTTGTTGTTCTCATCGAAAGATCGGACCACCCCACGTCCCATCACAAAGTCACCTGTTGATGTAGTTGTCTGGCCTTTGCTCAAGTGATTGGTCCTTTATATTCCTCAGGTCGAGCTCTAGTGCTACTTGTGCTAGAGATGTCCTCATCATTCTCCCCCTCTTGAAAAGGACTTGTCCTCGAGTCTGACAGCATAGAACTGAAGAACGGGGAAAGGTCCAAAACGTTGAATGTAGCACTGACTCCATATTCCCTTGGTAGTTCTATCTTGTAAGCATTGTCATTAATCTCCTACTTTAGTCATTCTGGCACAGGCAAAGTCAACAAATCAATAGAAGCAATCAGTTTAAAGCCATAAACAATTTCAAAAGGACACATATTAGTGGTCGAATGTAGCACCCTGTTGTATGCAAACTCCATGTGCGGCAAACAGTCTTCCCATTCTTTGAAGTTCTTTTTTATCACCATCCTCAGCACGGTCGGCAATGTACGGTTGACGACCTCGGTCTGCCTTTGTATTTCTTTAGTCTCTTCAGGGTTGGTGTGGTATGGTGGTCAGTTTGGCAGTGTTGCTCTAGGTGTTAGATCAATTTGATGCTCGATTCCTCGTAAAGGAGGAAGTCTGGATGGTACATCTGCTGGAAATATGTCGTTATAAGCCTGCAAAACAGCGGTAGCAACACTAGGAAGAGCGGTGAAGTCATTAGTAGAAATCAAGGATTCCTTGTACAGCAGTACAAAACAATCCGATAATAGGTTGCTTACAAATCTCAAATCTGATTGTGTAGCTATTAAAGCTAAGCTATCCTTCTCTCTTTTCTTTTACTCACTCATATTTGGTTTGTGGCTCTCTCTCATTGATATGTGGCGCTCACTCATATGTTCACTCACACCATCAACCTTACTGTTAGAAAGTTTTTGCATCTCTTCTGATATGATTTGCTCAGGAGTCATAGGAATAAGAGTGATGTCTTTGCCCTTGAAGTTGAAGAAATAATTGTCAGTCCGACCACAATGTTGTGAATCACGATCATATTGCCATGGTCATCCCAACAATAAGTGGCAAACTTGAATAGGAACCACATCGCACATGACATTATCAGTATACCCCTTAATGGTAAACTGAACCTTCACTATGGGGGTAATTTTGATCCCACCACAAGAGTTAAGCCAACTAATGCGGTATGGATGAGGATGTTTGAGCACTGTAGGTCCAAGTTTGTCCACCATCTCCTTACTAGCAAGATTATAACAACTACCTCCATCACTTGCATACCTTGTCTTGGATCTTACATTGAGTTTGAAAAAGATTATGTCGCTGTCCTCGTTCAACTTCCATCATTTGAACACTAAGCACAGTCTTGACCACAAGAGTTTGACCTTGCTCGAAAGAAAAACCTCCTTCTGCTTCAACTTCTGCTGCAGTGTCTTCGATAACGTCTTCATCACTTTGAGAATCATATTCTCCATCTTCTTGCACAATCATAGCTTGCTGGTTAGGACACTGAGATGCCACATGTCCTCGCCCTTGGCATCTAAAGCATATAATTTGGCTTGAGTGAGTAGAAGAACCAACGGATGAGGTGCTGGCTATAGGCTTCTTCTCAGTGGTCGAAGCATTGTTGTTTGGTCAAAAAAGTATGGATGGCAGATTGGACTTGGTCAAAGAATTGTTGTTTGGTTGACCAGTTAGAGGAGTCCGGTTTGAAGCATTATTTCTCAGTTGACGCCACGTAGAAGTATTGGCGGCCCGCGAATACATCTTGTCTTCAGTTAATTACCGTTCCACCTTTCTTGATAGATGGACAAGTTGCTCGAGATCCTTGTACTGCTGATAATTGACAATCCTCTGGACGTCTCTATTCAAGCCATTATAAAACCAAGCAATGGACTGGTTAGGTGTCTCCCTAACATCACATCTCATCAGAAGAATCTCCATCTCCTGGTTGTATTCATCAACACTTCGCGGACCTTGTTTAAGACCTTACATCTTGATGAACAAGTTTCGAGTGTAGTAAGATGGTACAAACCTCCTTTTCATGACATTCTTCATCTCATCCCATGTAACAATTCGAGGTCTATTTGCTTGTCTCCTTAACTCATGATATTGATGCCACCAAATCAATGCATAACCTTCAAATTCGGATGAAGCAGAGGCTACCTTTTCTTATTCACTGTCATTGCACATGAGAAGAAGTTTATCCATCTTTAGCTCCCAATTAAGAAAGACTTCCAGATCTGATGAACCATTAAACTTAGAATGGTGAGCTTGATCTTTTCAAGTCTTCTGCCAACGTGGTCATGATGACGATCTCTGCCACGATGTCGTTTATGAGCATGGTACCATGGTTGATAATCAGCATCCGCATGCGGTGGCTACCAATTACCATAATAATAGTTGTTTCCTTCAGGGTGGTAGTCATACTGGAAGTTGCCATCATAGTCATCACCACCTTCGCCATGTCATCCTTCTTGCTGCCCTCAACCAGCGTCCGGATAACCATGGACAAAACTACAACCAGCTTGGTCGCCTCCTCCTCACCCCCCATGCCGACTAAATTGGGGTGGTCAAAAAGCATGATCATGACCAGTTTGACGTGGTCGAGAAGTTGGAGAACCACGACGATTCTCGCCTTCTACTGATCGCGCATCTTCCCGATGTCCTTCTGGTGGTGTAGGATTTACGTTTTGCCCCTGAGGTGGAGTTTTCGGGTTTACAACTGCAACTCAAAGTTGCTGCAGTTCATCAATGATAGAATCAAACCGTCCCTCGACAAATGTTTGGAAAGCAGCATGTTCAGCTCGAGTGACATAAGCTTCTGGATTGATCATCTTGCATGTCTTCCCAACAAAGCTCTTAAGTCTTTTGTAGCTTCATTCTTGGCGACCTTGCACTTACAACCATAGCTCGTGACCTTGGACTTGCAACCTCGGACAACACTGCGATCTTGTGTTTGCGACTTGCAAATCCTCCAGATAGATTAGGTCTCTGCGGCTTTCTTCTTGCCGACTTTGTGCTTGCGACTTTGGAAATACTACGATCTTAGGCGAAATAGCTCAAAGACATGATTAGATCAAAAACACTTAATGTCATCAATAATCAAAATCCACAATAATAGGGGCCTAGATGCAACAAGATTGAGTGATTCCACATATATTTCTTATTCCACATATTTTATCTTTTTCTACATTAACCGATGGCAGGAAATGGATGAATCCTCGGAGTCTGTCGATTAGTGGTGAGGGGAGACTCACAGCTAGTCGTAAACTAGGTAAACAAGGAGTACAGCACCTCTGATGAGACAATGGCTCATTACCTAGGAGAAGTGAGGAAATTGGAAAAGCACTTCAGTCATTTCAAAGTCCAATATATCCTGTGAAAGTACAATATGCTTGTAGACCAATTATCTAAAATTGGGTCCTCATGCACATCCCCTCCGGCAGGAATGTTGGTTGAACACTTAAAACACCCTTCGATCATGGCTTTGATCGAGGATGACCCGGTGATAGTTTGCGTCACCAACCTTGGACATGAAGGAGATTGGACCCATCCATTGTGGATCTATCTCGAACATGGGACCCCAAGGATGAAACTGAAAGTGATCGGTTGATTCAAAAAGCGCACCTGTATAAACTCATTGATGGAGTTTTATACAAAAAGGGTACTCAAGGAGTATTCATGCGTTGTATATCTCAAGAGGAAGGTAAATTCCTCTTGAAAAAATTTATGACGGTGTATGTGGTGCACACGCGTCATATCCAACACCGGTCGATAAAGCATTCTGGCAAGTATTTTATTGGCCTTCGGCACTCGATGCTGCCAAGTATTTGGTCAAAACATGCCCATAGTGTCAATTTCATGCAAGGCAAGTTCATTAGCCTGCATATGCTTTACAAACTATTCCTCTGACATGGCCTTTCACGGTCTAGGGAATAGATATCGTGGGTCCTATGCCCCAAGCGGTCAATGGGTACAAATTCTTGTTCATAGCCATTGACACGTTTACGAAGTGGATTGAAACTGAACTAGTCCGCAACGTTACCGCCGGTGCGGAGAAGAAGTTCTTTCATAAGAACATAGTCACACGATTTGGTGTTCCAAGTCTTCTTATTACCGACAATGGTTCCCAGTTCGTTAGTGGTCTCTTTTTGGACTATTGCTACGACATTGGGACCAAAGTGTGCTTTGCCTTTGTAGCTCATCCACAGAGCAATGGTGCCATTGAACATGCCAACGGGCAAATATTACAAGGCATCAAGAAATGTGTTTTCGATCACCTTAAGATGCATTCAGGGGTTTGGGTAGATGAACTCTACTTCATTCTATGAGAACTACGCACTACTTGTAGTCAGAGCTACGGGCGAGACACCTTTTCAACTAGTATATGGTGCAGAAGCTGTCTTACCCACGAAAATTCGCATTGGGTCTGTTCGTGTGGAACAATTCGATCATTCTGATCAACGCGAACAACGTGCCCAAGATATTACCCTCCTTGAGGAAAAACACGATCGGGCGTTGATCAAGTCTGCAGTATATTTACAAGCTTTGTGTAAATACCACAGTAAATGGGTGCAGCCTCGTAGTCTTCACGTAGGCGACTTGGTTTTACAAAAATACAAAATCAGTCTAACCGCAACAAATTCTCCTCTCAGTGGGAAGGCCATTATACTGTGGTCTCAGTACCGCGACCAGGGTCAACTCGATTAGCAATGGAGGATGGAAGGATCTTGTCCAATACTTGGAATATAGATCAATTACGCAAGTTCTACATGTAAGTTTTCCATTTCTTTTATCCTTTTCCATTAGCATGATTTTATTAAAAATTATGTGTACTTTTCTTCATGTTACGTTGTGGTTTGATTTCTTTTTGCACCACCCTGACCGAGCTATGCTTGGGGGCTGGTCGCCGATGATCATCTTACTATTATAACCAAGTCGGATTTGCTGGCTGATCTCATGGTTGCATCTAGATAAGACATAAGCCATTTCTAAACGCACACGGGACTTACTAGCATGTCTCTGATCATTCGAGGGGCTGCCAGTTCGTAATAAACCTTGGTATTGTATTAAGATTAGTATTGTTGTGACCAGATGATTGTATCTAGGCCGAGACATTCCTTTATAAACCGTTTCTGAACGTACAAGGAACTCACCAGATATTTCCTGATCGTCAATAACCCATATTACTCCTGAGATTATAGTACCATGTCTTTAGTATGTATGATCTCAGGAGGGGGCTAGAGGAATATGGTCATATTGTAAAACGAAATTGAGTACACTTTTTCTCAAAACCTAAGGCATGCATTTACATATTATAATTGTATATGTACAGGTACAATCAACATAAGAGGCTTGTTGTCCATTACAATGAATCAAAATAGGCCTTGTTCTTTAAAAAGACCTTCGACAAGGGGCTTGACTTCTTCTAAGATAGCTTCAAGCTGATCTGCACTCTCGATCTCTGCATCCCCCACCACTAAATTCAAGTTCAAACTTGGGCATGGTGAAGTCTTAACTTGCATAGAATGGCAGAGGCTATTGATCTCGCATTGGTCTTCATCGTCTCTTCTTGCCGTTTTGTATCTTCAAGAAGATACTCGAGGAGTGATTCAGCTTGAGCCATGACCAGTTTGCATGAATCGTTGAGGCTTAAGTTGTCCTTTTGAGGCTCAATTATATCTACCTTCATCAAATTCGCAACCACATTCAGTTTTTTGAAGATTTCTGATTGGACGTTGCTACAGGATGACACTGTCGCCTTTAAGGTCGCATTCTCCTCGCGGACAATGTCAATCTTTGAGCTTTGAAGCTCAATGGTCACATGAAGGTCATTTTTCTCTTTTGAAAGAGAGCTTATTTGATCCTCTTGTACTGTACGAGCAAAGTAATTGAATTTACAACAGTTCATGCAAGGAAATAATTCTTTCTGGTCGTAAGTAAAACTTACAGGAAAGCTTTGACTACGCCTCGTGAAGTTCCTTCTCCATAGAAGAAAATCTCGCACCCACAGTTTCCTCCTCATTTTGCCGATCAGCCATGCTTTTTGTCAAGGAGGCATTTTCCCTTGTGACAAGAAAGACAATTATTATACTTAGACGAAGTTCAAGTTGGTATAAACAAAGGTTTGGATACTTACTATTGTAGCCGACTGATCTCCCATTGCGCGACCTCAATGTGCTTCGCTAAAGCTTTTGACTTGGTCGCCACGCGGGTCAGATCCTGAAATGCCATGAGATCTGCCATTTAAACTTGAACATTCCTAAGGTCTGCAATTTCAGAAAAGGTAAAAGAGTCTTACTTACCTCTATGAAAGTGCTTAAAGAAGCATCCTCGGGTTCATTCAAAGGTTGAGCCTCGAGACCAGTTCTTTCCTTGACAACATGAGTAGCAAATAGTTGATCTTGTTGGTCCACTCTAGCGGTCAAGGTAGTGGTTTCCATCCCTTGGGATTGGAGGTCCACAATTATTTCCTCCACAATAGCTTGAGAAGTTACCTCAGCCATTGTGCTCGCGCCTGTGTCTCCCTCGACATCTATGGCAGGTGTTGCGCTAGTTCTTGAGGAGGTCGACAGAGCACTAGACACAGGGGTTCTGAAAGATATCATGATTTATCACATCCCTGTTTTCCAAACAACCATGATGCGATATTTCTTACCTAAGACGAAACCCCATCACAGGTTTGGGTCTCGGCGATGCACTCTGGAGAGAAAGAAGCCCACTGGGTGCCCCTGTTGAAGTGGCATCAACATCTGTCCTTGTCTTCCTCTTCTTGAACAGGGCAATGTCTTCTTCCTCCTACATATTCAAAATACGATTGGCATATGCAAAGAAATAAGAATTTGCAAACTGTCAAGTCTTTACCACAGCAGCCCTTCAGTATTCGAAGGAAGGGGTTGATGAAGACACGGATGCCCGATCTTCTGGTGAGAAGGATAACTTTTATTTGATGGAGAGTGACCTTGGCGATCCGGCTACCAACCAAACAAGACTAGACGCCCTGGCAATCGCTAAACCACACTCACGAGTCGTTATCAACCGTGCGAAGATGCAACTAACCTGATCACGAGGATCGATTCCTACAAGCAACCGAAGAACAAGCAAGAACAAGATAAAAGCAATCTGAAATTGAAATATGGATGAAGCACATGATAAATTTGAGTTTGTGTAACTTGTAGTTGTTGGTCTAGCCGACACAAGAATACAAGGATAAAGTTTCACACATAGGGAAAACTAATCTAAACAAAACCTGAGGAAGAACGCGAAGGGTGACGGCCATATGTAACAGGGGTGGCAGCCAAGGAGGTGGACGTGAAACCCTAGGGGTACACGGGCCTTGGGCCCAAATTAGAGGTGCCACAGCACTTGGCAGAATCTGTCCACGAATTGTTTCATCGATTTTGGGTGATCCAGAAGGAATTTGATAGTGGGGCCAGATCCATTGGAAAGGTGACGTTGTGGGCTTCTCCGTAAAGTGCTCATTCACCCCAAACAGACTCTATACGTGGCCTGGGCATCCGTTTGAAGTTGGACTGCTGCTGGATGACCGAGCTGGACTCGCGGACGAGTTGGGCTTGATCTTGGGCTAGGTTTGATGCGTCGTGAGTTGCTCCACCTTTGATGTAGCTCGCTGATCCTCCAGTGTGAGCGTAGTGAATGGCTCAGCACATGGATTCATGCCGACTCGCCGTTCTCCTTGATCTTCTTGTGGTGACGAGGAAGTAGTGGAAGTAGTGGAAGGAGCCTTGTTCATATCCGAGCTAGTGATGTCCTCATCATTCTCCCCTTCTTGAAGTTGAGTCGTCCTTGACTCAAGCATAATCTCCTGCAAAAGGTTAGTACCAACACGAGGGAAAGCAACATGCATATACTCCCCTTCTTGAAAGCTATCATGTAGGTTCAAAGGAAAACTAGATGAACTTGACGTGAAATGATTAGTGCTATGGCAATCCTCTAGTTGTTGATCACATTGTTTCTTGTTATCACTTTCCTGCAAAAGATTAGTTACAAGTGGTGATCAAGAATATGGGTCCCGATCTTTCAATGAGAGGGATGCTTTCGATTTGGTGGAAGTGACTTTGACGATCCGACTACACCGTACGACGATGCTGCGCCTAAGCAATCACTAAACCAACTCCAGAGGGTTATTGATCTTGCCGTGGGCACGATCAACCTGAACACGAGGTTCAATTCCTATAAGCAACCGAAGAACAAGCAAGAACGATAGTAAAAGCAATCTGAATTGCAAATATGAATGAAACTCACGATAAATTTGAGGTTGTGTAACTTATAGTTGTTGGTCTAGGCAACACAAGAATACAAGGATGAAGTTCACACATGGGGAAAACTAATCTAAACAAAACCTAAGGAAGAACGGGAAGGGTGATGGCCATATATAACAGGGGTGGCTGCCAAGGAGGTGGACGTGAAACCCTAGGGGTAGATGGGTCTTGGGCCCAAAGTGGAGGCAGCACAGTACCCGGCACAATCTGTCCGTGAATTGTTTCATTGATTGTTGGCGATCTAGATAGAATTTGGCAGTGAGGCTAGATCCATTGGAAAGGTGGCATTGTGGGCTTCTCCTTAAAGTGCTCATTTACCCCAAACGGACTCCGTACGTAGCCTGGGCATCCGTTTGAAGTTGGACTACTGCTAGATGGCCGAGCTAGATTCACGGACGAGTTGAGCTTGATCTTGGGCTGGGCTTGATGCGTTGTGGGTTGTTCCACCTTTGATGTAGCTCGCTGATCCTCCGGTGGGGGCATAGTGAATGGTTCAGCACATGGATTCATGCCGACTCGCCGTTCTCCTTGATCTTCTCGTGGCGGCGAGGAAGTAGTGGAAGTAGTGGAAGGAGTGGACGGAGTCTTGTTCATATTTGAGCTAGTGATGTCCTCATCATTCTCCCCTTCTTGAATTTGAGTCGTCCTCAACTCAAGCATAATCTCCTGCAAAAGGTTAGTACCAACACGAGGCAAAGCAACATGAATATACTCCCCTTCTTGAAAGCTATCCTGCAGGTTCAAAGGAAAACTAGAGGAACTTGATGTGAAATGATTAGTGCTATGGCAAACCTCTAGTTGATCACATTGTTGCTTGTTACCACTTTCCTGCAAAAGATTAGTCACAAGTGGGGACATAGCAAGAGGCCATTTTTTCAATGAAAATTCTTCACCCTTGCAATGATAAACATTAATTTCAGATATATGCCTTCATATTCAATTTGAGTTTCAACCTCACAAGCAAGATTAAACAATTGAGACAAAGAATTATATTCCTTAGCAACAAGAATGTCCTGAATTTCTCGATTTAAACCACCTAAGAAACGAGCCATAGAAGCTTCCTCATTCTCAATTAAACCACAACGCAACATGCCAATTTGCAATTCTTGATAGTATTCCTCCACTGAACTAGTACCTTGGCGTAGGCGCTGCAATTTATTTAATAAATCTCTAGCATAATATGAGGGAACAAATCTATGTCTCATGATCCGCTTTAATGCTGCCCAAGTGGTGGGTATATTATTTGGATGAATGCGGCAATGCTCTCTCCACCAAATAGAAGCAAAATCAGTGAATTCACTAGTAGCAGCCCTAACTCTTCTGTCCTCAGGGAAATCATGGCATGCAAATTTTTTATCAACAAGTAATTCCCAACTGAGGTATCCATCAGGATCATATTTACCTTCGAAAGGTGGCATATTGAATTTTACCTTAGAGAAAACGTCATCACGATCACGTAACTCACGTCGCGGTGGATCACATCGCATACCCTGCAGATTAAAACGTAGCCGACGATGGTCGCGGTCATTGTCATAATTGATGGCATTCTCATCCTCCAAATCGGCGGTGTAGTCATCATAGTTCTCACCATTTTGATCTTCTAACTAAACTCTGGAAGTTCCCGAGGCAGCAGCTGCAAGCATATCAAGTCTAGACAAAATGGTGGCAAGGGTGGTGTTAGCAACTCCCTGTGCGGCCTTGATGGACCGGAGACCATCTTCTTGCAGCGACATATGCTCATTAGTGAGTCGTACATCCTCAGTAAGGCCCTCGGTGGTGATCCGCGTCATCCTCTCAAAGTGAGCAAGAATGCCCTTCGTGCGGGGAGAATGATGCAGCGAATCCTCGTCACCTGACATTGTTAGTAGAAGGCAAGAAACAAAATCACAAGTATAATGTTCCTATCACTACATAGGATGTGGTGAATAGTCACTCAACTCGCAAGCTTGAACCAAAGCTCTTACAAGTTCTTACCGTATAGCAGGTGTTGTCGGCCGTTGGCGGTGTCAAAAGTTCTCTGAAGCTTGGATAAAGCGATTGCCCAGGGACCGAACAAATGTACGGGTAGAATGTGGAGCTTGGATGGGATATTATATGTCTAGCAACAATTCAAGATCAATAATGCAAGATTGAAAATTAGTTCAAAGTAATAGTCAATGTGCTGGAACTAGCCTAGACTCGGAACTAGCCTAGACTCAGATCTAGCTCAAGCAAGCAACTAGCAACACAAAGGACTAGAACCAAAAGATGCACCACAGAAAATTCTCCTCTTTTGCTACACATTTTTCTTCTCTGATTTTTTTCTTTGCACTTGCCTTTTTCTTACTTCTTTTCTTTTTATGAACAGTGCGGCTTTTTTGCACTTTGCCTTTTTCTTTTGGGCTGCACAACTAGGACAGAAATGTTGTTTAGCAATTTTGGACTCCAAAAGATCAGAATCTGAAGATCTACCTAACATAAACTGTAGAGGACCTTTTTATCTTTCCAACAAGTATAAGAACGTCAAAAACGGAGTTGGGAATCAAAAGATATGGTAATTTTACCGAAGCTATCTCAAATTGAGCAATTTGAATCCGAATTAGACTAGAGTTTGAAGATTACACAACTAACTTTGCCCAAATTTTAGCGTGATAAAAACAGCCGAATTTGATGATTACCCCAACGAACATTTTGTGGGATTTCTCGCAGCGATTCCAGAAAGTATAAGTTTATCCCAATCCGAGTTCGCATGAAAGAGTTATGATGAAAATACCGAAACAGACGTATTAGATTCAAACTCTACACTATCAACCTTAATGGCCCAATATCTCATAGATGGAAGCAGAATCTGACTTTGACCTCAACAGTAAAGTTGTAGAGCACGATCTGATGTTTCCAACAAGTACAAGAATGCAAAAATCCGAGTCAGATAAAGAAGATATGATGAAAACAACAAACTGGACAGCGACAGATTCGAATTGGACACGACGACGAGGATATCGACGTGCAATTCGACTCCGCGATGAGATGCAAGACTAAACTAGACCAAGACTAAAACTAAAAACCAGCACTCGACAACGATGGATGAAAATTCAAAGATGCAAACTGACAACAATGATACAAGGCTAATGACGATGGTTTCGACAACGGAAAATAAATCTTTTTGTAGGGCAATTTTCTGGACTCTAGGTATGAAAAAAAAAACTAATCTAGTAAAACAGTAAACTCTCACCGAGCAATCTGGTGCTCTGATACCACTTCATGAAGAATATGGGTCCTGATCTTTCGATGAGAGGGATGCTTTCGACTTGGTGGAAGTGACTTTGACAATCCAACTACACCGTATGACGACGATGCGTCTTAGCAATCGCTAAACCAACTTCGGAGGGTTATTGATCTTGCCGTGGGCACAATCAACCTGAACACGAGGTTCAATTCCTGCAAGCAACCGAAGAACAAGCAAGAACGCTAGTAAAAGCAATCTGAATTGCAAATATGAATGAAACTCACTATAAATTTGAGGTTGTGTAACTTATAGTTGTTGGTCTAGGCGACACAAGAATACAAGGATGAAGTTTCACACATAGGAAAAATTAATTTAAACAAAACCTAAGGAAGAACGGGAAGGGTGACGGCCATATATAACAGGGGTGGCAGCCAAGGAGGTGGACGTGAAACCCTAGGGGTACACGGGCCTTGGGCCCAAAGTGGAGGCGGCACAGCACCTGGCAGAATCTGTTCATGAATTGTTTCATTCATTGTGGGCGATCCAAATGGAATTTGGTAGTGGGGCTAGATCCATTGGAAAGGTGGTGTCGTGGGCTTCTCTGTAAAGTGCTCATTCACCCCAAACGGACTCCGTACGTGGCCTGGGCATTCATTTGAAGTTGGACTGCTGCTGGATGGCCGAGCTGGACTCACGGACGAGTTGGACTTGATCTTGGGCTGGGCTTGATGCGTCGTGGGTTGTTCCACCTTTGATGTAGCTCACTGATCCTCTGGTGTGGGCGTAGTGAATGGTTCAGCACATGGATTCATGCCGACTCGCCGTTCTCCTTGATCTTCTCGTGGCGGCAAGGAAGTAGTGGAAGTAGTGGAAGGAGTGGATGGAGGTTTGTTCATATCCGAGCTAGTAATGTCCTCATCAAGTGGGGACACGGCAAGAGGCCATTTTTCCAAAGAAAATTCTTCACCCTTGCAATTATAGACATTAATTTCAGATATATGTCTCTCATGTTCAATTTGACTTTCAGCCTCACAAGCAAGATTAAACAATTGAGAGAAAGAATTATATTCCTTAGCAACAAGAATGTCCTGAATTTCCTTATCAAGCCCACCTATGAATCTAATCTCTTTAGCTTCCTCGGTTTCCTCTAAACTACAACGCAACAAGCATGTTTCTAATTCTTGGAAGTATCCTGTTACAGTGTTATTACCCTGTTTTACATGTTGTAGTTTCTTAAACAAAAATTCAGCATAGAGTTTACTGACAAATCTATCTCTCATAAGCCTTTTCATTTCTTTCCAAGTGTGAGGTAACTTATTACATGCACACAAATCCTTCCACCACATTGATACAAAAATAGTTAAAGCATTAGCGGCACTCCTAATCTTTCGTTTATCACAGATTTTATATCGAGCAAAAATTTTGTCTACCACTATTTCCCAATCAATATATGCATCAAAACGAAATCCGTTATAAGAAAGATGGGTTTGAATGATTTTACCCGTACTCATGGGGAACGATGCAGCAATGGTGGTGTGGCTCTCTAGCAGTCTCTCCTTGTGGCAGAACATATCAATTTGTGTTTCAATCTCCTTCTTAAAATCATCACCTGCCATGATTAGTAGAAAACAAGAAACACACAAGAGTATATTTCCCTATCAACTACTAGGTGGTGGACAAGGAACAAAAGTCACGCTTGCTCAAGCTTCTTACCTAGCTCTTACAAGTTCTTACCGAAGCGAACAGGCGGTGCAACCGGTGGCTGGTTCATGATAACTTAAACTCGAGTGTGAGCAAAGCGATTGTAAGGTGCCGTACCTGTATGGTTAGTAGATGGTGGAGCTTGGATAGGCTATTATATGTGTAGCAACAATTCAAGATCAATAATGCAAGATTGAAAATTAGTTCAAAGTAATAGTCAATGTGCTGGAACTAGTCTAGACTCAGACCTAGCTCAAGCAAGCAACTAGAAACACAAAGGACTATAACCAAAAGATGCACCACAGAAAATTCTCCTCTTTTGCTACACACATTTTTCTTCTCTGATATTTTTTTTTTTGCACTTGCCTTTTTCTTGCTTCTTTTCTTTTTATGAACAGTGCGACTTTTGTTGCACTTTGCCTTTTTCTTTTGGGCTACACAATTAGGATAGAAATATTGTTTAACAATTTCCGACCCCAAGAACTTCGAATTAGAGGATCTGGTCAACACCAAAGTGGTAGAGGATCGTTTTATCTTTCCAACAAGTATAAGAACGTCAAAAACGGTGTTGAAAATCAAAAGATATGCCAATTTAACCGAAACTATCTCAGATTGAGTAATTTGAATCCGAATTGGACTAGAATTTGAAGATTACATAACTAACTTTGCCCAAATTTTAGTGTGATGAAAATGGCTGAATTTTAAGAATACCCCAACTAACTTTTTGTGAGATTTCTCGCAACGATTCCAGAAAGTATAAATTTATCCCAATCTGAGTTCGGATGAAAGAATTATGATGAAAATACGAAAACAGATTATTAGATTCAAACTCTACACTGTCGACATTAATGGCCCAATATCTCATAGATGGAAGCCAAATCTGACTTCAACCTCAATAGAAAAATTGTAGAGCACGATCTGATATTTTCAGAAAGTACAAGAATGTGAAAATCTGAGTTTGTATGAAGAAGATATGATGAAAACAACGAACTAGACAGCGGCAGATTAGAATTGGACGCGACGACGAGGAGATTGATGTGGAAGTCGACTCCGCGACGAGATGCAAGACTAAAACTAGACCAAGACTAAAACTAAGAACTAGCACTCGACAACGATGGATGAAAATTCAAAGATGCAAACTGACAAGAACGATGCAAGGCAAATGACGATGGTTTGGACAGCGGAAAATAAATCATTTTGTAGGGCAATTTTCTGGACTCTAGGTATGAAATCAATCTACTAAACTAAGATAGATAAATTCTCACCAGTCAACTGGAAGCTCTGATACCAACTGATGAACACACGGATGCCTGATCTTCTGGTGAGAAGGATAACTTCGATTTGATGGAGAGTGACCTTAGTGATCCGGCTACCAACCAAACAAGACTGGACGCCCTAGCAATCGCTAAACCACACTCACGAGTCGTTATCAACCGTGCGAAGACGCGGCTGACTTCATCATGAGGATCGATTCCTGCAAGCAACTGAAGAACAAGTAAGAACAAGATAAAAGCAATCTGAAATTGCAAATATGGATGAAGCACACAATAAATTTGAGGTTGTGTAACTTGTAGTTGTTGGTCTAGCCGACACAAGAATACAAGGATGAAGTTTCACACATGGGGAAAACTAATCTAAAAAAAATCTGAGGAAGAACGGGAAGGGTGACGGCCATATGTAACAGGGGTGGTGGCCAAGGAGGTGGACGTGAAACCCTAGGGGTACACGGGCCTTGGGTCCAAATTAGAGGTGCCACAGCACTTAGCAGAATCTATCCATGAATTGTTTCATCGATTGCGGGCGATCCAATTCAAATTTGGCAGTAGGGCTAGATCCATTGGAAAGGTGGCATTGTGGGCTTCTCCGTAAAGTGCTCATTCACCCCAAACGGACTCCGTACGTGGCCTGGGCATCCGTTTGAAGTTGGACTGCTGCTGGATGGCCGCTGGAATCGCGGACGAGTTGGGCTGGGCTTGATGCATCGTGAGTTGCTCCACCTTTGATGTAGCTCGCTAATCCTCCAGTGTGGGCGTAGTGAATGGCTCAGCACATGGATTCATGCCGACTCACCGTTCTCCTTGATCTTCTCGTGGCGGCGAGGAAGTAGTGGATGTAGTGGAAGGAGTGGATGGAGCCTTGTTCATATCCGAGCTAGTGATGTCCTCGTTAAGGGTACCAACGCTGAGGTAGTTGGAATCGCGGCCCCAGAATCCTCTATGACCGTGATGGCAGGGATACACGCCTCAGGACTGGGCTGGGAATTTCCTCTGTGGCCGCAATTTCCTCCGCGACCACAAGATCCCTTGCCTCAACATTTGCCCCCACCATGGAGGACAATTTGTTGGCAATAATGGGGGAGGATGGCTCCTCTAGAACGTCAACCTCCAGAGAGTTCGTCGCTTTCCTCTTACGCCAAAGGAGAGGAACCTCGTCTTCCTCATGCTCGCTCCCCTCATCATGTACGACTAAGAAGTAATTCCTATTCATACTTGGCACAACAAGGGGAAGAGAAAATCTTATCGCAGTATCTTTGGCGGTTATTTTCTTCTTCGAAGAAGAAGAAGACCCTCCTATGATCTTCTTGGAAAATTCAGGGGCTGGATCCATCGTTTTCTTTGCCTTGGAAGAGGATTTCTGCACCCTCTTTGATGCTGACCTCCCAGAAGGCCCAGCATCATCCCCAAGACATTTTGTCCCAGCAGTTCGCCCCTTCAGCAGCTGCATCATTTTAAGAATTTCGATTTGGTGATCAAAATCAACAAACGTAAATTGACAAGTTCCTTGAAAGAAGATTTACCTTTTGACGTTCTTGTCTAAGATCGTCACCACTGTTGATCAAGCTCTAAGGCCGAGGTGATTCTCGAGCTCCTTCTGTTGCAGCATTATATGGCCGCAGAAGGTTATTTGTCCGTTTCTCAATTTCAGACAAGGATAGAACTGCGTCACAAAAAGCACATTACTTGGGATGGCATTTTTCCATCAGTAAAATTGTGTATTTTGTGGACTAGAGGACATACTAGTGTTGTAATCCAAGGTGCTTCCGCCATAGATTCTACCTCCAAAGCTGGATGTTCCCTCTTCTGTAGGGGGCTCATCCTATTCTTCACGAAGTCACAGATGATATCTCGTGCTGTTAATCCCTGATGGACAAAGTGAAGAATCCCTTGCGCCTCCTTCTTCAACTCTTGATTCAAAGCAGGAATGGTATCCATTTCACTATTCTTCTCCAGGAGATGGTTCTCGAACCAAAGACCACTTTTTGATGGGGGGGTGTAGTAGAACAATTTTTGGTGCCGCCCGTGCACAGAATCCCGTAAAGGTAGAAAGGGACAATCTTTCTTCTCCCTCACGAGGAAGTATATACATCCCGCGGCACCGGTGCTCTTCGACCATGCCGAGAAGTAGAACCATCAAAAGAGATCTACACTTGGTAGCACTCCGACGATGGCTTCGCGCAAGTGCTAGAAGATCGCCAAAATAAGAATGGCATTGGGATGAAGATTCACCAGCTCTAGCCCATAGTGTGCCAGGATGTCTTGAAGGAACTTTCTTTCTGGGAATTGAAACCCACATCGCAAGAACTCTTCGAAGATTACCAGTTCATTCTAATGAACGACTGGGTTTTCCTCATTCTTCTCTGCGGCAGCCAGTTGATAATTAACAGCAGCGGGGGAAGGATCTCTTCTTTCTCAAACGCCATCAAGCTCTCCTCAGTATGGTGGATTGATCGGCTCCAGGACACCATTGCTAATGAGATCTGTGGAAAGGCAACAGCTTTGGAGGCGATGAGAGCAAGGTGCAAAGAGAGGGTTTTTTGCAGCGAAAGTAGCTAAGGAAAAAGAGGGTTTTTCTTTTGAAGCTTCTCAAGAAAGCTACCTCTTCCTTTTATATGCCCGAGGCTACTACTCACCAGGTTCATTATTTTAATCAGTTCTCATAACGGGTGTCTTCTCGGTTGGAACCCGATATCATATCTTTAACCCTGTTTTGAATCTGAAACAAAATGCATTTTTTTTTAATTAATAGATAATTTTATTTCACATTCGGGGGCTACAATACAGATAATTTTA
This sequence comes from Pharus latifolius, assembly GCA_019359835.1. NCBI lineage: Eukaryota > Viridiplantae > Streptophyta > Magnoliopsida > Poales > Poaceae > Pharus > Pharus latifolius. The sequence goes on along the minus strand of CM033326.1, from coordinate 32,210,116 downwards.
TGAGAATTTTTTGAGAAATTAATACCTTATGATTCCAGGGTAATTTCATATTTTCAGCACTATTACAGTCTTAAAAGCAAAAATTTGGTGATCGTAGTACTATGTTTGATCGCAAGGCTATTTCTGTGATCTCGGTACTATGTATGATCGCAATGCTATTCTATGACCTCAGTGCTACGTGGTTTCAATGCTATCCTATAACCGCACTATTCTACATGGTCTCAATGCTAGTCTATGACCTCAGCGTTGTCCTAAGTTAATCTCGGACAGAAGACTTGATACCTATGTATGTTCTAGTCGCAGAGATATTTACCTATAACTATCTTTCACACAAAGGATATAAAGGCTTCAATTGGTGATTATAGATTATACATAATCCATCAAAGAGTCAAATATGTAAGGAAAAGGAATTCTTAATTTCTTGCAATCCTTACATAAAAAAGGGATGCAGGCGACCTGATCCGAAAGTAATTTACAAAGTTCTCGCAGGGACATGTTGGCATTAGTGGGATTAACACTGGCCACCCCAAGAGAACTGGCGACGTCTCTCAGTCTATCGACTCATCCCTTATTATGAGGGAGCAACAATCTCTAATTGTGTTGGAGAGGTCTCGCTGCTCTCGGGCGTGATCCCTCTCCAACCGAAACTTGTGTGCCTCTTCACGGTATCCATCACAGCATTCTGCTAGCCGCAGAGTGATTAGGGAGATTTCGTCAATATGCTTCTCCAGCACCTCTTTTTCTTTTTGGAGAGTTCTGCACAATGCAGATTTCTCCCCCAGAAGAACTTGGGTCTTAGCAATCTGATGGCTAAGAACCCAAAGAGCTTTCTCATCATGTAAATGCATGGGTTAGTTCCTAAAGCATGTAACGATTGGAAAGAATAAAGATGCTAACCTTTGTCACAGGATGAGAGGAGAAAGCCAAGCTTTGAAGGGGATTTTGGTACCAAAGGCCCTATGGGCACAGTGAGACTTTCCTCAGAAGAGTGATGATCCAAAGAAGGTGATGAAGATGCAACTAGATGGGTTGCAAGGGCGGAGTGAACTAAAGGATGCAAAAAAGGAGAGAGCAATGATGCATCCCCAACCTTTGCATCCATAAGCATTTTTGGTGCAGCTCCACTGGAAGATCCTTGTCGCGCCCCGAAACTGGGACAACGACTACTCCTGTAGAGACCTAGCTCGCTGCAGCTAGTCCCAAACCACAAACCTTTGACTTCCCAGGATGAGTCAAACACAGGAGTATATTATATTGCAACAGAGTACTCACAAAATATTAAGCAGTGTGACCTGCTGGCCTTAATATTACATAAAGAGGATTACAATGCCTACAAGGCATTCAGGGTTTAGCAAAATATTTAACTACACAGCAGAAGTTAGGTGACCCTCCCACAAAAGAAGTTGACGGCAGAACAACACACTTCAGGGTTCTGGCGGAACTGATTCTCCTCCTTCTGGATCCAAGAAGTACTCTGGGCCATCATCTTGATCAAGGTAGGCTCCATCTATTGAGTTGAATGTTGCAAGGGTGAGCACTTACGTACTCAGCAAGTCATAGGTAAGAGTAGATACATATAGTAGTGATGATATGAACCTAGAATAGTCAAGAATTATGGATATTTGTAAAATAATCTTTTCCTTTCTCATCTCATCTTATTTCAGCTCATGGCAGCACTTTTCATAATGTAACATCATCAATCATGTTCACTAGATTATAGCACTACCGCGACACGTCGACACACGACAGCCCACGGCAGCACTCCTTATCATGACAACACATGTCATTTGGGTAATCTTGATTAAACATATTTTATTTAGAAAATAATACTTGTGTCACACCCCGTGGATCTAATCCACCGCAGCAGACTCCTATAAACCCGGGAGCTCGGAGTATTCGAATATGTTTTTAACTCTGCAGAGAGGTACCAATTTACCCGCAAGATATTCCACTTTCAAGCCCATCCTATCAAAATGATTAGACCCCTCCTCACAACCATGTGTGAGTGGCAAGATGGAGATAACAAGAACTTTTGTTATGCATCACTTACAATTCACCCCCGACCCTGTGGCTCTCAGCGATACACAGTTGTGGCAGGTTGTATCCAAACCTCCACCCCTTTGCTTATTCCCATTACTGGGTCAGCGTGCTTGATCACCTTCAGTGATATGTGTGGGAGCCGCGCTCCGTGTTTATCGTGCATCACTACACATCTCATGCAGGGGTTTCATGTGCGATCCACATAATTACTTGTTCAGGCCTGTCCCATACCAGGCTTGCGGTTAGCACGTTGTTCATGCCACTAGACGCACAACACAAGGTTCTAGTCCTTATATGCCAGTGACCAGACCATCCACAACCCTGCACCTTCAGTGCCTGCATTCCTTTGCAGTCTAGCACCTCCAGTGCTACCGCCATTCCATACCATTTTCTGGTCACGGCTAGGGGTTTTATTTCATGAATATAAATATATAAATACATATAATAGTTCATGGCTCAAAACTTGTTTATTTCACATTTCACAGATAACCAGTCTAGTACTGCCAATTCATAAATCAACCATTCTCAATCTTTCACATGCAATATTGCCTATATTCAAGGTTATATTATAGCAACATTTAAATTATAGGTTCAAGATGACCAAGGATATGACTTGCCTTCCGCGTCGTAAGATACAGCAGTCGATGACGGGTCAACAGCAAAATCTTCAAAGTCAGCTTCTGAATCTGCTCGACGACAAACAAACACACAATAATTACTTATAATATTAAAATGTTTTATGACTTATATGCAGAAATGGTCAACAAGAATGATTGAACTATACTGGAGATAATTTGAACTGCAAACTGAACTGAGTCGAGATTTTAGGGTTTCAAGGAATTTGGGCTAAGGATGGTGATTAGATAATCTTAGGGTTTCAGGATTACAATAGGGATAACAATTTTGTGGCTGGTTTAATCAAAACAGCGAATGTCAACAGATCGACATTCGGATCAAAGCTTGGACATAGCTTTAAGAAAAGCTAGAATGCTTATCTCGAGTTGTGGTAGTAGAAGAAAATGTAGATCACAACTCTACAAATTCAGTGGACAAAGTGGATTTCAAATTACACAACCAGAAGTGGGTAAACAAGGTCAATGCCACTGGCTGACAAGCTCTGGCATAGAGCTGACAATGCCAAAAACTAGGGCTTAGCATAACTTTTGATCTGGAGCTCTAAATGATGCACCACTTTGTCTGGGAGGTAGGCTTGAGTAACAGGAACAATTAAGTCAACAGGATATAGGGCAAGAAATGGCTGGAAAGCAAGAAATTTGATGATGAACAGAGATGAACTGGCTGCACTGGAGCAGTTCTGGACAAAAACTTGGCAAAGCTATAACTTTTGATCTAGGCTGATTTAGGTGTCGGGCTAGAAGGCAAAAATGCTCAGGAGGCTAAGGCACATCTAAAAGACAAGGTGATTTGGGCTGAAACGGCCGGGAACACTTTTCTGGTGATCGGCGCCGGAGAAGAAACGCTGCTGATTGGGGGTTTCTGCTACAGGCCAAAAGAACTTAATTCCTTGCTTGGAGAGCATCTAGGAGGTATAAGGAAGCTTCTGGTACAATTAGATTGGCCGGAGGATCACTGGAGAAGCCTGGCGACGATCGCCGGTTTCTGGTGAAGCTTGGTTTAGGGAAAAGCTTCGATTCTTGCTTAATTTTGAAATCGAACTTCACAGGCTTGCTTGATTTAGCTCACTGATCAATTTTGTTTACAGAAACGAAAGCTAATTCGAATTGAATCGGGCTGCATTGCCGGAACAGGGCATTTAGCAATTCCGGCGATCACCGGCGATAAGGTGCAAGGTAATCCAATTAGATGGTACAGCACGATGAGAGTGGCGAGGGAAACTTACTAGTGCTGTTAATTTGGTGGTTGAGGCTGCGGTTGAGGCTGTCACCGTGAGGCCTCGAGCTGGTCTCGCCGGAGAAGACGACTGCAGCTAGGGAATTTGGAAATTGGTTAAGTCCTGGTGATGAGAAGATAACACAGGGTACTGGTGGCTTAAATTGGCCGGAGGGCGAAACTTGCAAGGAAGTAATAGCAGTAAATTGGCGCCAGTGATTTGTTTTGCCGGCGCAGAAGCAACAACGGCGAGGGGTGAAGCGACGGTGCTCAGGCGAGGTGACTACTGCTCAGCTTGTCGGCTCTTTGGAACTCCACATTGTCGGGCGGTGTAAGCAGTGGCAACTGGAGCTGGCAATGCAAAGCAATGTGGCAAGAAAATACTGACAACGGTCGCGCACGGGAGCAAGCTGTTCAACGGCGTTGCCACGGCGATGGCTGGAGCGTGGACGCGTGTGCACATGCAACTCAAGTGAGCACGAGCTCAGGCGCAAGCGAGGCATGGCCGGCGGCGAGCAAGCGTGGCGCAAACGCACGGCGAGCTTCTGGTCGTGTACTGCAGCTGCTGGTCGAAAATGGACTGAACTGCAGTTTCAATTCTTTGAGTTTTGGACTGAAATGTAAATCTGGAATTCTGGGAGGTTTAGACTGAAATTGATTTCACTAATCTGGTAGATTATATTCAACAAGGTATTTGGCAAAGATGGTTGATAAGATTTGACACATTTGAATAGTTTTTTATACAAACTGAAAATAGGGTAAATTAGGGTAAAGTAGGATTTGAGTTTTGTCGATTTCGAATTCTGGCATTTAGGGTTCGATTTTGATATCTGCACAGAAGAGAAACTTGTGGCAATTAGCATTTTGAGAAGATTTGCCGAAGAAATTCTGAATTTGGAGTTAATCTGGAGATTTTAGCCTTTTTGGGTTTTCAGATATCAGATAAGGACTAATTTGCGATAACTCTTGGACTGATTTGTGAAAAGAGTCTAGATGATGAAATCTGGCTGTCAACTTTTTAGATTAAGGTATTGACATACCCATGATCATATTCCAGAAATAATCTGGTCTGAACTTGGTCAAGATTCGGATTAAATCTGGATTCTGAAACTTAGGGTATTTGGGTAATATAAGGTATTTCTGTTTTCGAAAACAGAATAGAGTTGATGATTCTGAGAGTTAGAGATAGAATTGGATCTGGGTTCTGAAGACTTTTAGATTCAGGATAACTGATAGATCACATCTGAACAATCTGATCTTGATTTGAGGTCACAGGATAGATTTTGGAGATTTTAGGGCTTGAAATAGATACTGATCTGGCTATTACTACAGATACATGCATGCATGCTATTGATGAAAAAGGAAGTTTTCACCCCTAACTCAGGGTGTTACAGATCTACCCTCGTTAAAGAAATCTCGCCCCGAGATTTACCTAAGACAGGAAAAGATAAGGATAAGTTTGCTTAAGATCTTCTTCCTTCTCCCAAGTAGCCTCTTGCTCTGAATGATTTTTCCATTGAACTTTACACAATCTGATTTTCTTCCTTCTGAGCTGACGTTCATCAGTGGCTAGAATTCTGATTGGGTGCTCAAGATAAGTGAGATTCTTCTGTAATGGCACATCTTGAACATCTATCTGATCAGTAGGTTCCTTCAAACATTTCCGGAGCTGAGAGACATGAAACACATCATGCACTCCTGCTAATCCCACAGGTAATTCCAATTTATATGATACTTCTCCCTTTCTCTTGATTATCTTAAATGGTCCAATGTATCTTGGAGATAACTTTCCTTTCACTTGGAATCTTTGTAATCCCTTGAATGGTGTGACCTTGAGATACACAAAATCTCCTGGTTCAAATGATAATTCTCTCTGTCGTTTATCTGCTAACTCTTTTGTCGTGATTGTGCTGTTTTCAACCTTTCTCTGATGAGTCTGACATGAGCTTCTGCTTCTTCTACTATCTCTGGTCCTATGACCTTTCGTTCTCCTGGCTCATCCCAATGCAATGGGGTTCTGCATTTACGTCCATATAAAGCTTCAAATGGTGCCATCTGTATACTAGCTTGATAACTGTTATTATATGTAAATTCTGCAAATGGTAAACATTTGTCCCATGCTGTTCCATAATCTAGTATACAAGCTCTTAGAAGATCTTCTAGGATTTGATTGACTCTTTCTGTCTGTCCTCCCGTCTGCGGATGATATGCAGTACTGAAATCCAACTGGGTTCCTAGGGTTTCATGCAATCTATTCCAAAATTTGGAGGTAAACTGTGTTCCACGATCTGAAACTATCTTCTTAGGAATACCATGCAATGCCACTATTCTTTGCATGTATAACTCTGCTAATTTACTGCCATCATAAATCTTTTTGACTGGTATGAAATGAGCTACTTTAGTAAGTCTGTCTACAATAACCCATATGGAATCATATCCTCCTTGAGTTTTAGGTAATCCTGTAATGAAATCCATACCAATTTCTTCCCATTTCCATAATGGTATTGATGAAAAAGGAAGTTTTCACCCCTAACTCAGGGTGTTACAATCCTTCATCATTCTTGGATCTCTTCTTTGGAGGGATCATCGATCACCTATAAGTTCCAAAAGGCATTACTTTGGAAATGATCAAGCTGCAGGAGAAAATATGGCACAAATGATTCAGAAGAAGACTACCTTCTGAAGATCTTATTCAACCTCAGTTCCTATTTCTATTTCTTCTTCATCACTCTCAACAATCTTTTTGGAGTCTCGGCTCACCATTAAGATGAAAGTTGCAGAGGAAACGAGAAGTAAGGAGATGAGGGCAGGTTGTAAAGGACTTAGCCAAAAAAGAAGGACTAAAAGACTTTGCTATTTATAGAGCCTGGAGGCGACGGTTCGCATTCGCGGGTGCCTCGAGTTCTTAAAGCGCTCTTATGTTTTTCCCTTGGTTAAATGGTCAATAACTTCATGATACCCATTAGGAAAAACCCAGAGGTTTTCTCGGGAAATAAACCAACCGCCACACAGCGCACAGTGCAAACTAAAGAAGTTGAAGCGTCGGGTTACATATTCGATGCAGATTAAATTTGAAATTATAATGTTTTTATCTCTTCAAATTTGGGGGCTAGCTGACGAGATTTATCACCCGAGCTAGTTTATGTAACTTATATCATGTTTAAGTCAAGTTCGGATATGATATATGTCTCCGTGTCCTAGCAGCCGCATGGTCGTAGAGGGATAACTTCCTATGCGTGATCAGAAGATCGCGCATATGGAGTCAGTCTACGATCGCAGTACTTGTGCGGTCATGAGGTCGCAGGCTATGCGCGATCAGAAGGTCGCTGGCTATGCACGACTAAGATAACCTGGGAGTGTTCGAGCTTCTACTGGGCACGTTCTCAGGGTCAAGATAACTTCCCCACGTGTGAGGTTAACCGTCAAGGAGTTAAGGTGTGCGGTTATCTATAACTGTACATGTTAACCGGCGAAGAAGACTGGTGCGGTTATACGAACTACACTTTGGCAACCATCTAGAACCACTTCACGTTGACATCCTTTCATTCAATATAAAAGGATGGCTGATGTATGGTACAAGGGATGAAGATAGAGATATAGATACTTAGATATAATTCATAGATAGAAGTATAGAGAGATTATCGCCTGTGACAGTCTCTCCTCCCTATAAACTCTTTTACTCATAGTGAAATCACACCAAGACGTAGGACTATTACTCCCACCATCGAGGGCCTGAACTTGTATAAACCCTCGTGTCTCCATTTCATTGCTTATCTTAACTTACCTAATAGCATCCTGAAAGGTCTCACATACAACTCACAAATCTGCTAAAGATCGTCAGAGGATCCCGAGTCCAAATCGTCGACACACGGCAATATTCTCTCCTAGGGGAATTTGTCCCGGGAGAAGGTTTTTCCCATACTGGGGCTCCACGCCACCCGAACGTGGCTACATCCTCTCCCGGGGGATCTTGTCCCAGGAGAAGGTTTTTACTGTCCGGGGCCTCCGCGCCACCCGAACACGGCTACATTCTCTCCCGGTGGGACTTTGTCCCAGGAGAAGGTTTCTCCCATCTAGGGGCTCCGTGCTGCCTGGACGCGGCTATATTATCTCCCAGGGGACTTTATCCCAAGAGAAGGTGTCTCCCGTCTAGGGGCTCCGCACTGCCCAAACACGGATACATTATCTCCAGGGGGGCACTTTATTCCCAGAGAAGGTTTTTCCCCTCCGGGGGCTCCGCTTCCTAGGAGAAGATTTCTCCCGTCCGGGGGCTCCGTGCCACCCGGACGCGGCTACATTCTCTCCCAGGGACTTTGTCCCGGGAGAAGGTGTTACCCGTTCAGGGGCTCCACGCCTCTAAGACGTGGTGACATTCTCTCCCAGGGGGACTTTGTCCCGGGAGAAGGTCTTTCCCGTCCGGAGCCTCCGCGCCCCCCGGACAAGGCGATATTCTCTCCCACGGGGACTTTGTCCTAGGAGAAGGTTTTTCCCGTCCGGAGGCTCTGCGCCACCCAAATGCGACTACATCCTCTCTTGGGGGCCTTGTCCCGGGAGAAGGTTTTTCCCGTCTGGAGGCTCTGCGCCACTCATACGCGGCTACATTCTCTCCCGGGGGGACTTCATCCCAGGAGAAGGTTTTTCCTGTTTGGGGGCTCCGCGTCCCGGCAGAAGTTTTCTCCCGTCTGGGGGCTCCGCGCTGCCTGGACACGGCTATATTCTCTCCCAGGGGACTTTATCTCGGGAGAAGGTTTCTCTCGTCTGGGGGCTCCACGCCACCTAGAAGTGGCTACATTCTCTCTCGGGGGGACTTTATCCTGGGAGAAGGTTTTTTCAGTTTGGGGGCTCTGCGTCCCGAGAGAAGGTTTCTCTCGTCCGGGGGCTCCGCGCCGCCCAGATGGGAGAAGCTTTCTCCCATATGGGGGCTCCGCACTGCCCAGACGTGGCTACATTCTCTCCCGGGGGAACTTTGTCCCGGGTTTTTCCCGTCCGGGGGCTCCACGTCCCTGGAGAAGGTTTCTCCCGTTCGGGGGCTCCGCACCGCCTGGACGAGACTATATTCTCTCCTGGGGGACTTTATCCCAAGAGAAGGTTTCTCCCATTTGAGGGCTCCGCACCGCCCGGACGTGGCTACATCCCCTCCTGGGAGATCCTCGTCCCGGGAGAAGGTTCTCCACTTGAACCAAAGTAGAACAAAGTACACAAGGAATTAGCGCTTTATTGATAGAAATAAACTGGGGGACAGCCCCCCCTGGTGGGCTAAAACTGTGCCCCCGAGTATCGCACCCGGGGGCACGAACTTACATAATCGGGGGACTTAAGCTCTCCTGAGAGACTAACCCGGAGGAGAGCCCCGCCAGTGAGAAAAAGAAAAGGGGAACTAGTACTCTTTGAGTCCCTCAGCGAGTTCCCGAGAAAGGTCTTTGTATAGACCCCAGATCCTCTAGAACGCCACCTTCAACATGTCCCCCTGCCAATCCTTGTACACATCCGGTGGCAAGATTCGGAGAGGAGGAACCTTTGGGATGCCTGGTTCCTGTAAAGGTAGCTCGACGCGACAATCGTCAAAATTAGCCAAGTGCCACTCCGGCAACCACCGTATGAGGGTCTTCCCATCCCCGGGGACTCCTCTAGCGGAGATCCCAGTAGCGGGAACCCCAGCGGTGGAAGGGTCCACTAGACCCTCCTTTGGGGAGCCCATGCCGAACACCTGTCAGTAATCATACGCGAGACTTGACAAAAAAGAGATTAATCAAAATGAGGGATTTACAAGTCTCTGGGGTTCCTCCTAAGGAACTCCTGGGAGTGAAGTTTACACTCAGAGACCCCCGGTCACCCGGGCACGCCTATTCTCTCCCTCGGACACGCTATGTCCCTGGCGAGGATTTTTCTGTCCGAGGGCACCAAGTCCCTCCGGTTTGGTTTTCTCCTTCCCACGGAGATGTTATGTTCCGGGAGTAAATTTTACACCCAGAGACCACCGGTCTCTCGGGCGCGGGTATCCTCTCCCCCGGCGACATTATGTCCCAGGAGAGGATTTTTCCTTCCGGGGGCTCCAAGTGCCCCGGCCATTGTTTTCTCTTCCCACGGAGACATTATGTTCCGGGAGAGAATTTTAAGCCCAGAGACCCTTTATCTCTCGGGCGCAGGTTTCCACTCCCCCGGCAACATTATGTTCCGGGAGAAGATTTTTCCGTCCGGGGGCTTTAACTCCCTCGGGCTTGGTTTTCTCTTGCCCCGGCGACTTTATGTCCCAGGATGGAAGTTTACGTCCGGAGACCCCCGGTCTCCAGGGTGTGGGTATTCTCTCCCCCAGCGATGTTATGTCCCAGGAGAGGATGTTCCCGTCTGGTGGCTCCAAGTCCCCCAGACACAATTTTCTCTCCCCTCGGTGACTTTGTCCTGGGAGCGGAAGTTTACGCCCGGAGATCCCCCGGTCTCCCAGGTGCAAAAGAGTTCTCCACCTAGGCGACGTTACGTCCCGGGCGTGAGTCATTTCCCCCTGAGACCCCTGGGCAAGGGGTACAAACCGGAGCACCACTTACCAGGAATTTCTCTAAAATCTTACACAAGACGACGACTATAAATACAACATCCACTAGGGTAGGGGCCTCACGTCCCTGGATCCGAGATAAGACCCTTCTTTTCCTACATGGCCTCCCATCCCCGGTCCAGGGAGAGGGACCCTCCTGTCCCTGAATCTGGGACAATGGCTCCTGTCCTCCCGTCCCCGGGTGCCGGATAGGGCCCTTGTCCCCGGGTCCCAAATAGGTTCCCTCCCATCCTCGGGTCCCAGACAGGATCCCTCCCTTCCCCGAGTCCCAAACCCCGTCCCTTCCCCGAGTCCCAAACCCCGTCCCTTCCCCAAGTCTAGGAGAAGGACCCTCCCGCCCCCGGGCGGTCCTTCGGGACTAAGGCCTCACCTTCCCTGGGTCTCGTCACGGGGTCCCGTCCCCGGGTCTCAGACAGGGGTCCCCCCATCCCCGGGCGGTCCTTTGGGACTAAGGCCTAGCCTTCCCCGGGTCTCGTCTCGGAGTGTCATCTCCGGGTCCTGAACAAGACATCATCCCCGAGTCCCGAACAAAGACCCTCCCGACCCCGGGCGGTCCTCTGGGACTAGGGCCTCGTCTTCCCTGGGTCCCGTCTCTGGGTCCCAGACAGGGCCTTCTGTTCTCGGGTCCCGGATAGGGGACAGGGGCCTCCCGTCTCTGGGTCCCTGGGTCCCAGACAAGGCCCCCGTTGAAAAGGATCTAGGATATCGAATAGAGGGGGGTGAATAGGCGATATTAGTAAATCTAGGACTAATCAAGCAATTACCAACAATTAAGAGCAAATAGCTAAAAACAAGATGAATATCAAGCAACCTGACACAAGGATATAACCTGTGGTCTCGGTGATTTGCTGATCACCCCTTATCCACGTTGAGGCAAACTCAAATCTCTAACCACTCCCCTTTCTAGTCGACTTCATCTCAAGAAGTGACCTAGATCTCGAGCCGGATTAGTATGATGAGTTATCCAAACCTCGATTCCACTAGTGATGCACTTTACCGCTCCGGCAAGACATGCTCAACCTCTTCACAAGTCGTTTTGAGGCTTCTTCACAATCTCCCTTGAAGAGCTCTCCAAAACCTTCCACCTAGCCGTCTAGGAGCCGGCAAACTCCAAGAGTAACAAGCCGGTGATGATCCCTTAATGCTCTTCTAGTGCCACAAGATTGATTTAGTGAACTAAATGCCATGCACTAGAAGATCCTAATTGCACACTCTCTCAAATTCAAGAAATTTAACACTAGAGTGTATGAAACGTGTTTAAGCTCTTAAGAATGAAGTCAATGTTCACACATATGCCAAAAAGCTATCTAACAGGACCATGCAACGGAGTATATATACTCTCTTCAATAAATATAGCCGTTACAAACCGTTGGAGGAAAAAGATCACCTGGCGGTTAGACCGCAGGTATACGCCCGGTCAGACCACCGCAATTATAACGGCATTAAACAGGCGCAATAAATGCTCACCTACCCATGTCAAGCACTCTCATGGTCAGACCGAAGCCAACGGCGGTCAGACCGTGAACCCATCCAGAAGCAACATTGTTTCTAGACACAATTTACGGTCAGGCCAAAAACCCCGGTCAGACCGACTAGACGGTCAGACCGCAGTACAAAATCTCGGTCAGACCGGTTTAGCGGTCAGACGAGACCAACTGACAATCAGACCGACTAACACACTAAGTTTCACAAAATATGATCATGAAGCTCCAGGAGTCTGACCCAACGTTTAACCACGGACAGACCGACCATTTTAGGAAATAAAAACAATTCACCAAAACTGTCGGTCAGTCCGAAACAACCCTCAGTCAGATCGTTTCTGCGGTCAGACCTACAGAGACTGAACTTTGCTGATTTGAGTGGATAAAAGCATTTTCAAAAGATATAACCTTCTAGTATGCAATGCATGTTGTTTTTATGACTTGTGGCACACAGATGAACTATTTAATGATACACCACATGCTCCTCTTAATAGTACGGCAACTATCCTACAATCCGGTCAAAATCCTTCTCTAATCACCTTAGACCGGTAAAAAAGGAAAAGAGTCATATTCCGTACCTTTGCCTCTTTTCTCAATATCCTTTCTTCATCATTTAGCTCTTTCTTTGCCTTTCATTATCTTGTCTTTTGATATTTTTTTTCCTTGACACAACTTAACAAGTATTGTTAGTTCAACATTTGTAATTGTCATTAATTACCAAAACACCCTTTAGGGGCCTAGAAGCTACAATCTCCCCCTTTTTGGTAATTGATGACAATATTAAGAGTAGATGATTGAATTTTGAGCATTAAAAGGATTTTCAATGAGCATAGTAGAAAAAAACTCCCCCTAAACAGATGTATATGAGAATTGTGGCCTTTTGGTGGAGTTCAAGCATGTATATAAGAGCATACCATGCATTGCATAGTTATTAAAACATTGTCAATTCATTCAAAAAACATTATCAGAGTTAAACAACGCAAATTATCAGAGCTTAGTCATGTAAAATAGCATAAATCACATCATATAACATTTCAGTCACTAGTTATCTGATTGTCAGAGCGTAACTAAAAACAATAGAAGTATCAAAGTCACAAAACATTCAAAACATCACAAAAGTCATTCAACAAAAGTCAAATCAATCATACAAAAATCACTCATCTAAAGTTCTTTTTCTAAAGTTCTTCTCCCCCTTTGGCATCAATTTCCAGAAAAATTAAGAATCGGTGGGAGCATCATCGGCTTGAGACGGAGGGTTGAAGGGAGGAGTCTGAGGGAATCGAGAGTAGACATGAGCGGAGAAGGCGTCGAAGCGCTGCTCGAACTGATCTTGGCGTGACGAAAAAGTCTGGAATTGATCGTTGAGAGCTGCCAAGTCAGATCGTGTGAGCTCAAGCCCCTGGAGAAGTGTAGCAATCTAGTCCATCATCGGTTGATAGAACCGTTGCTGGAACTGAGCAAACCAGGCGGGGACTTGGCTCTGCTGCGCTGGCTACTGAGCATGTGGCTGAGGTAGAGGAGGCATGTCCTGAGCCTGCTGCTACTGCTGCTGATTTTGCTGTGCTCCATGGCCTCGAGCCAAGATGCGCGGATTGACACTAAACGGCTTATAGCCGAGATGCCTGATATCGCAAGATCCGCGAGGAAACTTTGTCTTCTGGAGCAGCAAGGTCATAATATATGGAGCAAAATACAGATTTGGAAGAGTGGTTACCGAGACATCCTCAATCGATTTCAAGATGAATGTGACAACGTTGATCCGATGTCGTTTAAGGATGTGGTCTATGAAATTCCAGTAATAGTCTCTAACTGCTTCTCGATTTCCACTCTTTGGATGGATCGTAGCTCTTCTTACAAACTTGTTGACCACAGCTAGGAGGACCTTAAGTCCTGTAACCGTGCCAGGTATGATCCTCTGGGCACTTCCCGGCTGTTCATAGAACTGGAGCCAGTCATCCTCGTGCAGATAGTCTTCGTCCTCCATATTGATGCCTTCTTTGGTTTCTTCATAATTGATCTTATTAGCCACAGCAAATTCCTCGAAAGTAGCCTCATATTTCCTAGTGCCTATCATCCAAACTATCCTCTGTTCCTCCCAAACAATCCGATGGTAGCATAGAACTGACGGATGGCAGTAGCATTCCATGGGCACTTATGCTCCACAAAGTCATATAGCCCAATCTCTTTGAAAATCTGAACTAGAGGAGCCATGATGGGCTAGTTCACGACGTAAGCCCACTCAACCCACTTGTGCTCGAAAATATTCTTGTTAACCCGATGTCCGTAGAACGCATCATGCTGGATCATCGTGTGGAAATGAGGAGTAGTGGCATCGTTCTCACGGTTATAGGCGTAGATTGTCCTAGCCTTTGTGTAGTCATTTGACGTCCAGTTCTTCTTGTGTCCCTGGTACGCGTGGATGTTTATCTCATCGTCCTCACTCTCAATGTCCATAGCCACATGTTCGGAGCCGCCAAAGTGAGAAGATTGTTCTATTTCTGAATCTCCGAGCGAGGGTACCCAATCTGCATCTTAAGTGTCGCTATTACTCGACATCTGAGCCCTTTTGGGCCGCTTCGCCAATTTCTTCTTATGAGTCCAGACGAAGACATTCCCTTGAAAGCCTCGGCCGCTAGAAGATGGGCAAGATATACAACAAATAAGATACCAAGAGAATTGAAGGCATGAATTGAATCAAGAGAATCAGCAAGCCCTAGCTCTGCTGTTGCTGGCGGTCAGACTGGAACTGGGGTCGGTCAGACCGGCGCAGCCCCCAGAGTTAGGGTTTGAGGAAATTTCTAAGATTTAGCTGAATCTAGAGGGCAATGTGAGTTGATAATCAAGGGTAAGCATTAAGAGCATCAAGAAAAGGTATCAATTTGAGGTTTTGAACAGATTTACACTAGATTCACCAAATTTGCCCGAAATCCCGAAAAAGAGGAAACTTTTGAGAAAAAGGAGAAGAATCCGAGAAGAATACCTAGAAGACATGATTTGGAGGAGTTCTTGACCTTCAGTTTGTCCGTGCTTTGCTTCGGTTTGATCGGAGAAGAAAGCCCCAAAAAATTTAGGGCGCACGTGAGAGAGACAGGAGTGAGGTTAGGGAGAGAAAGTGACAGAGACTCTGGTTGAGTATTTGCAGTCAGACTGCAGGCAAGAGGCCGGTCAGACCGCTGGAAGATGGGATTTTGAAGCACTCTCTGGAGATAATTTCGGTCAGACCGCGAATGGATGTCAGTCAGACCGCTGGAAGGGCTGAAAATTGAGAAATTTATTTGATCGATGCTCATTTGAGATTCTAGTATAAGGTATGAGAGATATAAGATAAGTATAAGTATAATATAGACAATATTGCCAAGGAGAAGTATCCAGATTGCAAATCAACATGTATTTAGCTAATTTCACTAAATTGCCGATAAAAGAACCTAAAAATTCCCTAAAATGAGAAGTTCAAGCAATCAAGTGACAATTTTAGCACAACCAATATGAGTTCAACATTTCAAGCCACATTTGATATATCAATGACGTTAAGCTCATTTCGAAGTTTACAAAAACGGCTTTCATCTAAGAGCTTAGTGAATATATCCGTTAATTGATCTTCGGTCCTTACATTATCCACCAACACATCACCTTTACTAACATGATCTCTAAGAAAGTGATGTCAGATATCTATATGCTTGGTCCGAGAGTGTTGAACTGGATTTGTGGCTATTTTCACCGCACTCTCATTATCACACAAAAGAGGCACTTTTTCAAATTTGATTCCATAATCCAACAAGGTTTGCCTCATCCAAAGTAATTGTGCACAACAACTACCCGCGGAAACATATTCCGCTTCGGCAGTTGATAGAGCTACTGAGTTTTGTTTCTTTGAGGACCAAGAGACTAAAGATCGTCCTAATAGTTGACAACTGCCTGAGGTGCTTTTTCTATCCACTTTACAACCCGCATAGTCGGAATCAGAATATCCAATTAATTCAACTTTAGCACCTTTTGGATACCACAACCCTATACTAGATGAATATTTTAGATACCTCAAAATGCGCTTAACGGCCATTAAATGACTTTCTTTAGGAGAGTCTTGAAATCTTGCACACATACATACGCTAAACATGATATCGGGCCTTGAAGCAGTAAGATACAGTAGACTACCAATCATAGATCTATAAAGCTTTGAGTCTACCGGTTTACCTCCTTTGTCAAAATCAAGATGACCATTCGTGGCCATTGGTATCTTGATTGGCTTCGCTTCTTCAAGTCCGAATTTCTTGAGCAAGTCCTTCACATATTTGCTTTGACTGATGAAGGTTCCTTCCTTGAGTTGTTTAACTTATAGTCCGAGGAAGAAACTTAATTCACCTATCAAGGACATCTCAAATTCCCTGGACATCATGTTACCAAATTCCTCGCAAAAGACTTGGTTAGTAGATCCAAATATGATGTCATCAACATAAATTTGACATACAAACAAATCATTTCCAATTTTCTTAGTAAATAAAGTAGTATCAACTTTCCCAATTTTAAAGCCTTTTGAAATTAAGAAATCTCTAAGTCTTTCATACCAAGCACGAGGTGCTTGTTTAAGACCATAAAGTGCCTTGGAGAGTTTATAAATATGGTTTGGTTTTGTAGGATCTTCAAAACTAGGCGGTTGTTTGAAAAATACTAATTCATTAATTTTACCATTTAAAATTCACTTTTGACATCCATTTGATAAAGTCTAATATTATGAGATGAAGCAAAAGCAAGCAAAATTCTAATAGCCTCAAGTCTAGCTACGGGAGCAAAGGTTTCACCGAAGTTCAAACCTTCGACTTGAGTATATCCTTGAGCGACCAATCTTGCTTTGTTCCTTACTACCACTCCGTTTTCATCTTGTTTGTTTTTAAAAATCCATTTGGTTCTGATGACGTTGTGTTCATCCGGATTTGGTTCTTCGACCAACTCCCAAACATTGTTGCGGGTGAAGTTGTTTAATTCCTCATGCATAGCATTCACCCAATCTGGATCTTTTAGAGCTTCATTTACATGTGTGGGCTCAAAAGAGGAAACAAAAGAGAAATTTTTGCAAAATGAAGCAAGATGAGAGCGAGTTTGAACACCCTTACGCAAGTCACCAACAATTTGATCGACGGGGTGATCCTTAGTAATTGAGTGATGAATTCTTGGATGATCAACCGGGTCTTGTGAAGTAGAGGTAGATGTTCCTTCCGATTGTTGTTGAGGCGAATCTTCCACATTAACCACTTCAACTACTTGATCTTCATGTTGAGGTGTTGAAGAGGAGGAGATACCTTGAGTGGATGGATCTTCATCTTGATCACTTTCTTCTTTCGGCTTGATATCCCCAATGGACATGTTCTTCATCTCCACCCTTAAACCTTCATTTCCTACATCATCCAAGTTGTCTTTCTCTTCTTGAGAGCCGTTAGTCTCATCAAATTCTACGTCATGCGTCTCTTCAACCAAACCGGAGTTTTGGTTGTAGACACGATATGCTTTGCTATTTGATGAGTATCCTAATAAAAATCCTACATCACATTTACTTTGAAATTTAGATAAATGTGTATCTTTTCATAAAATGTAACACTTACATCCAAACACTCAGAAGTAGGAAATGTTTGGTTTCCTTCCGATGAGAAGCTCGTATGGAGTTTTCTTTAATAGCCGATGACAATAAAGTCGATTCGATGCAAGGCAAGCGGTGTTGATCGCTTCGGCCCAAAAGGTGTCCGAAACATTGTACTCCCAAAACATGGATCTTGCCATATCTATCAATGTCCGGTTCTTTCATTCGACTACCCCATTTTGCTCCAATGTATACTTGGCCGAAAACTCGTGTTTGATGCCCTTATCGTCACACAAGTTTTCAACCTTGGTATTCTTGAATTCGGAGCCATTGTAACTTCTCACTTTCTTCATCTTGAATTCAAATTCATTTTCAGTCCTTTGTGCAAAACTTTTGAAAGTGTTAAATACAATTGACTTGTCATGTAAAAAGAATATCCATGTGAATCTAGAAAAATCATCTACAATGACAAGACAATAACTACTACCACCAATGCTAACATAAGTAGTTGGACCAATTAAATCCATATGCAATAACTCGAGTGGACTAGAAATTGACATTGTGCTTTTGGTTGGATGTGAATTTGCAACTTGTTTTCCAACTTGGCAAGCACTACATAATTTATCTTTTTCAAACTTTACATCTTTTAAGCCAACAACTAAATCATGTTTAACTAATCTATTTAGTTGTTTCATTCCAACATGTCCAAGCCTTCTATGCCATAGCCAAACCTTTAGATGTTTTAGAGAACAAACATGTACCAAGATTTGCATCATTTGAATTGAAATCAACTAAATAGAGGTTGCCATGTCTAAAACCTTTGAAGATCAACTTATTTTCATCTATACTAGTGATAAGCACATTTTTTGGAGAAAATGCATATATAAATCCTAGATCACAAAGTTGAGCTACGGATAAGAGATTAAAATTAAGAGATTCAACAGGCAATACATTAGAGATGGAGAGGTCGTTTGAGATGGCAATTTTACCTAAACCTTTTACCTTTCCTTTGCTATTATCTCCAAATGTGATTTTGTCATATTCCGCACCTTCGTTATTGAGAGAGGAGAACATATTGTGATTGCCGGTCATATGTTGAGTGCATCTACTATCGAGCACCCAATGTCGTCCTCCGGCCTTGTAGTTTATCTACAAAACAAAATCAGGTCCTTTTAGGTACCCAAATCTTTTTGGGTCCTTGGAGGTTAGTTACCAAGGATTTTGGAACCCAAATGGTTTTCTTTTTGGCACCAATTATAGGGGTTCCAATAAATTTGGCTTTAACATCACCATTATTCATTTTCTTCAAAACATAGCAAGAGTTGAATATAAGAGATGAGTTATTTTTGCTAGCATGACAATTTTTCTCAATATGACCTAAACTTTTGCATTTGTTGCAATACCCTTTTTCTTTTACAAATATGGTTTTAGTTGGAAGAAATGCATGTTTGCCCCTTTTAGGTATATAACCTAGTCCTTCTTTCCTTAATGAGAACCTTTGACTATCTAGTAGATGTCTTAATTTTGATTCCCCTACATAACATCTAGCTAGATCATTTGTTAGTTTTTCAATTTTGTCCCTAAGTTCATTGTTCTCAAGACTAAGCACATGATCATCAACTTTTGGACTAGAAGGTAATTCAATTAAATCCTCACAAGATGTAGACATGCTAGAAGTAGATATCATAGGCAAGTCATTTAAAATATTGCAAGTAATGCCTATGTTATTACCCGTTTTGTTGACTTTATGAGCAATTAACGAGTCATGAGCTTCCTTAAGCACCTCATGAGTTTCTTTGAGACTCTCATGAGATGTTTTTAGCTCCTCATAGGAATTTTGAAGAGTTTTGTATCTCTTCTTCAATTCCTTGAATTTCTCCTTTTCTTTGCTCATATAGTCATCAAAACCGGTGATCATCTCAACTAAGTCATCATAAGAGTATTCATCTTCGTCACATGATACCTTAGATTCTCCTTTAGTCATGAGGCAATGAGGAGTGGAGAATAGAGATGGAGCTTTCTTGATAGCCACTCCGGTGAGTCCTTTAGGAGATGCTTCATCTTCATCTTCGGAATCGGAACTTGAAGCATCCGAATCCCATTCAATGAAGCAAGTTTGTCCGTCCTTCTTCTTCTTGTAATATTTCTTGAAGACCTTCTTCTTGCTTTCTCCTTCCTTTTCGTACTTCTTCTTCTTCACCGATTTTTCTTCTTCCTTGTTTTTGCATTTTGCGGAGATATGGCCCTTTTCACCGCAATCAAAACATCTTCTTTCTTCAAATGGGTTCTTTTTCAACGATTGTCCTTTCTTGAAAGATTTTCCTTGATATTTCTTTTTCATGAACCGCTTGAACCTTCTAACGAAGAGAGCCATTTCCCTTTCTTCTTCATTAGCTTCCCTCTTGGAGGCTTGAGCTTTGAGTGCTATATTCTTCTTCTTGGAGTCGGAAGCCTCATCTTGCACCTCTTCTTGTGATTTCTTAAATATGTCATGAATGAGAATTTCACTCAAGACCTCCAAAGGAGTCACACTCTTCAAATTAGATCGCACAAGTAAGGTCACAATAGTGTCATATTTTGAAGGTAAGACTCTAAGAAATTTATGACAGAACTCCACATTTGTGACATCCATACCAAGCCCTTTTAGCTCATTTACTATATTATTTAATCGGTTGAACATCTCCGAGACATCCTCATTGGGTAACATAGCAAATTTTTCAAATTGTCCCTTATGGATGAATAATTTAGCATCCTTGTCCATTGAGGTTCTTTCATGAATATCCATAAGGTTTCTCCAAATATCATGAGCCATTTCAAGTTTACAAATTCTGTTAAATTCACCTAGATTTAGAGCACTATAAAGAACATTCATGGCTTGAGCATTTGCTAGAGCATTTTCTCTATCTAGGTTAGTCAAGTCTTCATCATCTAGAATTGTGAAACCCTCATCCACCACTTTCCAAATTTTTCCACCCATGGCTTTAAGATAGACCATCATTCTAGTTTTCCAATAGGTATAGTTTGATCCATCAAAGAGTGGTGGTTTGCCAATATTAATCCGACCCTCACTAGCCATTTTTATCCTACTCCGGGATGGTTAAATCCTCTAAATATGGAGTCCTTGCTCTAATACCAATTGAAAAGGATCTAGGATATCGACTCGAGGGGGGTGAATAGGCGATATTAGCAAATCTAGGACTAATCAAGCAATTACCAACAATTAAGAGCAAATAGCTAAAAACAAGATGAATATCAAGCAACTTGACACAAGGATATAACCCGTGGTCTCGGTGATTTGCCGATCACCCCTAATCCACGTTGAGGCAAACTCAAATCTCTAACCGCTCCTCTATCTAGTCGACTTCATCTCAAGAAGTGACCTAGATCTCGAGCCGGATTAGTATGATGAGTTATCCAAACCTCGATTCCACTAGTGATGCACTTTGCCGCTCCGGCAAGGCGTGCTCAACCTCTTCACAAGTCGTTTTGAGGCTTCTTCACAATCTCCCTTGAAGAGCTCTCCAAAACCTTCCACCTAGCCATCTAGGAGCCGGCAAACTCCAAGAGTAACAAGCCGGTGATGATCCCTTAATGCTCTTCTAGTGCCACAAGATTGATTTAGTGAACTAAATGCAATGCACTAGAAGATCTTAATTGCACACTCTCTCAAATTCAAGAAATTTAACACTAGAGTGTATGAAACGTGTTTAAGCTCTTAAGAATGAAGTCAATGTTCACACATATGCCAAAAAGCTGTCTAACAGGGCCATGCAAGGGAGAATATATACTCCCCTCAATAAATATAGCCGTTACAAGCCATTGGAGGAAAAAGATCACCTGGCGGTCAGACCGCAAGTATTCGCCCGGTCAGACCACTGCAATTACAACGGCATTAAACAGGCGCAATAAATGCTCATCTACCCGTGTCAGGCACTCTCATGGTCAGACCGGAGCCAACGGCGGTCAGACCGTGAACCCATCCAGAAGCAACATCGTTTCTGGACACAATTTACGGTCAGGCCAAAAACCCCGGTCAGACTAGCTAGACGGTCAGACCGCAATACAAAATCTCGATCAGACCGGTTTAGCGGTCACACCGGACCAACTGACGGTCAGACCGACTAACACACTAAGTTTCACAAAATATGATCATGAAGCTCCAGGAGTCTAACCCAATGTTTAACCACGGACAGACCGACCATTTTAGGAAATAAAAACAATTCACCACAACTGTCGGTCAGTCCGAAACAACCCTCGGTCAGACCGGCTAACACGGTCAGACCGACAGAGACTGAACTTTGCTGATTTGAGTGGATAAAAGAATTTTCAAAAGATATAACCTTCTAGTATGCAATGCAAGTTTTTTTATGACTTGTGGCACACAGATGAACTATTTATTGATACACCACATGCTCCTCTTAATAGTACGGCAACTATCCTACAATCTGGTCAAAATCCTTCTCTAATCACCTCAGACCGGTAAAAAAGGAAAAGAGTCATATTCTGTACCTTTGCCTCTTTGCTCAATATCCTTTCTTCATCATTTAGTTCTTTCTTTGCCTTTCATTATCCTGTCTTTTGATTTTTTTTTTCCTTGACACAACTTAACAGGTATCGTTAGTTCAATATTTGTAATTGTCATTAATTACCAAAACACCCTTTAGGGGCCTAGAAGCTACACCCGTCCCCAGGTCCTCGACAGGGGTCTCCCATCTCTGGGTCCTTGGGTCCCAGACAAGGGCCCCCATCCCCAGCTCCCGGACAGGACCCCATCCCCGGGTCCCAGACAAGCACCCTCCCGTCCCCGGGCAGTCCTCCGGGGCTAGGGCCTCACCTTCTCCAAGTCCTGGATAGAGCTCCTTGTCCCCGAGTCCCGGACAGGGGCCTCCCGTCCCCCGGCAATCCTTCGAGACTAGGGCCTCGCCTTCCATGGATGTCTCCTTGGGACTGGGCTCTCCCTTCCCCGTATGTCCCACCGGGATGGGGGGGCCTCCCTTCCCCGAGACCGGGATAGGGCCCTCCCATCGCTAGGCCCAGGACAGGGGGCACTGAAGTTGATGCAATCACGTGTCCAAGATCCGCGCTTCATGCCCTGTAAAAAGTCCGCAACGCCCTCGATCTGACGGTCGCAGTTTGGGTAGTTTGGTATTTTCGTCTTTTGGGGTCTATATATACCCTTGTACGCCCTCATTTGCACTCAATACACCAAAAGCAATAGGCGTGCTTAGGAGCCCTCTCCCCGGGAGAGAGCCTCCCCAGTGGACTCACGTCGGGAGCACGTCGACAGGACTAAGGTCTCCCCTAAGGCCCAAACCTGTATAAACCCTCCATGTCAATCTCTATGATTACCCAACACGAGGTGACCCATCACACGGTCAGCTCGTGTTGTCCTACACGTGTTCCACATCATAAAACCTACCGAGGTGTTCGTAATACCCCAACAGATGGGTCTGACCCATCCTTCTTATATTTGATAGCACTCAGCATCCCCTATTTCTATCATGTATTATGCACACACACTCATGATCATTCACGACCTCATTCTTCAGTTTCTTCAAAAATCACAGCCAACTGCTATAGCTCTCCCCCTCAACAATTGCATACGCTATTGGTTACAGTTCATCATTGGCGTCGGTTGCTATAGAGGTCAATAAGATGCCCTCACACTTCCTTCCGTATAAAAAGGTGCCATCGATACAGAGCACTGGTCTCATATACTAAAATGACTCAATGCACTGCTGAAATGCCCAGAATAATCATTTCAGCACCATGCACTCAGGTATGGAAATACCATCTAAGTTAAGAGTCGGGGTGTCCATGATTTCAAAGGCAGTGCTTAGATTAGCCTGAGCAATCTACTGGAGTAGTCTCAATAAGTTGTACACCTCCACTAATGTTCCTAACAACTCCTCTAGCATCTTCTGTTTCTTCATCCATGCCTTCTCGTAGTTTATTTTGCAACCATATGATCGCACCCGCGCAATTGCACGTAGACGTGAAGGAATAAACCGCAAGTGAATAGTTGAACGTTGAGCACTTGAGGGTCAAATTCCACGAGGAACAAGCGTATTCGTCTTTTAGGTTAATGGATCACTAATTAAGTCTAAATGATTTGGGGGTTTTGTGACCTACAACTAAATCTATCAATCTAGAGTTTATAAAGCAGTAAGGAAAACCTAGAGTTTTGGGAGTTCCATAACCATCCAGTGTAATTATATCCAAGGTCCGAGAATTGTAAGTTAATTTCAATTGTTTTCCAAGACAGATTAAGTTACTAGTACGGTCGTTAGTACAATGGTCAAAGGATTGCTTCCACTGTTATGTTTGGTGAGAGCCTCTCTCCTATTCAGGATCCCGCATCAAAGCGCTAAGGACTCAAGAACTCCCCTAGATTTTGCTAAGGCTCAACTATTATGTTTGTTGCCGAAACGAGAATTTAGGGTTTGGAGGAAGAAAACATCAAGAATAACTTCAAAACTTGAGATCAAGACCAAGGAAGAATCACACATTCCTGATTAGGTCACCCCTAACCCTAGAAGTGAACTACCGGCAAAAAACCATAAAATGCAAAAATAATAAGGAATAAAAGAAAACTTACTTGATTGCATCAAAATTAAGTCTGTTCTTTGCCGGCTTACAAACGCAAGAAAAATAGAGAAGGGAGCTCTTCTAAGAAAACTAAACTAAAACCCTAAAAAAATAGCATGTAAAAGAGATGTTTAATTGATCCAAAAGCTTCTCTATTTATAATACATGGGTTAATGTGCCCAAAAATAACTATTTGACGTGCAGGCGATGAAGTCTGGCTTCAAACAACATGAAAACAGACAAATCTGAGTCAAAACCGACTAGATTCGACCAAAATCGACCACTAAAACCTCTGAAACTAAGCCAAGCATGGCCAGGAGCACGTGGCATGCTCCTGGCCAAACACGTGTCATGCCCATGATTGTGTTCCTCTCGGCGAAATAATCGACCA
The DNA here is from genome assembly GCA_019359835.1 of Pharus latifolius. Classification (NCBI taxonomy): domain Eukaryota; kingdom Viridiplantae; phylum Streptophyta; class Magnoliopsida; order Poales; family Poaceae; genus Pharus; species Pharus latifolius. The sequence goes on along the minus strand of CM033326.1, from coordinate 32,185,646 downwards.
AGCGATAGTCGTGATCGATCGGGACTTTTTTTGATCAGAAGTGTTTGTGTTCGATCAGGACTCTTTTCAACAAGAAGTGTTTGCGTTCGATCAGGACGCTTTTCGACCATGTGTTCGTGTTTGATAGGGACTTGTTTCGAGCAAGTGTCTTTGTGTTCGATCACAGCTCCTTTTCTTCCAATCGTGTTCGATTGAGTCTCCTTATCGCCTAAGTGTGTTCGACCAGGTTATTTTGTCCGAGAAATATTCGATCAGGGTTCTTTTTATCTAGTTTTAGTATTCCTTGTTGAAATTGGTCCAAACGAAGTCGAAATTCCCTCAAATTTGGTAGGTTTGGTTCCTGAAACATGGCAAACACACCCGAGAAAGAGATTTGTAAAAATAATATAAAAATATGCATAAAATATCACATCAAAGGAGTTCTTAGTATGTTTTTGCATGTTTTCAATAGCAAACTTAGGGTAAAAATACTACCAATTTAGCACTTATCACCGTGCTTTTCTGCCACATGTGCAAGGATTTTCTTGGGTGGCATCATTGTATTCTCTTTAACAATTGAGAGGATAAGACTAGAAATAAAAGCAGACATAATATTTGTATGTTGTGGTAACATGCCCTCCACTAGACATCTATGGTCTGCCACTCTGGTAACACAAAAGAAAAACTCATCCTTCGGCTGGCAAACTGATATGATTCAAGGACGAGACCAGGTTTTGATCTAGCCTTGATCAGATACTAACTTGCTCCGATTGAGATTTAGATGGCTTCGTCTATATTCGACCAGATGCTAATATACGGAATACGGGATCTTACTCAGAATTACTGAAACCCAAGTTGATCAAAAATACAGTTAAAAAGGTAGCACAACTTTTAACTGAAAAGAGGGATATTGTACAGGTCAAACGTTAGGACGCACTCACCTACATCGATGAACTATGTATCTAAGACTTAAACAAGTTCGATACTAAACTCGATCTGTTACAAAGTATTTATAGTCTGATCGTATGAATACGTATCAGACTCGACAACCGACTAACCTAGACGTATTAGACTCAATTATATAGATATTGATCGGAATACAATCAGACCAGACGAAGAGATTGAATCCAAGACATATTCGACCTGACATATTCAACCAGATAGTTCGAATCCTTTATGAATTTGACCTGCGACCTGAAGATCCTCCCCGATCATGACTCCCCTGTTGAGAAGGAGCCAACACCCATTGGCGACCACTTGATCAAAACTGGAGATGTGGAAATTGGGATTGACCATCTTCTCAAGTGTACCACTTTGCTGCACGTGCTCGTTGATCTTTCCGTCCGATTCGAAAAGACTCTCGTGTGCCGCTGCGGATGGTCGTCACCTTCTTCTCCAATATCATGTCATCATGGAGAGGTTCATCTTGTTGATAGACCAAGTCTTCAACAGATGGTACTATGGTATTGAGCTCATCATCCAGTATCGAAGGCTCGAAGAGTTTGAGGTGCTCAACATTGACAACTAAGTAAATATCCATGTACGGAGGTAACTCGAGCTGACAAGCATTGGTACCAATTTTTCGCAAAATCCAAAAAGGACCATAACGGATAGGTTTGAGCTTTTTACCTTCACCTTTAAGTCTCTCCCTACTCAAAGGTAGTAGACCATATCACCTTCATGGAATTGAGCGTCAACTCGGTGCCGATCATGTCGCGCTTTGTACTTGAGTTGAGCTTTCAGCAAATTTTGTTCAACCTCACCATGGAGCCGTTGAATACCTTCCAGGAACTTTTGTGCTCGATCCTGATCAGATGCTTCCTTGTTGTTATGCGTTGAGGTAGGGATCACAAACTCCATGTCGAATGGACTCTGTGGTAGAAATCTCAAACATACCTCAAAGGGCAACTTTCCTGCCGAACCATGTACTGCTCGATTAAAAGCAAACTGTAGGTACGGTATGCTTTCATCCCAGTTCTTCGGATGCTTAGAGTTAAAGCCCCTCAAGAGATGAACAACTGTTCGATTTACCACCTCTGTTTGACCATCAATCTGAGGATGAAATGTAGTACTCCTCTTCAACTTTGTGTCCATCATCATCCAAAGCGATCGCCAAAAGTGACTAAGGAACCGGATATCACGATCAGACACAATAGAATTTAGCAGTCCAAAATGTGTCCAAACGTGCTGAAACAATACCCAAGCCGCTTTATCTCCCGTGATAGTCTTTCAACAAGGTATGAGAATTATCATTTTGGAGAATCGATCAACGACCACAAAGAGAGTCATTGCCACGTCGGGTCTTAGGAAACCCTCCCAAGAAATCCATGGATATGCTTTCCCATGGTCGTGATGAAACTGGCAAAGGAGTGTACAAACCTTACTTTTGGTTTGCTAGTTTCGAAATGCTGCAAAGACCACAGCCTCGAACAAAGCTAGCTACATCCTACTACATTTGCGGCCATAACACATGTCGATGAAGATTTTGCAAAGTCTTCATAACCCCAAAATGACTAGCGACCTTCGATGTATGCACTTCTCACAACCATTGAATTCAAGGTGCTCTACGAGGTATACAAAGTAAACTGCCCTTGTACAAGAGTCCTTCTCGTCGAAAAAACTCTGTAGGTTTCCCTGTTTCAAGCTCAGCCAATCCTGATAAAAAATCAGGATCTTCACTGTACATTGTGGCATAGTCATCATGACATGAGGGCTTGATCTGCATAAACGTTGATAAGCAGAGGGTTGTAACTGGTGGTTGTAACAACATGTCAGCCAGTTTATTGTGTCCGCCCTTCTTGTACTTAATCACCAGATTAAACTGCTACAGATACAACATCCACTTCATATGTTGAGCTTGTTGTAGTTTCGATTGAGTTTGCAAATATTGCAAAGGTTGGTGGTAGGTGTGGACAACAATCTCTTTACCCAAAAGGTAACACCGATAATGTTTTACGGGCTGATGCAGTGCACACAACTCCTTGTCGTAGGTCAGATAGTTCTTCTGAGCTCCCTAGAATTACTCAGAGTGATATGCAACTGGTCGACCTTCTTGCATGAGCACTGCGCCCATTGCATAACATGAGACATCAGTTTCTAGCTCAAATGGCTTCTGGAGATTCGGTAAAGCTAGGATAGGTGTTTCACTGATCTTCTTCTTCAACAAGAGAAACGTGCCCTCATGCTTCCCTGTCCACTCGAACTTCTGGTTGATCCTGGTTAATGCATGCAACGGAGAAGCCACAATTGAGAAGTGTCGTATGAACTTCCAAGGTATTGGCATGCTCCTACAAAACTACGCACTTCCGTAATGGTTCGCAGTCGAGACCACTCTCGAATCACTTTTACCTTATCGGGGTCGATTTGCAACATACCCTTACCAACCATGAATCCTAGGTAAAGTAGAATTTGCTGGCCGAACATGCACTTTTTATGGTTAAGGTGAAGTCGATGTTGCCGAAGTTTTTCGAGCACCCTTTCCACATGAACTAGGTGCTCGTCCCATGAACGACTATAGACCAGTACGTCGTTGAGGTAAACGATCACAAAGTCGTTGATGAACTATCGTAATATGTCATTCATGAGACGCATGAATATAGCCGGGGCGTTGCAGAGCCCAAACGGCATGACCAGCCATTCGAACAGACCTTGTCGCATTTTGAACGTGGTTTTCGAAGTATCCTTCTCTCAGATGCTGACTTGATGATCCAACTTCAAGAAGATAGCAGCATGCTTCAGTTGGTCTAATAGGTTGTCAATACGAGGAAGAGGGTACCAGTTCTTGATGGTGATCTTGTTCAATGCTCGGTAGACAATGCACATACACCAAGTCCCATCTTTCTTTGGTACTAATACCACAGGAGATCTACAAGATGAACTACTTGATCGAATGACACCATCATTCAACAGCTCACCAAGTTGTCTTTTAATCTCTTCGTTCTCTAATACTGACTTGCGATACGTACTTAGATTGGGAAGTGTCACATCAGACACGAACTGAATTTCGTGCTTGACTGGACGTTTCGATGGACGACCCTGGGTACTTTCGAACATATACTGTATTTCTCCAGCAGTCCTGACAAATGACCAGAATCTTCTCGGGAGGCCAACGACAGCACTACTCAAGTACTATCACTTTGACCAATTGGTCGAATCATAACAGGCACGTATTTGTGATATGCATTGATGATTCTTTTGGTCTGATTTGCGGTAATCAAGTTGAAAGTGTTGACGTGGACGTCTCTGCTGATCACGAACTTAACTCCGTCTTTAGTGAGCTCATACTCTTACACTTGTTGATGGAGTGAGCGTCTCAATCATACAAGAATGAACTCCCAAATATCACCTGACAAATATCGATAGGAACAACATCGCATTGAACTTCATCGATATATCCAACAAAGATCACAAATTTTAACACACACTGACTCGTAATCGTTGGTTCACGTCAGATGTAAACCAACCCAATGGATACGGTCACGGGTATGTGGTCGTCTTCAAACCAAGTCATTGAACCAGTCCAGCGGAAACCAAATTTTTTTGACTTCTGGGATCGAATATTGCCGCGACCATTTCGTGCTTCACCTGGATGTTGATAGTGAACAACGCCTCCGTTGAGTGATGGTCGTTAGGTGAATCCGAACCTTTCTTCTTCGGCATTGCCATCAAAGACAAGGTTGTATCCGCCTCATCAACCGAATTCACTAGGACAACTCCTTCATGTGGAGCCATAGTAGCTGTAGCTATTCTCTTCCCTGGCTCATTTCTCTTTGGTCGAAGCTCAGGATGGAGCTTATATACTTATCCTTTGTATGCCCAGCAACATGACAATGATCACAAGAGATGCTCGTACTAGACTTCGGAGTACTCTTCTTCGGACTCAACTTTCCTTTTGACAAGGTCGAATTATCTTTCTTGTCGTTGTGGGATTTATTTTTCTTTTCGATCGTCATAGCAGTCGTGCTCGCGGTCGTGATATCCTGGACACCAAATAGGCTTAGCTCAGCACTGATCGATTTCTAAAGGCCAGACGTATATTTTCGGAAAACTTGAGGATCAGATAGACGGATTGATCGCGTCGTTAGTATAATCTATGCCAACAATCCCAACTCTCCTCCAGATACCCCATTGGGTAGAACTCTTCCGTAGAAGTCATTTGAACTGACCCTACGCAAAGTCGTCAGCTTCACCACTGGTGACAAGGGCCTTCCACCATGTCTTGGCATGGTCCTTCATCTTCAAAGGTGCGAACTTCACCTTTTGAGTGCTACTAAACCCACGTAGGTCAAAGTATGTCACAAACTGGTCGATCCAAGAATCTAGTTTCTTGGCATCGATTACCCCATCGTATATGGGTATATCAACCTTAGCTTCGACCTTGAAAGATCCGATAACTAAGGAGGTGTTGGCAAGGTTGTCGGCCTTATGGTCGTCTTCATCTTCATCTTCATCTTCGTCTGGCTTGCGCAAGTCTTCACCAACCTTCATGCACTTAACCTTGCCTTTTGAAGCATCAACTTCAGAAGGTACAGCCATGGCCTACTGCTTAATCAAAGCAAGCACAGTATCCATGTCGGCGGAGAGCTTAGCCACTTGTTCGGTTAGGTTAGGTTGAACAGAGGTATCGTCGACATCTTTAGAGACGTGACTGTAGGTACCATCGATTGTTCACCTTAAGCTGCAAGAGTTTCTTGCGGAGTTTTCCCGGAAGTTTTGTAATCCTGGCAAGTATTCACCATACACAGGACAGGATAGTTGCTCTGATACCAACTTGATCTGATTCAAGGACAAGACCAGGTTTTGATCTAGCCTTGATATGATACTAACTTTCTCCGATTGAGATTTAGACGGCTTCATCTATATTCAACCAGATGCTAATAAGCGGAATACGGGATCTTACTCGGAATTCTTGAAACCCAAGTTGATCAAAAACACAGTTCAAAAGATAGCACAACTCTTTATTGAAAAGAGGGATCTTGTACACGTCGAGCGTTAGGACACACTCGCCTACATCGATGAACTATGTATCTAAGACTTAAACAAGTTCGATACTAAACTCGATTTGTTACAAAGTACTTATAGTCCGATTGTATGAATACGTATTAGACTCGACAACCGACTAACCTAGACATATTAGACTCGGTTATATAGATATTGATTGGAATAAAATCCAATCATACGAAGAGATCGAATCCAACACGTATTTGACCTGGCGTATTCGACTAGACAATTCGATCCTTTATGAATTCAACCTGCGACTTGAAGATCCTCCCGAATCACAAACACGGATGTACCATAGGCAATTATCAATTAGGCACTTGACAGCCCACAAGTTAGTATTTTACTTGGCCATCCAAAAATGCTTGTTAAGTGAAACGGCCCATGCAGTGATGGCTTTCTTCACATCCTTTTGGTCCCGAATAGTTGCGCAAACTGTACATTCTGCATATTAAAAGACCATTTCGAGTTCAAATCTCTGGGAACCACAGCTAAGCTCAGCGATGATGGATTAATCCACTCACTCAGAGGGCCATTCTCATCTGTCGGTTCCTGAAGCGATTCATACATATCGGATGGATCAGTGTACTCCTCCTCATAGAAATTCTCATCTAACTCAGGTAGATTATCGGCTAGGTCTTCCTGTCAGTTAGAATAACAGATTTGAGGTAGGGAAAACATTGCTATGTTTGAGGCACTGGTGTCAATGGTTTTAATGGCTCTACTATTGCTAGGCCCAGCAGTAGTTTTGGCCCTCATACTACAACCAACACCTACGGTACTACTTCCCTCTACAATTGAACTGCTACCTTCCGAACTCACTACAACAGATAATTGCACATAAAGTATGAACACTCTTATTCCATTATCGGGGTCCTTCAATATCATCAGAAATGAACCCATGACTTGTCACCTTTTAACCACCTAAGAACCAAGCCATTTCCTCCAGAAGAAAGACCTCCAGCCAAACATCGCGTCTTGTAGGATTCAGTTGAAACAATCTACCACCCATATTTCTAAGTTCTTGAAAGACATTGATAGTGGAACAAATATATGGCCATAAACATAGGCACAATCACTCAAATCATCACCATACGGTCCATCACGAATTATATCTATCTCTGTAGTAAACACAAACCCTATCAGCTTATTCGATAACCTACTTCATAAAAATATGTGAGTTATGGGTGGAGTTCCATAAAATGTGATTGACAAGAATTAATATATTGAACACATAAATTTATTCAAAAATAATAAAACTACCTGAAACAAGACATCTATGTGAAAATCTAGATGTTACATACATAACTAAACTAAACCTGTAATTTTGAACCCCACTGTAATGTGAAAATTTAAAATTTTCAAACTGCCATAAACCCTATGGTGATGCAAAACTTTAAATTTTACCAACTCCTGAAATAATCAAACCTTGAGTTATCAGTAGGGAGAAAAAGATCTGATATATTGTGACAAACAATTAGCGATTGACGATCCATTTGTGTCGATTTGTTTGTTTTTGCTCTCGGAATTGTAGTGCTTCAAATGGATCATCAATTAGAATTATGGATTAACAAATATCAATCTCCAAATAATCGGTAGATATATATAAGTCCAACTGATAATTCATTTGTGCCAATCATTTCATTTTGCTCTCAGAATTTTATTGTTTCAAACGGATTGTCAATCAAAGTTACAGATTACAGGATACATACACATGAATAATCAATAGATATAAGAAGATACGATATCTTGTGACAAACAAGTAGAGATAGACGATCTGTTTGTGTCAATATGTTCATTTTGCTCTCAGAATTTTACTATATCAAACGGATTGTCAATCAGAGTAACAAATTAAAAAACACCGACCCTCGAACAATCGATAAGTATAATGAGATCTGATATCTTATCACAAACAATTAGCGATTGACAATTGTTCGAGGGATTGACAATTCGTTTGTGTCGATCTGTTCGTTTTACTATCAGAATTATACTGTTTCAAACGGATTGTCAATCAGAGTTATGAATTAAAAGATATCAACTCCAGACAACGACTAAACTAAACTCGAAACACTCGTCTTAAGCCATAAACCCTAGATCTAGATCCATCACATGTTACTTGTCTACCTGTCCTCAACTCTAGGGTGATACAAAAATTTAAATTTTGTATCTATCCTAAACCCTAGGGTGATGCAAAAATTTAAATTTTTTTACAGTCTACATGTTCGAGAAATTTTACCTGTAAATACGATAAATCGACAGCAAAATCAACACAAGAATTCTCCCTCCCTCTCCCTTCTTTTCTCTTTTCCTTCCTCTCCCTTTCATTCTCTCTTCCTCTTTTCTTCCTCTCCCTTCCTTTTTCTCTCTCTCTCTGTTGTGGTTTTTTTTTTGTTGAATGGGTCCCAACAAAGCCGTTAGAACGACTTAAATAGCCGACTAGTGACTGAATTGAGCCCATCTGTCGAGACGTTTTCAGTAACTAGCTGGACTAGCAACTAAAACATGCGTGTGGTGGGCCCCACTTGTCAACACGTATTTTAGTTGTTGACCGAGCCAACAACTAAAATGTGTGCTTGCAAGGTATGAGTTAGCTAGCCACGTGTGCCACGTCTTCGATTGCTTGCCCAGTCTAACTGAACTGACGAATAAAGGCCATTTATTGCAATTTTTTTCTGAGGCTATTTTTGAAATTGTTTCTTTTAATGGGTTATTTTAAAAAAAAACTCACACATGTAAGACATCCAAAAGAAAATACAAAAATCAGGTAGCTCGTATCGGTCCATTGCTGTCATTTGAATTAAAAGAGGCTCCAAGCCTCCAAGTAGGTTCTACTCAGCAGAGATGAGGATATCTAGTTGATATTCTTGTTAGAAAATATCTAATCTAAGACCTATCTAAAACTTATTTAAAATTTGTGTGGAGTTTTGTCCAAAGAACTGGAAGTCCCATGCACTCAAATTCTAAGGCTTCATGGCTAGAAGCATGGCTTCATGGCTAGAAGCATGGTTGGAAATCACATGCACTCAAATTTTATACATCACCAGCTAAATAAGTTAAATCTTATCATACATGACTGATTAAGCAAAATTCCAAACAAATTTCAGCATGCCTAGGAGCACATATCGGCAAAAACAGACCAAATAACCTAAAAAAAATACAAGTAGAAGAAAATCCAAAAGCACCTTAGACCAGCCCATTGACAACATTTGAATAAAGTGTGCGCTACAAAAAAAAGCGGAACCACCAATGACATAAGATTTGGAAGTCAGTATTGCATAAAATGTCAGGAAGAAAAATTGACTCATTTTCTGTTCTTTGGCACTATGTAAGAATGCAATAGAAGCAATTTCCAGAGCAGCAAATTTCAACCTCCGAACCATCCAAAACTAATTGATATATCAAGTGAAACTCCACCAAGAATTTGAGAAACATCAACTGGTCAACCAGGTTATAAAGCACAATTTAATGTTATATTTGGTGACAAAATAAAAAATATTAGATGAGTAAATTTCATTGCTAGTCTCTACTATGATACCATAATTTCAAATTTATCTCTTTTTTTAATTTTGTATTTAAAGTCCCACATTACACTTACAAATTACAATTAAGTCTATATTTATTAAATTTCAAAAATGATACTAACAAAAAAAAATTAAAAATATATAAAAATTAAAAAAATAAGAAGAAAATAATATGAACATAACAGAACACGGCTAAATGATTGCCCATAAATAAAAATTTCATAAATTAAAATTTTGAAATGAATTATTTTCATTTTAATGGATATGTTTTGCATAGAAGTTCTTCACAATTTTTCCAATGTAAAAAATAATTAGAGAATTACAGTTTTTTATGTGTTTGTCGGTAGTTTGTTTATGTACTTTGAAGGTTTAAAATATTGATGAATGTATCTAATATTTAATTCTCCTTTGAATTTTCATATGTTTATTAGTTTTTAGTATTTATTGAAATATTTTCAATTAACACCACTTAAAAGAATTTAGTAGATACAGATTTATTACAATTATTGAAGATAATGTGGGATTTTCAATGCAAAATTAAAAATAAAATATTGCAATTCATTGTTGTGGTAGATGTGTTGTAGTAGAGGCCATTGTTGAAATTTACTACATTGGTTATAAGACAAACAAAAGTTTGAGAAATAGCACTTTGCATGCATGAAAACTGGGAAGTTTACAGCTATCTGAATAGGTTTCTCAATCAATCATTTTTTGAAGCAAACTGGCACTTATGGCAGAGATTTAGCATCAATGTCTATGAATTCATTGAAGTAGGTTGCAAACCATGCATAGTCAGTTCATCTTGATTTTAATCTGAAAATAAACTAAATAGGATGTAGAGCTTTTCGCTATAAAGATTCAACCATATTTCCATGTTACTTTACGATTGGTATCAAAAGTGAATAAGTATTTAATTGTAGTGACATACATATAGTGCTCAAACATTAAGACAAGTCCTACTGACAGATTAACAAATGCAATAGAGTCAAGTCAACCAAGGTCAATCGATCTGCAGCAGAGAAACGACGAACAAATATCACAAGGGAATTGAGACTTCCATTTTTAAAGGGTCATTTTGGAGTATTTCATTGTAATGTCACTGAAGTCACTCTAAAGAGCTAAGCTTATCACAATTCTACCCCCCAAAATTAACATACCCAGTTGATGTGCAGAACAATCAACAAACGAAATTAACCTAAACAACCAAAAATAACTTAACCAATATTATGAGATGATAAAAGTACAAATTATGCTTAACCAAAAATAACTTAACCAATAGTATGAGAATAGAAAAGTGCAAATTATGCCTCTATGAAAGGTGTTTAAACAATAAACTGGAGATGATAATGAAAAATAGATGTGAAAACCTTTAGTGCCAGATAACAACTATTTCATCAAATCAAATTAATTGAACCATCATGACGCAAAGGCCAATCCTACTACACTTCAATGCTGAATAAAAGCTGCTGCTTCAACTCAAAATGTCTCAGAAAAATAACACATTGTGAAATACTAAATCAGATCAGAATCCAAGCTTGGTGCGGCGCCAGTGCCTGCGCTTGGCATTGTACCTGAAAAGCCACCATTGAGAATAATTTCAATACCGCAAACAATAAAAGCACAAAAAACCTCAATTATATTCCACCACGAACGAGTGAACAACAGAGACAAAAGTTGCAATCTTTTAAGACAAGAAACCCAAGACACAGGGGATATCTACTCATAGACCAAGTTAGTAAAAACAATTAGCATAATTTTATTTTTCCCCCAAACATGCTCCAAGTTTGTTCAACAAGCAATTTGGACATAACAAATGTACATATTTTCAGTCAAACAAGCATGCACTTATCCAGTTTTCCAGTCTTCATTAACCTGAATTCAGTTAAATCTAAAAAGAACAAAAAACAAGGGCATCCCCCTCTCCATTGAAGTACTCTACCTCTATTCTTTTTTACTTGTTTTAGGGAGAAAAGAAAAGTTTGCATCTAAAAGAATGACATCCTGCATTTTCAGGGTTAAATATAACCTTATTTTCCTAAAATACACACATAATCATTACTCTTTAACCACTAATTATTTGATGCCAGCACCAAACTTCCCACATTAGTCACAAGTATTATGGGTAGAATTATAACCCGTGGAGGAAGCTAATCAACAAGTAAAAAAGGACAGAGAATACAAAACTAACATAACGCAGAAGAACTTCCTCTGTTGCAACATAGGCGGAATTAATTTGATTGTGCATATGGAGTGGAGGTTACAAGATAAAGAAAACATTCCGAGATTTTGCTCCGTATTATCGTTACTCATAGAAATGATATGTTACTTGATGTTTGGTTGAACCGCTCCATAATCGCAACATCCATATTCAAAATACATCATTGAAATTTCAATACATACGAGTTTGGTGCATTCCTAATCCATTCCATTCCACCTCCAAATGTACTCTAGAACCAGTTACAATTACGAATACAGTTCCAAACCAAATAGCACCAAACGTCTAAACCATCCTTACTCATAGATGACTTGGAATTTGGAAAGTACTGCCAAGAACATACACAAGATTGAACTCAAAGTACGACCTATACTACATCTTGCAATGGAGACAGTAGAACCATCGGCAATTCATAAGCTTCCCCGAATTGAATCAATAAACACAAAAGAACACACACAAAAAAGGAATATATAGCAAAAGCAACCTACAGATAGGCAACAAATTTGCAAGAAAAAAATGAAGAAATGGGAATGGGTATTTGTACCGGATGGTGTTGTCGGTGCGCATGCGGATCCAGTAGGGGATGGGGCGGTTCTGCCTCATCTTCTTCGCCAGCTTCTTCTTTATCCGGAACGTCTTGTGCGACGGCTGCAAACCCACACCGACAACAACGTCAGTAATGGCTTGCGCTTGCAAGATGGGAGGTGAATCGATCGAATGAAGGAGAAGAGAGGTTACCATCTTGGCGTAGGCGGCGGCGGTGGCGGAGGCAACCCTAGAGGAGTTGGCGCAAAGCGAAGCGAAGTGGTCGCAGTTGTAGTGTGGTATTTATATAGTGGCCCACTAGAGGGGATTCTTATTGGGTGGGCTGGGCTGGCTGGCTGGCTGGCTGGCTTTTATTTACTCGTGTATTTATCGATCCAAATAAAGTCTCACACCCAAAAATGGACCAACTTGACACATTAGGTGTGCCACATAAAAAAAATCCGTGGTTTGATTCTCAACTCTTAGCATTTTTTATATGTATATTTAATTAAAATATTATGTTAGTGTCGGGGGAAATCTCCGCGGGACTAAGTCCAGGTAAGTTGTGTCACGATTGCCCGGGGACCCGGCCTCCGGTGCCCTTCCGGGCGCCGCCATTTGCTCGGGGACCTGGCCTCCGGGGCCGCCCCGGGCGCCGCCTTTTGGCCCTCGGGACGCGGCCTCCGGTGCCCTCCCAGGCGCCGCCATTTGGCTCCCGGGACGCGGCCTTCGGTGCCGTCCAGGGCGCCGCCATTTGCCCGGGGACGCGGCCTCCGGCCCCTCCCCGGGCGCCGCCTTTTGGCCCCCGGGATGCAGCCTCCGGTGCCCTCCCGGGCGCCGCCATTTGGCACCCGGGACGCGGCCTCCGGTGCCGTCCCGAGCGCCGCCATTTGCCCGAGGACGCGGCCTCTGGCCCCTCCCCGGGCGCCGCCTTTTGGCCCCCGGGACGCGGCCTCCGATGCCCTCCCGGGCGCCGCCATTTGGCTCCCGGGACGCGGCCTCCGGCCCCTCCCCGGGCATCGCCTTTTGGCCCCTGGGACGCGGCCTCCGGTGCCCTCCCGGGCGCCGCCATTTGCCTCCCGGGACGCGGCCTCCGGTGCCATCTCGGGCGCCGCCATTTGCCCGGGGACGTGGCCTCCGGCCTCCCCGGGCGCCGCCTTTTGGGTCCCGGACGTGACCTCCGGGGCCTCCCCGGGCGCCGCCTTTTAGCCCCCGGGACCTGGCCTTCGGCGCCGTCCCGGGCCTCATCGCCCTCCTAAAGGTAAAGTCTCGAGCTGTTTATCACGTGCAGGTCACGCAAGGAGTGCCTCGGGAACTAGCGACCACCTGTCAAGCATCCAAGGCGTTTGACCGGGAGAAGGACGGTTCTACCCTTCAATCCGACGGTGGCTTCCGAGGTAGTTTAGGTTTTTTGCTTCTTTTTGGGGTTATAAATAGCCCTTGTACCCCTCTGTTGTAAAGGATCGGTTCTCTTTTATTGGAATAGCTAAACTCACAGACGTGCTCCGGAAGCCTCTCCCCCGGAGAGAGCCTCCCCAGCCGACTCCGGTCGGGAGCGCGTCGACAGGACTAGGGCCCCCACCGGGACCCGAACCTGTATAAACCCGTGTGTCATTTTTTGTGCTTGTCCGGCGGGGGAGGGCCGGTCATCCGGTCAACTCGCGCCTCGTAATCTTCGCTAGGAACATTCTCAAAACCTGCCGGAGTATTCGCAATACCACGACAGTTGGTGCCGTCCGTGGGGACTCGTGACAAGACGCCATGGCTCCCCCAAGAACAAGGGCTCGCACCCTTCCCGTTGATCCGGGTCTCGGAGACCCGGTGCCGTCCGCCCGGGACACTGCTGTCCCGACGGTCTCTTCCGGAGGCGACCTGGCCCAGGTACCGCCTCCCTCCTTTCCTCTTAACTTAGGTGCTTCCACCTCCAGGTCGTTCCCGGTGACCGCGGGGACCTCGGCCGGGACCAGTCTCCCCCCGACGGCTCCCCCGGCTCCCCAGGACGCCCTGCTCGAAGCTCTCATGGAAGGCCAGCTCCGAGCTCAGCGCTCTATGGACGAGCTCCTTAGCGTGTTGGCGCGGCCTCCGGCCCCCACATTTGCGTCACACCCGTGTCCGGGGAACATGCCCCCGTTTATGGGTTACCCGGCGGTCCCTCCGGCCTCCGGGGGGTTGTCCGCCCCGTATGATCCTGCCGGGGGGTTCCCTCCCCCCGCCGGATATACACCCGGACCCTTCCCGGCACCCAGGCCCGTCCCGGTGCCGGGAGGTTATTTCATGCCGGGGCCCTTCGTGGCACCAGGGGGGTACCCCGTTCCTGGCCTATTCCCGGGGCCGGGAGCCCACTTCATGCCGGGGGTTTACCCTACGCCGGGAGCCAGTCCCGCCCCCCGCGTCGCGTTTACCGCACCGGGGGCGGTTGACAGAGCAGCCCCCGTGCCGCAGCGGACTTCCCCCCGCATGGGCTCCCCGATTCCGGACGTCGCCGCGGGGGTTCCCCCCTCGCCGGCTCCGGGTGTTACAGGGCCTGCCCCCTTCCCGGTTCCGGTCGTGGCCACTGGGGCCCCCTCCACTTCAATTCCAGGCGTCGCCGCGGGCGCCCCCTCCCCGGTTCCGGATGATACAGGGGCTTCCCCCTTTCTGGTCCCGGGGGTCGTCGCAGGGGGCTCCCCCCAACCGGCTCTGGAAGCTACAGCGCACGAGCTCCCTCCCTCGGCTGGACAGGTCCGTTTCGCCCCGGGGGAGGTCGAGCGAATGCGTTCACCAGAGCGCGGGGAAGAACTTCCCCCCGGCCGCGGGTGTGGGGAGCCTCGCTCTCGCACTGGTCGGGGGAAGAGACCCGCTGAAGAGCTAACCTCTCCGGCGGAGAGCCCGGACTTCCGGGAACTCAGTCCCGGTCCAGAGGAAAAGCGTCGCCACCGCCATTCGGGCGGACCTCTTGGACCGCTCCCAGACTCAGACAACGAAGGTCCCGTGAAAGAAGACAGCGACCGGGGCTCTCCCCGGGAAGTGCAGGGGGCTAACCAGCCCCTATGCCAAAGACTTCGCAGCATCCGGTGGCCGCGGCCCTACCGCCCTCCGCACATCGAGCACTATAACGGTGAGGCAGACCCTTACGAGTTTGTGCAGGTCTACTCCACTGCCATCTCCGCGGCCGGGGGGGACGAGACAGTACAGTGCGACGTCTTCCCCCTCTACCTCTCCGGTATTGCCCACTCCTGGTTCTACAACCTGAAGGCCGGCTCCATCAAGTCTTTCTCGCAGCTCAAGCGGGAGTTCTATGCCAACTTCCAGGGGAACTACGTGCGTCCCCTGGACTCCTCGCAGCTGTACACTGTCCGGCAGAGGACTGGGGAAACCATCAGAAGCTTCTTCAAGCGCTTTGCTCAGGTGAAGAGCAAAGTGGCCCACGTCCCCGACTCTACGGTCATCGAAGCCTGCAAAAGCGGCATCCTCCCGGGGGAGCTCCACCGAAGGCTCTCCCGGAGCTGCCCCTCTTCCGCCGACGAGCTCTTCAACGTGCTCGAAAAGTACGCTCGGGCGGAGGAAGACGACATCTGGAAGAAGACCCAGGGTCCCGCCCCCGTCGACCGGGGGGCCAGGGATCCCCCCAAACGCCCCAGGCAAGGGGGGCGTAGCGAGCCACGGCCTCGGGACACCTTTGTCCTCGAGGGCGGAGGCGGCTCACGCGACCCCCCGAGGGCCAACCGCCCCTTCCCCAAACCAAAGGGCCATGGGGGAGGAGCCGGGAAGGCCCCGCGGGGAGAAGGCGGGAAGGACCGTGGTGCAGCCTCCACAGGTCCAATACCCACGCTACTCGAGATTGTAGCCAGCTGCTGCAGCACTTTGCGGACTTCCTTGACCAGCGCGGGCAAGGGGGGGGACTCACATCCCCGCCACCAAAGTGGTCGAACGTTCCCCTCACCTTCACGGCAGAAGACGCGCGGGGGGTTCGCTTCCCCCACGACGACGCGCTCATTGTCTCCGCGACCATCTACAACTGCCACTTGGCCCGTATCCTGGTGGACGGCGGGAGCTCCGCCGATGTCCTATTCCTGAAGGCCTTCAAAGAAATGCAGGTGGATGAGAAGCTCCTGCAGCCCGCTGCCGGGCCCCTGCAAGGTTTTGTCCCGGGGAAGGCAATCCACCCCGTGGGCAAGGTAGATCTTCCAATGACCTTCGGCACCCCAGAGAACTACCGGACCGAGCTAGTCCGCTTCGATGTAGTGGACCTCCCCTCCTCCTACAACGCGATTATGGGGAGGACGACAATCAACCGGCTGGGGGCTGCCACCCATCAAAACTATCTCTGCATGAAGATCCCCGGGCCGCATGGTGTGATCAACGTCCGGGGAGACCAAGACATGGCCCGTGCTCTATACGAGCGCGTTGCGGCCACAATCGGAAGCGTCAACCTCATAAAGATGCCCGGGGGGGAGGCTTCTCCCCCGGAACTAGATGCTGCTGCGCCACCGCCCGGGAGGCCCCTCCTCAAGCCGCGTCCGGAAGGGGGCCTCCGGAGGGTCCTGCTATCACCGGGCAACGAAGACAAAACCGTCCGGATCGGGGCGGAGCTCCCCGAGGAACACGCAGCGCAACTCGCGGCTTTTCTGCGCGGAAACTCCGATGTTTTTGCGTGGAAGCCTTCAGACATGCGGGGCGTCGCCCGGGAGGTCATTGAGCACAAGCTTGCAGTGGCCCCCGGTCACCCCCCGGTCAAACAGAAGCGCGGAAACTCTCCCTCGAGCGCCAAGAGGCAATCAAGGCGGAGATCACCCGGCTCCGGGAGGCGGGGTTCATTCGGGAGGTCTTGCACCCCGAGTGGCTCGTGAATCCCGTCCTCGTCAAGAAATCAACCGGCAGGTGGCGGATGTGCGTGGACTTCACCGACCTTAACCGCGCCTGCCCCAAAGACAACTTCGCGCT
This sequence comes from Pharus latifolius, assembly GCA_019359835.1. NCBI lineage: Eukaryota > Viridiplantae > Streptophyta > Magnoliopsida > Poales > Poaceae > Pharus > Pharus latifolius. The sequence continues at coordinate 32,168,486 of CM033326.1, read as the reverse complement.
CCCGCGGATTGATCAGCTTGTCGACTCCACTGCGGGGTGCGAGCTCATGAGCTTCCTAGACGCCTACTCGGGGTACCATCAAGTCCGGATGGCGGAGGGGGGCGAGGAAAAGATGAGTTTTATTACTCCCCTCGGAACCTTCTGCTACGTCCATATGCCCTTCGGGCTCAAGAACGCGGGGGCAACCTTCCAGTGCCTCATGACGTTGGTTTTCAAAGAGCAAGTCGGCCGCAACGTTGAAGTCTACGTAGACGACGCGGTTGTCAAGAGTCCCCGCGCAGCCTCTCGCATCGACGACCTGGCTGAAACCTTCCGCAACCTCCGTGCGTTCGGGCTCAAACTCAACCCGGAGAAGTGCGCCTTCGGGGTGCGCGGGGGGAAGCTCCTAGGTTTCCTCGTGTCCCAGCGGGGCATTGAGGCAAACCCCGAGAAGATCCGGGCGTTCCTAGATATGCCCCCGCCGCGCTCCGTCAAGGATGTCCAGCGGCTCTCCGGCCGCCTAGCCGCACTCAGCCGTTTTGTCTCCCGGTCGGGGGAGCGGGGCCTCCAGTTCTTCAAGATCCTCCGAGGGCTCGAGTGGTTCTGTTGGACCCCCGAGGCCCAGGAAGCGTTCGACGACCTCAAGAAGTACCTCACGAGCCCTCCAATACTTGTGAGTCCGTCTCCGGAAGAGCCCTTACTCCTCTACCTCGCCGCGACCCCCGTCGCCGTCAGCGCGGTCTTGGTGAAGGAGCAAGGGTGGCAGCAGCGTCCGGTGTACTACGTGAGTGAGGCCCTCCATGGGGCGGAGGAGCTCCCTAGCATCCTCTGCTCCATGCGCACGACCCCGTCCCGGGCGATGGGGCGTACTCCCTTCTCCCTGGTCTACGGGGCGGAGGCAGTCCTCCCCCCGGAGATCGGCTTCCGGTCACTGCGGGTCGAGCTCCTGGAGGGAGCTACGCCCTCAGCGTACCAGGCCAACGAGGCCAATCAGCGTCTGGAGATCGACCTCGTGGAGGAGGAACGCGACCGAGCGCTCCTCCGCCACGCCATCTACGAGCAAGAAATGGCATGCGCGTACAATCAGCGTGTGCGCGAGAAAGCTTTTCGCCTTGGGGACCTTGTCCTCAAGCGCGTGACGGACCCCCAGGCCCAGGATAAGCTCTCCCCCAAGTGGGAGGGCCCCTACAGGATCTCCGCGGTCCTGGGCTTGGGGGCCTACAAACTCTCCAACCTTCAAGAGCAGGAGCTGAAGCACACGTGGAACTTGCGTTTACTTCGCAAGTTCTATGTTTAGCCTTACGGGCCTGTCCCCTCCCCCGGAGCGTTCACGCCGGAGGGGGAGGAGGGACACTGTATTTTCCTCCCCTTTCGCGGCTTCGCAGGGGGAGGCCCTGTACTTCATTTTATTAGCAATACATAGGTCTTGCTTTTTAAACTGTCTCATTGCAGGTCTTTCTTATTACCGCCCCTAGCGGCGATGACCTCCCCGCGAGGAAGCCCTCCCCGCGAGGATGCCCTCCCCGCGAGGAAGTAGGCCAGGCCCAACAAGTCCCTACAACGGGAGTCCCACTCCCGTAGGGCGGCTTACGATCAGCCCTCGTGGACTGAGGGTGTAAGCGGCAACGGTCACAGTGGCCGCGGTAACGAGTCACTTTGGGAGACTAGTCCCCTGCCCAAACACTCAAGACCCGTCTTCGGGCACTTCCTCCTCCGGGAGTAGACGCTCTCCCTAGTGGGACGTCTAATGGCCTTCATGGATCTATCTTCCTCCTACGGGAGTCGACGCTATTCCCGGCTCCCCGTTTTCACGGCGACCGGAAGATCGGCCCCTTGCGGCTTGATTGGATCTATCTTCCTCCTCCGGGAGTCGACGTTATTCCCGGCTCCCCGTTTTCACGGCGACCGGACGATTGGTCCCCGGCGACCTTATTCCCGGCTCCCCGTTCTCACGGCGACCGGATGAATGCCTCCCGGAGACCCTATTCCCGGCTCCCCGTTCTCACGGTGACCGGACGATTGTCTCTCGGAGAAGTCACGGATTTCTCGGGCATTTTCTTCCCCGAAGACCCTATTCTCGGCTCCCCGTTCTCACAGCGACCGGACGAATGTCTCCTAGGAAGCTCGCCTCCGAAAATCTCATCGGGTTCTCTTGGACATTTCTTCCACATGAGGCCTTATTCCCGGCTCCCCGTTCTCACGGCAACCGGACGATTGTCTCCCGGAAGGTCTTCTCCTTGAAAACCTCGTTTTCAAATTTTCTAACTTAGAAAATTTCCTATGCTACAGGTGACTTCCATCCCGGGGGCCTTGTTACCCCCACAGCGCGCGGAGCTATTCTCTGGCCCGTTGTGGGCGGAGGGGATAAGGAACCCCCGGGTGTCGACCGCACCACCCACGAGGAAACTTAGCTCATCCTTGTTAAGATGAGTCGTCCAGACCATCCAAGAAGAAGAAAATAAAGAGGCAATGAAAGGAAACAACACAGCTTTATTGATTATCAAACCCGGAGGACATCTTCCCCCTCCGGTGGGCTTCGGAAACGATACAACCCGGGTTCTAACCCGGGGGATTTTCTACGCCCTAAGGCTCCTACGCCTAATACTCCCGGAGGCTCTCCGCTAGCTCCCGGGTCAGGTCCCGGTACAATGCCCGTACGCGGCGCCGAGCGTCCCGGAGCACATCTTCAGGCCAGAACTCGTATCCCGCCGGTGGAAGTATCCGGAGGGGAGGGATCATCCGGAGCCCCGGTCGCAGAGGGGACAATTCGGCACGATGATTATCAAAGTTGTCCAAGTGCCACTCCGGACGCCACCTCAACCGGATCGGCTCCCGGACACTATCCTCGCCGCGATTCCCGGAGACAAGGCTTAGCAAGATCAAAGCCGCTTGGGCGTCCCCCGGGGAGCCCCTCCCGGACCTTCGCCCGGGAGCAACCTCCCGGGAACCCTGGTAACAGTAAATTCAATTCAAAGACTTAGAAAAAATTCTAACTTCATTACATTCAAAATGTTTTTGTACAAGTGCCCGGGGCTTCTTCTAAGAAGCTACCGGAATCAAAAGTCCTAAAACAAAAAAAGGGCCCTAGCTAAGACCCGGGGGGAGGCTCATACATGTTCGTTGGCATCCTCCCCCCGGGGGGCTTCTTCCAAGGCCGGGGCTGGGACGTCTCCCGCCGGAGGAGCCGGAGCCGGGAACCACGCCCGGATGATCCGGTCGTAGAACCCTCCGGCGAGCTGCTCCACCTCTCGGCGCGAAGGCTTGAAGGAGTCCAGGAAGCTTCGGGGGATGCGGCCCTCGATCGCCCGGGCGCCGACCCCCCGGAACTCGACGAGCCCCGCAGCGGCCGCGATGACGGGGATCGCCCGGCCCTGCGCCCGAACAGCGGCAGCCTCCGGGATAGCGGAGACCTGTGCGTTGAGAAAACGCACAGCCTTCGCGAGGGTCGTCGGCGGTACCTCCCTGCTCCCGGAGCCTAGGCTTACGCCAAGGCCCTCGAGGGCCGACCGGACGGAGCGGCCCGCGTCCGCCACCGCCCGGATGCTCGAGTTCTCGAGCTCCCGGAGCGCCTCCTCCCTCGCCTTGGCCTCCTCCCGGAGGCGGCCGTTGATGGCCTCGGAAATATGAACCTGGGCCCGGGCCCAGGTCAATTCCGCGAGGGCTTCGTCGCGTTCTCGGAGGGCCTCCTCGCGCTGCCCTACGGAGGCCGCGGCCCGGCCCTCCGCCTCCTTAAGCAGCCGGACGACCCGCTGCTCAAGGCCCCAGGTAACAGCTGCCACCTACAAAATATATAGAGTTAGAAAAATTTCAACGTGCAGGGGATGAATGAAGACGTTATCGACTCGGGTTACCTGGGCCCCGAGGGACTGAAGCCCCTCGAAACGCTCATGGAGCGTCCCTTCCGCGACGAAGGACTGCACCTTCCGGGTATGCAGGCCCTCCGAGTAGCGGGCGACCTCCCTCGCGGGAAGCAGAGGGGTCGCCCGCCCGGCGCCGCCAGTGCGGCCGGTGGGGGGTCCCCGGACCTCAAGGTCCGGTAACGCGGCCGGCGTCACCGGCGTCTTCGTCGACGAGGAAGTGCCCCCCGAAGACGTGGCCGAGGAGCTCTCGGCGGGAGCCCCCGCCCGGGGAGGAACCATCAGGCCTTTCCCTGCCCCGGGCCGGAAGGTCCTCGGGGCCTCCTCCTCCGGAGGAACCTCGTAGACCGAGGGGCTCCCCTCCTCATCCACCGGCCAAACCCGCGGAGGCGAGGCCTCCGCGAATCTCACCTCCAGCCTCTCCGGCTCCAAAGAAGCCGGAAGGGGCGGGAGGGGCTCCACCAAGAGCGGCGACGGGGCGTAGTTCGCCGAGTCGGACGCCGCCCCGCCCGCGGTCGCCTCCTTCCCCCGGGCCTCGACGGGGCCCTTCGGGGGAGGAGGTGTTACTTCCTTCCGGGCCGGTGCCCGGGCACGCTCGCTCCCGGGGGTCTCGTCCCAGGGCTTCGCTGGTGTCGCCGCCGGCGTCGTCGATGTCGCCGCCGGCGTCGTCGATGGGCCGGGGGTCTTTTGGACTCAGGCCTTCTTGGGCTCCGAGCCCCCGGCCGCCTCCTTCCCCCGTTTGTGCGACCCGGGGGTGGGGAGAGGCTTCCTCTCCGGCAGCTTTAGCCCGTAGGCCGCCGCTACCAAGTTCTTGGGAGGGCCCTCCCCCACGGCGCGCACGACGCGCTCGTGCTCATCGGCGAAGTACCTCCCCAGGAGGTTCTCCGCCTTCTCCCGCGCCGCCGGGTACGGCCGGACTGAAAGAGGTAAAGAGTTAGTCAAATTCTTAAAAATTCGTAATTACAATGCAGTAGGTTCCCAGAGCTTACGTCGCGTCACCGGCTTCGTTAGGGGCCGCTGCTCGGGGCCCATGCCGGTCCCCCTCTTCCCACCGGTGAAGGGGGAGATCCAGAGGAGGGCCATCTCCTCGGCGGCGTCCCGCATCGAGCGGGTCTTCTTGGAAAGGATCACCTTGCCGAGGAGCTCGAACTCCTCGTCCGTCCACACCGGAGGCTTCGGCGCGGACGACCGGCTGTAGGTGGGAGGCTCCGGGGCGTACACCACCGCCTCGTCTCGGACCCGGAGGTAAAACCACCTCCGGACCCAATCCCCCCAGTGGTCCCGGGAGGCCGCCGCGGGTAGTCGATTACCCGGGACGGCAACATCTGGACCATCACCGAACCGAAGGGGGACTTGGGGCCCCCCTTCACCAGGTGGGAGGTCCGTGCTGCCGGTTCGTAGAAGTACCGGAAGGCGCGAAGGGTGGGCTCCCGCCCGGTCGCTGTCTCGTAGAGCCAAATGAAGAGGCCCATCCGGACGAGCGCATTCGGGGTGAGGTGGTTGAGAGCCACCCCGTACTCCTTGAGAAACTCCCGGAGCATGGGATGCACCGGGAGCCGGAGCCCCGCCTCCAGGAAGGCCTCGAAGGCCACGACCTCTCCGGGCCTGGGGCGGGGGGCTCCGTCCTTCTTCACGGGGACTCGGATGTCCCCGTCCGCGACGACGCACCTTTCGACCAAGGACTCGGCGTCCTCGGCCGTGAACTCCGACGCCCAGAGGAAATCCCGACGGATTTCCTCCGGGGGCACCTCCGTGGTCTTTGCTCGACCCTTGGGTGCCATGAGGTTAGTCTTCTTTTTTCTTCGTTCGGTGGCTAACCTTTCAGGAGGCTACTACTAAAACTCCCGGACGTCCGCTACCGGAAAGAGCTACCGGGAAGGGCTACCGGGAGAACAAGAATCGCTGAGGCTGAAAATTTGGAATGAGCTTCTGGGCCCCCCAAGGTCCTATTTATAAGGGCGGGACGTGGTCTAGATGCATGCCACGTGGCACCCGTGGATCAATCTGGACCGTAGGAGTTCGAACCGTGCGCGGGAAACGAAGGGACGGGCGCGTGAAATGAAGGCACGGAAACCGAAGCGCCGCGGCTCCGGTGACTTGGCCCGGAGATCTTCCCGGTGACGTGTGCCATACCCACCGGGGACTCGACCATCGTCCCCGGCGTGCATGGGGGGCTGCTGTCGGGGGAAATCTCCGAGGGACTAAGTCCAGGTAAGTTGTGTCACGATTGCCCGGGGACCCGGCCTCCGGTGCCCTCCCGGGCGCCGCCATTTGGCTCACGGGACGCGGCCTCCGGTGCCGTCCCGGGCGCCACCATTTGCCCGGGGACCTGGCCTCCGGGGCCGCCCCGGGCGCCGCCTTTTGGCCCCCGGGACGCGGCCTCCGATGCCCTCTCGGGCGCCGCCATTTGGCTCCCGGGACGCGGCCTCCGGTGCCGTCCCGGGCGCCGCCATTTGCCTGGGGACACGGCCTCCGGTGCCCTCCCGGGCACCGCCATTTGCCCGGGGACGCGGCCTCCGGTGCCCTCCCGGGCGCCGCCATTTGCCCGGGGACGCGGCCTCCGGCCCCTCCCCGGGCGCCGCCTTTTGGCCCCCGGGACGCAGCCTTCGGTGCCCTCCCGGACGCCGCCATTTGCCCGGGGACGCGGCCTCCGGCCCCTCCCCGGGCGCCGCCTTTTGGCCCCCGGGACGCGGCCTCCGGTGCCCTCCCGGGCGCCGCCATTTGGCTTCCGGGACGCGGCCTCCGGCCCCTCCCCGGGCGCCGCCTTTTGGCCCCCGGGACGCGGCCTCCGGTGCCCTCTCGGGCGCCGCCATTTGCCTCCCAGGACGCGGCCTCCGGTGCCGTCCCGGGCGCCGCCATTTGCCCAGGGACGTGGCCTCCGGCCTCCCCGGGTGCCGCCATTGGCCCGGGGACGTGGCCTCCGGGGCCTCCCCGGGCGCCGCCTTTTGGCCCCCGGGACCTGGCCTCCGGCGCCGTCCCGGGCCTCATCGCCCTCCTAAAGGTAAAGTCTCGAGCTGTTTATCACGTGCAGGTCACGCGAGGAGTGCCTCGGGAACTAGCGACCACCTGTCAAGCATCCAAGGCGTTTGACCGGGAGAAGGACGGTCCTACCCTTCAATCCGACGGTGGCTTCCGGGGTAGTTTAGGTTTTTTGCTTCTTTTTGGGGCTATAAATAGCCCTTGTACCCCTCTGTTGTAAAGGATCGGTTCTCTTTTATTGGAATAGCTAAACTCACATACGTGCTCCGGAAGCCTCTCCCCCGGAGAGAGCCTCCCCAGCCGACTCCGGTCGGGAGCGCGTCGACAGGACTAGGGCCCCCATCGGGACCTGAACCTGTATAAACCCGTGTCATTTTTTGTGCTTGTCCGGTGGGGGAGGGCCGGTCATCCGGTCAACCCGCGCCGCGTAATCTTCGCTAGGAACATTCTCAAAACCTGCCGAGGTATTCGCAATACCACGACAGTTAGGACCCGTGTGTGGCAAATATGGGTAGGAGTTGAGGGTGTGTTGGTAATTATCAATATAGAAATATTATCATTTATAGGACGATTTTCTTTAAAAAAATAAAAAAAGTTAGGCGTTCCATGTCATAATTAAACATGTCAAACTTTGTTAAACAGTTTTTAAGATATTTACCACACTTTTTCTTTTTTTGAAAATTAGCTCTATAACATTAGAAAAATATCAAATTAGTAAAATACTACTTAAACTTTTTGGTTTATTAAAATACCACTACAAAAATATTCCGTTAGTTTTTTTACCACCCCCATTAATATCAATTAAGTATTTTGCAATAATGAATTATTTGAAAATACAAATATTGCTCCTGTTTAAACTTAATCACTTTGACATCCTCTCTTCTTCCCATTATCCCTTGGAGCAACAAAAAGCCACCGTGTTGTCCCCAGCACACCCTCTGATGCGACACGGGCGGTCCGATCTTTCGATGAGAACAAGAACTATCGATTTGTGAAGACGACTCTCACGATCCGGCTACCAACCGTACACGACTAATACGCCCTGGCAATCGCTGAACCAACTTCAGATTGTTATCGACCGAACTAGAAGCACGATCGACCTGATCACGAAGATCTATTCCTGCAAGCAATCGAAGAACAAGCAAGAACAAGATAAACAAGCAATCTGAAATTGCAAATATAGATTGAATCACGAAAAAGAGTTGGGGTTCCGAATACAGATATTGATGTTGATCTAGCCGACCAAGAAGAATATCTCAATAGCTTCACGAAGGAAAGACTATGACTAAACAAAACCCGTGGAACCCTAATGGTTCAGTATGATTATATAGAGGAGGTAAAAGAGATCGGTGGCCAGGTAAGGAAACCTGAAACCGACATGGACTCCTTCCCTACTCGGACTCGAACTCAATACATGGGACTTGACCCAACCAAAAAGGTGACGCAGCACCGACTCAGTCCAATCAGAATCTGGTCGAAACTTGTTTTGTCAATTTCCAGCGATACAGAAGGAATTTGGATATGGGACTAGATCCATTGGAAAGATCTCGTCGTGGGCTTCTCCGTGGACTATAAGAATGTCCTAATCGGACTTCGTATGAGGGAGTTATGATCATTTGAAGGTAGGCTGCTCCTAGATGGCGGAACCGGACTCTAACTCGAATTCATCTCGGACTCCAACTCGACTTGGACTCCTTGATGGTCCTTGCATCCTTGCTGGTCCTCTCCATTGTTCCTAAGCACAATATTATCACTATTAGATAGTAAACTATTCTCAAAACCATATATATATAAATTTAGGAACGAGTTCACCTAGCAATGCAGCAATCGGGCTTTGCTATGCGTTATTGGTCCTTGTGTAACAAGCGGAGGAGTGCGTGTATCCGAATAAGTGATGTCCTCATCATCCTCCCCTGCTTGCATTTGAGTCGTCCTCGACTCAAGCTCATCTTCCTCACCCAAATATGGCTTCAAATCTACAATGTTAAAGGTGGGACTAACCCCGAAATCTGCAGGCAAGTCAAGCTTGTATGCATTATTGTTAATCCTCTCTAACACTCGAAAAGGTCCATCAGCTCTAGGCAGCAACTTTGATTTTTGTAAGTCTGGAAACCTTTCTTTTCGCAAGTGTAACCAAACAAGATCGCCCGGTTCAAAAATTATTTCTTTTCTACCCTGATTAGCAGCAATCTTGTACTTTTCATTCATACGTTTTATATCCTCCTTAGTTATTTCATGCAGTTTAAGAATCAATTCAACACTTCGTTTAGCATCAATGTTTACCCTTTCCGAAGATGGTAAGGATAATAGATCAATAGGAGCGCGAGGAACAAACCCATATACTACCTGAAAGGGACACATCTTTGTGGTTGAATGCAACGATCGGTTGTAAGCAAACTCCACGTGAGGCAAGCATTCTTCCCACATCTTCAAGTTCTTCTTCAAAATAGCCCGCAACATGGTGGATAATGTGCGGTTGACAACTTCGGTCTGGCCATCGGTTTGGGGATGACATGTAGTAAAAACAGCAACTTGGTCCCCAATTTCATCCATAAAGATCTCCAAAAATGACTTAAGAACTTCGCGTCACGATCTGAAACTATCGTAGTCGGCACTCCATGTAGTCGAACGATTTCCCTGAAAAACAAATCAGCAACATTTGTAGCATCATCGCTCTTTTGACAAGGTATAAAATGTGCCATTTTAGAAAATCTATCCACGACAACAAAAATACTATCCCTCCCCTTCTTTGTTCTAGGAAGTCCTAAAACAAAGTCCATAGAAATGTCCTCCCAAGGTGTGCTAGGAACAGGTAGAGGCATATATAAACCATGTGGATTAAGTCGTGACTTAGCTTTTTGACATGTAGTGCAGCGTGCAACGTAGCGCTCGACGTCACGCCTCATCTTCGGCCAATAGAAGTGAAAGGCCAAGATGTCTTCCGTCTTCTTAACACCAAAGTGTCCCATTAGACCTCCTCCATGCGCCTCCTGTAACAATAAAAGACGAACAGAGCTAGCAGGAACACATAGCTTGTTAGCTCGATAAACAAAGCCATCATTTATCACAAATTTATTCCAGCTTCTTCCTTCTTTACAATTCAGCAAGACATCTTTAAAATCAGCATCATGCGCATATTGCTGTTTGATGGTTGCTAATCCGAAAATCTTGAAGTCAAGTTGAGATAACATAGTGTAACGTCTAGACAAAGCATCAGCAATAACATTCTCCTTCCCTTTCTTGTGTTTAATAATATAAGGAAAAGATTCAATGAATTCTACCCATTTTGCATGTCTACGATTCAATTTGCTTTGGCTTCTAATATGCTTCAAAGATTCATGATCAGAATGGATAACAAACTCTTTCGGCCAAAGGTAATGTTGCCATGTCTCCAAAGTCCGAACTAAAGCATATAATTCTTTATCGTAAGTTGAATAATTCAGACTAGGTCCACTTAACTTTTCATTGAAATAAGCAATAGGTTTACCTGCTTGAAGTAACACACCTCCAAGTCCAATTCCACTGGCATCACATTCAAGTTCAAAAGTCTTACCAAAATCAGGAAGTTGGAGCAATGGTGTGTTTGTAAGCTTCTCTTTCAAAATGTGGAATGATTGTTCTTGTGCATGACCCCAAACAAACGGAACTCCTTTCTTCGTGAGCTCATGCAACGGTGCAGCGATGGTACTAAAATCCTTGACAAAGCGTCTATAGAACCCAGCAAGTCCAAGAAAGCTTCGCACTTGGGTGACCGTTGTTGGAATTGGCCAACTTTGAATAGCTTCGATCTTGGCTTCATCAACCTCAATGCCCTATGAAGTAACAACATAACCAAGAAAAGAAACTCGATCGGTGCAAAAGGTGCACTTCTCAAGGTTACCGAACAAATGTGCATCACGTAAAACCTTAAAAACAGCATGCAAATGTTCAAGATGTTTATCCAAGGACTTGCTATAGATCAAAATGTCATCAAAATATACCACCACAAATTTGTTGATGAAAGGACGCAAAACCTCATTCATTAATCTCATGAAAGTGCTTGGTGCATTAGTTAAACCGAAAGACATCACTAACCACTCATATAATCCGAATTTAGTTTTAAACGCTGTTTTCCATTCATCTCCTAATTTCATGCGAATTTGGTGATATCCACTACGCAAATCAATTTTAGAGAACACAACAGATCCACTCAATTCATCAAGCATGTCATCTAACCTAGGAATAGGATGACGATATCGAATTGTGATGTTATTGATAGCTCTACAATCAACACACATATGCCATGATCCATCTTTCTTTGGAACCAAAAGAACAGGAACAGCACATGGACTAAGGCTTTCACGTACGTACCCTTTGTCAAGTAAGTCTTGCACTTGACGCTGAATATCTTCAGTCTCTTGTGGATTGGTTCGATACGGCGCACGGTTGGGCACGAGGCTCCTGGAATTAGATCTATTTGATGCTCAATCCCTCGAATTGGAGGCAGCCCCGGTGGTACGTCCTTCGGAAATACATCAGAAAACTCCTGCAAAACGTTAGCAACAGCAGGAGGCAAAGAAGAAGGCATGTCCTCAAGTGACAACAAAACTTCTTTGCAAACTAAAGCATAGCAATCAGATGCATTAGGGTCTATCTCAGTTATTTCAGATTTGGTAGCAAGCAAAACAGAACCTTTCAACTTAATTGCAGCATGGTTAGAACTAGATTCGTTCTTTTTTGGTTGAGCAAGTGGTTTAGCTACGATTTTATTTTCACCTTTGTTATTCTCCTTTTCTCTATTAGCTCTCTCCAATTCATCCTTTAAAATTGCTTCAGGAGACATGGGTAGCAAAGTGATCTTTTTTTGTTTAAACATGAGAGTATATTGATTAGTTCTACCATGATGCAAAACATCTCTATCATATTGCCAAGGTCGACCTAACAATAAGGAACATGCTTGCATAGGTACGACATCGCAATCAGCATAATCATGATAGGAACCAATAGAAAAGTGTACTCTCACAATGCGAGTTACCTTCAACTTACCACAGTTGTTGAACCATTGAATGTAGTAAGGGCGAGGGTGCTGATTCGTGGTCAAGCCAAGCTTCTCGACCATGTCCGTGCTCGCTAAGTTGTTGCAACTTCCCCCATCGATGATCGTACGGCATGATCGGTCCTTGACAACGAACTTTGTTTGGAACAAGTTGTGACGTTGATTCTGTTCAGCACGCTCCATTTGTGCACTAAGCACACGCTTCACAATGATGCTCAAATATCGATCATTAATTTCAGCACCATATTGTTCATGTTCAGCTTGTTGCGCTTCACCTGCATGGTCAGTTGCAAGCATAGTATATTCCTCTTCAATATCACTAGCTGAAGTGTACTCACCATCATCCTTTATGAGTAGGGCTCGCTGGCTAGGACAGTCACGCATGATATGACCGAACCCCTTACAACGGTGGCATTGTGTTTCTCGTGCTCTTCCGGTAGAAGCAACCGATGATGAACTTTGCGCGGGGGCTTGGACTGTACTCTTACTCGTCTCGGTCACTCGTGAGGGTATTGTAGAAGCACTAGGACGTCGGTTGTTGCTGGAGAAACTCGGTGCAGGTGCTCGGCTTGATGTGTTGTATGGAGCTTTCGGTTGGGCACCTCCGAAACTCCCTCTCGGCCTCAACTTTCGTCCCTGTACTTCTCTCTCTACCTTACAAGCAAGATGAAACAGACGAGTGATAGAGTTGTATTCTTTATAGTCAAGAATGTCCTGAATGTCTCGATTTAAACCTCCCAAAAATCTAGCCATTTTAGCTTCATCGGTTTCTTCTAAACCACAACGTAACATACCAGTTTACAGCTCTTGATAATAATCCTCTACAGAATTACTACCTTGGTTCAGACGTTGCAATTTATTCAGCAAATCACGAGCATAATATGAAGGCACAAATCTATGTCTCATGACTCTCTTCAAAGCATTCCAAGTTCTAGGTATGTTCTGGTTATTGCGATAATATTCACTCCACCAAACAGATGCAAATTCAGTAAACTCGCTAGTAGCAGCCCTAACTTTCTTATCTTCAGAAACTTCAAAGCAAGCAAATTTTTGTTCTATAGCTAATTCCCAAGTGAGATAGGCATCAGGGTCATACTTTCCAGTAAATGAAGGTATGGTCAATTTAAGCTTACCCAATGAGTCATCATGACCACGTACCTCGCGTGGTGGAATTCTTCTCATACCGTTGCGATTGAAACGAAGACGCCGATGGTCACGATCATTGTTGATATTGAATCCTCCATCGGACTCCGTATCAGCAGCATATTGATTTCCTTCGGCATTGAAATCATCTTCGACCTCATCAGCCCATGCTTGGCGTCGATGCACATCATTGGCAGCCGGGGCAACCGGTGCTCCTTTCTTCTCCAATTGCTCCACTCGAGTGGTGAGTGCAGCAAGCGCTTCATTATTGCGGTCTAGAATCCCTTCGATACGCTCAGTGTGCGTATTCAGCAAGCGGTTGAAGTGTTGTACGATGCCCTTCGTACGAGGTGTAAGTGGGCCGTCGTTCTCCTCGCTTTGATTACCCGATCCTGACATGGTTAGTAGCAAACAAGGAACAAAATCACAGTGATATATCCCTATCAACTACTAGGTGTAGGTGGCTCAAACTCTCTCACAGTCAAGCTTCTTATCAAGCTCTTACCGATTCTTACCAAGCAGCAGGTGGTGATCGGTTGCTAGTGACAGTCTCAAACGCTTCAAAGATTGGTTAAAGCAATTGCAAGCGATCGATGCTTGTACGTCGGTAGAAAGTGTAGCTTGGACAGGCTCAAGTATGTAGCAAAGGTTAGCAATGATCAGTTCAGAGAATGCAAAGTTGAAAAGTTGCTCAAAGTACTAGTCATTAGTATCCTGGCTTAGGCTAAACCAACTAGAGACGCGAGTGAGGGCACAAAGGTAAAAAGCTCAGTTTTTTTTTTTTTTTTGACGTCGGCAACAGCAAGTTAGCAAAGTTCACGAATGGTTGTGGGGAGGCTGTGGCGAATATATGGCACAATGGTTGAAAAAGTGGAAAATTGCAGGGGTAAATCGGTAATTAAAAGTATATATCTCTCTCTCTCTCTCAACACGTCGGTCACAATTGCAAAATTTGATCCTTCTCGGATTTTTTTATTCCGATTCTTTTCTTCTTTTTTATTTATTTATTTATTTTTTCCGAGTCAACAACCTTCTTTTTTTTTTTTTTTGAAACCGACAAGAAGACAAGAAAACGGTGACCGATTTTCCGAGACCGATACGAGTTACCAATCCGAAACCACTGGGAGTCGGATTCCCCTTTCTTTACTGGCACACACAGATGCAAGGTAGATGGATGCAGCGGTAGGCAGGTGTGGTAGCGGCCTGAGCAGAGGTGTGATCTCAACTCGAAACTCTAAAGGTTATGCGCTAAGACCAGCAACTCGACACGACAATGCAGCAAAGATTCAACCGAGCAAAAACCAAAAAGATATTGCAGGCGCAAATTGGTTTGGACAAGGATGATCTAACCCTAATTTTTTTTTGTGGACTTTTCGGTATAAGACAGCACTCAAGAAAAAAAAAATAGAATATTCTCACCGATCAACCGTGCTCTGATACCAAATGATGCGACACGGGCGGTCCGATCTTTCAATGAGAACAAGAACTATCGATTTGTGAAGACGACTCTCACGATCCGGCTACCAACCGTACACGACTGATACGCCCTGGCAATCGTTGAACCAACTTCAGATTGTTATCGACCGAACTAGAAGCACGATCGACCTGATCACGAAGATCTATTTCTGCAAGCAATCGAAGAACAAGCAAGAACAAGATAAACAAGCAATCTGAAATTGCAAATATAGATTGAATCACGAAAAAGAGTTGGGGTTCCGAATACAGATATTGATGTTGATCTAGCCGACCAAGAAGAATATCTCAATAGCTTCACGAAGGAAAGACTATGACTAAACAAAACCCGTGGAACCCTAATGGTTCAGTATGATTATATAGAGGAGGTAAAAGAGATCGGTGGCCAGGTAAGGAAACCTGAAACCGACATGGACTCCTTCCCTACTCGGACTCGAACTCAATACATGGGACTTGACCCAACCAAAAAGGTGACGCAGCACCGACTCGGTCCAATCAGAATCTGGTCAAAACTTGTTTTGTCAATTTCCAGCGATACAGAAGGAATTTGGATGTGGGACTAGATCCATTGGAAAGATCTCGTCGTGGGCTTCTCCGTGGACTGTAAGAACATCCCAATCGGACTTCGTATGAGGGAGTTATGATCGTTTGAAGGCAGGCTGCTCCTGGATGGCCGAACCGGACTCTAACTGGAATTCATCTCGGACTCCAACTCGACTTGGACTCCTTGATGGTCCTTGCATCCTTGCTGGTCCTCTCCATTGTTCCTAAGCACAATATTATCACTATTAGATAGTAAACTATTCTCAAAACCATATATATATAAACTTAGGAACGAGTTCACCTGGCAATGCAACAATCGGGCTTTGCTACGCGTTATTGGTCCTTGTGTAACAAGCGGAGGAGTGCGTGTATCCGAATAAGTGATGTCCTCATCACCCTCCTCGCCCCCATCTCCGCCGGCTGCGCAGCTTGATGGTCGTAGATCTTTGCCGCATACTTTCCCTACGGCCACTATGTCATATCCCCAGATTTTTATCTCCCTTACCCCCACCCCACACACACACACACACCAAAATTTTTGATCTCAGTCCTAATCCTCTCTCAGTCTAGATTTAACTCTGAGCCTGTTCTGAATTTTGATCTAATCAAGTCATAATAGTTCAATTAAGACAATAGTTCAAGTCCATACAAAAATTACACAATAGTTCAATAAAGAATACATAATACTCAAATTACAAAAAAATATCAAAATTCTTAAACTGATTTGCCACCAACAAATAATAAGGTCTTGAAAATTTTCCTTGTCACTAGCTTTATAAGCCGAGGGCAGACCAACTTCGATCACAGCTTGGATGATGAGGTGCTGCAGGGCTGGGAGTGTGGGCTTGACCTACTCAATAACTAAACATACAATGATAGCATAACAGAATATTTTCATTAACATACCATACAATAAGATCAAACTCACCAGATTGCAAAAAGTGCAGTTTCTTTAGGAGTCAAGGCAAAAACAAGTAGTCCATACATATGCATGCAACACTCAAGTCAAACTCACCTACCATGTAGCAGTCAAGACAAAAACAGGTGAATAAACAAGAGCAAACTAGAACAAGGAGTCAATGTCATTGAGAAGTGCTTAAATTACGGTAGCTACAAAGACCACCAACTCATCATCAATGAGATCCTAAATGATGATAATCTAGCGGTCAGTCATTATTCATTATTCTTCTAATTTAGCTAAAAATCATTCATATTGATATAATGTTGTAGATGAATTTTGAACTAAAAATATCCAATATATTATATAACAATAACTGATATTATTTATATTGTAAGATCTTCATGTATACATGTACCAGGGTTGTATTTATCATAGACTTCTAATATTTATTTGATCAATACACACTATTACATATGAACTAGTAAATAATTGGCTTAAATTTTTTTTTCTTTTTCTTCAATTAATTTGAGATATTATAGATCATGTTTTTATCATGTCAAGCTAGTATTTTATGTAGAGATAAACTTGACATGCTCATTACTTGTTTCTAAAGTGAACAGTTACTATATTTTTTGTATTGTTACACAAGAAATGTTGATAGATCAGTACAGTAACTATGTCATACAGAAGAAGATTGAGCCAGCAGATGACTGGCAGTGTGATCTGATCCTCAATCTCACGAGATTCAACCTCAGGTGGCGAGAAACTGCACCTACTTGAACCACATCATGCCGCATGTGAAGAAGCTCACATATCAATTAATTTAAACTCTAGCAGATTTAGAAAAAGATAAAAGAAAGGGAGGAACATAAATTTGCACATACCTCATTTCTCAACCAAATGAGAAATTTTTGTACGGATATGCCAGAGTAAAAAAATAATTTTAAAAATAACGTTTAATAACATTCAAATTTGTGTTCTATTTAAAAATAACATTAAAATTTTTGTTTTGTTTAAAATAACTTTCAAATTTGTGTTTTGTTTAAAATTAACATTCAAATTTGTGTTTTTTTAAAAATTAACATTCAAATTTGTGTTCTGTTTAAAAATAACATTAAAATTTGTGTTTTGTTTAAAATAACTTTCAAATTTGCGTTTTGTTTAAAATTAACATTCAAATTTGTGTTATATTTAAAATTAACATTCAAAATTTGTGTTTTTTTAAAATTAACAGTCAAATTTGTGTTTTTTTAAAATAACTTTCAAATTTGTGTTCTGTTTAAAAATAACATTCAAATTTGTGTTTTGTTTAAAATTAACAGTCAAATTTGTGTTTTTTTTAAAATAACTTTCAAATTTGTGTTCTGTTCAAAAATAACATTCAAATTTGTGTTTTGTTTAAAATTAACATTCAAATTTGTGTTTTGTTTAAAATTAACATTCGAATTTGTGTTTTATTTAAAATTAACATTGAAATTTGTGTTTTTTTTAAAATAACTTTCAAATTTGTGTTTTTTTTTTAAAATTAACATTGAAATTTGTGTTTTTTTTAAAATGAACGTTACATAGTCGACTGGCTGACAAACTAAGGAGGAAAAGACCCATGGTTGGCCACGTTGATTGATCAGTATATTTCGTGGTTGGTTCAATCTGTCGAGTATGATGTTCGCAAAAACCAAAATGAACATAAAAAAGTAGTGAAAACATGAGAATACTAATATAATCGAAAATAATACAACCATGGATATCATGTTCCATAAAGGGAGAACATAAAAAAAAACTACTGTCGGCCTCTCTTCGGACGATGCGTCCGGTCGCGCTGAAACGGCGATGGCGAATAGGTGCTGCGCGGATGCACTGTCCTCTGCGAGGGCTGTTGACAGGGAGGCTGAGCACTCGGCTGACCGAGGCCTGTATCAGGAGCGTCCATCGGGTCCTGCGATGGTGGAGGTGCCTCACCAAGCTGCGAAGATGCCAACTGATGTTGGCTCTGATCGGCGTCGTCTCTCATCTGCAACATATCGGCATACTGAGCATACGATGGGTCGCAGACCACCTGGGGGTCGGCACGGACTGACTGACGAGGAATGTATGGTGGGTGCCTAGCAGGAGACCGAAGCGGACCAGCCGACGAGATAGGCACCGTCTGCTCAGACATAGCGATGTACTCGTCGTCTGAGTCGAACGTGACGTCGAAGCCCAAACCAGAATCGGAAGTGTGTGCGGAAGGCGGCGCTCGGGGGCCCTCAGAGATCCGTACACCACCACGCGATGAGAAGTCGACGTGAGGTGCAACACCTGTACGGTACGAGCGAGCCGGGGGCACACCGAGATAAATGGGTGCGGCGACGGCCGTACCTGAAGGGCCGGCTGTGTCGGGATGACGAGCGGCTGAGTGCGACGGCGTATGACTGGGTCGAGCCCGTGGACGTGGAGGTGCAACAAAAGTCGACGAAGTGGCGGCACTCTCAATGGTTAGCTGCAAGGCGAGTCAGTCGACGTAGGCGACGGCCTTCTCGTACTCGTCGGGCGTGATAGGCAGACCTGCTTGCCTCCGCTGGACTAGTGGCCGTGTCACGGAACTAATCGCACGGATGCCGTCAGCCTGCAAGACGGTAAGACAATAGTAGGCAGAAATAAAAATAACAAGTATGTCATGGGCTGGTGGCATGTACCTGGCGGTGTACCCGAGATGCGTGATGTCGGTCGTATGTCTGATGCACGCTCGGAGCAGGCACGTCTGCAGGCGCCAGAGGTGGCGGGGCAATGCGAGCTGCGGTGCGAGGGAGGTACCATCGGAGGTAGTTGCCGTATGTCGTGGAATCGTACGCCCTCTCCTCACGCACGACATCTATCGCTGCTGTCTGCTCCCAACGACGAGTGTAAGGAGATTGTCGGTCCTGCCAACTGACAACCTTCTTGCCCTTGCGACTCTGCCTGCAAAAAAAACAAAGGTGTTCAGTTATTTCACAGAGCCAAAACACTATGCGCGGAGATAATCAAAAACTTACTCGTGCTGGTCATGCGACAAACGATGCGGGGCATCTGGAGGAGGGATCGTCTGGAATAAGCCAAACTGGCGCATCACCCTCCATGGAGCATACACCTCCAACATATGGCTGAAGACAAGAATACAGCGGGTGAGCCATAAATCCCGGTCCTCTGTACACACCACAGAGATCACGCTGCCGGCTGTGCTCTCGATATAGCTCGTCGTCCAAACCCTCCATATAACACGCGCCGGATGCAACAACTCCAACTCGCCATTGTACGCACTGTAGCATGCATGCACCTGAACTGTGGCCCACTACAGCTCATGTTGCAACCAGCGATCCCCCATGGTAGGGCGATCGATCTCATCCTCTGCATCCCTAGGCGGGTGCCCCTCCGGAAGTGCAACGGGCGTGTCGGTGATGAGCGGTCGTCCGACAGGTATGTGCTCATACGACCAAAGCAAAAGAAGTAGAGGAGATCCGGCCATGTTCGCCGCCCGGGCACGCCGAACGCAGGCGTCGCACAACCCTCGATACGTCGCACAGAGAACCGCTGACCCCCAGCTGATGCGCGGGATCTGATCGATCGGCGTGTCCGTGAGCATCTGCGCCAGTGGAACAAGCCAATGATCCACTGTGTCGCCGTGAGTGCCTGTAGAAAAGCAAAAAAATAGGAATTAAATTCAACAAGAGAATGGAAATAGCTGTGCCTATAACATGTTTAAGCATACCAGTGAACATGAAGCCCCCGAACAAGTGCAGCAAATACGCCTCGAAGTGTCGGCTCACAGTCCACTCATCTGCATCTGCTAGGCACGTCCTGAAGTGAACAAGCCAAGTCGCAGGAACTCCGACGTCGTGGTGGAAGGGCTCCTGGCCCAGAGGTAGTGGATGAAACCTCTCGGCGAGCATCCCGTCCCATCCGGCAGGAGTGGGTGGTGGTACCCAGGCCTGCCCGCGAATCGGGAGTCCGAACAACATGGCCACATCCTCCAGGGTAATGGTCATCTCCCCCCACCGGAAGTGAAATGTGTGCGTCTCGGGTCTCCACCTGTCCACCAGAGCAGAGACGAGTGATCGGTCGTGCCTGAAAGTCTCCAGTCTGGTGATCATCCTGCTAAAAGGAAGCAGCCCCGCCGCCCTCAGCCGTGCGATGTATCTCCCGTCGAGAGGCCAAGATGTGCCGGACGATCGCAGGCGGAATGGCTGAAGCTCCTCTCCGGATCGCACCGCTCGAGACCGATGACGATCGTTGTAGTAGTGATCGAGTAACTCAGGAAACTGTGGACGAGGGTGAGCCATGCCTGCAAACAAGAACATTAGGTTAGTACATCATCAAATACACAACAGGAACGAATAAGTGTTGCACAATATTACTGAGTCATGTTCGATTAGGTCCGGATGCATCAGGACATGTCCTCCTTGTGTGGCCAGGCTGTCGGCAAACGGCACACTTTCGTAGCTCATCGCATTCTGCGTTATCCATGTCATTGCCAATTCGCATTTTCCGCCGTCGTCCAGGGCCTTTCCGCTCCAAGTGCGGTGGTGGAACATATCGGATCTCGCCTGCCCTACACGACCGATCTTTGTAGTGCTGCTGAGTCCCCCAAATCTCGAAGTCTGCAGTCCATGTCTCGGCAAGGTACCGTGAACCATAGTAAACTGAGAGGTACATCTCGCTCGACTTGTTGTCGTGCGCACACGCGGCCATCACATGAGAGCACAGTTTATGCAATAGAGTTGGCTTGTTACAAGTGCACTTGACACTGTCTTCAAATGTCACTCCTTGCCTCTTGATTTGTCGCATGTATCCACCCCCCACGTTCTTACTGCGCAGATAAACGACCCAACTTTGCCTTCTGCTGTTAGGAATGCACTCGACTGAGTGTTTCTGAGCGGCCGCGGCTTTCATTTCTAAGTACCTTTGTACTTCATGAGGAAATTTTGGTGGTGTGACCCAAAGCAATGCTCTTGCAGCTGTACCTCTCTCGTAGAAGTATTTGGCCGTGCGATGCCATGTAAATTCCACAATTCCAGTGAGCGGCAGACCTCGCACCCCCCTCAACACAAAATTGTATACCTCCGCCATGTTAGTTGTCATTACGCCATATCTGGCACCTCCCTCATCGTGCAATAGAGACCACTTCTCAGGAGCTTTGTCACTGATCCATTCACTAAATTTCTTTGGCCTTGATCTTCGGGTGCGTCGTCTCGGCACATCTATAGTCTCCACGACATTTTCTTCATCTTCTGGATGTTGTGAACTGCTTGCCTCTGACCTTTGGGATTTACCTAGATCTGAAGTTTCTTGTTCTAACTCGTCCCAAAGTTTTTGGAACTTATGGCTTTGGTTCTGATCGCACAACCGCTTGAATTTCTTCATAAGCTGTGCGCTCTTGTAGTGTGTGAAGAAGTTCGCCGCAAGGTGTCGTTTACACCACCGACTGATCAAGTCATTCTAGCTGTACTGCGGGTTCTTAGTGGACAACATGAACTCAATGGCACTTAATAGACCCTTGTGTCTATCATGGATTATACATACATTCCATCTGTCTTTCACGACTGTTTGTTTTAGGTTTGCAAGGAACCATACCCAGCTGTCTGTACTCTCTCCTTCCACTAAGGCGTACGCCATGGGAAGTAGCTGGTTGTTTGCATCTGCAGCAACTGCTGTCATCAGAGTTCCCTTGTACTTTCCAGTTAGAAATGTGCCATCCACGCAAAGTATTGGCCGCATGTACTTGAACACAGAGATTACTTGACCAAATGACCAGAATATACGCTCCATGTACTCAGCTCCAGGAACTATCTCACCATTTCTGCCGACAACTGGGCTATGGACCATATCCATCACAGTGCCAGGGTTGGTGTCAACGATTTGTTGGATCAATCTAGGCACATAGTTATATGAATCATAGAAAGATCCAAATAACATCTCAAAACCAAGTTGCTTGGCTCTCCATGCCTTCCCATATTGAATGATGTACCCAAATGTGTCATTGATCTGGCTAACAATTTGTTTTGGTGGCATATCAAGATTTGCATGAAGGTTCGACAAAATTACACGTGCCACAAATGCGGAGGACATATTCCTATGACTCTGTGATACTTCTGTCACCGAACAGTCATGTTCGGTGATCCTGGAAACAATGAAGTGTTCATTGTCCCTGTACCGAGCAATACGAACATAAAATCGACATCCTTCCACCTTGCACTTCACTGCGTACAGTCGCGGATTTGTTCTGTCAACCTTGAAAGACCGACGCAGTGTCACGGACCACATCGCCACGGCTTGCTTAGCCTCCTCCTTGCTTCGAAAATGTTGTCCTAATGTTAATCTGTGCTCACTCCCTGCCCACTCCGAACTGCGATCGTCGTGGATTCGCGCATGCTTAAATCCACTAGGATCTAGCCATTGTTGTGGAGGTCCCATTCCACGATAGTCTTCTTCACTAGAGGAATCCGCATAGTCTGTGTCCACCTCCGACCCTTCGCTGCCTGAAACTTCCAGACCCTCGTCTTCACCTTCGTCGGCGTAAGCCTCATCCCCAGGCCAGAAATACCCGCCCATGAATTCTGCGTTGGGCATATCCGCAGAATTATGGGTCATGGTTGGATCAATGTTCGTATGTTGTCCTCCAATTAATGGTTCGGGTACAAGTTCTGCTGCCGGTTCTGGTACATTGTCTAGCTTTGTCACATACAGTATGCAATCATCTGGCCCATGATTGGGATTTATCACCCTCCTAACAAGAGAGCCCCATGATCTATTGCCTCTAAGTTTACACAATTTCCAACAAGATGTCAAACCAATAGGCACCAGCGCTTCTATGACAATTTTGTGTAAACATGGGTCAATATTTAGGATGTCCATGACTCGGGTCTTAAGGTCTTCAAAATTAAGAACACTAAGATCATTCAATTCCATGTCTACATGGTGACAGCCACTTAGGTCATCTCCAGATGGTCCATTTCTAATGATTTGTTCCCCGTGGAAAATATAGACTACTCTTGTTTCCGACATTGTCTACAACATAAGTATTACAAACATCAGCTATCATATCTCCAATATATTTTACACATTACTCTATACTCATCCTTAAGACATGTGCGACTTATTTTTTAACATCTCAACTAATCGAAATACACTGCATTAACAACATTGCATCACATCTAATCTACAATTCCTATATTGTCATCTCACATATCAAATATATGTGACAAAGCTATATTCAAATGTCACTGTCTTCAAACTTATACATACATGCCGAACATATTTAAGTACGGCACAAATCAAATATATATTTCTGCACATTTTCTACGAATAAACCGTAACAGATCTACACATTTCTAAAACAGATCTACACATTTTTAAAACAGATCTACACATTTTTAAAACAGATCTACAAATTTCTAAAACAGATCTACAAATACAACAGATCTACATAACAGATCTACACATTTTTAAAACATATCTACAAATACAACACATCTACATAACAGATCTACACATTTCTAAAACAGATCTACACATTTTTAAAGCAGATCTAAAAATTTTTAAAACAGATCTACAAATTCCTAAAAACAGATCTACAAATTCTTAAAATAAATCTATAAACCCCTAAAACAGATCTACATTCTAAACTAATTATCACAAAAATTTACCTTTCTTCTTCTTCTCCTCCTTCTCCTCTCTTCTTCTTCTCCTCCTCCTTCTCCTCCTCCCCCTCCTCTTCTCCTTTTCTTCTTTTCCTCTTCTTTTTTCCCCTCTCCTTCTCCCCTCTCCT
Organism: Pharus latifolius; assembly: GCA_019359835.1. NCBI lineage: Eukaryota > Viridiplantae > Streptophyta > Magnoliopsida > Poales > Poaceae > Pharus > Pharus latifolius. The sequence goes on along the minus strand of CM033326.1, from coordinate 32,144,796 downwards.
CTCTTTTTCCTCTCTGCCGAGATCTGAACGAATTTTTTTTTGCGTTTACAACTCCAATCGCCACGGCCGCGCTATATAGCCCCCATCAGTCGCCATACGGGATAGCGACTGATGTCCCCTCCGTTGCCTTTTTTCGATAAGTCGCCATCCTGGATGGTGACTGAAGTCATTTTTGCAATTATCTTTTAATACACGTTATTTTTTTAAATTTTTTTTATTCTAGGATATCCGTACAAAAAATTCAACCAAATGAGGCATGTAGATGGTACTGCACTGAGAAAGATCCCCCTATTCAGCGGATCTTTGAAGACATGATAAGAGTTTACTTTTTCTTCATCCGACAGCTCCTCAATTGAATCCAAAAGAACAATACACCTCTTGATTAAGAATTCATCCTCTTGCTTTGTTTCATTTACGTCCTTGGTCACGTCTTTAACTCGTTCCTTCCTTGTTGGGGGAAAATCCCAGACACTTCCCGTGGAAAATCCCAGAGGGCTACCGGAGAAAATCCCAGAGGGCAGAAGGACTCCAGCTCCTCGAGGACATTCACTCGGGGAGTTACGAGTCTCACCAAGCCCCTCACACAGTTGCGGCAAAGGTTCTCCGCCAGGGCTTTTATTGGCCTACTGTGGTCCGTGATGCGAGAGACCTCGTCTCCGTGTGCGAGGCCTGCCAAAAAATGGCTAAGGGATTCAACCTGCCCTCAGTGGTGCTGCAGACCATCCCCATCACTTGGCCCTTCGCGCGCTGGGGGCTGGACCTCCTTGGCCCTTTCTCCTAGCGCCCGGAGGCTACAAGTATGCGGTGGTCGCAGTGGATTATTTCTCCAAGTGGGTGGAGGCTGAGCCCTTGGCCAGCATCACCTCCCGCGTGGTGCAGCTTTTCTTTTGGAAGAACACCGTGTGTCGCTTTGGGGTCCCCCAAGAAATCACCGTCGACAATGGGACCCAACTCGACTAAACGTATTTTCGGGAGTTCTATGAAGGCTTGGGGGGCTACCCTCCATTTCGCTTCCGTAGCTCACCCCAGAGCAACGGAGCTGTCGAAAGGGTCAACGGTGCAATCCTGCAAGGGTTACATCGGTGACTTGAGTAGGCCACCTCCAGGTGGGGTGCATGGGCAGAGGAGCTTCCAAGCATCCTCTGTTCCAGGCGCACGACCCCGAGCCAGGTGACAGGGCGCATGCCCTTCTCACTCGTGTACGGGGCTGAAGTGGTTCTCCCCTCGGAAATCGGTTTTTGGTCACTGCGGGTCGAGCTCTTAGACAGAGCTACGACCGTAGTGTACCGAACCGACGTCTTGGTGGAAGTCCCCACCAGAGATCCTAAGGCCTGCGCCCGGGCCTTCACGGGGCTCTTCGCGCGAGCGCGCTTCGAAGGCCCCCCGATTGCCTCCTTCCCCCTCTTGTGCGAGCTAGGGGTGGGAAGGGGCACTCGGACGGGGAGCTGAAGCCCGAAAGGCCTCTGCTATGAGATTCCGGGGAGGACCCTCCCCGATGATGCGCACGATCCGCTCATGCTCGTCCTCATAATATCTCCCGAGGAGGAGGACCGCCACCTCCCGGGAGCGGTCGTAGGACCAGACTGCAAAAGGAAAGCAAGAAGTTAGCTGAAATTCTCCCTCCGGGGATTGAGCCTGGAAACTTACGTTGCGCCACCGTTGTCCGGGGTGGGTGGTGAGCCGCGCCGAATCCCGTCCCTCGGTGCAGGCTGAAGGGCGCCACTCGGTGGAGCGCTAGCTCCTTCGCAAGGTCCCTCATGGACCTTCGGAGCCGGCCCTTCACCATCCGGGTCAGGAGGTCCATCTCCTCCTCGGACCACTTGGGGGCAACATGGCCGCCCACCCGGCTGTAGGTCGATGGCTCTAGGGAGTAGGTGACCTCCGGATCATCTACTTGAAGGTAGAACCACCTCCGGAACCAATCCCCCTAGTGGTCCCGGGAGGCTTGCACCGGGTACTCATCCGCGCGGCCCGACAGGAGCTGCATCATCACCAAGCCAAAAGTAGACTTGGGGCCGCCCTTCATCACCAGCGGGCCCCTTTCCGATGGCTTGTAAAAATACCAGAGGAGCCGGAGAGTCGCCTTCTCCCTGGTGGCCGTTTCACACAGCCATATGAACAACCCCATCCGGACGAGGGTGTTCGGGTGAGGTGGTTGAGGGAGAGGCGGTACTCCCGGGGAAACTCCCAGAGCAACAGATGCACTGGGAGCCAGAGGCCCGCCTCCACAAAGGCCTCAAAGACCACCACCGCCCCCTCCCGGGGGCTCGGGGCAATCTCCTCTGGCCCGGGGATCCAGATGTCCCCGATGGTGAAGAATTTCCGCTCCAGCAGGTGATAATTCTCATATTTATACATATTTTCTGGATATTTTCCCCTCATTCATGCTCATTTTAGTCATAAAGATTATCAAATACTCAAATATATTTGTATTGGCTGTCGTTCGACCTCGACTGTGTGTTTTGTTTATTTTAATCACAGGTCGACGCATTCGGGCAATTTATGGCTGAATGGATGAACTTCATCGACTGGATCTGACGAACGGACAAATCCGTACAGTAGTGCGCGTTGTTACGGACGCATAGGAACTGACCGCGTCAAAATCGGAGTCTCCGACAGTCTAGAACAACCAAACCTTACAGACTAGGACCCAACTGAAATTCCCTAAAAACCCGAGCCCCTAATGGATAATCGGCCAAGGCACAAAAACTTCAAACCCTAACTCGGATGGACTTCATTGTTATTTCCTAAAACTCTGAGAGCCTTTCTATAAAATAGCCAAAACAGTGTTAAATCCTAACCCGAGCCACCATTTCAACTTGACTTAGCACATAACCACAAACCCCCTTCTTTTCTCCCAACCCCAGAGAGCTCGCCGCCGACAGCCAGATCTACACCGACGATAAGCCGCCGGCCTCCTCCCCGTTCTACCTTCCCCTCTTCTTTCTCTTCTCCCTCTCTAGTGAGCTGCCGGCCTTCTCCCTCTTCATCATCTCTCAACACATTTCATCTCCTCCTCTCCCGTTCGTCTCCACCGCCGGCGAGCTCCCCTTTTCCTTCCTATCCTGCAACTCCACAGCTCCCCTCTTGTCGTGGTATTGCGAATACCCTGGCAGGTTTTGAGAATGATCCTAACGAAGATTACGCGGCGCGGGTTGACCGGATGACCGGTCCTCCCCAGCCGGACAAGCACAAAAAAAATGACACACGGCTTTATACAGGTTCGGGTCCCGGTGGGGGCCCTAGTCCTGTCGACGCGCTCCCGACCGGAGTCGGCTGGGGAGGCTCTCTCCGGGGGAGAGGCTTCCGGAGCACGTCTGTGAGTTTAGCTATTCCAATAAAAGTGATCCGATCCTTTACAACAGAGGGGTACAAGGGCTATTTATAGCCCCAAGAAGAAGCAAAAAACCTAAACTACCCTGGAAGCCACCGTCGGATTGAAGGGCAGGACCGTCCTTCTCCCGGTCAAACGCCTTGGATGCTTGACAGGTGGTCGCTAGTTCCCGAGGCGCTCCTCGCGTGACCTGCACGTGACAAACAGTTCGAGGCTTTACCTTTAGAAGGGCGATGAGGCCCGGGACGGCGCCGGAGGCCACGTCCCCGGGCCAATGGCGGCGCCCGGGACGGCACCGGAGGCCACGTCCCGGGAGCCAAAAGGCGGCGCCCGGGAGGGCACCGGAGGCCACGTCCCAGGGGCCAAAAGGCGGCACCCGGGGCGGCCCCGGAGGCCACGTCCCCGGGCCAATGGCGGCGCCCAGGACAGCACCGGAGGCCACGTCCCTGGAGCCAAAAGGCGGCGCCCGGGACGGCACCGGAGGCCACGTCCTGGGAGCAAAATGGCGGCGCCCAAGAGGGCACCGGAGGCCACGTCCCGGGGGCCAAAAGGCTGCGCCCGGGGAGGCCCCGGAGGCCACGTCCCCGGGCCAATGCTGGCGCCCGGGACGGCACCGGAGGCCACGTCCGGGGAGCCACATGGTGGCGCCCGGGAGGGCACCGGAGGCCACGTCCCGGGGGCCAAAAAGGCGGCGCCCGGGGAGGGGCCGGAGGCCACGTCCCCGGGCAAATGGCGGCGCCTGGGACGGCACCGGAGGCCACGTCCCAGGAGCCAAAAGGCGGCGCCCGGGATGGCACCGGTGGCCACGTCCCGGGGGCCAAAAGGCGGCGCCCAGGAAGGGGCCGGAGGCCACGTCCCCGGGCAAAAGGCGGCGCCCGGGAAGGGGCCGGAGGCCACGTCCCGGGAGCCAAAAGGTGGCGCCCGGGAGGGCACCGGTGGCCACGTCCTGGGGGCCAAAAGGCGGCGCCCAGGAAGGAGCCTGAGGCCACGTCCCCGGGCAAATGGCGGCGCCCGGGACGGCGCCGGAGGCCAGGTCCCGGGGGCCAAATGGCTGCGCCCGGGGAGGGACCGGAAGCCACATCCACGAGCGAGCGTGGCGCAACTTACCTGAACTTAGCCCCGCGGAGATTTCCCCCGACAGCAGCCCCCCATGCACGCCGGGGACGATGCTCGAGTCCCCGGTGGGTATGGTACAGGTCACCTGGAAGATCTCCGGGCCAACTCACCGGAGCCGCGGCGCTTCGGTTTCCGTGCCCCACGCTTAAGGCCGCGCTGTTTCGCCATAAATGCGCGCGCGGTTCGAACCGGTGCCTCGATTCACGCGCCCGTCCCTTCGTTTCCCGTGGGCGGTTTGAACTTCTACGGTCCAGATTGATCCGCGGGTGCCACGTGGCGTGCATCTAGACCACGTCCCGCCCCTATAAATAGGACCTTGGGGGGACCCGGAAGCTCATTCCAAATTTTCAGTCTCAGCGATTTTTGCTCTCTCGGTAGCCCTCTCCCGGTAGGTCTTTCCGGTAGCGGACATACCGGGAGTTTTTAGTAGTAGCCTCCTGCAAGGTTAGCCACCGAAAAAGAAGAAGACTAACCTCATGGCACCCAAGGGTCGGGCGAAGACAACGGAAGTGCCCCCGGAGGAAATCCCTTCGGATTTCCTCTGGGCGTCGGAGTTCACGGCCGAGGACGCCGAGTCCTTGGTCGAAAGATGCGTCGTCGCGGACGGGGACATCCGAGTCCCCGTGAAGAAGGACGGTGCCCCCCGCCCCAGGCCCGGAGAGGTCGTGGCCTTCGAGGCCTTCCTGGAGGCGGGGCTCCGGCTCCCGGTGCATCCCATGCTCCGGGAGTTTTTGAAGGAGTATGGGGTGGCACTCAACCACCTCACCCCGAACGCGCTCGTCCGGGTGGGCCTCTTCATCTGGCTCTATGAGACAGCGACCGGGCGGGAGCCCACCCTTCGCGCCTTCCGGTACTTCTACGAACCGGCGGTGCGGACCTCCCACCTGGTGAAGGGGGGCCCCAAGTCCCCCTTCGGTTCGGTGATGGTCCAGATGTTGCCGTCCCGGGTGATCGACTACCCGGCGGCGGCCTCCTGGGACCACTGGGGGGACTGGGTCCAGAGGTGGTTTTACCTTCGAGTCCGGGACGAGGCGGTGGTGTACGCCCCGGAGCCTCCCACCTACAGCCGGTCGTCCGCGCCGAAGCCTCCGGTGTGGACGGACGACGAGTTCGAGCTCCTCGGCAAGGTGATCCCCTCCAAGAAGACCCGCTCGATGTGGGACGCCACCGAGGAGATGGCTCTCCTCTGGATCTCCCCCTTCACCGGTGGGAAGAGGGGGATCGGCATGGGCCCCGAGCAGCGGCCCCCGGTGAAGCCGGTGACGGGACGTAAGCTCCGGGAACCTGGTGAATTGTATTTACCAATTTTCGAAAATTTAACTAACTCTTTACCTCTTGCTGTCCGGCCGTACCCGGCGGCGCGGGAGAAGGCGGAGAACCTCCTGGGGAGGTACTTCGCCGATGAGCACGAGCGCGTCGTGCGCGCTGTGGGGGAGGGCCCTCCTAAGAACTTGGTAGCGGCGGCCTACGGGCTAAAGCTACCGGAGAGGAAGCCTCTCCCCACCCCCGGGTCGCACAAACGGGGGAAGGAGGCGGCCGGGGGCTCGGAGCCCAAGAAGGCCCGGGTTCAAAAGACCCCCGGCCCATCGACGACGCCGGCGGCGACACCGGGGATGCCCCGGGACAAGACCCCCGGGAGCGAGCGTGCCCGGGCACCGGCCAGGAAGGAAGCAACACCTCCTCCCCCGAAGGGCCCCGTCGAGGCCCGGGGGAAGGAGGCGACCGCGGGCGGGGCGGCGTCTGACTCGGCAAACTACGCCTCGTCGCCGCTCTTGGTGGAGCCCCTCCTGCCCCTTCCGGCCTCTTTGGAGCCAGAGAGGCTGGAGGTGAGATTCGCGGAGGCCTCGCCTCCGCGGGTTTGGCCGGTGGACGAGGGGGGGAGCCCCTCGGTCTACGAGGTTCCTCCGGAGGAGGAGGCCCCGAGGACCTTCCGGCCCGGGGCAGGGAAAGGCCTGATGGTTCCCCCCCAGGCGGGGGCTCCCGCCAAGAGCTCCTCGGCCACGTCTTCGGGGGGCACTTCCTCGTCGACGAAGACGCCGGTGATGCTGGCCGCGTTACCGGACCTTGAGGTCCGGGGACCCCCCACCGGCCACGCTGGCGGCGCCGGGCGGGGGACCCCTCTGCTTCCCGCGAGGGAGGTCGCCCGCTACTTGGAGGGCCTGCATACCCGGAAGGTGTAGGCCTTCGTCGCGGAAGGGACGCTCCATGAGCGTTTCGAGGGGCTTCAGTCCCTCGGGGCCCAGGTAACCCGAGTCGATAACATCTTCGTTCATCCCCTGGACTTTGAAATTTTTCTAACTCTATATATTTTGTAGGTGGCAGCTGTTACCTGGGGCCTTGAGCAGCAGGTCGGCCGGCTGCTTAAGGAGGCGGAGGGCCGGGCCGCGGCCTCCGTAGGGCAGCGCGAGGAGGCCCTCCGGGAACGCGACGAAGCCCTCGCGGAATTGACCCGGGTACGGGCCCAGGTCCATATTTCCGAGGTCGTCAACGGCCGCCGCCGGGAGGAGGCCAAGGCGAGGGAGGAGGCGCTCCGGGAGCTCGAGAGCTCGAGCGTCCGGGCGGTGGCGGACGCGGGCTGCTCCGTCCGGTCGGCCCTCGAGGGCCTTGGCGTAAGCCTAGGCTCCGGGAGTAGGGAGGTGCCGCCGGCGACCCTCGCGGAGGCTGCCGACGTTCGGGCGAGGAGCCGCGCGATCCCCGTCGTCGCGGCCGCTGCGGGGCTCGTCGAGTTCCGGGGGGTCGGCGCTCGGGCGATCGGGGGCCGCATCCCCCGAAGCTTCCCGGACTCCTTCGAGCCTTCGCGCCGGGAGGTCAAGCAGCTTGTCGGAGGGTTCTACGACCGGATCATCCGGGCGTGGTTCCTGGCTCCGGCGCCTCCGGCGGGAGACGTCCCAGCCCCTGCCTTGGAAGAAGCCCCCCGGGGGGAGGACGCCAACGAACATGTATGAGCCTCCCCCCGGGTCTTAGCTAGGGCCCTCTTTTGTTTTCTTAGGATTTTGATCCCGGTAGCTTCTTAGAAGAAGCCCCGGACACTTGTACAAAAACATTTTGAATGCAATGAAGTTAGAATTTTTTCTAAGTCTTTGAATTCAATTTACTGTTACCAGGGTTCCCGGTAGGTTGCTCCCGGGCGAAGGTCCGGGAGGGGCTCCCCGTGGGACGCCCAAGCGGCTTTGATCTTGCTAAGTCTTGTCTCCGGGAATTGCGGCGAGGATAGTGTCCGGGAGCCAATCCGGTTGAGGTGGCGTCCGGAGTGGCACTTGGACAACTTTGATAATCATCGTCCCGGAGGAGGAAGTGCCCGAAGACGGGTCTTGAGTGTTTGGGCAGGGGACTAGTCTCCCAAAGTGACTCGTTACCGCGGCCACTGTGACCGGGTTGCCGCTTACACCCTCAGTCCACGAGGGCTGATCGTAAGCCGCCCTACGGGAATGGGGCTCCCGTTGTAGGGACTTGTTGGGCCTGGCCCACTTCCTCGCGGGGAGGGCATCCTCGCAGAGGGCTTCCTCGTGGGGAGGGCATCGCCGCTAGGGGCGGTAATGAGAAAGACCTGCAGTGAGACAGTTTGAAAAGTAAGACCTATGTATTGCTAATAAAATGAAGTACAGGGCCTCCCCCTGCGAAGCCGCGAAAGGGGAGGAAAATACAGTGTCCCTCCTCCCCCTCCGACGTGAACGCTCCGGGGGAGGGGACAGGCCCGTAAGGCTAAACATAGAACTTGCGAAGTAAACGCAAGTTCCACGTATGCTTCAGCTCCTGCTCTTGAAGGTTGGAGAGCTTGTAGGCCCCCGAGCCCAGGACCGCGGAGATCCTGTAGGGGCCCTCCCACTTGGGGGAGAGCTTACCCTGGGCCTGGGGGTCCGTTGCGCGCTTGAGGACAAGGTCCCCAAGGCGGAAAGCTCTCTCGCGCACGCACTGATTGTACGCGCGCGCCATCTCCTGCTCGTAGATGGCGTGGCGGAGGAGCGCTCGGTCGCGTTCCTCCCCCACGAGGTCGATCTCCAGGCGCTGATTGGCCTCGTTGGCCTGGTACGCTGCGGGCGTGGCTCCCTCCAGGAGCTCGACCCGCAGTGAACAGAAGCCGATCTCCGGGGGGAGGACTGCCTCCGCCCCGTAGACCAGAGAAAAGGGAGTACGCCCCGTCGCCCGGGACGGGGTCGTGCGCATGGAGCAGAGGATGCTAGGGAGCTCCTCCGCCCATGCACCCCCCTTAGAAGCGGTTTGCTCGAGTCTCCGGCGCAACCCCTGTAGGATCACGCCGTTGACCCTCTCGACAGCCCCATTGCTCCGGGGATGGGCCACCGAGGCGAAGTGGATGACGAGCCCCAGGCCTTCGCAGAATTCCCGGAAATAAGCCGAGTCGAATTGGGTCCCATTGTCCACGGTGATTTCCCGGGGGACACCAAAACGACATACGACGTTTTTCAAGAAAAACCGCTGAACGGCCCGGGACGTGATGCTGGCCAAAGGCTCCGCCTCAACCCACTTTGTAAAATAGTCGACTACGACTACCGCATACTTGTATCCCCCGGGCGTTGGGGGGAAGGACCTAAGAGGTCCATCCCCCAGCGCACAAAGGGCCAAGTGATGGGGATCGTCTGCAGCGCTATAGGGGGGAGGTTCGAGCCCTTGGCCATCTTCTGGCATGCCTCGCACGCGGAGACAAAGTCTCGCGCGTCGCGCATGACCGTGGGCCAGTAGAAGCCCTGCCGGAGGGCCTTGGCCGAGATGGCACGCGGGGCTAGGTGAGAACCACAGCTCCCCGCGTGGATGTCTTCGAGAAGTTGAAGTCCCTCCGGCCGGGGGAGGCAGCGCAGGAGGGCGGAAGCCCCCCGCTTGTAGAGCCTCCCCTCCAGCAGGAGATATGCCCGGGCTTTAGCCCGGAGGCGTTTAGCCTCGGTCTCACTAGGAGGGTCCCCCTCCCCCTTGATGAAGGAGATGAGGGGGTCCATCCAAGACGGAGTCCGGGTGATCTCAGCGACCTCCGGGACATGAGGCTCGTCGCCCGTGTCCGGGGAGGCCACCGAGGGCTTCGTGATGATCTCCAGGAAAGCCCCCTTGGGGAGCGATTCCCGGGCGCTTGCCGCCCAAGCCAAGGCGTCGGCCCGGTCATTGTCCCTACGTGGGATATGCCGGGCCTCGAGGCCGTCGAAATGCCTCTCCATCTTTCGCACTTCCTACAAATAAAGACTTAAGTTTGCGTCATGGCACAGGGAAGACTTGTCCACTTGGCAAACTACGAGCTAAGAATCTCCCCCGACTAGGAGGCGCCGGATCCCCAGGGAGCGCGCGAGGCGCATCCCGAGGAGCAAAGTCTCGTATTCGGCGACGTTGTTGGTTGCGGGGAACTCGAGCCGCGCGGCGTACTCGAGTTCCTTCCCCTCGGGGCTCCGGAGGACTACTCCCGCACCAGCCCCGGCGAGACACAGCGACCCATCGAACATAAGGGTCCAATGATCACTGCGTCGAGGCGGCACAGGGAGATCTTCGTCCCCGGACCCAGAGGCGGGAGTCCACTCTGCGACGAAGTCGGCGAGGGCCTGCGACTTGATGGCGGAGCGGCCGGTAAGGGACAGGGAGAAGGGGGCGAGCTCGGCCCCCCACTTCCCGATCCGGCCGGTGGCTTCCTTGTTCCGCAGTACCTCCCCGAGGGGGAGGGACGACGGGACGGTGATGGGGTGCCCTAGGAAGTAATGCCGAAGCTTCCGGGACGCCATGAGGAGGGCGTAGCAGATTTTCTCCATCTCCGTGTACCGAGTTTTGGCCCCTTGGAGAGCCTCACTCACGTAGTACACCGGACACTGCTGCCCCCCTTGCTCCTTCACCAAGACCGCGCTGACGGCAACGGGGGTCGCGGCGAGGTAGAGGAGCAAGGCTCTTCCGAAGACGGACTCACAAGCATTGGAGGGCTCGTGAGGTACTTCTTGAGGTCGTCGAACGCTTCCTGGGCCTCGGGGGTCCAACGGAACCCCTCGAACCCTCGGAGGATCTTGAAGAACTGGAGGCCCCGCTCCCCCGACCGGGAGACAAAGCGGCTGAGTGCAGCTAGGCGGCCGGAGAGCCGCTGGACATCCTTGACGGAGCGCGGCGGGGGCATATCTAGGAACGCCCGGATCTTCTCGGGGTTTGCCTCGATGCCCCGCTGGGACACGAGGAAACCAAGGAGCTTCCCCCCGCGCACCCCGAAGGCGCACTTCTCCGGGTTGAGTTTGAGCCCGAACGCGCGGAGGTTGCGGAAGGTTTCAGCCAGGTCGCCGACGTGGGAGGCTGCGCGGGGACTCTTGACGACCGCGTCGTCCACGTAGACTTCGACATTGCGGCCGACTTGGTTTCTGAAAACCAGAGTCATGAGGCGCTGGAAGGTTGCCCCCGCGTTCTTGAGCCCGAAGGGCATATGGGCGTAGCAGAAGGTTCCGAGGGGAGTAATGAAACTCGTCTTTTCCTCGTCCCCCTCCGCCATCCGGACTTGATGGTAGCCCGAGTAGGCGTCTAGGAAGCTCATGAGCTCGCACCCCGCAGTGGAGTCGACGAGCTGATCAATCCGCGGGAGCGGGAAATTGTCTTTGGGGCAGGCGCGGTTAAGGTCGGTGAAGTCCACGCACATCCGCCACCTGCCAGTTGATTTCTTGACGAGGACGGGGTTCGCGAGCCACTCGGGGTGCAAGACCTCTCGAATGAACCCCGCCTCTCGGAGCCGGGTGATCTCCGCCTTGATTGCCTCTTGGCACTCGAGGGAGAGTTTCCGCAGCTTCTGTTTGACCGGGGGGTGACCGGGGGCCACTACGAGCTTGTGCTCAATGACCTCCCGGGCGACGCCCCGCATGTCCGAAGGCTTCCACGCAAAAACATCGGAGTTTTCGAGCAGAAAAGCCGTAAGTTGTGCTGCATGCTCCTCAGGGAGCTCCGCCCCGATCCGGACGGTCTTGTCTTCGTTGCCCGGGGATAGCAGGACCTTCCGGAGGCCCCCTTCCGGACGCGGCTTGAGGAGGGGCCTCCCGGGCGGTGGCGCAGCGGCGTCTAGTTCCGGGGGAGAAGCCTCCCCCCGGGCGTCTTTATGAGGTTGACGCTTCCGATTGTGGCCGCAGCGCGCTCGTATAGAGCACGGGCTATGTCTTGGTCTCCCCGGACGTTGATCACGCCATGCGGCCCGGGGATCTTCATGCAGAGATAGTTTTGATGGGTGGCAGCCCCCAGCCGGTTGATTGTCGTCCTCCCCATAATCGCGTTGTAGGAGGAGGGGAGGTCCACTACATCGAAGCGGACCAGCTCGGTCCGGTAGTTCTCTGGGGTGCCGAAGGTCATTGGAAGATCTACTGTGCCCACGGGGTGGATCGCCTTCCCCGGGACAAAACCTTGCAGGGGCCCGGCAGCGGGCTGCAGGAGCTTCTCATCCACCTGCATTTCTTTGAAGGCCTTCAGGAATAGGATATCGGCAGAGCTCCCGCCGTCCACCAGGATACGGGCCAGATGGCAGTTGTAGATGGTCGCGGAGACAATGAGCGCGTCGTCGTGGGGGAAGCGAACCCCCCGCGTGTCTTCTGCCGTGAAGGTGAGGGGGACGTCCGACCACTTCGGTGGCGGGGACGTGTGTAGCACCCCCACAACCTTGACCTCGCGCGCGTACTCCTTACGCTGGCGCTTAGAGTCCCGCCCGAAGGCAGATCCTCCCACGATGACGTTGATGTGCCGCTGCGAAGTTTGAAAGGGGAGAGCTTCTGAAGGCTCCTCCTCCTGCGTCTGCTGACCCCCCGAGGGAGCGGGAAGGGCCGGAACAGCTGGCCGAGGGGGCAAGGAGGCCGGAGTCCCCCCCCTGCCCGCGCTGGTCGAGGAAGTCCGCGAAGTGCTACAGCAGCTGGCTACAATCTCGGGTAGCGTGGGTACTGGACCTGTGGAAGCTGCACCACGGTCCTTCCCGCCTTCTCCCCGCGGGGCCCTCCCGGCTGCGCGAAGATTGTCCTCCCCCATGGCCCTTCGGTTTGGGGAAGGGGCGGTTGGCCCTCGGGGGGTCGCGCGAGCCGCCTCCGCCCTTGAGGACAAAGGTGTCCCGAGGCCGTGGCTCGCTACGCCCCCCCTGCCTGGGGCGTTTGGGGGGATCACTGGCCCCCCAGTCGACGGGGGCGGGAGCCCCCTGGGTCTTCTTCCCGATGTTGTCTTCCTCCGCCCGAGCATACTTTTCGAGCACGTTGAAGAGCTCGTCGGCGGAAGAGGGGCAGCTCCGGGAGAGCCTTCGGTGGAGCTCCCCCGGGAGGATGCCGCTTTTGCAGGCTTCGATGACCATAGAGTCGAGGACGTGGGCCACTTTGCTTTTCACCTGAGCAAAGCGCTTGAAGAAGTTTCTGATGGTTTCCCCAGTCCTCTGCCGGACAGTGTATAGCTGCGAGGAGTCCAGGGGACGCACGTAGTTCCCTTGGAAGTTGGCACAGAACTCCCGCTTGAGCTGCGAGAAAGACTTGATGGAGCCGGCCTTCAGGTTGTAGAACCAGGAGCGGGCAATGCCGGAGAGGTAGAGGGGGAAGACGTTGCACTGTATTGTCTCGTCCCCCCCGGTCGCGGAGATGGCAGTGGAGTAGACCTGCACAAACTCGTAAGGGTCTGCCTCACCGTTATAGTGTTCGATGTGCAGAGGGCGGTAAGGCCGTGGCCACCGGATGCTGCGAAGTCTTCAGCACAGGGGCTGGTTAGCCCCTTGCACTTCCCGGGGAGAGCCCCGGTCGCTGTCTTCTTTCACGGGACCTTCGTTGTCTGAGTCCGGAAGCGGTCTGAGAGGTCCGCCAGAATGGCGGTGGCGACGCTTTTCCTCCGGACCAGAACTGAGTTCCCGGACGTCCGGGCTCTCCGCCGGAGAGGTTGGCTCTTCAGCGGGTCTCTTCCCCCAGCCGGTGCGAAGGGAGAGCCCCCGCGGCGACGTCCGGAACAGGGGAGCCCATGCGGGGGGAAGTCCGCTGCGGCGTGGGGGCTGCTCTGTCAACCCCGGCCGGTGCGGTAAACGCGACGCGGGGGGCGGGACTGGCTCCCGGCGTAGGGTAAACCCCCAGCATGAAGTGGGCTCCCGGCCCCGGGAATAGGCCAGGGACAGGGTACCCCCCTGGTGCCACGAAGGGCCCCGGCATGAAGTAACCTCCCGGCACCGGAGGGGCCATCGGGTAGCCCATAACTGGGGGCATGTTCCCCGGATACGGGTGTGACACAAATGTGGGGGCCGGAGGCCGCGCCAACACGCCAAGGAGCTCGTCCATAGAGCACTGAGCGCGGAGCTGGCCTTCCACGAGAGCTTCGAGCAGGGCGTCCCGGGGAGCCGGGGGAGCCGTCGGGGGGAGACTGGTCCCGGCCGAGGTCCCCGCGGTCACCGGGAACGACCTGGAGGTGGAAGCACCTAAGTTAAGAGGAAAGGAGGGAGGCGGTACCTGGGCCAAGTCGCCTCCGAAAGGGACCGCCGGGACAGCAGTGTCCCAGGCGGACGGCGCCGGGTCTCCGAGACCCGGGTCGCCGGGAAGGGTGCGAGCCCTTGTTCTTGGGGGAGCCATGGCGTCTTGTCACGAGTCCCCACAGAAACGCCAACTGTCGTGGTATTGCGAATACCCCGGTAGGTTTTGAGAATGATCCTAGCGAAGATTACACGGCGCGGGTTGACCGGATGACCGGTCCTCCCCCGCCGGACAAGCACAAAAAAAATGACACACGGGTTTATACAGGTTCGGGTCCCGGTGGGGGCCCTAGTCCTGTCGACGCGCTCCCGACCGGAGTCGGCTGGGGAGGCTCTCTCCGGGGGAGAGGCTTCCGGAGCACGTCTGTGAGTTTAGCTATTCCAATAAAAGTGATCCGATCCTTTACAACGGAGGGGTACAAGGGCTATTTATAGCCCCAAAAAGAAGCAAAAAACCTAAACTACCCTGGAAGCCACCGTCGGATTGAAGGGCAGGACCATCCTTCTCCCGGTCAAACGCCTTGGATGGTTGACAGGTGGTCGCTAGTTCCCGAGGCGCTCCTCGCGTGACCTGCACGTGACAAACAGTTCGAGGCTTTACCTTTAGAAGGGCGATGAAGCCCGGGACGGCGCCGGAGGCCACATCCCGGGGGCCAAAAGGCGGCGCCCGGGAGGGCACCGGAGGCCACCTCCCAGGGGCCAAAAGGCGGCACCCGGGGCGGCCCCGGAGGCCCGGGGACGTCCCGGGCGCCAAATGGCGGCGCCCGGGATGGCACCGGAGGCCACGTCCCGGGAGCCAAAAGGCGGCGCCCGGGACGGCACCGGAGGCCACGTCCCCGGGCCAATGGCGGCGCCCGGGACGGCATCGGAGGCCACGTCCCGGAAGCCAAAAGGAGGCGCCCGGGAGGGCACCGGAGGCCACGTCCCAGGGGCCAAAAGGCGGCACCCGGGGCGGCCCCGGAGGCCACGTCGCCGGGCAAATGGCGGCGCCCGGGACGGCACCGGAGGCCACGTCCGGGGAGCCAAATGGCGGCGCCCGGGACAGCACCGGAGGCCACGTCCCGGGAGCCAAAAGGCGGCGCCCGGGACGGCACCGGAGGCCACATCCTGGGAGCCAAATGGCGGCGCCCGGGAGGGCACCGGAGGCCACGTCCCGGGGGCCAAAAGGCTGCGCCCGGGGAGGCCCCGGAGGCCACGTCCCCGGGCCAATGGCGGCGCCCGGGACGGCACCGGAGGCCACGTCCGAGGAGCCAAATGGCGGCGCCCGGGAGGGCACCGGAGGCCACGTCCCGGGGGCCGAAAAGGCGGCGCCCGGGACGGCACCAGAGGCCACATCCCGGGAGCCAAAAGGCGGCCCCCGGGAGGGCACCAGTGGGCACGTCCCGGGGACCAAAAGGCGGCGCCCGGGAAGGGGCCGGAGGCCACGTCCCCAGGCAAATGGCGGCACCCGAGACGGCGCCGGAGGCCAAGTCCCGGGGGCCAAATGGCGGCACCCGGGGAGGGACCGGAAACCACATCCCCAAGCGAGCGCTAGCGCAACTTACCTGTACTTAACCCCGCGCAGATTTCCCCCGACACCTCTTTTATTCCTTCCTTTTCCTTCTCCCTCCTCCTCCTTCTTTTTCCTGCCTCTTCTTCCCCCAAATCCTCCACTCCTCTCTTCTCTTCTACGGGCCGCCCGATCTGCCGTCGGATCTGCACTGGAGCCTCCCTTTGTCGCCGCGCCTCCGTCTCGAGCCACCCCTCCACAGCGCCGCCGCCACAGCTCCGCCGCCGGATCTCGTGCCATCTACACTGACCGCACCTTCTACAGCGACCGCACCGGAGCAGCAGCCGGCGCCGCCCGATCTGCCACTCGATGCCGCCTCCTTCACAGCCGCCGCCGCCGCTGATCTGATCCCACGCCGCCTTTGCCGCCGGTCCCGATCTTCCCCACCGCGTCGCCATCTCCACGGCGCCGTCGAGCCGCTCCTCTCCTCCTCCATCGCCGATGCAGGCCAATCTTCCCATCGCCCGCCGTGCCTGAGCCGTGGCCTCCCTCCGCGTCGTGCTGCCACTCACCACCGCTCCACCAGGCGCCTCCATCTCGTGCTGCCACCGAGAGACGCCGGCCTCCACACCAGACACCGCCACGATCCTCCATCGCCACCCGATGGCGCCGCACCTCCACAACTTGCGCCGGCGCCAGATCTGCCACCTTCACAGCGCCGTCGTGCTGCTTTGACCTCGGCGACTTCATCTCCCTCGACAGCGACCATCTTCTCCAACCTCGACAGCTTCGACCAGCATCTTCGACTGCTTCTTCCACAGCAACCCACAGCAAGCCTCCCTGGCCACCATTGAGCTCCAGCAGCAGGAAATTGGTGATCAAATCTCTTTCCCATACCTTGTTCTTCAATTTTGATAAACTGCCTGCATGTATGAGATGCTGGATGCTGGAATGTGTTGAACTACAATATTGTTGTGAATTTTTACTTTATCTGCACTAAATTGAATCCAGAACAGATTTCTGTGAACTTGAATTTAAGTATCTCTGTCAATTCAATGAATTGAAGGTTTGTGAACCAGTAATTTGAATCTATTGAGTTCATGCTTTGATGTTCAATCGTCGATTTCTCTGTTAATTTAACATCAGTGATACTGTTGCTTTGCCAATCTGTCACATTCAGTAAATCCTTTGTCCATCTGTAGCTGGGACAATGTGACAATTTTACAGTGCATCGCACATTCTATTGAGTTTCAATTTTTAGTTTTGGCTATAGTTATTTGAATTTGAAAGTTGTTAGGTTTGGACTTTGGATTGATAGCATCATATGTTAGTGATCAAATGTGATATTTGACGAGGATCCTTCATTTCCTTTTTTTATGATTGGTCATTAACATAATGCTTTTGGGACTGTGGTGAAATTCAATTATTTGCTGTTATGGTCGTGGCTGAGGAGATCTATGGATGATTGGTGTTTGTTTTGTACTTGTGATTCGTTGGTACTTGCCATAGATTGCGATCGATGATGGTTGTTAGCGCTGCCTCGCGCGCTACCACTACAAGATTTCTCTCTATCGCTTGTACTACGAAACGCTAGTCCAGAACGAACATTAGTCGTTTGTCGCGAGGCAACCACCTCTTTTCTTTCTTTTGACATTATCTCTTTCTTTCGTCCATTTTAGTTTCACTTGCTATCGATTTAGTCTAGTTTTACACAATTTGTTTTCGCTAGTCCCAGTGGAAAGAACGACTAGAATACTAGCCAATTACATTGTCCTCATTCTCTTGCGAGACGGTCTAGACCGGTATCAGCAGGCCCTCGAGGTCCTACGTGGACAACTCGGTCGTGCCGAGGAAGTTCGGAGTCACCTCCTTCGGAGGCAGTTCGGACACTTTGGCTCGACCCTTCGGTGCCATTGCGGTGTAACAGAAGTTCCCGGGGAAACGCGCTACCGGGAAGTCAAGCTTCCGGGAGAGCAAAAGTGTGCTTCCGGGAGATCGAGTTTCTGGAGTTAGAAAAAATGAGTGCCCAGGCCGAGGCCCCTCCCCCCTATTTATAAGTGACACAGGGGGCCTCAGATGGGTGCCACGTGTCCCCAGATCCATCTGGGCCATCGATTCAAATCATCGCGCGGATATTGAAGGGCCGCGCGAGGACTGAGATGCTGTACGGCGCATGTGCGCGCGAATCAAGGGTGCGTGTAGGTAAATAGCCCGGGAGCCGAATCATCGCGCGTGGCTCGAGGTGTGTCCCGGAAGGCGAAGCATCGCTCAGGGCCAAGTTCTTCCCATACCCTCCGGGGGCACCATGTGCCCCCGGGGGTCTCAGGGGCTACTGTTGGGGGAAAATCCCAGGCACTTCCCGTGGAAAATCCCGAAAGGCTACCAGGGAAAATCCCGGAGGGCTCCCTGGGA
Source organism: Pharus latifolius (assembly GCA_019359835.1). Classification (NCBI taxonomy): domain Eukaryota; kingdom Viridiplantae; phylum Streptophyta; class Magnoliopsida; order Poales; family Poaceae; genus Pharus; species Pharus latifolius. Next base: position 32,127,024 of record CM033326.1, on the reverse strand, counting down.
AAGTCGCGGAGGGTTCTTGTAGGAAATCCCGGAGGGCTACTGGGGAAAATCCCGGACGTCTACTCGGAAAAATCCCGGACGGCTCCTGTGGAAAATCTCGGACGCCTCCCGTGAACTATCATACAAGCCTCCCGGGAAAAACCACGGGGACCCCTCGTAAAAGACCACGGGTATCTCTCTGAGCCCCGGACGCCTCCCGTTGCAAACCCTGGACGCCTCCCATGAATTATTGCGGAGGCCTCTCGGGAAAAGCCACGAAGGTCCCACTAAGGAGACCGAGGAAAATCTCGGACGTTCACTGGGCAAAATCCCGGACGTCCACCGGGCAAAACCCTAGATGTCTACCGGGAAAAATCCCGGAGGACTACCGGGGAAAATCCCGGACGTTCACCGGGAGAAGTCACGAGGGCCTCTCGTGCGAGGTCACGTGAGGTCACGTGCGAGTGACGTCAAGAGCGCCTCGGGAACTAGCGAGGACACTTGTCAAGCATCCAAGCCCTTCGGCCGGTGAAATGGCGTCAACGCCCCTCAATCCGATGGCTGTAACTAGGGTTTTTTTTAGTCTTTTTGCTTCTTTTGAGGCCTATATATACACCCTTGTATCTCATTTGTAGGGGATTCCAACTCATTTTACACACTCAAAAACAATAGGTTCCCTTGGAGACCTCTCTCCTACAGAGAGCACCTCCCCAGCGGACTCACGTCCGGAGGGTGTCGACAGGACTATGGACCCCGTCGGGACCCGAACCTGTATAAAAATCACAATGTCAATTGCTGTGTTACCCGGTGGGAGGTGACCGGTCACTCGGTAAGCTCGCGCCGTCGTTCCCGTGTCAAGTCTTACCGTAAAACCTGCCAGTGGTACATTTTAGACCACAACATTCCTAAACTCCTAGTAGTTCTCAAACAAACCACTATAGTCACCACTTTGCTTACGTTTTTTCCCTCTTTTCTCTTTGTTTCCAGAAGAAATTTCAACCTTGTTTCCAGAAGAGCTTGCAAGTACAGGCTCACATTGATTTGGCTCATAATGATTTGTAGCACACTTCACGTTGGCATCTCTTAACCAGCCATCTTGATCTTCAAAGAGGGTGTTTACATCGACTTTTGAGGCAGCATTGTTGACAGTATTGACTTGATCAGACGAAATTTCGATGTGCTCAATTGATGTGAAATTCATATTGCCCTCAGTGATGCTCCCTATTTGACAAACAAATCAATTTAAGCAATGTAAAAAAATCTTAAATTAATATTAGTGAAACAAACAAAAATGCAACTGATGATTAATATAAGTAATACTTACCCTCATATAGAGCTCCTAAGGAATCAAACAACGGGAAAGGTTTGGAACGAAACTTTTTGCCTTAGGATGTGACTATTGAATAACAAAAAAATCAATGTTAATAATCTTACTGAGATGTACGAATGAGACTTATGATTTGTACACTAGTAGTGTTACCTGAATAATGTTACTCCAAATGGGTGGTTCAGCTAAAATCATGCAATAGACGCTATCCCATCCAACACTAGTTTGTTTTCTTGCCTCTTTTAGTACCTTATAACTACTCTTCAGCTCCCTCTCATGTTCTTGAATATGCACTTTTGAGAATTGGGCTTCCGAAAACTTCTCATTGAACTTTTTTACAATTTTATTCCACACTTCTGTTGACCACCCATTTTGACTCTTAAATCTCAAGATATTGTACTCATGGAGCAAATCAACAAGCCCTCTATCATACCTAGGGTTCCAAGAAGCTCTAGAGCTCTCCCCCTTTGTCATGACTAGCTTTAACAAAGCAAATTTAAACCATATTCAAAGCATCGCTGATGGTGGTTAAAATTGTAGAAAGTTAAAATAAGTAATTGGTTAAAATATTCAAAGCATGTGCTGCTCAATTTTGACCATATGACAAGATATGAAGTTTGCTTTCACATGGATAGTAATTAAAATACATCACAAGATATGAAGTTTTATTAAAAATACATCAAACTTGGTTTGCTAGTCTTATTCTGCTACAAACAAAGTCACCCCACATCTGCTATGCAATTTGATCCCTAAATATATTTCCATCATTTCCTTGAATATTCAGGGACTCTACGTCGTTATGATACTTGTCATCTCCTTCAGGAAGATCAACAAACTAGAATGACGACACAAGATCAAACTGGCGATCTAACCACTCTTCTTTGCATTTTTTCTTCCTTATGACATTGTGAAACACAATAACTACCGTTGGAATCTTGACTTGGAAATCTATGGGGTGAAATGTGCCCACTTTCAAAATTGGAAAGAGCTTCTTTAAAACACCAATCGGTTTTTCTATGTGATTTCGTAGTAGTGCATAACGGTGGTTAAATAGTTCTGTGTAATCTTTATATCTCTTGATCGAGACGTACGGCGTCCAAAATCATTGAGATGATACCAAACACCACAATAAGGGGCAATGAATCGCGTACCCACCGTCAACCAGATAGAATTTACCTACTAGCACATGAAAACCACTGTCAATGGCAGATCGAAGGATTCCAGCATATGATGCTGACCCTTCCCAACCACAAGAAATATGGAGTAGCTCTATCTTCTGAGATAGTGATAGGTACGTGAGTCCCATCAATTGCTCCAGTACAATTTTGCAAAGGAATACATTGTGTTAGCCAATAAATGGTTGATGATAGCTTGACTAGCTTAGAGTGCAATTTTTATTGTCACCTGAAAATATGGCCAAAATCGTGGATCTTAAGAGATCTTCCAATGAGTTTTACTTGAATGTGGAAATTTGAAAAATCTGTAAGTCAAACTCGGAATGACAGTGAAAAAAGACCTAATATGTCTATGAATAGTTTCCTCACTGTGTTGGAATGTTTTTTGTAGATCTCGATTGCTTGCATTATGTGAGATCATATACATAAACATTTCAAGTTTTCCTCAACTGTAATGCCCTTGGTGTCGTGTAATAAATTCGCTCTCCTAACAAAACTTGAAATAGCTCTAAATATCTCCAGTTCTATATGAAACTCTATCTAACACAGACTTTCATGCCCTTCAAGAATTTCCTCAGCACATTTGGCACCGATCAAAATTGATGTATGAATTGTTCTTTTTTCCCTATTAGCACGTGACAGTAAATAGGGCAAGACTACAAGAAACATCTCATCATCCTCATCTTCTCTATCCTCATCAATCTCATAAGTTGTTCTCTTCTAGAACCCATTTTCACTAGCAATGCAAATACAACACTAATTAGGCCAAATATTAGTTACATCAAAGTACCATTAGCAAAGAAAAATCTTATAAACAAGCTAGATGGTGCATATTTTTATGAGCACACTTATAGATGACTATAGGATTAGAGAAAAGAGATGGTGCATATTTTTAAAAACATTTTGCATCAATTGCTCCCAGCGAGCATTGAGGCCAGCCAAATAACTTCTGACAAGCATTAGAGAATTTGACATAGAGTAGAATTCAAAGAAAGAGAAGAACACCTAGATGCAGATTAGAGAGTTCCTAGATTGGTAGCCAGATGAGAAAGAGAAAAACTAATCAGCATCCTTTCTTGAAGGTGCACACTGCCTTCAACTCAGCAAAGGTGCGCACCTATAAGCCTCAAACTACTTCCCTACTAATAACGCATGATGTCTAACATTCATCATATCTATGCATATTTTCTATATATTTAACCTCTCGATCATGCACATTTTAGTCCTAAACCTCATCATTTGCATGACTTACATATGCATTTATTTTGAAATCGACCAGATTACTTGTTTGCAATTTTTAATTGTAGGTCGATGCAAATTAGGTGACTTCTGGTTGAATGGATGATTGGATTTGACCTGCAGTAGATTTGGGATAGAAGCACGTGTTCCTACTGATGCGTAGGAACTGGCCGTGCTGAAGTCGGAGTCTTTGGGAGCCAAAAATCTAAAATCCCTTCAACCATGGACCCATTTGTTATATCTGGAAACCTTCTACACCAAATTGCAAAGCAGCCTACACTCAGAAATTTAAACCCTAACTCGGGAAGGATCTTTCTGTAATTTCCTAAAACTCTGAGGGCATTTTTGCAAAATCACCTTCTTCTCAAAATGGACACGCCGACCACTTTTTCTCTTTGATCTTGATTCTTTGCACTCTTATTTCTTCTTCTGCCTTTGCCTCCAATATTTCCATACCTCCGTCCACCACACCGATGACGGCCAGGTCGTACGCCGCCGGCGCACATTCTTTTCTGCCTCCCCCCTGTTTTTCCACACCTCTGTCCACCTCCGGCCATAGCTGGCTCCTTCTCCCTCTTCTTCCTTGGTCGTGTTGCCCTCAGATCTTGCCGTCGCTCCTTGCGCCAATCACCGCCACTTCGCCACAACTCCTCACCGATTAACTGCCGCCGCCATTGCTTCCTCTAGGCCACTGGTGCCCCTCTCCCCTCTCTCCTTTTTTAGTTCCTCCATCGCTCATGCCCTCGCATCGTGCCACCTCAGATCTCACTCACGCTGTTGCAGATCCCTTGGATATGAGATGCCGCCGTGCACCGCCACATGCACACATGCATCCAGTGGCCCTTGTCACCGGAGCCACTCCACTTCCCACCAATCCTGCCGGATCCACGTCTCTCGTCGTCGCTCTAAAGGCGCGCTGCGACCACCACCCAGCGCCATCTCTCCAAACCCTAGATCTAGACCACGACCACTTTCTCCAACTCGACGACCTCTACGACCTCGATCACTTGGACTAAGCCGCAACGACCAGCACTGAATCCTACATCCTGATCGCAACCGAAAGGGTCGTGATTGTGTAATAACCGCAAGTAAACAGTTGAATGTTGAGCACTTGAGGGTCAAATTCCACGAGGAACAAGCGTATTCGTCTTTCTAGCTTAAAGAATCACTGATTAAGTCTAAGCGATTTTGCGGTGGTTGTTTTTCTACAACTAAGTCTAACAATCTAGGGTTTGCAAGTTATAATGCAAATCTAGGGTTTCAGGATTCCGATAACCATCTGGCGTAATTATATCCAAGGTACGAGAATTGTAAGATAATTTCAATCGTTTTCCAAGACAGATTATGTTTCCAGTTCGGGGCGCTGGGTCAATAGTCAGAGGATCGCTTCCACTGTCACGTTTGGCGCACTACTACAGAAATGTTTTTCACTATCGGTTTAAAATCCACTCTACTATCGGTTCTCTTACCGATAGTGATCGGCACGATAGAACAAACGTAGCACACTTCTATCGGTTATGTAAAACATCTACATTCCCAACGTTCACTAATCACTAACGACTATTTCTTCTATCGGCTCGGATCTAAACCGATAGTATTGTGTAGGTTTTTTCTATCGGTTAGGTACTCGACACAGTTAGTACTGGAAACTTATTCTATCGGTTGTAGTATATGAACCGATAGTACTGGAATATTTATTTTATCGGTTGTAGTATATAACCGATAGTACTGTGTAGTTTTTTCTATCGGTTATGTACTCGACACGGTTAGTACTAGAATCTTTCACAAATATATACAACAATACAGAGATACATTGGATCATTCACAAATACACCAATATTTACAAATACACCAATATTCACATATTGAATTTGTTCACAAATACACTAATACAGTAATATACACATGCATTGGACAGATTGAATTTATTCACATATTGATCGAGTTTATTCACAAATACACCAATGAATCTATTCACATATGGAGTTTATTCACAAATACAGCAATCAACACATTCAATATATATTACACAAGTCAGTTACAATCGATCGTTGATAGCCACTTCTTCCATGACATATTGAACCCAAATTGTTCGCAGCTCCTTCAATTGAGACAACTCATATTGGTCTTTCAACATGGCGCTCTGCATATATGCGTGTATGAAGTTAAGAACGTACGTCACATCCAATTAATGTTCGACTTTGAGTCAGGAAAAATGGTTACCTTAGGGAATTGGGCAAAGTTTCTCCTGATCAGATCATACATGAATCTCATGACATAGAATCCACATTCCCACGATTGTGGCTGCTAATGGCACTGGAATAATTGCATATGCAAAGACATAAACCCACATTAACTCGAAAGAACTAATTAAGCTTAAATTAAAAGAATCATCATGAGTACTTCCATCCGTATTAATTACCTCGTATTCTTTCCAAGAAATTGTTGTGCCCTTTGAAGCGTCATGCCTCCCTCCAGCACTAACATAATTTTTGAAAGCCCTGTATTTAATTTAGCATTGCCGGTTAATATGTTATCATTAATTAGCTAGTCAGAGAAAAATTTAAAATAACTGTGTTACTTACGCGTCTATGTGCCACGTGAGGGTGAAAACATGGGCCATCTTGTCGCTCATCGAATCGAGGTAATAGACCTCATTCATCCATGGGCAAATGACGGTGAGTACACAGTGGACCCTACATTGCATATATAAGCGAACCGTTTCATACATATGTTAGGCGTAACATACAAGAATGAGTTAAATTAGTAGGAAATGTACTAACCTTTGGTGGTACGGCGCAAGGATGAACTCTCGGTCCTGCTGCGCTAGTAGTGCCCTTGTTGATATGTATTCCTCCGCATGTGCTTGGTCGTGCTCTAGCATCGTGAGGCTTATTTTCTCTGGGTCGAGGAAACCCACCTTGTCACATGCCCTCATCGACGCCAACCTATATATGCACCTGGATGCAAAGTAGACATTAGTAAGTAGTGCATACAAAGTGATTAGATTTATAAAATGAACTGTGATAACTTCAAACAATAGCAAACTCACAGGATTCCAGTCCGTATGATGGACATATCAAGCTCTCGCCAGTTGAGGAGGTCGAATAAATCCTCGTGGGCCACCGATATGCTCCCGGCCTCACGGTGAAAATGACCTGGCCTGAAGTGAACCAAGAAGTTGATGTGGCGCCTAGACCGGGTCAGGTACCACTCGTGAAGACTTATGGTTATTTGATCCATATTGCGCAGAAGGTACTCCGACACAAGTGGGAACCCGTTCTTGAATGTACCCGGCTGGCTTTGTTTGGCCTTGCCTTTGGCCTTGCCCTTGCCCTTGTATACCTTCGAAGGTTGGGGCACGGTGCCGCCGGCCTCATTTGATGGCGAAGGGTTTGAGGCCGCCGGAGGAGGCATGGGGGCCAAAGGAGCTCGGTCATGCGTTGTGCCGGGGGTACGTGGTGTCCTTAGGAAGTGAGCTGGTATCCATCGTCCACTTTAAGTACGAACGCATAAGTTAGATTTTGTAAATGGAGTATATTAACTGAGTTGTAAGCTAGAATGGCTAGGGTTTACCTCCTGTAGTCTAACACCCTTCTTGGGCCATTGTATGTACGAGCCCAATGCCTCACCAATTGTTCGCATTTCGTCCGTTGGGACGGGCAACGGAAAAGAGCTGTAGCCCGGGAGGGCCATGTCCACCTGTACCTTTGTGAATCTAGGCTCCAGAGGTACGCAGTGGATCCGGACATCCTCCCAAGACTGATATACGACCTCGTTTGCAACGACTACAGGTTTGTCGCCTATGTTGATCAATAGGCTACAGCTCTCCGGCTTCTGCAATTTGAAACAATTATAATAGGTTAGCGAAATAGTTCTAACGTAACGGGAGTGGCATCAACCGAACTGTATATATAGCTCAAGAGTTGCAATACCTCAATCAGGTCCACCGGATCCACGTGAACCTTCGAGCCGCAACTACTCGGCCTGGCAGCGTCGACCTCGATAGCTGGATCTAAACCCTTGGACTACACAACTCGGCTGAGGCGTTCATACTTCTCGTTCATTTGAGAGAACATGTCCGCGAATTGTGCAGTCACATCTGACCGTACCTTCTGAGATGCTCCTTGTTCCCTAGAGCCCCGGTAAGGATGTCGTTCTCCCTATGGGGAGTGAACAATCCCTCGGTCGCCTCCTTCGAGCAAGAGATCTGTTACATTCAAAGCTCTCCATTGTGAGGAAAAAATATATACAAACTTGTGCGCACACTAGTGATCATAGTTTTTTCTACCACACTCTATGATTCCAACCAGGAAGTTAGCCAACTTACGAGTCGCTGCACGACCTCACGTCCCTGAGGTTTGGGAACTCCACAGTCCCCGTGGTCGACACGGTCCCTCTGGACAACCACCAGCACTTGCATCGCGGATCGCGGATCTCGGAGAGTTGTAGGTCAGGGGAGTCGACGAAATTCGACGCCTCGTCCTTAGCCTTCTTCCATTGCTCCTCCTTCCCCGCATAGCCGTGAGAGCTGAGCCGGTGCGGGTGGTCGTTCCTCCTCTGGATTTCCTTGTTCTTCTCACTGAGGGCCTTCGTACCAGAAACAAGAAAATTAATGCACCGCTGGTTACTGCATACAATGGTGTAACCAAGCAAAGGATCCATACATACCTTGAACTCAGGGGTCCCCTTCTGTTGGGTGAATTGCTCCCATACCTCCTCCGTTATGAAGGGGTACTTCTCGCATGGAGATTTGCATTTAGCGAGGAAGGTACTGACGAGGACGCTCTTGAAGGTTTTCCACGTGTTGTTCATGTCCTTCAAGCAAGCTATCTTGAGACCATCGTCGGGGATGTTCCACTTGGCCTGTTTCAAATGGTGCATATAAGCAGGACTTACCTAATCTCTGGGATAAACCAAGGGAATGTGATTACTCAAGAGTTTAGTGATTTTGATTAATTTTACCTTCACTTCTGCCCACAGCCTATCCCTCTCGTCGGCCGTAACGTCCTTCCAGCTCTGGACGGTTATCTTCACCCTTTCCTTCGCCAACAAACCAACATAGGCAGCGCAGTGGCCGGCGTTCTTCCCGATCGGTCTCCCGAATTGGTTGAACTCACATGAAAGATCCACGCGTTTGGCCAAACGGCCCAACATTGTCGCGCCTCGCGCCTTCCTCTTGCGCTGGGACGAGGCAGCGTCATCTACGTTCGCCCTTGCCGAATCAGTACTATCAGCCGAGAAAGATGCCGACATGGCTTTACCTAAAATTCCATGAACAGACCATCAATTGATATGAAGAAAGGTATATGACAAAGTTCATAACTAAAATGGAATGACAATGATGAACCACCTCTTTTTGTTAAAATGTCAAATTTTCATTCAAAAGGCCAAAAATCATCAATTCCTATCAACATGGTCTTCAAAATAGATTTAAAATGGATTTGTAAACTCAATTTGCAAAGGGTTGTCGAACTGATACCTTCTTGCTTAACATAAAGATCATTTGATAACTCTTGATTGTAAAATTAGTCCTATTTGGAAAAATTCATCAGAAAAATATATTTCATGCAATGAAAATCATTTCTTTAAATTTTCATTTCAAATGTATTTTACTTGAGCAATAGTTGATTCTTTTCACAAATGAAATATGAACTTTGCAAAATTCAGACTTTTCAACGTACTATCGGTTGACAATAACAAACCGATATGACATACTCTATTTCCTATCGGTTTGAAAATTAAAACCGATAGTAATTAACTATATTAGTCTTAATTCAGATTATGGTCTTTACTATCAGTTCTAAATAAGAAACCGATAGTGGACTACACTGTACGATAAATTGCTAGTGATTTTCATCAAGTCTGTAATTCTCATAGCTATCAAGTTTGTAGTTCATGAATTTTCATCTAGTTTTATATTTCTAATCCATTGAACCATATATGAACTATTGCATATAAATTTAAGCAATTGACGCGAGCGGCTTGGTCAAGAACACTTACAGTCGTTCGTGGAGTGGCCGGAGGCGGTGGAGCGATGCAGTGGCCGGAGGCGGTAGAGAACCCAACTGCGATCGGCAATGGTGGCGCAGAGGAGCGAAAAAGCGAACGTCGGGGAGGCTAGGGTTTTCCGAGCGCGAGTATTTGGATGTGATCAGTTGCACTGGAGGGAAAATCATGCGAGGTTATAACCTAATATATGAATCTTTACTATCGGTTCATAACCACCAAACCGATAGTAAATACAATGTAAGTTAGGGTTTGGAGTGTTGGCATTGTTCACTATCGGTTTTATTATTACTAACCGATAGTAAATTAAGAACAGGGGCTCAGAACACAATATAAATCACTATCGGTTATGAACAATAAACCGATAGTAGAGTTTAATTTCATATCAGTTTGGAAATTGAAACCGATAGTATAATACAATATTATTGACCCTAAAGAATTTCCTTTAGAACAATTACAGATGATCTCAGTACATCATTTTGCATTGTATTTCACTATCAGTTTTATGATTATTGACCGGTAGTAAATTAATCCACTATACAAGAGCAAACCAAAATGTAGAACAGGGTCTCATAACACAAAATGAAATACTATCGGTTATGAACAATAGACCGATAGTAGAGATTAATTTCATATTGGTTTGGAAATTGAAACCGATAGTAGAATACAGTGTTATTGACCCTAAAGGGTTTTCTTGAGAACAATTATAGATGGGTCTCAGTACATCATTTTGCACTTGTAAAGACACCTGAAACTCCATGCAAATGACTTCCAATAATTTTGAAATAAATTAACAGTAAAGACCAATCATGGAATGAAAATTTGCAGTTTTCATATTAATTTGTGAAAAGAATCAATTATTGCTCAAATCAAGTATATACTCCAATTGAAATGAAAATTTGCATAAATGATTCTCAATGCATCACGTATGTTTTCCCAAAGAATTTTTGAAAAATGATTTGAAGAATTCTTCGATTAAAGATCCAAGTAATATACGTCACTTACATATTGCAAATTAGTCAAGAATGGTTGTCCACCCATAATCCTTCTTCATGGTCGTCTCGCAGGTAACTTGTTTCATCAATATCTTCGGTAGGGACAGATTGAAGAATTCCATCTAAAAATGGAGGTAGTTCGTCGAACTGATCATACTCTTCTTCATCCACAACGTCTTCGACCCCAACAATACGTCTCTTACTGTGAAGGACAACGTGCAACTTTGGGTTGGCCGGGTCAACGATGTAGAACACCTGTGTGGCTTGCTTAGCAAGTATAAAAGGATCATCTTGGTGTGCGACTCTACTGAGATCGACGAAAGTAAACCCATAATTGTCGACTTTAACACCTCGAGGGGTTTCGACCCATTGGCATCGAAACAGAGGAATCTTAAGTAATACATAATCGAGCTCCCATATTTCCTAAATAACACCGTAATATGAGTCGAGTGCCCTTATGGCTCTGGCATCCTCCGAAATAGCAAGTAGTGTCACTCCACTACATTGCATAGTACTCTTCTCGTCCTGAGTTCTTGTGTAAAATGAATAGCCGTTGATGTCATACCCCTGCCAAGTCCCTACAATAAATCTAGGCCCTCTGGACAACCATGTAACAACTTCATCTACGTCGCCCTCAGAAGCTTGCAGGACTCTATTTTTGATCCACCCAGCAAACTTCCTGTTATGTTCTCTGGTGACCCAAATCTCTGGCTTCGAAGGATTCTGTTTCCGTAACATTTCCTTGTGTTCGTGTATGTATGGCTCCAACCCCGTCATGTGCTGTAAGACCCAAAAATGGGCTTTTGTATACAGATCACTAGAGGGGACGATTGCTTTAAATCCAATCGTTCCAATGCCCTGAAGCCTGCCCTCATGCCGGGACGTAGGAACGCCAATTGGGTCAACCCCGGCCATATAGTTGGTGCAAAATTCGATCACCTCCTCGGCGGCATAACCTTCAATGATACTGCCCTCAGGCCGATGTCGATTCCTTACATATCCCTTCAAGATACCCATAAATCTCTCAAATGGATACATGTAGCGCTGGAACACGGGTCCACAAAACTTAATTTCTCTGACAAGGTGAACAATTAGATGGACCATAACATCAAAAAAAGATGGAGGGAAATACATCTCCAGCTGACAAAAAGTTGTAGTCACATCGCGTTGCAAATCGTCCAGTCCATCCAGATCAATTACCTGCAAGGACACAGTTGCAGCAAATATTCAGATCAAAAAATCTGACAAGTTCCACGGATGGAGCTAATTAACTTGCTAGGAGTACACGCTTACCTTGCCAGATATTGTGTTGAAGAAATAACATAGCTTTGTAATTGTCTCTCTGACTTTGACTGGGAGAATGCCTCTGATAGCAATGGGAAGCATTTGTGACATCAGTACATGACAATCATGGGACTTCATACCAACCAGTTTCAACTCTTTCATGGACACAAGTTTTTTCAAGTTCGCACAATACCCGCATGGAACTTTGACACCATATAGGCACTGACAGAGTTCTGTTTTTTCTCTTTTTGACAAAGTATAGCAGGCCGGGGGGAGGTATGTCCGCTTTTCCTTCTCTAACGGTGCAAGCTCAGTCCTTATGCCCATGTCGAGCATGTCACGGCGAACGTTGATGCCATCTTTCGTCTTTCCTGGAATGTTCAACAACAAACCAATCAAACTGTCACAAATATTTTTCTCTACGTGTATGACATCAATGCAATGTCGAACTTGTAAGTGCTCCCAATATGGCAGATCCCAAAGTATCGATCTCTTCTTCCAAACATTTTTTCCTGGATGTTTAGAACATTTACCGAACTCAACTTTGATGTCCTTCACGCGCAAGTAAAGCTCCTTACTAGTCACAAACACTGGGGCTGATCCTTTCTCAGGCTTCCCATTGAATGACTTCCTCTTCTTACGGTAGGCGTGGTGCATCGGAAGGAATCTGCGGTGACCCATGTACATTGTTTTTCTGCAGTTCGATAACCACATGCTTTCAGTTTCATCCAGACAAATAGGACAAGCCTTGCCTCCTTTCGTACTATACCCCGACAAATTTCCATAGGCCGGGAAATCATTTATGGTGCAAAATATCATGGCCCGCAACAAGAAATTCTCTCGCTTATGTGCATCCCATACCCGCACCCTTTCGCTCCACAATTTATGTAAGTCCTCGACTAACGGTGATAGAAACACGTCAATATCATTCCCGGGTTGTCTGGGTCCTGAAATTAGTAACGACATCATGATGTACTTGCGCTTCATACATAACCAAGGAGGAAGATTGTAGATGCATAAAAGAACCGGCCAAGTGCTATGTCGACTGTTCATATTTCCGTGTGGATTCATACTATCCGTACTCAACCCAAACCTTATATTCCTCACTTCGCCGCCAAACTCACCGAATGTTCTGTTAATGTTTCTCCATTGAATAGAATCAGTTGGATGTATTAGTTTTCCGTCTTGTTTCCGACCTTCAACATGCCAACGCAAGTACTTCGCATCTTTCAGATTTGCAAACAGCCGTTTCAATCTAGGAATCACAGGCAAATACCACACAGTTTTGGCCGGAGGCCCTTTCTTTATCTCATCACATCCATTGTGATAAATTCTGTCCCCATGCTTATACCGCGATGCACCACATCTTAGACAAACATGCAAATCCTCGTACTCGTTACGGTACAGAACACAATCATTTGGGCATGCATGTATTCTTTCGATTTCCATTCCTAACGGACACAATAGTTTTTTAGCTTGGTAAACCGATCTTGACAACTCATTTCCCTCTGGAAGCATGTCCGCTAACAGATCCAATAGCACCGTGAAACTCTTATCGCTCCAACCGTTGCTTGCCTTCAAGTTATATAATCTCAACACAGAAGACAACTTTGTAAATTTTGCAAATCCGGGGAACAAAGGCTTCTCAGAATCAACAATTAATTTATCAAATTTAGCTAAATCGTTTTCGCTGTAATCTTCTTCTACATCACGTAACATTTCATCTAAATTGTCGTCATCTACATGGACTTCGAAATGAACATTACCAATGTTCTGATCATAATCATCATTACTGCAATCAACTTTCGGGTGCTGCTGAGTGGTAGCGGTGCTCGTTTCCTCAAGATCTTCACCATGCCATATCCAACGGGTATAGCATGCGTTAAAACCACGATGAATCAAATGACTCCTAATCTGATCACAGTTGCCGAACCTTTTTAAGTTCATACAATCTATACAAGGACAATGCATATCTTTCTCTCCTTTCTTCGCTTTTTCTTGCTCAGCAAATTTAATAAACCCATTCACACCCTCCAAATACTCAACAGTAGTACGTTTTATTCCATACATCCAATATTCTCGGTCCATCTACAATTATTTTACAAAATTGACAAATTGAAATAAATAATTAATGACTCAGGGCATGCATGCATGAAACATCATCAATTAGCTAGGCCATATGTGTGTACAACTGCTTAATTACATTAAATGGATATGTATGAAACCCTAATTAACTTGATGCATTAATTGGAAGAGCCAGCTAGCTAGCTGCTTAACTTCAGCAAGCTATAGCTAGCAACCTAGCCTTCTAGCTAGTTTGGAGCTACATGTATCTAGTTTAATGAATTGCAAGTAGAGAGAGAGATGGAGAGTGTGAAAGAGTGGTCGAGAGAGAGAGAGGTGATGAGAAGATGACAATACCGAGGGGGATCGAATTATGAACCTCTCAGCTAGCTTCTCCAGATCACTCTAGCTTGGAGCGTGGATGCACGTACGGTAGAAATGAATCGAGGATGCAGAGCGCAGAGCAGGGGTCGACCTAAGTTGTACAATTTTACTATTGGTTCGAAAACACAAACCGATAGTAAAATAAGGTCCCCACTGTCATAACAATTAGTTTATATGATGTCATTTTACTATCGGTTTGTTTTATATAACCGATAGTAAACTTTACTCTATTATATCGGTTTGTACAGTAGTAACCGATAGTAAAAAGTCCGTAATTTCACTATCAGTTACGAAAGAAAAACCGATAGTACTATTTCATCTATTATATCGGTTGGTACAGTATGAACCAATAGTATAAAGTCCGTAATTTCACTATCAGTTATGAATGAAAAACCGATAGTATTATTTAATCTATTAGATCGGTTGGTACAGTACGAACTGATAGTATAAAGTCCGTAATTTCACTATCAGTTACGAAAGAAAAACCGATAGTACTATTTCATCTATTATATCGGTTGGTACAGTAATGACCGATAGTAAAAAAATGTTTGCATTTCACTAACGGTGTACCAGTATATAACCGATAGTAAAAAGCCTCTTCTCCGCCGCTGCCGTCCTATTCTATCGGATTTTCCCAGATTGCTTATAACTGTTAGAAGATATGGGTTAGTGGATTGCATTTCTGTAGTAGTGGCGAGAGCCTCTCTACTGTTCAAGGTTTTGCGTCAAGGCACTAAGAACTCAGAAACTCCCATAAATTTTTGCTAAGACTCAACTGTTACATCTGTTGTCGAAACAAGCATTTAGGGTTTGGAGGAGGAAAACATCATGAAATTACTCCAAAACTTGAAATAAAGACTGAGGAAGAATCACGCCTTCAGGATTAGGTCATCCCTAACCCTAGAGGGGATCTACTCACTAAAAGCCATAAGAATGCAGAAAATAATAATAAGAGATAAACAAAAACTCACTTGATTGCTTGAGAATTGAAGTTGCCATCCTTGTTGGCTTACAAAAACAGTAAAATAGAGAAGGGGGCTCTACTAGACTAAAAACTAAGCCCTAATGGCTTTTAAAACCTAAGAAAAGAGATCCTTAATTGAGCCAAAAGCTTCTCTACTTATAGTACAGGAAAACATGTCCAAAAATAACTCCTTAACGTGCAGGAGACAAAGTCTGCTTTCAAACGGTGTGAGAACGGATGAAATTGAGTCAAAACCAACTAGATTCGACCAGTTTTGGTTCAATACGACTCAAACCGACCAATTCTGGTAAAAAACCAAGCAATTCGACCAGTTTGAATCAAAATGGCCCACAAACGACCAGTTTGGATCAAACTCGCTTCAAAATGGCTCATCCATGACCAATCCGGGTCAAATCCGGCCTACAACGACCAGTTTGGATCAAAACCGATCCAAACAACACCAAGGAAACCAGTTCGAACATGATCGGACACGTGGCGCAATCTCGTTCACACATGCGTCGTGGCCGAAGCCGCATTGATCATGACCGAGACACGTGGCGCAACCACTACATGCGAGCCTTGGCCGAAACTGAGTCGAACACGACCGGGCCACGTGGCGCAATGACGGCTAGACATGTGGTGCGACCGGGACCGATTGGGAATCTTCTTCGACCGCGACCAGGTCTTTCTTTTGCGAGTAGGAGTCCTTTTCGAGTACAAATCCTTTTTGCACCTGTTTTCGTACGTATAAGATTCTTTACTTGCCAATTCGACTTCGACCAGGACTCTTTTGCTTCTACAGTTGGTTTTCTTGGTCGTTGGAGGCTCAAATGTGGTTGAAATTGCTTCAAATTTGGAGGGCTTGATCCCTGAAACATGATGAACACAATTGTGAAAGCATTTTGTAAAGATAATCAAATTTTGTACATAAAATGCCACATCAAAGGAGTTTTAGCATGATTTTTGCATGTTTTTGATACTAAACTTAGGGTAAAAGTGCTACCAAGTTAGCACTTATAACATCTACGACCTTGACGGCTACAACCGCTCCATCCACCGTCGACCACGACCACTCCATCTTCGTCGACCATGACCACTCCATTATCAGTGACCTTGACATTCGATCACTTCCTTCACGACCGTGATGACCACAACTTCCCCTTCAACCACTACGACCATCGACCAACTCCTCGACCGTAGTCGGCGACTTCATCCACTCTAGCAAGCTACAGCAGACATCGACCTCTTCATCCTCAACATCGGCAAGCAGCTCCCACAGCTCCAGTTCCTCTTTAGGAATGAACAATTGTGGTCCAATTCTCTCTCCCTTCTATCCTGTAATGCTTTCAATTGATGAACTGATGAACACTACTGGTATGAGATGATTGGAAGCTTGTAAATAATTCAAATGTTTGCTAATCCAATTGCATACTTGCATTTGATTGCCTCAATTGTTCATGATATTTATATTGTTTGTGTCTTTGATTTGGATCTGTATGATATTGAATTTGAGAAATTTGATTCTAGTGAATGCAATTCAATGCCAAGTTGCCTCTGATTCACCGCTTGCCTAAAGCGTGATTATAAATTTTGGTTTTATGTATGTCGCACCTCAGTTTGGTGATCAATTGCAAGGCGAGTTGCTTCACTTCAATCTTAATTTTGTGCTTACTGTTGAGCTGTGGTTGTGAGGAATTGGGGACTATTAGTGTTTGTTTTGTACTAGTTGATCATCGATACTTGTCGTAGGATGTAATCGTAATAGTCGTTTGCGCTACATTGTGTGCGATCATTACACAATTCATTTATGCTACACGAGGTATGAAATGCTAGTTCAGATTGTACACTAGTCGATTGTCGAGGCGACCACCTCTCTCTTTCTTTGCATTCTTCTGATATTTTCTCCCTCTTTCTTTCGTCTAGTTTATTTTCATTCAACCTTGATTTAGCTTAGTTTTACATGTTTCGCTTCTCTAGTCCCTGAGGAAAGAATGACAGAATACTCGCCTTTACTGCACCAATCTCGCCCTCTTGCAAGACGGTCTAGGCTGGTATCAATGTCCTTTTGATAAGTGCTAAATGACAGGTGCTGAATAAAGATATACTCAAATTTCTAGTGAAATAAGATATATTCAATCCAGCATATCAACATACTTGCAAGACAGTCTAGGCTGGTATCAATGTCCTTTCGACAAGTAATAAATGACAGGTGCTAAATAAAGATATACTCAAATTTCTAGTGAAATAAGATATATTCAATCTAGCATATCAACATATTGTAATTCGCAATTACCACAGGCAAAAATAGGTGAATAAACAAGAGTAAATCAGAACAAGGAGCCATAACAGAACAATAATTGCCTAGTACTAATCAACATACATGTCCAATAAAAGCTTACTGAGTCATAACAAGTGTTTGCGTACTAATCATCATAACATGTAGTTTTGTGATATAGGAACATCGAAAAATTATTTTCACTTTTTTTTAATGCATCTCCTTTTGGCAGTACGACCATTTTTTCCTAGATCCTCGATATGAAAATGTTCAACATATCATTTGTTGTGATTCATTTGCTTCTTATGCATATGACTTTGATTTTGCCCATTCTGCAAAATGTCCCATTCTTATGCTATGAAAAGAAACCTTCTGCAAGTATTTGTAGTTTATATTTGTCATATTGAGTGATAGATATAAACATGGGGGCATTTGTAGTTTATATATTGAGTGATTGGCTAGGCAAGGTACATACTGAGTGATGGGGTAAAGGTATAAACATGGAATTTGTAGTTTACTGTCATAACAAATCAAACATGAGGGCATTTCAGATCTATGGACTGTAGTGGCTAGTGAGGGCATTTGATTGCTATCAATCTTATGAACTGAACTAGAAGATTTAACATGAATCATGTCTATCCAGAAAGTTATGAAAATGTTCCAATCAAATGTTCAAGAAAAACTCAACAATTGACATAGTTCATTACATGAACTTTTTCAAACTTTAGAACAATTGCATATGAGAAATCAAATCCACATATGCTTGTACTGCCTATGAGAGTATACACTACATATGAGATATCAAGTTGTACTTTCATATGAACAATGCAAAAAACAAATCTACTTTCACATAATGCACTACCATGTGAAGCAAAAACCACTTATCTCCAACAAACATGCAAAAATTACTGATCTATCTCAAAAGAAAAGAAGAGATGGAGAGAAGAATTGGAGATTTCTATGTACCTAGATCCAAGTGTTTGTGTTCTTACTCTGATTTGCTCCGATTTGAGAGAGACTACTGCCCCGTCACTGGATCTGTAAAGATCCGTGAAGATATGTGAAGATCTAAATGGAAGAAAATAACACAAGTAGATAGATCTGTTGAAAAGAAGAGATATGGAGAAGAATTGGAGATTGCTATGTACCTGGATCAAATATTTCCAAGCGCTTGTGTTCTTGCTCTAATCTGCTCTAATTTGAGAGAGACTAACACCCCCTGTCACAGATCTGTGGGAAAAAAAGAGCAGCACAGCACCGATGTGATGCTACTCTCAGGCGGTCTTCCTTCCCTGCATCTGCTAGATCTGAAGGTTCGGTGCATATAAATAAAAAATGCCTCTGAAACCCTAGATATGTGAAACCCTAGATGGGGAGGGGGTGACGGCGTCGTGCGGGGAGGGGTAGGCGGTGGTGTCGAGGTGTCACGAGGGGAGCGGTAGGCAGCGGCGAGAGAGATTGCGAGAGATCGTGGGGGAGGCATCGTCACGAGAGGGAGCAGTTGCGAGAGAGAGGTTGGAAAAAATTTCCTTTTCCCGCCCGATCCGGTGGGTTTGGACCGGAATTTTTTTGTTCCTAGCCCAACCCCAATGTGATTTTTAGCTGAGCAAATTTAATTCCGGGTGAGATTTTATTATCCCCGGATTGGGTTGAATCCAGCCCAATTCGGAGCTATCCAAACAGACCCTAAATCTCTACATTTTTCATTTAGTTTCAAAAGAGACTATTTTCTTAATCAAATTATTTCAAACAAGCTAGATTAAAGTGCCATATTTTGTACAATAAGATAACAGTAAGGTTCCTTTTCAAATGCACCCCTTCCTATTTTTGATCCTTAAAATTTTGCAAATTCATGCTGGCCCTTATAGGGTTATCATGCATAACCATATTGGCATCTGGAACCTTCGCATCGTATTCAACTGCCATAGTGATTACATTGACAAATTAGGGCCATACCATTTTTCAACGTTACATTCCATGGTTACTGTGCATTGATGTCATCGCATTTTAGCCCTTAGATGGTTGAAACATCTGCAAACAAGCCCTTACTTGAACTAATGCGTACAGATTGTTGTATTTAGGTCCTTCCATTGTGTTAAATTGCACACACAACCCTCATGTCTAGAAAAACCCTAAATGACCTATTTCATTTAAGCCCTAGGTTTTTAAGGTATTAGCAAACTATACCAAGCCAATTTTATTTAAGCCCTAGAGTTTACAAACTTACTCAAACTCCCTTTTCACTAGTGCAATTTGATCCTAAGTCATGGAGTTAGTTGCAAATTGCTTACAATCTCATCGTGAAGTTTGACAGTGTACAAAATTACACTTTAGATCTTGATGTAGAATTACCATTTTACCCTTGGCTAGTACTAGAATGAATAGTAAAGTACCAATTTTACCCTTACTCCATCCTTTGACACATCACACATGCATAGCCACGTCACCACACCACCTCATGCTTGCATTTGCCTTGCTGGTCAGACACATGTTTGTATATTAACTAGCAGCAAAACCAAGTGCACACCCCAGCTACTCCGGCTCCAGAACTCCTCTACCGCTCTCCAGCCGCGGTACTGGTTTTTCTCAGCCGCTGCAGCCTCCAGGTCCCTCCTACCGAGTCTCTGCTGCACCCCAACCTCGACAGCAAAATTCTCCTGCCGCGGCACAGCTTCCTGTTACCCTCTTCTGTTGGCTTCGGTTGCCATCGACTTTCACCGTTGCCGCCGTGCCGGAGTGCTCCACCGTCCTAGGTGAGTATCTCTAGATCCTCCTCAGCTTATTTACTTTTCAACCTCGCTGTGGTCGACGCCGGAGCGCCACCGCCACCTTGCCGCCGGCGCCACTGTAACAGGCAGGGTCGCCTCCTCACCTCCAACTCTTTCCCGACAAAATCTATTACATCTTTCTTCTGGATTGAGTTACAAACTCCAGAAACGCATCACGATTAACCACTAGCAGTCCACTGCTACTATTCCTTTTATCAGTAATCTTCGTTGCTGGCACTGTTCCGTTGTCGGTCACCATGAACTAAACACCGGCAAGCATCATCTGACCC
This sequence comes from Pharus latifolius, assembly GCA_019359835.1. NCBI lineage: Eukaryota > Viridiplantae > Streptophyta > Magnoliopsida > Poales > Poaceae > Pharus > Pharus latifolius. The sequence goes on along the minus strand of CM033326.1, from coordinate 32,106,271 downwards.
CCAAATTGCTCCTACTGGCTTCCTCCATTCAATACCCGTTCAATCAACCCAACTCCGGCGAGAAGACGCCGCCAGATCGTTGTTTTCGCCTCCGACCTCCACCTGCCCTGAACTGCCAATCGAACTACTTTAGCAACCGAAAAATTCCAAATTTTCATGCCCAATCGAATCCTCCTGACCGTAGCAACTTTTCTGTTCAGTTCGATTTTGGAATATTGCCGGTGAGCTTCTCCCGTTTCCATTCAAATTTGTCACTAACAACTTTGTGGACGTCCTGATGCTCCGGCCGTTCACCGTCAGCCTCGACTGCATCACTCCGACCGCACAACCTTCTATTGGACCTCTGCCAGTCCCAGCAACTCCGGTGATCCCTCACCAGAGTTCACCCCAATCCTGTTATGCGCGGTGGCAACAGTGCCATCTCCAACTCCGGCCAGCTCCGGTCAATTCTTTTCGATTTCACCGAATTCAAACCACCCCCTTTACCGACAAACTCGCCACTAGCCGCCTTGTCGCTCCAGCTGGGCCAAAATCAGGGAAACCGGCCACTTCCTCTGTTTGGCAGCCCTGCCATCGCGCGCCATCCCAGAGTGGTCGCCATGGATCCGGCCTTCGCTGTCATGTCTTACTGGTGCCAAGCATGCTGTAGAGGCCCTCCCTCAGATTTGTTGCCGTCGCCATCGTTGCTCTCATCGCCATCCACGTCGGGCTAAGACCGCGGCCGCCGAGCCTGCTACTCCGACCATCCACTGCTGTCGTCGTCACCACTGTTGTGGTCCCTAATGCCACCTTGTTGTACCCTAGCCAGCTCAACCCCTGCAGCCGGCCAGATCGTCGCTGTTGATCTCCACGCCAATCTGTGCCTCAGCCCACGTCCAGAGTCAGCCACTTGGCGTCCATAGTCAGCCGCTAGCGCATCCAAAGTCAGCCACTAGCATACTTTGTCGGCCGTGCCTGAATTGTTGCCGAATTCTGTTTGAATCGTGTTTCAATCGTGTCGATTTGTACCATCTGTTATCTGGAACTCATCTGGGTTAGTGTATTTTGTTTTCAAACTCCTAGAGCCTTTTTCGTGTTACCCAGAGCTATATTAGTCCGTCGATCCCTCCGTTACTCTATGATTTTTTTATCCCCAGCCATACCTCCTTTTGTTAACACATTTGTGCCTCATGGATACCTTGCCTTGTTCACACCTCGCATGATTGTCCGTGTCATGCGGCAATATCTTGTCAGTCATTTGAATCGCGCTCAAACCTAATTTTCAGCTTGTTGCTCAAGTCGTGCCCAAACCAGGTTCTTTACCGAATTTTGCCGACCATCCCAATAATCGAAACATTTTTATATCAGTGTCTTTTATAATTCTCTCTCCTTGTCAGATTGTCAGATTATACCGCTCTAATCCATTCTTGTTCCCATCTGTGATTCGTTTAATCCCTAATGGTGGCCTGCCTCGATTCTCATCTACCTAATCATCACTTGTTCTCATCCCTCTCCAACCACAAACTGTCGTGACCTCTGCCTTACCATGCCACCTCAGGGAGCCATGTTTTGTCGTGCTACCCTTAATCAAACCTTGCCCGATCATACCTTAATCACCTTTCCTTACCTTCCGTGGCGTAGTGCCCGTGCCCTGGCCCGCATTCCGCATCATTTTACCTTGTCACGCACTCTTATTCGTGTTTTCATTGTAATACTTTGCCTTGCCGTTTTTCATCTAGCATGTCGCTCGCAGTCACCCCATCTCTCCTGCATACCATGTCAGCCGTCCAGATCCACTTCCTTGCCTTATCTAATTCTACTAGATTTTATGACTGCTATTCTAAGCCGAACCTGAGCCTACCATATCTTCAAGTCTCTCCGCTCAATCATGCATTTTCATCTTCTCTTGCATGCATGAATATATGTGCACACTATTCTCCTTTATTGTTAGCATTTGTATGTGATGTGTCGTATCTAAAGGAGAATCAGCGAAGAGTGTGGAAACAACCGGAAGCGAAGACACTGCGTCCCTTGATCATTTTGAAACCCATAAATTTCTAAATGCTAAAGTAATTTGGTTTGAACCTATTATGCATCTTACTGTATTTAAGTTTCTCATGGTGGAATTAATCTAGCTGTCAACCTAAACTCGGGTAGCTTCTCTTGACTTATTTAACCTTATACCATGCTCTCTTGACTTGGTATCATAGCAATCCAATTATGCAATTTAAATAGATCGTAAGCCTAGTTTGGCTTATCTAAAAGCACGATGTTTTTAAGTGCCAAGCTGTCTTGAAAAAGGAAAAGTGTGCTCTGGGTGAGGCTCGGATAGTGTAGGTGTCATGCACTCAGGAAACTGTAGGTGGATCCCTCGTCTAAGCACATAAAGACTAAATAGTTATATTGTGTATCCAATGGTACGAAAACATACTGACCACATACTTAATTGGTATGGAATAGGCCTAATCGAGTATCTTATCTAGTCACTAATGTACCTCCACATGAGAACGTATAATCAAGTATAGATGCATGAATGCAAATCATGACCCAAGTGTGGGCTCAAGAGCTATAGACTCAACTGGTGGAATAGCGGATGCGTCTGACTACAATGACAGATTATAATCCTATCGGGTGGAGGTACTTAGTGAAGGATTCAGGAAAGACTCTGTTCTCTTGATCTTGTCATGAATTAAATGAGATGTAGAGTGATGCTGACGACCACTAATATGTAAATCAAGTGCTTCTACGGGTAATACTCTTTGCAGAGTTAAAAATATATTCAAATACTCCGTACTCTGGGTTCTTAGGGTCTATCGCAGGGGGTTTTACCTATGTTAGATAGCACAAGTAGAGTTATGATTTTGCTAAAACTAAAATGTGATTTGTTGTTCAGTCATCAAATGATAACCTCACACATCGACAACCAGGTTAATAAAAATATAGTTTAAAGAGCCTGCTTTTGAATACTTCTCTAATCATCCCATCTATGTGTATATACATGTTTTAAGTTCTGCTATCAAAACTTATATATCAGCTCCATTGAGTAACTCTTCATGTGTGTATGTGTATTTATTTGTACTATGACTTGTTGAGTATTCTATACTCATTCTTGCTAATCACTTCAGTAGCCAAAGAAGGTTAAACAGAGCATGATTGTAGGGTTATGATCAGAAATTTCTGCCGGGTTTGCAGAAGACCAAGATATCTAGGGAGATCGTGACCAAGTCAAGTACGACTGTGGAGGCCCATAGTTCATGTTGCGTGCTTTGCAAAGACAACATATAAACCTTTATTTTAGTCTTGTCGGCTTTTGTAATGTAACTAAGGTCTAAACCCTTATAGATCTGTAGTTGTTTTTAGTTTGTTGTTATTACTGCTATTACAATGGTGGTGAGTATGGTGTTGATATTCACATATGTGAGAGCAACTGTATTCTGGGCAATTGTAATCTCTAGGCCCGCAAAAAGGGTAGGTCCCTCGCATACCGCTTGTCGTTTGTGCTAGCCTTCCTCTTCTTCCGCGACCTTGGCTACCGCCTTCGCCCTTGTTAGAGCCATCTCAAGTTAGACTATGAGTTTGAAGTTAATAGTACATAACTGACATTCTTTGTACTGCGATGCCACCGGGCTTGAGTCTTGTGTGTTAGTGGCACATGCACAATAAACTTGTGGTAACTAATAAGTACTAAATTGGTAGTGATTTTACTCTAGATTTGTTAGTGAAAATGCGCTAAAAATTCTTTTGATGTGACATTTTACATAATTTTTTGTAGTATTTTTACAATCTACTTTCATGGTTGTGTTCATTCCAGGGATCATGCCTACAAAATTTGGAAGCATTTCGTGTTTGTTTGGACAAGTTTTGACGAAAGATATAAAAATTGGACGAAAAAGGACCTAGACCGAGCCCAACATGACCATGGGCACGACCTATGCCCGGCTCAATTTATTTTGCTCTGCACGATCATGACCAAGCTTGGTTCCGATCGGCTTGCAAGATTACGACCAGACTCAGTTTTGGTTGTTTTACACACGGTCACGATCAGGCTCGGTTTCAGTCGTTTTGCACGTCCATAACCAAGCTCGGTAAACCATGGGCACGATCAGTCGCAGTCATTTTTCACGACCAGGATCGGTTTCGGTTAATTTACTTGGCACGATTGTAGGCACAACTCGTGCTCGGCCCAGGGCACGACCCATGCCACAGGTTGTGCCTGGCTGGTTTCCAACTGGTTTTGGTCATTTTGGCTCTGATTTATCTGAACCTCGCACTATTTGAAGCCGGATTTCGTTGCCTACACGTCAAGAGTTATATTTGGAAACATTAACCTATTGTATTATAAATAGAGAAACTTTTGGCTCAATTGATATGCATTAGATAAGCTATTTTTAGTTTAGTTTAGTTTAGTTTAGTTTTAGAGGCCCTTTCTCTATTCTAGTTTTCGCGTTTGTAAGTGGGCAAGGACGGCAGACCTAATTCTTTAATGCAATCAAGTAAGTTTTCATTGATTTCTTATTCTTTCTGTATTTTTATGGTTTTTTGCGAGTAATTCACTTCTAGGGTTAGGGATGACCTAATCCGAAAGACGTAATTCCTCCTCGGTCTCGATTTTCAGTTTTGTAGTTAGTTTCTTATGTTTTCTTCCTCTAAACCCTAAATTCTCGTTGTGGCAACAGACGTAACAGTTGAGGCTTAGCAAAAATTTTGGGGAGTTCTTGAGTCCTTTGCGCCTTGATGCGGGACCCTGAACAGGAGAGGCTCTCGCCAAACTTAACCATGGAAGCGATCCTCTAATTGTTGTACTAGCGACTATATTGACAACTTCATCTGTCTTAAAAAATAATTGAAACTAACTTGCAATTCTCAGACCTTGGAAAGAATTACGCCCGATAGTTATGGAATTCTTGAAACCCTAAGTTTTTCTTTCCGTTTCTTAAACTCTAGTTTTCATACTTGCTCTTTACTGCTTTAAACCCTAGATTGATAGCCTTAGTAGTAGATTTAGTGGTAGAAAAACAGACCCCCTAAATCGTTCAAATTCAATTAGTAATCTGTGCATGTGTGATACCAGCCTAGACTGTCTCGCAAGAGGATGAGATTGTGTAATATGATGAGTATTCAGTCATTCTTTCCTCAGGGACTAGAGAAGAGAAACGTGTAAAACTAAACTAAATCAATGTCGAATGAAAATAAACTAGACGAAAGAAAGAGAGAGAATGTCAGAAGGAATAAAGAGAAAGATAGGTGATCACACCATGACCATTGGTTAGTGCTAGATCTGTACATGTCATCATGAATACATGCGATAGAATCGTATATTTAGTGGTTCCGCAAAAAGAACATCAAAAGAAACTAAAACGAGTACGTCTCTCGACGTTATCAACGAACATGCACACAGAGATAGCACAAACTGTTTCCCAACAGCCTCTCAACCACAACCACAACCAAGCGCAAGCTCCAACTTAGAGCTCAATCCAATCCAAAGCCTCAGAAACAACACATCAACTAGCACATTTCAGCATAGATAACTTGAATGAGATATATTTCAATTTAGATAGAAGCTAGCAATTGGTCTACAAGAGTTTCGATAATGAATCAGCACAATTGCATTTCATACTCTAGTCTCCATCCTCCTAGGAAGTCATTCATCACATCGAAGAAAAAATTGATCAAAAATGAGTAATTGAAACAAAGTTAATCTAGGTCCAATTCATCAACTACACATCTATCAATTCAGTTCAGGCAATTGAATGGAACACTGGAATGGACATCTCTAGATTCACAAAATCCTCTGCCATTATACAGCTTAACTCCCAACAAACCTAAATCATAGAATCACAAGAACAAACAAAGTACTTTTCATTTTAGAACACCCTCAAATCACTATGCACAACATTGGTCCACACAAATACTCAGATATAATTAAAACCACCAGTTTCAAACATAGATCATTCACATACATGGTTCAATTCATCATGATAACTATCACATTGCATCATAGATCGCAGTTTGTTTATCAAAATTGATTTTAAATCATTTCACACAACAGATAAAATTCTACTGGCAGCTATTCCAATTACCATTTTGATCAGTTGTTCATCTCAGCACATATTGTCAATGATTGGGACTCGGGTCCCTAGTCGAACTTACACGAATTTAGTTTGTTTAGTAGGGAGACAATCCTCACTATCACCAAAGGGGAATTACGATAAGTATGAATCCAAATGACACAGAGTTTATACAGGTTCAGGCCATCAGATGTGAGTAATAACCCTACTTTCTATTGTGTTTTCATTATATGTAAGATGAAGTACAGAGAGAATTTGCTATAAAGCCTAACAAGTCTCCTCTGATGGCCTTTCTCCTTGATCTCCTCTGAATTGGTTCCTTTTTATACATGTCGAAAGGGCGCCAATAGAGGGAAGTTTTGCGCGGTTTGACAGTTGTTGTGTGCGGTTAAGCAACTGCACATCTCTTCTTAACTTTTCAACGGTTGTAATGCACAATTACGGGTAACTATACATTCTTCCTCATCTTCCTGACGGTTGATCATGTCAGTGAGAAGATAAATTGTATTGTCCAGGTATCATGGTTGGTAGAGCTCATTCATGCTTCAGGTTTGTCACAATAATCATGGTCGTGTATTAGCTACGACCTCATATTGGTATTGTCTTTATCTCCACAAACGGGATAATCGTAGGAAAATGTCTCTACAACCAGGCTGATCATAGGTAAGTGTCTCTATGAGTAGCATGATCACGGGAAGGTGCCTCCACAACCATGGTACTCATGAAATTATGTATGTTGTCTCAATATGAGTATCGACCACATATCTTTACGACCATTGAGGTCGTAGGCAACAATACTAATAACGGGTTATGTCTAGAAGATCTTGGACTACCCTAATCTCTCTCCTAGGTCTTTTTGACTACAGACAGGAATATAGATGATTTAAGTCTCGTTCTATAGCTCTTTCGACCATAGAATGGCATGGATGACTAACTCGGGTAATAATCTCCGTCAGCTAGCCCTCGAACTTGAAATGACACAGCTCTTTTTAATGAGATGCTTCGGATTCCAAAGAGTGCCTTTGTCGCTTCGAATTCTAACACTTCCCAAGGAGATACAGTTGGTGCGTTTGTCAGATAATCATGATAGAAAAAATCTCGAGGCAATTCGCTATGTCCCAATGCCAGGAACTTGAACCGTCACCCTTGGATGTCTATATATTTGGCCTCCGAGCTTTAGAGTCTTCAAGCTTTTCAAAATTTTCTACGTCTTAGACTCTTCATCTTCTTAACCTTTCCTTCTCTATCTTCATCTCAATGGCGTCCCAAATTCCAGGGCAACTTACCAGAGATGAGGAAGAAAGTCTGGTTGTAGATGTTGGTATGGAGGCACCAAAACTTCAAGACATTGCACAAGTGTCTCAAAAGGTAATTCTCTTTTGGAAAATCTGTACAAATCTTTCTCTTGAGCAAAAGTTTTTCCAAAGTAAAACTTTTTGGTGTTTATATTTGCTCGAATGTTTTGTGGCTCTGAAGAAACGAACTGGTGATGATGTTGGATACTCTGGTGATTCTTCATCAAAAAAACTAATGAAGATTTTTGAGGGAATTAACGATCAAAATGTTCATCCTGTGAGTCCACAACCATTAGCTGTAACTGCAGTGGCCTTAGGCGCACAAGCTTCATCACCAACCTCTTCTATGACCACATAAACTGTTCCTCGAAATCTCCTAGAACATTGCTGCAGGTAGATATCGGTTTTCTTTCTAACTAAGTTATATTGCTTGGTTAGGAATGACTGATCCAATTATAAATTGGATGTACAAGAAAAATTGGACCACTTCCTCTCCTGCTGCAGCATCTCAAACTGAACTAGGTGTGGTTGAGAAGGAAGTGATTGTCACTGGGGGAGTAGTAAATGTCCCAACCCCTTCTGTGGTCCAGTCAGCATCTGTCCCACATATTGTTGTGGTAAGGATTCTTACTCTTAAAATTTTCTCTATACGACTAGGAATTATCTCATGATCGTACAGGATGACGAGGATGAGGCTTGAGGGTAATCATCGCAAAACTTGCTGAATCCCTGGCATTCTTGGAGGAGAAGACTGCATTATGCAACGCTCTTCAAGGAAAAAAAGAGCACCTCCTATTGGTTTGCAATAAATTGCAAACCAATGCAGATTGTAAGTTCATTTTGGCAGAATTTGACATCGCTTTGATGAACTTGTGTAAATAAATTCAATCCATTCATTTCTTTCTCTGATTAGATCAAAGAGAAATAAACTTCAGGCTAGCCGAAGAAAAGAGGCACTTCGAGGAGAAGTTTATTAGGCGAGGTATCGACTTGGATAAACTTCACCAAATCATCGACCTCTACAAGGCGGCTAGTGAGAAGGCCAGGGAGACTGCAAAGCTTGCCCATAATGAGAAGGGCACCTTGGAAGCAATCATCAAGAGCTGCGGTCTCATTGAGAGGAGTACCTTTGAAAAATTAAGGGAAGTTGTGGACTCATTTGGAGCTGATGTGATCAATCCCGACAAGAATGATCTATCCCTCTCTGAGTCTTGCAACCTGGTTGCAGCTCAATCTGATTCTCTTGTCGCTAACATACCAGAGTTTGCAAAGAGGCATAAGGAGGCATTGAAGACCAATGCCAGTGTTGTAGCCTCTGCTATACTCTGTAAACTTAGACGTTGCTACGGTCTGAATTTGGACTTGAACCCAGTGGTAGAAGAGGCAGTTTTTGATAGTGAGAATCAGCTGAATGCGATCAGGGACGAGGTCAAACCTTAAATAGATAAACTATTACACAATCTCGACCTTCTCTGATGTATTTCATCTCATTGTAATTTTTTGTAAATTAGCAATGGAAATGGAAATATTTTGCTCTATTTGAGCTTTTGTACCTTGCAAATACATATGATTAGCAGAAATTATATGATACAAAATGTAAAGTACTTAATTTTTGACCAAATGCTATAGTTATATCCTCCTAGCCCCCTCCTGTGATTACTGATACTGAAGACCTAGTATAGTGGTCACAGGATAATTATTCTGGACTAAGTAGACCAAGGCTTAAATGATCATAAACATGCTAGTAAGTCTCTTATGCATTGAGAAACGTCTTAGAAAGAGATGTCTTAGCTAGATGTGATCATAACGTCACTGAGATAAATGGCAAAGTACGAATGCATAAGTTTTTTGCTAACTGATAACCACTCGAATGATCAGAAACACGCTAGTAAGTCCCTTATGTATTAAGAAACGACTTAAAAAGAGATGTCTTATCGAGGTGCGACCATGAGATCGGCCAGCGAATCTAATTAAACATTGTAACAAAGCACTTATCACGACCAGCCCCCGGGCGTGGCCCGAGAAAAGAAAAACGGCTGAAAATTAGAATACAACTATAACAAATAGTGAAAAAAGCACTTATTGAATAAGACACTGGAATGGAAATGGAAAAACTTACACATAGAATTTACGCAACTGGTCGGTGTTCCAGGCGTTTGATAAAATTCGTCCATCTTCCATAGCTAATCGAGCAGAACCTAGTCGTGGTAGCAAAATTACAGTGTAGGGCCCGTCCCATTGAGGGGAGACTTTATTGCAACCAGACTGGTTTTGGATTTTTCTTAAAACCAAGTCTCCCGCATGAAGGCTACGTGATTGCACTCTTTTATTGTGATATTTACGCAAAGCTTGTAAATATGTTGCTGACTAAATTAGTGCTCAATTACGCTTCTCTTCGAGAAGAGTAATTTCATCTTCGCGTTTTTCACTTTGATTTATGATATCGAAGTGATCCACACGAGCAAAACCAATTTGAATTTCAATTGGCAACATGGTTTCTGCACCGTAAACCAGTTGGAAAGGCGTCTCACCTGTAGCCTGACTAGACGTAGTGCACAATGCCCATAGAACAGAGTAGAGCTCGTTTACCCAAGCCCCTGAGCGTATCTTAAGGCGGTCGAAAATACGTTTTTCAACACCTTGTATTATCTGTTCGTTGGCACGTTCAATTGCACCATTGCTCTGCGGATGAGCAACAGAGGCGAAACAAATTTTGGTCCTGATATCATCACAATAGTCAAGAAAAAGACTACTAATGAACTGAGATTCATTATCCGTGATGAGATGACTTGGAACACCAAATCGCGTCACAATGTTCTTAAGGAAGAACTTCTTCACCGCAGTGGCAGTAATGGTTCAGAGTGGTTTAGCCTCGATCCATTTGGTGAACGTGTCAATTGTAGGATCAAGGATGCCGACTAAAGGGGGGTGAATAAGAGGCTTTAAAATAAAAACAAAAGATCAAATAACAATTAAGCAACAAAGAGGAGAAGACAAACACAATTGATTTTTTACCGAAGTATCGGAGACTTGCCCAGTCTCCACTAATCCTCGTTGAAGCATTCAAGTCAATTGAGTTTTGCCTCAATACCCACGAAGGATATTATCCACTATAGGTTGCTCCTTGTCCACTCCGGAAAGACGAGCACCGATGCCTTGTACAACTTTGCCGAGCCTCTCCAACAATCTCTGAACTGGAGAGGTCAACGGTCACTCCACCAAACCGTCTAGGTGAGGGTGCTCACCAAGAGTAATAGGTAGCAAGGTCTTCTCTAGACCTGCAAACACGCACTGATAAACTACAAGTATGCAAATGCAATGAACTGGAATGCTCGGTGGATCAGAAAACACTCGACTTGATCAACAGATCAAGATTTTGTGTAGAAAACTAAAGTCAAGAGTGTATAAGAATGCAAGGCTGCTTGTTGTATCAAACACATGCCTAAAGCCCCTATTTATAGCCTCAAGGATCAAAAGAACCGTTGGAGCTAGGGCTGAAAATCAGCAACTCAAACTGACAGTCAGTTACATGCACAACGGCCGACAAAATTTACGGATAAAAAATAGTTAGCCATTTGTGGTCGTATATGGAAACTTGAAACCCCAAACTGACAGTCAGTTCGACAAAAAACATCGACCTGTTTAAAAGAAACTCAGATAAAAACAGTTGTGGTTGAAACCCCAACTGACAGTCAGCATGGGAATACTGATAGTCAGTTTAGTACAAAAAGTTTTGGCCCGAAAAACACACTCTCTGGACAATTGTCAGTTAACACAAACTGACATTCAAACTGATAGTCAGTTCAGCAAACTGACAGTCATCTTGAACAAAAACAGCTATAACTTTAAATCCAGAAATCTAAAAGAGGTGTTTAATAGCTCGTTTGAAAGATCATTTTAAGGGCTACATTTTTGTCAACAGAAGAAAAAACCAGATCTGCCTAGATCTTTCTAGAAATTTGAAAAACTCTTCTGCTGTCAAAAACTCAACTGAAAATCCAAATCTTTCAAAATCAAATTCAAATCATATCCAAAAAAGAATGCAATGCAATGACCTAAGTTTCTCGGTTTATGTTGAAAATTTAGAGAGGACTTTTGCAAACCCCTCTTTATAGTACGGTTAAATCTAAAAAATAAAGTCCTTAACCGATCATCCTCCAAACACCAAGATCGGTAAAAATAAATACGGATTACCTTAGGTCCTGTGCATCTCTCGATTTTCTTTTCATCATTTAGCTTTGTGACTTGTGCTTTTACATTTTACGTTGGGTTTATCTTGATCATCTTTCGTATCTTCCCAACATGGTCCTGTATTAAAAATTCTCAAAAGCATAGTTAGTCTGAAACACTTAGTTTTCATTAATCATCAAAATTAGGGTTAGGTATGAGGGCCTAGATGCAACAATCTCCCCCTTTTTTATGATTGATGACAACAAGTGTTCGATAGAAAATACAAAACTCCCCCTGAGTGTATGCATCATATATGATGTGAACAAACGCAAATATAAGTACAGAGCATAAAACAAGTCACATCACACAAATGCATATATCAGAGCATAAACCAATCATATGTTGACCGGAATATCAGAGCATCTCAGAAATTCATCATATATAAATATCATCACCAAGACAAGCATCAGGGCATCACAACATCATATGAATATGTATCAGAGCATAAACTCGCACAACCGGTATCATCACATATAAACATCATATGAGAAACTCACAAAGATATATAATAAACCAACATCCACAATATCCAAAAACATAATCCAAAATATAAACATCATCATACACTGTCCAAAACATAAAGACATATAATATTCTCTCCCCCTTTGGCATCAAGCACAAAAAGGGAGGTAAAACACAAAAACAGAGCCTAATGCTCATCATTTGAAGAAAGCCCTAACACGGCTGTATCTCCAGAGCCTGCTGGAGATGCAGTCGGGTCGATGGCTGGATGGAGACGCCGGAGGAGTAGCGGCTGCAGTTGAAGAAGCTGGTGCTGGTGCCGCTGGAGCTGGAGCAGATGGTCCTGGAGTAGCTAGACCTGAGGCTGAGCTCAGAGAAGATGAAGCAGGGCGGGCCCTCTTGCGAGGGACCAGAGAAGCAGATGATGGCAACCGACTCAGAATCTCCTCCTGCTGGGCAAGCAACCTAAGCAGGATCTGATGGTGCTCTGCCTGGGTGCGCAGAATCAGCTGCTGAACCTGGAGCACCTGATCGAGTTGAGAAACTGAAGCAGAAGAAGATCCGGTGCCTATCCCTACAGCTGGTGCTGGATCAGACTCCTGAACTGGAGCCTCGTCCTCCGACCCCCCCACAGCATCATCATCCGATGCGGGAGAATCAGGGCCAGCAGCAGCCGCAGGCCGGGCACCAAGACAGCGATCGGCCTGGCCAGGAGGATAAAAGAGCAAAGGCTGATGGGGTCGAGGAAGCTCAGTATCCACAGCCCGGATATGTAGAAGCATCGCCATGATATACAGAGCGTATATCAACTGACGACGAGGAGAGAGAAGGACGTGCTGAATCTCACTGATGATGAGATCAGCAACGTTGAAGGGCTCCTCCTGAAAGATGGAAATCAAGACATGGAGGGCCAGATAAGTGATCCTAGCCCTGTCTCCGCTCATGGGTACTAGTGTGAGATGGAGGATCTGTAGGGCCAGGTCAACATCGCGGCGCAGGCCAGCAATGTGACGGAGCTGGAAGGGGCCGGAATAGAGCATGGCCACCTCCCGACGCTCGAGATCAGGAAGGGTGTGGAGCTGGCGACCAGAAGGAGGGCAAACCAGTCCAAGCGCTGTCTCAAGCTGCTCCTTCGTGACGGTGTAGACCTGGAGGCCCGTCATGAAGGTCATGAAGTCACGCTGAGGGGAAATGAAAACGGTGGAGTAAAACTGGCGAATGGGCCCATCGGCCAAGTGAAGAGAGGGATCGGCGACGAGGTCACGAATCCCAACAGAGCCAAAGAGATCTGCGAGGGTAGTGATGCCTGTGCAAGAGGCGATCGTGCCCCAAGACAGAGAGCGGTGGGCGAAAATGGGTGCGCGGCTGTACACACTGTTGAACAGATTGAGGTGCATGTTGTTATAGCAGGTAACAACGTTGCACGTGTCGCGACCAGTGGGACGCGGTAGCAGGTAGGGGTTTGTGGAGTGGAGCGTGCGAAGGCGGCTAGCGTGACACCGGGAGTAATCCACGGGGACACGCTCAGGCAGAGGCGAAGGTGGGTTCTCGGATGTCTGACCCGATGAATGACGGTTGTTTGCCGCGTTCTTCCGTCGGACCACACAATGAGAGGAGGATGGCTGATCAGACATAATGTGAAGAGAATTGAAAATCATAGGAGGGAACAGAGGACCTGAACAGAACAGCCAGATGGAGCAGAGGAGGTCGATGACGACGAATCAGCCGCAACGACCAGATCGGCCGACAAGAATAGACACAGCACGATGAGGAGGGACACAATGGTGGCCCACGACGAGGTGGTGTGGATCCGGTGAGGAAAACCGGCGAACAGAGGAGCTACGACCGACGAGGTCGAGACGGGCGAGGATGGTGTGGTGGCGGCGAGGAGGTGGCGCCGGTGGTGAGGAGAACACAGGTGGGCGCAAGGGAGTGGCGAAGAGGCGGCGGCGGTGAGAGAGGGGATGAGAAGACAAAAAGAACAGATCGAGGGTTTTAAATCTTGGGACCCAAACTGACAGTTAGTTTGATAAACTGACAGTCAGTTCAGAAGCCAGGGTTTTGAAACTGACAATCAGTGTGGAGCACTGACAATCAGCTTAGAAACCTGGGATCTTGAACTGACAGTCAGTGTATCTAACTGACAGTCAGTGTGAGTTTCAAAAACGACCAGGAGCTACGACCAAAATCAATTGCTCATAACTGATAGTCAGTTTTGTGAAACTGACTGTCAGCATGGTCAATGACTTCGACCAGAGGCTAAGAACAGGCTCCTAATCAATGGAACTGACTGTTAGTTGGTCATGCGGACTGTCAGTTTGAACAATTTCGACCAGAAGACAAATATGACAAATATATTTTAATACAAACATCACATCAACTAGCATTAGATACATCAATAATGTTCAGTTCACCTCTCAAAAAACAAAATCTAGTCTCATTTAGGGGTTTGGTGAAAATATCTGCTAGTTGCATGTCTGTTCTGATATAGCTTACATCAATATCCTCTTTTGCCACATGATCTCTAATAAAATGGTACCGTATTTCAATATGCTTAGTTCTAGAATGCTGAACAGGATTATTTGCAATTTTAATCGCACTTTCATTATCACACAAGAGTGGCACTTTATCAAATATAATTTCATAATCTAAAAATATCTGCTTCATCCACAATAATTGAGCATAACAACTTCCTGCAGACACATATTTAGCTTCAGCTGTGGAGAGAGCTACAGAATTTTGTTTCCTAGATGACCATGATACTAATGATCGCCCCAACAACTGACAACTACCTGATGTGCTTTTATGATCAATCTTGCACCCAGCATAATCAGAATCCGAATATCCAATTAATTCAAAATTTTCATCTTTCGGATACCAAAGACCTAAACTGGGATAGCATTTTAAATATCTAAGGATTCTTTTAAGAGCAATTAAATGGCATTCCTTAGGATCTGATTGAAATCTAGCACATAAGTATACACTAAACATGATATCAGGCCTAGATGCAATAAGATACAATAGACTACCAATCATAGACCTATAGAGTTTAGAATCAATCGATTTTTTGCTTTTGTCCATATCCAGATGTCCATTTGTGGCCATGGGGGTTTTGCTTGCCTTAGCGTCTTCCATCCCAAAGTGTTTGAGCAGGTCCTTCACGTACTTCGTTTGACTCACGAACGTACCATTCTTGAGTTGCTTGATTTGAAGTCCAAGGAAGAAGCTCAGCTCATCGATCATTGACATCTCGAATTCTCTAGACATCATCTCTCCAAACTCATGACAGAAGTGTTCATTAGTAGATCCAAAAAGATGTCTTCAACATATATTTGACAAATGAACAAATCTTTTTCAATTTTCTTAGTAAACAGTGTTGTATCAACCTTCCCAATTTTAAAACCTTTTGATAAAAGAAAGTCTCTAAGTCGTTCATACCAAGCTCGAAGAGCTTGTTTGAGACCATAGAGAGCTTTAGACAATTTAAACACATGGTTTGGAAATTTAGAATCTTCAAAACTGGGAGGTTGTTCAACAAATACTAGTTCAAAGATCTTACCATTTAAGAAAGCACTTTTAACATCCATTTGAAATAATTTAATATTGAAACATGATGCATAAGCAAGAAGTATACGAATAGCTTCAAGTCTTGCTACAGGTCCAAAAGTTTCGCCAAATTCTAAACCTTCGACTTGAGTGAAACCTTGTGCAACAAGACGAGATTTATTTCTAATTACTACACCATTTTCATCTTGCTTATTTTTGAAAACCCATTTTGTTCCAATTACATTATGATCCTTCGGTCTTTCTACTAAAGTCCATACTTCATTTCTAGAAAAGTTATTAAGTTCCTCATGCATGGCATTTATCCAGTCAGGATCATTTAAAGCTTCATTAACATGTTTAGGTTCTAAAGAAGATACAAAGGAATGATGTTCACAAAATGCAGCAATACGAGAGCGAGTTTGAACACCCTTACTGACGTCACCCAATATTTGGTCTAGAGGGTGATCCTTGGTGATCGTTTGATGTTGCCTTGGTGCTTCTTCTAATGCTGCTTCTTCTTGACTTGATTTTGGAGGATCAACATGAGATGATGATACATTTTGATCAACATTCTCAATGTTGACATCATCTTCTTGATCTTCTTCTCTTGGCTTGATGTCTCCAATGGTTATGTTCTTCACGGCTTCTTGAAGATCTTCACCTGAAACTTCACAAGAGACTTGCTCCTTTTGCGAGCCATTAGTTTCATCAAATTCGACATCACAAGATTCTTCAATACAACCAGTATTTTTATTAAAGACACGATAGGCTTTGCAAGTGGTAGAGTATCCTGCTAGAAAGTCTTCATCTACTCTTCTTTGGAATTTACCACCAAAATTTCTTTTCTTAAGAATATAGCATTTGCAACCAAAAACTCGAAAATAAGAAATGTTTGGCTTGCGCCCAATAAGAAGCTCATAGGGAGTTACATTCAGAAGAGGATGCAAATAAAGACGGTTAATAGAATAGCAAGTGGTATGCACGGCTTTGGCCCAAAAGCGAGTAGGAGTACCATACTCACTTAGCATTGTTCTTGCCATTTCTATTAGTGTTCGATTTTTTCTTTTTACTACTCCATTTTGCTGTCGAGTGTAAGAAGTAGAAAATTCGTGTTTGATTCCAAGAGAGTCACAAAAATCAAATAAAGTTGAATTAACGAACTCTCTACCATGATCACTACGGATTTTCTTGATGGAAAGTTCGAATTCAGTGGAAACACGTTTTGCAAAACTTTTGAAAACATCAGGGGTTTCAGATTTTTGAGAAATAAAGAAAACCCAAGTATAGCGAGTAAAATCATCACTACTACAGAAATACTTTTCACTATCGGTTAAAAATCCACTCTACTATCGGTTCTCTTACCAATAGTGGTCGGCACGATAGTAGAGGAGCAGAACACTTCTATCGGTTCAAAAACCGTTAGTAAAACACCTACATTCCCAACGTTCACTAATCGTTATCGACTATTTCTTGTATCGACTCAAATTTAAACCGATAGTATTATATACATTTTTTCTATCGGCTCGTATATAAATCGATAGTATTGTTTAGGATTTTTCTATCGGCTAGGATCTAAACCGATAGTAATGTTAATGTTTTTTTCTATCGGGTATTATCTAAACTGATAGTATTGTCTGGACACAGTTAGTACGGGAAACTTTATTCTATCGGTTATATTATATAACCGATAGTATTCTGTAGACACGTTTAGAACTGAAAACTTTATTCTATCGGTTGTTGTATATGAACCGATAGCACTGATATATTTATTCTATCGGTTGTAGTATATAACCGATAGTAATTTGTAGACACGTTTAGTACTGAAAACTTTATTCTATCGGTTGTTGCATATGAATCGATAGTAATGTTAGTTTTTCCTATCGGTTATGTACTGGCACGGTTAGTACTGGAATCATGCACATATACATACAGCTATACAGAGATACATTGGATCATTCACAAATATATCAATATTTACAAATATTCAGCAATATTCACATATTGATCAATTTGTTCACAAATACACTAATTCAGCAATATTCACATATTCACATATTGTTCACAAATTGGACAGATTGAATTTATGCACATATTGATCGAGTTTATTCACAAATACATCAATGAATCTATTCACATATTGAGATTATTCACAAATACAGCAATCAACACATTCAATATATATTCACAAATACAGCAATCAACACAAGTCGGTTACTATCGATCGTTGATAGCCACTTCTTCTATGACATATTGAGCCCAAATTGTTCGCAGCTCCTTCAATTGAGGCAACTCATATTGCTCTTTCAACATGGCGCTCTGCATATATGCGTGTATGAAGTTAGGATCGTACGTCACATCCAATTAAAGTTCGATTTTGAGTCAGGAAAAATGGTTACCTTAGGGAATTGGGCAAAGTTTCTCCTGATCAGGTCATACATGAATCTCATGACATAGAAGCCACATTCCCACGATTGTGGCTACTGATGGCACTGGAAAAAATTGCATATGCAAAGACATAAACCCACATTAACTCGAAAGAACTAATTAAGCTTAAATTAAAAGACTCATCATGAGTACTTCCATCCGTATTAATTACCTCATATTCTTTCCAAGAAATTGTTGTGCCCTTCGACGCGTCATGCCTCCCTCCAGCACTAGCATAATTTTTGAAAGCCCTGTATTTAATTTAGCATTGCCGATTAATATGTTATCATTAATTAGCTAGTCAGAGAAAAATTTAAGACAACTATGTTACTTACGCGTCTATGTGCCATGTGAGGGTGAAAACATGTGCCACCTTGTCGCTCATCGAATCGAGGTAATAGACCTCATTCATCCATGGGCAAATGACGGCGAGGACCCAGTGGCCCCTACATTGCATATATAAGCTAACCGTTTCATACATATGTTAGGCGTAACATACAAGAATGAGTTAAATTAGTAGGAAATGCACTAACCTTTGGTGGTACGGCGCAAGGATGAACTCTCGGTCCTGCTGCGCTAGTAGTGCCCTTGATATGTATTCCTCCGCATGTGCTTGGTCGTGCTCTAGCATCGTGAGGCTTATTTTCTCTGGGTCGAGGAAACCCACCTTGTCACATGCCCTCATCGACGCCAGCCTATACATGCACCTGGATGCAAAGTAGACATTAGTAAGTAGTGCATACAAAAAGTGATTAGATTTATGAAACGAACTGTGATAACTTCAGACAACAGCACACTCACAGGACTCCAGT
Organism: Pharus latifolius; assembly: GCA_019359835.1. Classification (NCBI taxonomy): domain Eukaryota; kingdom Viridiplantae; phylum Streptophyta; class Magnoliopsida; order Poales; family Poaceae; genus Pharus; species Pharus latifolius. Next base: position 32,087,455 of record CM033326.1, on the reverse strand, counting down.
CCGTATGATGGACATATCAAGCTCCCGCCAGTTGAGGAGGTCGAACAAATCCTCGTGGGCCACCGATATGCTCCCGGGCTCACGGTGAAAATGGGCTGGCCTGAAGTGAACCAAGAAGTTGATGTGGCGCCTAGACCGGGTCAGGTACCACTCGTGGAGACTTCTGGTTATTTGATCCATATTGCGCAGAAGGTACTCCGACACGAGTGGGGACCCGTTCTTGAACGTACCCGGCTGACTTTGTTTGGCCTTGCCTTTGGCCTTGCCCTTGCCTTTGGGCGGGGAGCGAGTGTATACCTTCGAAGGTTGGGGTGTGGTGCCGTCGGCCTCATTTGATGGCGAAGGGTTTGAGGCCGTCGGAGGAGGCATGGGGGCCGAAGGAGTTCACTCATGCGTTGTGGCGGGGGTGGTGTCCTCAGGAAGTGTGCTGGTATCCATCGTCCACTTTAAGTACAAACGCTTAAATTAGATTTTGCAAATTGAGTATATTAACTTAGTTGTAAGCTAGAATGGCTAGGGTTTACCTCCTGTAGTATAACACCCTTCTTGGGCTACTGTATGTACGAGCCCAATGCCTCACCAATTGTCCGCATTTCGTCCGTTGGGACGGGCAACGGAAAAGAGATGTAGCCCGGGAGGGCCATGTCCACCTGTACCTTTGCGAATCCAGGCTCCAGAGGTACGCAGTGGATCCGGACATCCTCCCAAGACTGGTATACGACCCCGTTTGCAACCGCAACAGGTTTGTCACCTATGTTGATCAATAGGCTACAGCTCTTTGGCTTGTGCAATTTGCAACAATTATAACAGGTTAGCGAAACAATTCTAACGTAACGGGAGTGGCATCAGCCGAACTGCATATATAGCTCAAGAGTTGCAATACCTCGATCAGGTCCACCGGATCCACGTGAACCTTCGAGCCAACACTACTCGGCCTGGCAGCGTCGACCTCGGCAGCTAGATCAAAACCCTTGGACTGCACAACTCGGCTGAGGCGTTCATACTTCTCGTTCATTTGAGCGAACATGTCCGCGAATTGTGCAGTCACATCTGCCCGTATCTTCTAAGATAGCTCCACTTCCCTTTCCTTCCAGCTGCCAGCCTTCTTCGCCTTTTGCCCGGGCTCCGAGAAGCCTTCCTTCCATGGCACCACAGCCCCCACGGTTCGCGTCCGCCCTGGATGCTCCTTGTTCCCTAGAGCCCGGGTAAGGATGTCGTTCTCCCTATGGGGACTGAACAATCCCTCGGTCGCCTCCTTCGAGCAAGAGATCTGTTACATTGAAAGCTCTCCATTGTGAGGAAGAAATATATACAAACTTGTGCGCACACTAGTGATCATAGTTAGCCAACTTACGAGTCGCTGCACGACCTCGACGTCCCTGGGGTTTGGGAACGCCACAGTCCCCGTGGCCGACACGGTCCCTCTGGCCAGCCACCAGCGCTTGCATCGCTGATCACCAATCTCGGAGAGTGGTAGGTCAGGGGAGTCAACGAAATGCGACGCCTCGTCTTCAGCCTTCTTCCACTGCTCCTCCTTCCCCGCATAGCCGCGAGAGCCGAGCCGGTGTGGGTGGTCGTTCCTCCTCTGGATTGCCCTGTTCTTCTCACTGAGGGCCTTCGTACCAGAAACAAGAAAATTAATGCACCACTGCTTACTGCATACAATGGTGTAACCAAGCAAAGGAACCATTCATACCTTGAACTCAGGAGTCCCCTTCTGTTGGGCGAATTGCTCCCATACCTCCTCCGTTATGAAGGGGTACTTCTCGCATGGAGATTTGCCTTTAGCGAGGAAGGTACTGACGAGGACGCTCTTGAAGGTTTTCCACGTGTTGTTCATGTCCTTCAAGCAAGCTATCTTGGGACCATCGTCCGGGATGTTCCACTTGGCCTATTTCAAATGGTGTATATAAGTAGGACTTACCTAATCTCTAGGATAAACCAAGGGAATGTGATTACTCAAGAGTTCAGTGATTTTGATTAATTTTACCTTCACTTCCGCCCACAGCCTATCCCTCTCGTCGGCCTTGACGTCCTTCCAACTTTGGACGGTGATCTTCATCCTTTCCTTCGCCAACAAGCCAACATAGGCAGCATAGTGCCCGGCGTTCTTCTCGATCGGTCTCCCGAACTGGTTGAACTCACAGGAAAGATCCGCGCGTTTGGCCAAACGACCCAACATCGTCGCGCCTCGCGCCTTCCTCTTGCGCTGGGACGAGGCAGCGCCATCTACGTTCGCCCTCGCTGAATCACTAGTATTAGCCGAGGAAGATGCCGACATGGCTTTACCTAAAATACCATGAACAAACCATCCAATTGATATGAAGAAAGGTACATGACAAAGTTCATAACTAAAATTATTGTGCTAATCTCTCTGCATGAAAATAAAGTCTGTTAAAATTTAAATGAACCTAAATTTAAGATGAACATTAGAAAATGGGAAGTAATTCACAGAAAATTCAGATGAGCAGTGCAAACTAACACATACTCTATTTCCTATCGGTTTTGAAAGGAAAACCGATAGTACTAAGGTTTGTATTCAGGAAAATTTAAAAGATTAGCAGTGCAAACTATGCTAATCTCTCTGCAGGAAAATAAAGTCTGTTAAAATTTAAATGAACCTAAATTTGAGATGAACATTAGAAAATGGGAAGTAATTCACAGAATATTCAGATGAGCAGTGCAAACTAACACATACGTTATTTCCTATCGGTTTTGAAAGGAAAACTGATAGTACTAAGGTCTGTATTCAGGAAAATTTAAAAGATTAGCAGTGCAAACTATGCTAATCTCTCTGCTCGAAAATAAAGTCTGTTAAAATTTAAATGAACCTAAATTTGAGATGAACATTAGAAAATGTGAAGTAATTCACAGAATATTCAGATGAGCAGTGCAAACTAACACATACTCTATTTCCTATCGGTTTTGAAAGGAAAACCGATAATACTAAGGTCTGTATTCAGGAAAATTTAAAAAATTAGCAGTGCAAACTATGCTAATCTCTCTGCTGGAAAATAAAGTCTGTTAAAATTTAAATGAACCTAAATTTGAGATGAACATTAGAAAATGGGAAGTAATTCGCAGAAAATTCAAATTAGCAGTGCAAACTATGATGGCACTACTATTTCCTATCGGTTTTCCAAGTCAAACCGATAGTAATCAAGTTTGAATTAGGTAAAATTTCCAAAATTGCTCAGCAAGAACATAAAGTAATTGCTCAGCAGGAACATAAGGTATGTTAAAATATAAATGAACCAAAATTTCAGATGAAAATTAGAAAATGGGAAATAATTAACAGAAAATTCAGTTTAAGGTATTTACTATCGGTTCTGAATAAGAAACCGATAGTGAACTACACTGTATGACAAATTGCTAGTGATTTTCATCAATTCTGTCATTCTCATAGCTATCAAGTTGGTAGTTCATGAATTTTACTCTAGGTTTATATTTGTAATCCATTGAACGGGATATGAACCATTGCATACAAAATTAAGCAATACACGCGAGCGATTTGGTCAAGAACACTTACAGTCGATCGTGGAGTGGCCGGAGGCAGTGGCGCAATGCAATGCCGGAGGCGGTGGAGAACCAGTGGCGCAGAGGAGCGAAGAAGCGAACGTCGGTGAATCTAGGGTTTTCCGCGCGAGTATTTGGAAATTGGAATGTGATCAGTTGCACTGGAGGGAAAATCGTGCAAGGTTATAACCTAATAAATGAATATTTACTACCGGTTCATCACCACAAAACCGATAGTAAAAACATGTAAGTTAGGGTTTTCGTAACACAGTGTAAATCACTATCGGTTGTGAACAGTAAACAGATAGTAAACTAAGAACAGGGGCTCATAACACAGTGTAAATCACTATCGGTTGTGAACAGTAAACCGATAGTAAACTAAGAACAGGGGCTCATAACATAGTGTAAATCACTATCGGTTGTGAACGATAAACCGATAGTATAGTTTAATTTCATATTGGTTTCACAGTAATAACCGATAGTAAAATACAATGCTATTGACCCTAAAGGATTTCCCTTAGAAGAATTACAGAGGATCTCAGTACATCATTTTGTATTGTATTTTACTATCGGTTATGACAATAAACCGATAGTATATGTTAATTTCATATCGGTTTGGAGGTTGAAATCGATAGTATAATACTGTTAAATTGATCTAAAGGTATTTCCTGAGAACAATTACAGATGGGTCTCAGTACATCATTTTGCACTTGTAAAGACACCTGAAACCCCATGCAAATGGCTTGCAATAGTTTTGAAATAAATTAACAGTAAAGACCAATCATGGAATGAAAATTTGCAGTTTTCATATATATTTGTGAAAAGAATCAATTATTGCTCAAATCAAGTATATACTCCAATTGAAATGAAAATTTGCAGAAATGATTCTCAATGCATCACGTATGTTTTCCCAAAGAATTTTTGAAAAATGATTTGAAGAATTCTTCGATCCAAGTAATATACGTCACTTACATATTGCAAATTAGTCAAGAATGGTTGTCCACCCATAATCCTTCTTCGTGGTCGTCTCGCAGGTAACTTGTTTCGTCAATATCTTCGGTAGGGACAGATTGAAGGATTCCATCTAAAAATGGAGGTAGTTCGTCGAACTGATCGTACTCTTCTTCATCCACAACGTCTTCGACCCCAACAATACGTCTCTTACTGTGAAGGACAACGTGCAACTTTGGGTTGGCCGGGTCAACGATGTAGGACACCTGTGTGGCTTGCTCAGCAAGTATAAATGGATCATCTTTGTGTGCGACTCTACTGAGATCGACGAGAGTAAACCCATAATTGTCGACTTTAACACCTCGAGGGATTTCGACCCATTGGCATCGAAACAGAGGAATCTTAAGTAATACATAATCGAGCTCCCATATTTCCTCAATAACACCGTAATATGAGTCGAGTGCCCTTACTGCCCTGGCATCCTCCGAAATAGCAAGGAGTGTCACTCCACTACATTGCATAGTACTCTTCTCATCCTGAGTTCTTGTGTAAAATGAATAGCCATTGATGTCATACCCCTGCCAAGTCCCTACAGTAAATCTAGGCCCTCTGGCCAACCATGTAACATCTTCATCTACGTCGCCCTCAGAAGCTTGCAGGACTCTATTTTCGATCCACCCAGCAAACTTCCTATTATGTTCTCTGGTGACCCAAATCTCTGGCTTCGAGGGATTCTGTTTCCGTAACATTTCCTTGTGCTCGTGTATGTATGGCTCCACCCCCGTCATGTGCTGTAAGACCCAAAAATGGGCTTTTGCATACAGATCACTAGAGGGGACGACTGCTTTAAATCCAATCGTTCCAATGCCCTGAAGCCTGTCCTCATGCCGGGACGTAGGAACGCCAATTGGGTCAACCCCGGCCATATAGTTGGTGCAAAATTCGATCACCTCCTCGGCGGCATAACCTTCAATGATACTGCCCTCAGGCCGATGTCGATTCCTTACATATCCCTTCAAGATACCCATAAATCTCTCAAATGGATACATGTAGCGCAGGAACACGGGTCCACAAAACTTAATTTCTCTGACAAGGTGAACAATTAGATGGACCATAACATCAAAAAAGGATGGAGGGAAATACATCTCCAGCTGACAAAGAGTGGTAGTCACATCGCGTTGCAAATCGTCCAGTCCATCCATATCAATTACCTGCAAGGACACAGTTGCAGCAAATATTCAGATCCAAAAAATCTGACAAGTTCCACGAATGGAGCTAATTAACTTGCTAGGAGTACACGCTTACGTACCTTGCCAGATATTGTGTTGAAGAAATAACATAGCTTTGTAATTGTCTCTCTGACTTTGACTGGGAGAATGCCTCTGATAGCAATGGGAAGCATTTGTGACATCAGTACATGACAATCATGGGACTTCATACCAACCAGTTTCAAGTCTTTCATGGACACAAGTTTTTTCAAGTTCGTAGAATACCCGTATGGAACTTTGACACCATGTAGGCACTGACAGAGTTCTGTTTTTTCTCTTTTTGACAAAGTATAGCAGGCCGGGGGGAGGTATGTCCACTTTTCCTTCTCCAACGGTGCAAGCTCAGTCCTTATGCCCATGTCGAGCATGTCACGGCGAACGTTGATGCCATCTTTCGTCTTTCCTGGAATGTTCAACAACAAACCAATCAAACTGTCACAAACATTTTTCTCTACGTGCATGACATCAATGCAATGTCGAACTTGTAAGTGCTCCCAATATGGCAGATCTCAAAGAATCGATCTCTTTTTCCAAACATTTTTTCCTGGAGGTTTAGAACATTTACCAAACTCAACTTTGATGTCCTTCACGCGCAAGTAAAGCTCCTTACCAGTCACAAACACTGGGGCTGATCCTTTCTTAGGCTTCCCATTGAATGACTTCCTCTTCTTACGGTAGGCGTGATGCATCGGAAGGAATCTGCGGTGACCCATGTACACTGTTTTTCTGCAGTTCGATAACCACATGCTTTCAGTTTCATCCAGGCAAATAGGACAAGCCTTGACTCCTTTCGTACTATACCCCGACAAATTTCCATAGGCCGGGAAATCATTTATGGTGCAAAATATCATGGCCCGCAACAAGAAATTCTCTTGCTTATGTGCATCCCACACCCGCACCCCTTCGCTCCACAATTTATGTAAGTCCTCGACTAACGGTGATAGAAACACGTCAATATCATTCCCGGGTTGTCTGGGTCCTGAAATTAGTAACGACATCATGATGTACTTGCGCTTCATACATAACCAAGGAGGAAGATTGTAGATGCATAAAAGAACAGGCCAAGTGCTATGTCGACTGCTCATATTTCCGTGTGGATTCATACCATCCGTACTCAACCCAAACCTTATATTCCTCACTTCGCCGCCAAACTCACCGAATGTTCTGTTAATGTTTCTCCATTGAATGGAATCAGCTGGATGTCTTAGTTTTCTGTCTTGTTTCCGACCTTCAACATGCCAACGCAAGTACTTCGCATCTTTCGGATTTGCAAACAGCCGTTTCAATCTGGGAATCACAGGCAAATACCACACAGTTTTGGCCGGAGGCCCTTTCTTTACCTCATCACATCCATTGTGATAAATTCTGTCCCCATGCTTATACCGCGATGCACCGTATCTTGGACAAACATGCAAATCCTCGTACTCGTTACGGTACAGAACACAATCATTTGGGCATGCATGTATTCTTTCGATTTCCATTCCCAACGGACACAATAGTTTTTTGGCCTGGTAAACCGATCTTGGCAACTCATTTCCCTCTGGAAGCATGTCCGCTAACAGATCCAATAGCGCCGTGAAACTCTTATCACTCCAACCGTTGCTTGCCTTCAAGTTATATAATCTCAACACAGAAGACAATTTTGTAAATGTTTCACATCCGGGGAACAAAGGCTTCTCAGAATCAACAATTAATTTCTGAAATTTAGCTAAATCGTTTTCGCTGTAGTCCTCTTCTACATCACGTAACATTTCATCTAAATTGTCGTCATCTACATGGACTTCCGAATGAACATTATCAATGTTTTGATCATGATCATCATTACTGCAATCCACTTCCGGGTGCTGCTGAGTGGTAGCGGTAGTGCTCGTTTCCTCAAGATCTTCACCATGCCATATCCAACGGGTATAGCGTGCGTTAAAACCACGACGAATCAAATGACTCCTAATCTGATCAGAGTTGCCGAACCTTTTTAAGTTCATACAATCTATACAAGGACAATGCATATCTTTCCCTCCCTTCTTCGCCTTTTCTTGCTCAGCAAATTTAATAAATCCATTCACACCCTCCAAATACTCAACAGTAGTACGTTTTATTCCATACATCCAATATTCTCGGTCCATCTACAATTATTTCACAAAATTGACAAATTCAAATAAATAATTAATGACTCAGGGCATGCATATATGAATGAAACATAATTAGCTAGGCCATATGTGTGTACATGAGCTGTTTAATTACATTCAATGGATTTGTATATATGAAACCCTAATTAACTTGATGCATGCATTAATTGGAAGAGCCAGCTAGCTAGCTGCTTAAATTCAGCAAGCTATAGCTAGCTAGCCAACCCAGCCTTCTAGCTAGTTTGGAGATACATGTATCTAGTTTAATGAATTGCAAGTAGAGAGAGAGAGGGAGAGTGTGAAAGAGTGATCGAGAGAGAGAGAGGTGATGAGAAGATGACAATACCGAGGGGGATGGAAATATGATCAACCTCTCGGCTAGCTTCTCCAGATCACTCTAGTTTGGAGTTGTGCGCGGCTGAAATGATTCCAACATGTAGAGCGCAGAGCAGGGGTCGACCTAATTAAGTTGTCCAATTTTACTATCGGTTCAAAAACACAAACCGATAGTAAAATAAGGTCCCCACTGTCATAACCATTAGTATATATGAAGTCATTTTACTATCGGTTTGTTTTATATAACCGATAGTACTATTTCATATATTGTATCATTTAGTACAGTAATAACCGATAGCAAAAAGTCAGTAATTTCACTATCAGTTACCCGAGAAAAACCGATAGTACTATTCAATATATTATATCGGTTAATACAGTACGAACCGATAGTATAAAGTGAGTAATTTTACTATCTGTTACGAACGAAAAACCGATAGTACTATTTTAATATATTATATCGGTTGGTACAGTAATAACCGATAGTAAAAAGTCAGTAATTTCACTATCAGTTAAAAATGGAAAATCGATAGTACTATTTAATATATTATATCGGTTTGTACAGTAATAACCGATAGTATAAAGTACGCAATTTTACTATCAGTTACAAAAGGAAAACCGATAGTACTATTTAATATATTATATCAGTTTGTACAGTAATGACCGATAGTAAAAAGTATTTGCATTTCACTAACGTTGGATTAGTGTGTAACCGATAGTAAAATGATGGTTTTCCGCCGCTGTCGTCCTATTCTATCGGATTTTTCCTAGATTGCTTATAACCGTTAGAAAATAAGGGTTAGTGGAATGCACTTCTGTAGTAGTGCATCAACAATCACAAAACCATAATTGCTGCCCTCGATACTTTGGAACTCAGAAGGTCCAAATAAATCCATATGCAATAGTTCCAAAGTTTTGCAAGTTGAAAGAACGTGCTTAATCGGATGTGAAGTAGCTACTTGTTTGTCAGCTTGACAGGAGCTACAAGGTTTATCCTTTTCAAAATTCACATCCTTTAAGCCAACAACCAAATCACGTTTTAAAAGTTTTCTCAATTGATGCATTCCAACATGTGCAAGTCGTTTATGCCATAGCCAACCTTTTGAGGTTTGAGAGACAAGACATGTTGAAAGAGATGCATCTTTTGAATGAAAGTCAACCAAATAAAGATTTCCAAAATGAAAGCCTTTAAAAATCAAAGAATTGTCTTTCAAACTTTCAACTAAAACTTCTTTGGGATAAAATGTGCAGCGAAAACCAAAATCGCAAATTTGTGCAACGGAAAGCAAATTAAAATTCAGAGATTCAACAAGAAAAACATTTGAAATTGAAAGATCATTTGAAATCGCAATTTTACCCAAGTCTACCACATTTCCTTGACGGTTGTCACCAAAGGTGATCTTTTAATTTTCGCTTGAGTTGTCTTCTAGTGAGGTGAACAACTTCTTGTTACCGGTCATGTGTTCGGAGCATCCGCTGTCTAGCACCCAATGCCTCCCACTGGTCTTGTAGTTCACCTGTATAAAAAGAATCAAGTCCTTTTAGGTACCCAAGCCTTTTTGGGTCCTTCAATGTTAGCAATCAAAGCTTTGGGCACCCAAATTGATTTCTTCTTTTTATTTAACATGGGTGTACCAACAAACTTTGCTATAGCATATCCTTTCTTCGACTTTTGAAGCATGTAACAAGTATCAAAATAGTTTGGAGTCATTAAAGGACATGCTTCATGCGAATGACCAGTTTCATGACATTTAAAGCAAAATGTGTTGCATGCTTTTACAAAAACAGTTTTAGCGTTTGGTTTCTTTCCTTTCTTCGGAAAGTATCCTAATCCTTCTTTTCTGAATGAACATTTTTGTTTGCTAAGTATGAGATCAAGTGATACTTTTCCCTTATAGCAGTTTTCTAGACCTTTTCCAAGTTTTCAACTTGTGCCTTAAGTTCATTATTTTCGTTTAAGATGGTATCATTTGAAGCACATGGTATATGATGACTACTACAAGGAGTATCATTTAAATCACATGAAGTGGAAACATCTACCTTAGATGAAGCATTAGTAATATTTTTCATGAGCATGCTTTTATAAGAATCTTTTAGTTCGGAGTATTTAGTGCGTAAAGAAGAATGTTCTTCTTTAAGTGCTCTATACTTCTTTTTAGTAGCTCCATAAACTTCATTTAACTCGGTGATCATTTCAACTAGTTCTTCATATGAAGGATCGGAAGAATGTATCTTTTCATCGCCTTTAGCCATAAGACAAAGGGATGAACTAGTCGATGTGTTGCCGAGAGCTAGTCTGGCTAGCTTCTTGGAGTAACCTTCTTCATCGTCGGAGTCGGAGTCGGAGCTCTCTCCGCCGGACATCCATTCTCCAAAGCATGCTTCTTTGGATGCGTCATTGCTCTTCTTGAAGAATTTCTTCTTCTTGTTCCACATCTTGTTCTTGTTTGGACATCTTGATGCTATATGTCCCTTTTCATGACATCCATAGCAAATGATGTCCTTGAAGTTGGTTTGCTTGGGTCCCTTGGATCGTGTGTCAATGTTGACACCCTTCTTGTGTAACCTGCGAAAAAGTTTCTGAGTATTCTTTACCATGAGTGCTAGATCTTTGTCGGAGGAGCCATCACTTGAATCATCCTTAGCGTTGGCTTTGAAAGCCAATGCCTTCTTCTTTGTCTCCGAGGGTTCGACTGCTTCCTTCTTCTCCTTTTTGTGCATCTCATGGGTGATGAGGTTCCCATAGAGATCAGTCGGTGTCGTGGTCGACAAGTCAGAGTTTGTGAGAACCGTCACCAGAGTGTCGAAGCTTTCTGGTAAAGCCCTAAGCATCTTTCTCACAATATCAAGGTCAGTAAACACAACTCCGAGCCCCTTGAGTTCATTCACAATATTATTCAATCGAGTGAACATGGAGTCCATGGACTCGGTTGACGATATTGTGAAAGTCTCATATCGTTGCCTCATCATGAGCAACTTTGCCTCTTTAACTTTTGTAGTGCCCTTGTAAATTTCTTCGAGGGTGGTCCAAACCTTGTGAGCAGTCGTGAGATTGCTTACACGATTAAACTCATTTAAAGACAAACCGGCAAAGAGTGCATTTTTCGCACGGGCATTTAAATGCAGTTTTCTCCTGTCGTCCTCAGAGTGATTTGCCGGATCATCTGGAGGAGTAAAACCAAGTTTAACAATATCCCATACGTCAAGCCTATGGCCTCTAGGAATACCGACATGCGCACTTTCCAATAGGGATAGTTTGTCCCATCAAAGATAGGCGCACGACTGGTATGGCCAAGAGAGAAACCCTCATTAGACGACATCCTCTCTCTAGGCGGTAAAGCCTAATGAATCAGGAGACCTTGCTCTGATACCACGTGTAGGATCAAGGATGCTGACTAGAGGGGGGTGAATAGGAGGCTTTAAAATAAAAACAAAAGATCAAATAACAATTAAACAACAAAGAGGAGAAGACAAACACAATCGATTTTTTACCGAAGTATTGGAGACTCGCCCAGTCTCCACTAATCCTCGTTGAAGCACTCAAGTCAATTGAGTTTTACCTCAATACCCACGAAGGATATTATCCACTATAGGTTGCTCCTTATCCATTCCGGAAAGGCGAGCACCGATGCCTTGTACAACTTTGTCGAGCCTCTCCAACAATCTCCGAACTGGAGAGGTCAATGGCCACTCCACCAAACCGTCTAGGTGAGGGCGCTCATGAAGAGTAATAGGCAGCAAGGTCTTCTCTAGACCTCCAAACACGCACCGAGAAACTACAAGTATGCAAATGAAATGAACTGGAACGCTCGGTGGATTAGAAAACACTCGACTTGATCAACAGATCAAGATTTTGTGTAGAAAAGTAAAGCTCAAGAGTGTATAAGAATGCAAGGCTGCTTATTGTATCAAACACATGCCCAAAGCCCCTATTTATAGCCTCAAGGATCAAAAGAACCGTTGGAGCTAGGGCTGAAAATCAGCAACTCAAACTGACAGTCAGTTACATGCACAACGGCCGACAAAATTTATGGATAAAAAATAGCTAGCCGTTTGTGGTCGTATATGAAAACTTGAAACCTCAAACTGACAGTCAGTTCAACCAAAAACATCGACCTGTTTAAAAGAAACTCAGATAAAAACAGCTGTGGTCGAAACCCCAACTGACAGTCAGCATGGGTATACTGACAGTCAGTTTAGTATAAAAAGGTTTGGCCCGAAAAACACACTCTCTGGACAATTGTCAGTTAACACAAACTGACATTCAAACTGACAGTCAGTTTAGCAAACTGACAGTCAGTTTAACAAACTGACAGTCAGCCTAAACAAAAACAGCTATAACTTTAAATCCAGAAATCCAAAAGAGGTATTTAATAGCTCGTTTGAAAGATCATTTTAAGGGCTACATTTTTGTCAACAGAAGAAAAAACCAGATCTGCCTAGATCTTTCTAGAAATTTGAAAAACTCTTATGCTGTCAAAAACTCAACTGAAAATCCAAATCTTTCAAAATCAAATTCAAATCATATCCAAAAAAGAATGCAATGCAATGACCTAAGTTTCTCGGTTTATGTTGAAAATTTAGAGAGGACTTTTGCAAACCCCTCTTTATAGTACGGTTAAATCTAAAAAATAAAGTCCTTAACCGATCATCCTCCAAACACCGAGATCGGTAAAAATAAATACGGATTACCTTAGGTCCTGTGCATCTCTCGATATTCTTTTCATCATTTAGCTTTGTGACTTTTGCTTTTACATTTTACGTCGGGTTTATCTTGATCATCTTTCGTATCTTCCCAACATGGTCCTGTATTAAAAATTCTCAAAAGCACAGTTAGTCTGAAACACGTGGTTTTCATTAATCATCAAAATTAGGGTTATGCATGAGGGCCTAGATGCAACATCAGTGGCTATGAACGAAAACTTGTATCCATTGACCACATGGGGCATAGGGCCCACGATATCTATTCCCTATATGACGAACGACCAGGTTAAGGGAATAGTTTGAAGAGCATATGCTGGCTGATGAACTTGCCGAGCACGAAATTGACACTGTGGGCATGCTTTGACCAATTGCATGGCATCATTAAGTACCGAAGGCTAGTAATAACCTTGTCAAAAAGCTTTTCTGACCAACGTCCGATAGGATGTGTGTACCCCACACATGGCTCCATGAATTTCTCTCAGAAGGGTTTGTCCATCCTCTTGAGGTATACAACGCATAGTACTCCTTGAGCACCTATTCTGTACAGGGTTCCTTCGACCAGTCTGTACATGCGCACTTTTCTAACTACAAATCACTTTTGGTTTCATCCTCAGGCAAGGTCCCATGCGCAAGATAGATTCTCAATGGTCAAATCCAATCTGCTTCCTACTCGAGGGTGGCGACGTTAATCATCACCTCGGGTGCCTCAATGATTGACGGCTGTTTTAAGTGTTCAACGAACACTCTTGCAGGAGTGGATGTGCGTGAGGATCCAATTTTTGACAATTGGTCTACGAGAATATTGTCTCTTTGCGGAACGAATTGGACTTCGAAATTTCTGAAGTGTTTTTCCAATTTCCTCACTTCGTCCAGGTATAGAGCCATTGTCTCATCAGAACAGCTGGATTCCTTATTTATCTGATTTACGACTAGCTGTGAGTCTTCCCTCACCAATAATCGATGAACTCTGAGGAATTTGGCTGCTCGAAGTCCTGTTAGAAGACTTTCATACTCTGCTGCATTATTGGTAGCAACAAAGTGTAATCATATGACATACTGGAGTTGGTCACCCTGAGGCGAAATTAAGACCACTCCAACCCCCGAGTTTGAGAAACTTCGAGAGCCATCAAAATACATCATCCAGTAGTCGGTATTTTCTAAATCCTCTTGTTCTTGTGCAAGTGGTTCGGGATTAGTCCATTTGACCCCAAAATTGGCAAGAATTTGGGATTTAATTGCTACTGAGTTCTACTGCCCACTTCGCAAATTGACCAGTTACTTCCAGATTTCGGAGAATGTCCCCTAAGGGAAAGGATGATGGCACGAAAATCTTGTGCGCTTGAAAGTAATGTGTAACTTTATGGAAGCGATTAAAAGGGCTTAAAGTAACTTTTGGACCTTAGGGTAACGCTCCTTTGGTCCATTAAGCACTTCACTTATGTAATAAACTGGTCGTTGCACATCTTCCCTCTCTGCAACCAGAACAACATTGACCGCATGAGGGGTATCAGCCAACTAAATGAGTAATAGCTCTCCCGTGATTAGGGAAACCAACACTGGAGCATTTGTTAAATTTGCTTTGACTTCCTGAAAGGCTTTTTTGACTTCATCCGACCAATGAAAACCATTGTGTTTACGTAGAACCTTAAAGAAAGGTAATCCATGTTCACCTAACCGTGATATGAAATGACTCAAAGCCGCCATTTGACCGGTTAGGCTTTGTACCTCCTTCATGATCGAAGGAGATCGCATTTGCTCAATGGCCTGGATTTTCTCAGGATTAACTTCAATGCCTCTCGAACAAACAAGAAAGCCTAAAAGTTTACCCGAAGAAACTCCAAAGAAGCCACTACTACAGAAATGTAGTCTACTAACCCCTATCTTATAACAATTGTACGCAATCTAGAAGAAAACCATTGTGTACATAGTACACAGTGGAGAAGGGCATTAGTACTAACAGTTGCGATGTAAGTAACCGTTAGAAGAAATGGCAAGATTTTTCTAACGGTTCAGAATATATTAACCATTAGAAGAAATATAAATATTCTAATGGTAGTATTTTGAGAATCGTTAGAATAAACCACATGATTTATTCGAATGGTGTTTCATATATTAACCGTTAGAATAGAGGAAATTGTACTAATGGATTAATTTGTCAAGCTGTTAGAATAAGGCCCCCCTCTAAAACTACAAGTGCCTTGGAATTTTGCCTCCAGTCGAACAGTTCCAATTCTTTTTCTCCTCGAGCGCGATGAGTCCTACCTGAAACCTCCATCACCGGCTGCCATACCTTTCTCCACTGCTAGGCACTTCATTGTAGTTCATTGCGCCATCACCGATCGCTGCACCTTTATCCACCGCCGCCAGCCACTAGGGTTTTTGGTGAATGAAGTCCAAGGACCTCGCATCTTCAACTCCCTCGACTAAATTTCGAGTGAGGAAACTAAGATCTAGTAATTCTTTGCATACGTTCTTTTCTTATTTTCTGTCATTGTCTTTTGAAGGGTAAAAGGAATTCTATACCACAAAATTTTCATCTTGGTAGTTCTTTTTAGATAGGGAGCCATTTAGGTAGCAGTAAACAATCTTAATTTGCTCTAGAATGCCTATTGATTTTGTGTAGGTTGTAAACCTGGATTACTCAATTAAGTGTAATTTTGTGTGTTGAATTACAAATACTGACTTTCAGTAGGTGATGAGGACATTGTTGACGATTCGGACTCGGGGTCCTTAGCTGAACTTATGCAAAATTTGTAGGTTGTAAGACCTTTCAGGGTGTCCCTCCGGGAAGGTATGTAGAATTATGGAGAACTAGAGCACAGAGAAGTTTATACAGGTTCGGGCCCTCGATGGTGGGAGTAATAGCCCTACGTCCTGTTAGGATTTCACTATGTGTAGTAAAAGAGTTACAAAGTGACGGGAAGAGATCTTCAAAGGCGAAGATTTTCCCTTTATGATTGTACAAGATGAAGCCTGGAAGGCTTATGGAAGCTATCTAATCTAGGCTATTGTCTTGGTTGTTCGATCAGTTGATCTTTGGGTGAGATGTGTTATATCTCCTCTCCCTGTTTGATGTACCCGGCTGCCCTTTTATACTGGTCGAAAGGGCGCCAAGTCGTAACGGCATCAAACGGTTGCTTGGATGCGGTTTGGACAACCGCTCTTTACTTCCACGTAGGTTTAATACGTGTTATTTGTGGATAACTGCATGTATTAACCTCCTGACGGTTGTTCTCCTATGTGGGAGAATCTTCGGGATACTTGGGATATTCCTACTACAGAGACAGATTAATCCCACGTTCCTTGGTCGATAGTGTTCTGACCGTGCAATGTTGGCTGACCGCACAACATCTACTGCCTTCTGTTCGTGTATAGCATACGAACTCCTGACCGTGCACTAGCTGCGGTCTGATCACGTAAGGCCTCCGACCTCGGGCTGGTACTTCTCAGAATGACTTGAGTTCACACCGCCACGCACGTGTCTGGCTCGAATCTATCCTGAACCAGTCGTGCATTTATTTGAATTGGCTCGGGTGTCAATCCTCGTTAGCTAGCCCCCAAATTCGAAGAGAACGAAGGGACGTGATTACTTCGAATTTTAAGACATACATCGGATTTTTAACCCGACGCTTCAAATACCCCACTTAGTGGCGCACTAAGTGTGGCGGTTGGTTCCCCGAGACGGGCTTTGAGTAATATGTGATGGGTAATGATGGTGCTGTTGAAACATTTTTTAACCCGAGATGAAATTGTAAATGCTTTTTTAAAAACTCAAGGCACTCGGAAGGCGAACCGTCACCCTGGCGGCTATAAATACCGAAGCCTTCGAATTACAAAGCTCCACAACTTCTCCTCTCGGCTAAATTTCCTTTGAAGCTATCTTCATTCTTCTTCTCATACATTTCCCGATGGTAGACCACAACATCATCGAGATTGAGAGTGATGAGGATGAAGTTTTCGAGCAAGAGCCATAGATGCCTGAGGATCCATCTCCCTCAAGGAAGAAGCCCAAGGTTGACGAGGGATCCTCCAGCAGAACAAAGGTGAAAGACACATCATCGTTCTTTCTTCCTTCTGCTCCTCTGGTTCTTCCTATCCATGCACCTCGGTAGGTCGAACTTTCATCTCCACCTTTGGAGGGACGTTCTTCTCAATTTTCTCCATTTCATCCCAATACTCCCCGTTTTTGTTTGGATGATCAATTTTCTGGTAGGCAAGCTGCTCTCTCACGACCAGATGGTCCTCAACTTGTGTTGGGGAAGCAATCTTATAGTGAGAAGGTCGTACTTCCACCATATGATGATCCTCGAACTTTATCGGGTGATCTACTTTCCAGGATGCCTATATCAACCTGTCTCTTGCAAGGATTGGTAATTACTTCTGTCTCCCTTTGCTTGTGGTTATAGTTAGTAAAAACTAACATTTGCAAATGTAGAAGACGAAAATTGTTGGAGCCCCCAGCAACCAGCCTGCTGAGACTCCACCTCCTTCCCTCGGACAGACTCTCCAAGGGGAAAAAGAGGCCCTGGAGAAGAAGACCGAAGAGATGTCATTGTCGGGGGAAATCTCCTCGAGACTAAGTCCAGGTAAGTTGCGTCACATTTGCCCGGGGACGTGGCCTCCGGGCCTGCCCGGGGCGCCACCTTTTGGTTCCCGGGACTGGGCCTCCGGCGCCGGTCCCGGGCGCCGCCTTTTGGCACCCGGGACCCGGCCTCAGGCGTCGGTCCCGGGCACCGCCATTTGCCCGAGGACGTGGCCTCCGGGCCTGCCCCGGGCGCCGCCTTTTGGCTCCTGGGACCTGGCCTCCGGAGCCTGTCCAGGGAGCTGCCTTTGGCCCGGGGACTTGGCCTCCAGTGCGTGTCCCGGTCCTCGTCGTCCTTCTAAAGGTAAAGTCTCTGGTTGTTGATCACGTGCAGGTCACGCGAGGAGCGACTCGGGAATCAGTGACCACCTGTCAAGCATCCAAGGCATTTGAACGGGAGAAGGACGTTGCTACCCCTCAATCCGACGGTGGCTTCCGGGATAGATAGGTCTTTTTGCTTCTTTTTGGGGCTATAAATAGCCCTTGTACCCCTCAGTTGTAAGCAAGTGATTCATTTATTGGAATAGCCAAAACTCAAAGGTGTGCTCCGGAAGCCTCTCCCCCAGAGAGAGCCTCCCCAGCCGACTCTGGTCGGGAGCACGTTGACAGGAGTAGGGCCCCCACCGGGACGCGAACCTGTATAAATCCTCGTGTCAATTCTTGGGTTTGTCCGGCGGGGGAGGACCGGTCACCCGGTCAGCCCGCGCCGCGTAATCTTCGCTAGGATCGTTCACAAAACCTGCCGGGTATTCGCAATACCACGACAGTTGGCGCCGATCGTGGGGACTCGTGACAAGACGCCATGGCTCCCCCAAGAACAAGGGCTCACACCCTTCCCGGTGACGCCGGTCTCGGAGACCCGGCGCCGCCCGTCCGGGACACGGCTGTCCCGGCGATTCCGCCCGGAGGCGGTCAGGCCCAGGTACCGCCTCCCGCCTTTCCTCTTAACTTAGGTGCTTCCACCTCCAGGTCGCTCCCGGTGACCTTGGGGACCTCGGCCGGGACCAGTCTCCCCCCGACGGCTCCCCCGACTCCCCGGGACGCCCTGCTTGAGGCTCTCGTGGAGGGCCAGCTCCGCGCCCAGCGCTCTATGGATGAGCTGCTCAGCGTGTTGACGCGGCCTCCGACCCCCCACATTCGCGTCGCACCCATACCCGGGGACTATGCCCCGTTTATGGGTTACCCGGCGGCCCCTCCGGCTTTTGGAGGTCTGGCCGCCCCGTATGATCCCACCGGGGGGGGTTCCCTCCCCTTGCGGGATATACATCCGGGCCCTTCCCGGCACCCGGGCCCGTCCCGGTGCCGGGGGGCTACTTCATGCCCGGCCCTTCGTGGCACCAGGGGGGTACCCCGTTCCGGGCCCATTCCCGGGGTCGGGGGCCCATTTCATGCCGAGGTTTTCCCTACGCCGGGAGCCAGTCCCGCCCCTCGCGTCGCGTTTACTGCACCGGGGGCGGTCGACAGAGCAGCTCCCGTGCCTCAGCGGACTTCCCCCCGCATCGGCTCCCCGGTCCCGGACGTCGCCGTGGGGGCTCCCCCCTCGCCGGTCCCGGATGTTACAGGGGCTTCCCCCTTTCCGGTTCCGGTCGTTGCCACGGGGGCTCCCTCCACTTCGGTTCCAAACGTTGCCGTGGGCGCCCCCTCCCCGGTTCCGGATAATACAGGGGCTTCCCCCTTTCCGGTCCCGGGGGTCTTCGCAGGGGGCTCCCCCCAGCCGGCCCCGGAAGCCTCCGGGCCGGTAGCTACAGTGCATAAGCTCCCTCCCTCGGCGGAACAGGTCCATTTCGCCCGGGGGGAGGTCGAGCGAATGCATCCAGCTGAGCGCGGGGAAGAACTTCCCCCTGGCCGTGGGCGTGGGGAGCCTCGCTCTCGCACCGGTCGGGGGAAGAGACCCGCTGAAGAGCCAGCCTCTCCGGAGGAGAGCCCGGATGTCCGGGAACTCAGCCCCGGTCCAGAAGAGAAGCGTCGCCACCGCCACTCCGGCGGACCTCTTGGGCCGCTTCCCGACTCCGATAACGAGGGTGTGTCCCCCGTCAAAGAAGATAGCGACCGGGGCTCCCCCCGGGAAGTGCAGGGGGCCAACCAGCCCTTATGCCGTAGACTTCGTAGCATCCGGTGGCCGCGGCCCTACCGCCCTCCACACATCGAGCACTATAACGGTGAGGCAGACCCTTACGAATTTGTGCAGGTATACTCCACAGCCATCTCCGCGGCCGGGGGGGACGAGACGGTACAATGCAACGTCTTCCCCCTCTACCTCACCTGCATTGCCCGCTCCTGGTTCTACAACCTGAAGGCCGACTCCATCAAGTCTTTCATGCAGCTCAAGCGGGAGTTCTGCGCGAACTTCCAGGGGAACTACGTGCGTCCCCTGGACTCCTCGCAGCTGTACACCGTCTGGCAGAGGACTGGGGAAACCATCAGAAGCTTCTTTAAGCACTTTGCTCAGGTGAAGAGCAAAGTGGCCCACGTCCCCGACTCTACGGTCATTGAAGCCTGCAAAAGCGGGATCCTCCCGGGGGAGCTCCACCGAAGGCTCTCCCGGAGCTGCCCCTCCTCTGCCGACGAGCTCTTCAACGTACTCAAAAAGTACGCTCGGGCGGAGGAAGACGACATCTGGAAGAAGACCCAGGGGGCTCCCACCCCCGTCGACAGGGGGGCCAGGGATCCCCTCAAACGCCCCAGGCAGGGGGGGCGTAGTGAGCCACGGCCTCGGGATACCTTTGTCCTTGAGGGCGGAGGAAGCTCGCGCGAGCCCTCGAGGGGCAACCGCCCCTTTCCCAAGCCAAAAGGCCGTGGGGGAGGACAGTCCTCGCGCGGCCGGGAGGGCCCCGCGGGGAGAAGCCGGGAAGGACCGTGGTGCAGCTTCCACAGGTCCAGTACCCACGCTACCCGAGATTGCCACCAGCTGCTGCAACACTTCGCGGTGTTCCTCGATTAGCGCGGGCAGGGGGGGACTCCTGCCTCCTTGCTCCCTCGGCCAGCTGTTCTGGCCCTTCCCGCTCCCGCAGGGGGTCAGTAGACGCAGACGCAGGAGGGGGAGCCCTCAGAAGCTCTCCCCTTTCAAACTTCTCAGCGCTGCATCAACGTCATCATGGGAGGGTCCGCCTCCGGGCCGGACTCTAAGCGCCAGCGTAAGGAGTACGCGCGCAAGGTTAAGGTTGTGGGGGTGCTACACACGTCTCTGCCACCCAAGTGATCGGACGTCCTGCAGCGGAGGGGTTCGCTTCCCCCACGACGACGCGCTCATCGTCTCCGCGACCATCTACAACTGCCACCTGGCCCGCATCCTCGTGGACGGCGGGAGCTCCGCCGACATCCTATTCCTGAAGGGCTTCAAAGAGATGCAGGTGGATGAGAAGCTCCTGCAGCCCACAGCCGGGCCCCTGCAAGGTTTTGTCCCGGGGAAGGCGATCCACCCCGTGGGCAAGGTAGATCTTCCTATGACGTTCGGCACCCCGGAGAACTACCGGACCGAGCTGGTCCGCTTCGATGTGGTGGACCTCCCCTCCTCCTACAATGCGATAATGGGTAGGACCACAATCAACCGGCTGGGGGCTGCCACCCATCAAAACTACCTCTGCATGAAGATCCCCGGGCCGAACGGCGTGATCAGCGTCCGGGGAGACCAAGACATGGCCCGTGCTCTGTACGAGCGCGCTGCCGCCACAATCGGAAGCGTCAACCTCATAAAGACGCCCGGGGGGGAGGCCTCTCCCCCGGATCCAGACGTTGCTGCGCCACCGCCCAGGAGGCCCCTCCTCAAGCCGCGTCCGGAAGGGAGCCTCCGGAAGGTCCTGCTGTCCCCGGGCGATGAAGACAAAACTATCAGGATCGGGGCGGAGCTCCCCGAGGAGCATGCAGCACCACTTGCGGCTTTTCTGCGCGAAAACTCCGATGTTTTTGCGTGGAAGCCTTCGGACATGCGGGGCGTCGCCCGGGATGTCATTGAGCACAAGCTCGCAGTGGCCCCCGGTCACCCCCCGATCAAACAAAAGCTGCGGAAACTCTCCCTCGAGCGCCAAGAGGCAATCAAGGTGGAGATCACCTGGCTCCGAGAGGCGGGGTTCATTCGGGAGGTTCTGCACCCCGAGTGGCTCGTGAACCCCGTCCTCGTGAAGAAGTCAACTGGCAGGTGGCGGATGTACGTGGACTTCTTCGACCTTAACCGCGCCTGCCCCAAAGACAACTTCCCGCTCCCACGGATTGACCAGCTCGTCGACTCCACCGCGGGGTGCAAGCTCATGAGCTTCCTAGACGCCTACTCGGGATACCATCAAGTCCGGATGGCGGAAGGGGACGAGGAAAAGACGAGTTTCATAACTCCCCTCGGAACCTTCTGCTACGTCCATATGCCCTTCGGGCTCAAGAACGCGGGAGAGACCTTCCAGCGCCTCATGACGCTGGTCTTCAAAGATCAAGTCGGCCGCAACGTCGAAGTCTACGTAGACGACGCGGTAGTCAAAAGTCCCCGCGCAGCCTCCCACATTGACGACCTGGTGGGGACCTTCCGCAACCTCCGCGCGTTTGGGCGCAAACTCAACTCGGAGAAGTGCGCCTTCGGGGTGCGCGGGGGGAAGCTCCTAGGTTTCCACGTGTCCCTTGCTCCTCTACCTTGCCGCGACCCCCGTCGCCGTCAGCGCGGTCTTGGTGAAGGAGCAAGGGGGGCAGAGCGTTCTGTGTACTACGTGAGTGAGGCCCTCCAAGGGGCCAAAACTCGGTACACGAAGATGGAGAAGATCTGCTAAGCCCTCCTGATGGCGTCCTGGAAGCTTCGCCATTACTTCCTGGGACACCCCATCATCGTCCCGTCGTCCCTCCCCCTGGGGGAGGTATTGCGGAACAAAGAAGCCACCGGCCGGATTGGGAAGTGGGGGGCCGACCTCGCCCCCTTCTCCCTGTCCCTCACAGGCCGCTCCGCCATCAAGTCACAGGTCCTCGCCGACTTCGTCGCAGAGTGGACTCCTGCCTCCGGGTCCGGGGACGAAGACCTCCCTGTGCCGCCCCGACGCAGTGACCACTGGACCCTCATGTTCGATGGGTCACTGTGTCTCGCTGGGGCTGGGGCGGGAGTAGTCCTCCGGAGCCCCGAGGGGAAGGAACTCGAGTACGCCGCGCAGATCGAGTTCCCCGCAACCAACAACGTCGCCGAGTACGAGGCTTTGCTCCTCGGGATGCGCCTTGCGTGCTCCCTGGGGATCCGGCGCCTCCTAGTGAAGGGAGATTCTCAACTCGTAGTTTGCCAAATGGACAAGTCTTACCTGTGCCATGACGCAAACTTGAGTCTTTATTTGCAGGAGGTGCGGAAGATGGAGAGGCACTTCGACGGCCTCGAGGCCCGGCATGTCCCGCGAGGGACAATGACCGGGCCGACCCCCTGGCCAGGGCGGCCAGTGCCCGGGAATTGCTCCCCAAGGGGGCCTTCTTGGAAATCATCACGAAGCCCTCGGTGGCCTCCCCGGACACGGGCGACGAGCCTCACGTCCCGGAGGTCGCCGAGATCAGCCGGACTCTGTCATGGATGGACCCCCTCATCTCCTTCATCAAGGGGGAGGGGGACCCTCCTAATGAGACCGAGGCTAAGCGCCTCCGGGCCAAAGCCCGGGCATATCTCCTGCTGGAGGGGAGGCTCCACAAGCGGGGGGCTTCCGCCCTCCTGCGCTGCCTCCCCCGGCCGGAGGGACTCCAACTTCTCGAAGACATCCACGCGGGGAGCTGTGGTTCTCACCTAGCCCCGCGTGCCATCGCAGCTAAGGCTCTCCGATAGGGCTTCTACTGGCCCACGATCATGCGCGACGCGCGAGACCTTGTCTCGGCGTGCGAAGCATGCCAGAAGATGGCCAAGGGCTCGAACCTCCCCCCTGTAGCGCTGCAGACTATCCCCATCACTTGGCCCTTCGTGCGCTGGGGGATGAACTTCTTAGGGCCCTTCTCCCAGCGCCCGGAGGATACAAGTATGCGGTGGTCGCGGTCGACTAGTTTACAAAGTGGGTAGAGGCGGAACCCTTGGCCAGCATCACGTCCAGGGCCGTTCAGCGGTTTTTCTGGAAAAACGTCATTTGTCGTTTTGGTGTCCCCCGGGAAATCACCGTGGACAACAGGACCCAATTGACTCGGCTTATTTCTGGGAATTCTGCGAAGGCCTGGGGCTCGTCATCCACTTCGCCTCAGTGGCCCATCCCCGGAGCAATGGGGCCGTCGAGGGAGTCAACGGCGTGATCCTACACGGATTGCGCCGGAGACTCGAGCAAATCGCTTCTAAGCGGGGTGCATGGGCAGAGGAGCTCCCTAGCATCCTCTGCTCCATGCGCACGACCCCGTCCTGGGCGACGGGGCGTACTCCGTTCTCCCTGGTCTACGGGGCGGAGGCAGTCCTCCCCCCAGAGATAGGCTTCCGGTCGCTGCTGGTCGAGCTCCTAGACGGAGCCACGACCGCAGCGTACCAGGCCAATGAGGCCAACCAGCAACTGGAAATCGACCTCGTGGAGGAGGAACGCGACCGAGCGCTCCTCCGCCACGCCATCTACGAGTGCGAGATGGCGCGCGCATACAACCAGCGCGTGCGCGAGAGAGCTTTTCGCCTTGAGGACCTTGTCCTCAAGAGCGTGATGGACTCCCAAGCCCAGGGTAAGCTCTGCCCCAAGTGGGAGGGCCCCTACAGGATCTCCACGGTCCTAGGCTCGGGGGCCTACAAACTCTCCAACCTTCAAGAGCAGGAGCTGAAGCACACGTGGAACTTGCGTTTACTTCGCAAGTTCTATGTTTAGCCTTATGGGCCTGTCCCCTCCCCCGGAGCGATCATGCAGGAGGGGGAGGAGGGACACTGTATTTACTTTTCCCTCCCCCTTCGCGGCTTCACAGGGGGAGACGCTGTATTTCATTTTGTTATCAATACATAGATCTTGCTCTTCAATTGTCTCATTGCAGGTCCTTCTTATCATTACCGCCCCTAACGGCGATGCCCTTCCCGCGAGGATGCCCTCCCCGTGAGGATGCCCTCTCCGTGAGGAAGTGGGCCCAGACCCAGCAAGTCCCTCTTGTAGGGTGGCTTACGATCAGCCCTCGTGGACTGAGGGTGTAAGCGGCAACCCGGTCCCCAGTGGCCGTGGTAACGAGTCACTTTGGGAGACTAGTCCCCTACCCAAACACTCAGACCCGTCATCGGGCACTTCCTCCTCCGGGAGTAGACGCTCTCCCCAGCGGGACGTCTAATGGCTTTCTTGGATATCTTTCCCCCGGAGACTTTATTCCCGGCTCCCCGTTCTCACGGCGACCGGACGATTGTCTCCCGGAAGGATTTTCTCCGGAATCTTCCTTAGGATTTCTGGCCCTATTCCCGGCTCCCCGTTCTCACGGCGACCGGATGATTGCCTCCCAGAGACCCTATTCCCGGCTCCCCGTTCTCACGGCGACCGGATGATTGTCTCCCGGAGAAGCTACGGATTTCTCAGACATTTCTTTCCCGGAGACCCTATTCCCGGCTCCCCGGTTTCACGGCGACCGGACGATCGTCCCCCAGGAAGCTCGCCTCCGGAAATCTCATCAGGTTTTCTTGGGTTTCTTCCACACGAGGCCTCATTCCCGGCTCCCCGTCCTCATGGCGACCGGATGATTGTCTCCTGGAAGGTCTTTCCCTTGGAAACCTCGTTTTAGAATTTTCTAACTGGGAAAAATTCTTATGCTACAGGTTATCTTCACCCCGGGTGCCTTGCTACCCCCATAGCGCGCGGAGCTACCCTCCGGCCCGCTGTGGGCAGGGGGGATAAGGAACCCCCGGGTGTCGACCACACCATCCACGAGCAAACTTAGCTCATCCTTGCCAAAAGGAGTCGTCCCGAGCATCCAAGAAGAAAATAAAAGAAAACTCTCAAAGAAGAAAGCGCACAGCTTTATTGATTGTCAAAACCGGAGGACAGCTTCCCCTCCGGTGGGCAGCGGAAACGATACAACCCGGGTCAAAACCCGGAAGTTCTCTACATCCTAAGGCTCCTACGCCTAATACTTCAGGAGGCCCTCTGCTAGCTCCCGGGCCAAGTCCCGGTATAATGCGCACACGCGACGCCGAGCTTCCCGGAGCGCATCCTCGGGCCAGTACTCGTAGCCCGCCGGTGGAAGAATGCGAAGTGGGGGGACCATCCGGAACCCCGGACGCGGAGGGGACAATTCGGCGCGATGATTGAAAAAATTGTCCAAGTGCCACTCCGGATGCCACCTCAACCGGATCGGCTCCCGGACGGCGTCCCTGCTGTGCTCCCAGGAGATGAGGCTTAGCAAGATTAAAGCCGCTTGGGCGTCCCCCGGGGAGCCCCTCTCGGACCTTCGCCCGGGAGTAACCTCCCGGGAACCCTGGTAACATTGCATTCAATTCAAGACTTAGAAAAATTTCTAACTCTATTGCATTCAAAATGTATTTGTACAAGTGTCCGGAGCTTCTTCTAAGAAGCTACCGGGATCAAAATCCTAAGAAAAGCAAAAAGGGTCCTAACTAAGACCCGGGGGGAGGCTCATACTTTCTCATTTGCGTCCTCCCCCTGGGGGATTCCGCTGGGGCCGGGGCCGAGCCATCTGCTGCCGGAGGTGCCGGTGCCGGGAACCTCACCCGGATGATCCGATCGTAGAAGCCCCCGGCGAGCTGCTCCACCTCCCGGCGCGAGGGCTCGAAGAACTCGGGGAAGCTCCGGGGGATGCGGCCCCCGATCGCCAGGGCGCCCACCCCCCGGTGCTCGACGAGTCCGACCGCGGCTGCGACGACGGGGATTGCTCGGCCTCGCGCCCGGGCGTCCGCTGCCTCCGGGATCACGGAGACTTGTGCGTTAAGAAAATGCACAACCTCCGCGAGCGTGGCTGGGGGCACCTCCGAGCCTCCCCCGGAGCCTAGGCTTACGCCAAGGCTCTCGAGGGCCGAGCGGACGGAGCGGCCCGCGTCCACCACCGCCCGGACGCTCGACCCCTTGAGCTCCCGGAAGGCCCCCTCCCTCGCCTTCACCTCCTCCCGGAGGCGGCCATTGACGGCCTCCGAGACGTGGATCTGGGCTCGAACCCGGGCCAGCTCCTGGAGAGCTTCGTCCCGCTGGCCCAAAAAGGAGGCGGCCCTGTCCTCCGCGTCCTTGAGCAGCCGGATCACGCGCTGCTCAACACCCCAGGTAATTGCCGCCCCCTACAAATTCTGGAGTTAGAAAAATTTTGGATGCAGGGAGCCAAAAGAAAGCGACAACCGCCTCGGGTGAATACCTGGACTTGAAGGGACCGGAGCTCCGCGAAGCGCTCGTGGAGCGTCCCCTCCGCGATGAAGGCCTGGACCTTTGGGGTCTGCAGGCCTTCCGCGTAACGAACGACCTCCCCTGCGGAAAGCAGGGGGGTCTCCCGCCCGGCGCTGGTCCCGCTGTGGCCGGTGACGGGCCCCCGGGCTGGGGCGCCCGGCATGATCTTGCTCGGGGTGGCGGTCGTCGTTGTCTTCGTCGCCGAAGTGCCCCCCGAGGAAGTGGCTGAGGACGTTTCGGAGGGGATCCCTTTCTGGGGGGGGATCATCAGACCTTTCCCCTTCCCGGGCGGGAGGGCCCCCAGAACCACCACTTCCGGAGGGACCTCATAAACCGAGGGGCTCTGATGAGGACATCACTCCTATGCATACGCCCGAGACTCCTCCAGTTGTGATGCAAGGACCCATCACAAGAGCACGAGCACGGCAATTGAATCAACAGGTGAGCTCGTTCCTAAGTGCCCGTGTATATACTTGTGAGGATAGTATGCTACCTAATGATATTATTGATTATATTGTACTTAGGAACTTTGGAGAGGATCATGAAGGCCTTGGGAACCAGCAAGGGCCAGGAGGGAGGCCAGGAGGGCGTCCAAGTCAAGTTGGAGTCCCAATTCATCTCGGAGTCGGAGTCCCAATTCATCTCGGAGTCGACTACCTCGGCCACCAGGAGCAGTGTTCACTAAAATCGTCGCCCAGGCCACAAACGGACTTCGATTTCAATGATCCACATATGTATCGAAAGCTAAGGAGATAACCTTTCGAATGGCACCGGTTTCAGGTCAATTGGACTGCTGAGTCGACGGGAATTCGCGTTGCAAGTTGGCGGATAGAATCTGTCCCAGGGTGCTGCGTCACCAATTTGGGCCGTTGGCCCATGTATCGTGTTGGAGTCCATCACGGACACGTCTAGGGTTTCTAGGACGTCCCTTAGCCCTTATATTCAGTAGCCGCCGCTAGGGTTTTGTTTGGGTTTTGCTTAGATTAATCTGTCAAAGAACAGTTTCGCCGTGTATCGGTTTGTGGAACCCCAACTCGTGAGATTCAATTTATATTTGCAATATTTCAGATTGTTTCTTTCTCGTTCTTGCTTGTGTTCTCGATTCGCATGCAGGGATAAGCCTTCTTGGCGAGGTCAATCGTGTTTGTGCATGGTTGATAACCAACGGAGCCGTGGTGTAGCGATTGCTGGGTTCGGATCTGTTCTGATCGGAAGCCGCATCGTCAACGTCGAGTCTCCACCAATCGACTTACCTCTACCTGTCGGAAGATCGGGCCACCGTGCGCATCAGGCTCCCCCCCTCGTCCAATGGCCACTCCACCCGCGGAGGCAAGGCCTCGGCGAACCTCACCTCTGGTTTCTCCAGCTCCAAGGGTGCCGGGGGCGCAGGGAGGGCCGCTACCGAAGGCGGCAACGGAGCGTAGTTCACCGAATCGGACGCCGCCCCGCCCGCGGCCGGCTCCTTCCCCCGGGCCGCAACGGGGCTCTTCGGGGGAGGGGGTGTCACTTCTTTCCGGGCCAGCGCCCGGGCGCGCCCGGTCCCGGGGCTTCATCGGTGTTGAAGCTGGCGTCGTCGACGGGCTGGGGGCTTTTTGGACTCTGGCCTTCTTAGGCTCAGAGCCCCCGGCGGCATCTTTCCCCCGCTTGTGCGACCCGGGGGTGGGGAGGGGCTTCCTCTCCGGCAGCTTCAGCCCGTAGGCCTCAGCCACCAAGTTCCGGGGAGGGCCCTCTCCCACGAGGCGCACAACGCGCTCGTGCTCGTCGGCGAAGTACCTCCCCAGGAGGTTCTCCGCCTTCTCCCGCGCCGCTGGGTACGGCCGGACTACAAGAGGTAAAGAGTTAGTCAAATTTCCAAAAATTTGTAACTGCAATGCATCAGGTAGCCGGGACTTACGTCGGGTCACCGGCTTGACCGGGGGCTATTGCTCTGGGCCCATGCCGGTCCCCCTTCTCCCGCGTGAGAAGGGGGAGATCCTCAGGAGCATCATCTCTTCGGCGGCGTCCCGCATATAGAGGGTGCTCCGGGAGATGATCACCTTGCCGAGGAGCTCGAGCTCCTCGTCCGTCCACACTGGAGGCTTCGGCGCGGACGACCTGCTGTAAGAGGGGGGCTTCGGGGCATACGCCACCTCGTCGTCCCGGACCCGGAGGTAGAAACACCTCCGGATCCAGTCGCCCCAGTGGTCCCGGGAGGCCGCCGCCAGGTAATCGGCCACCCGGGACGGCAGCATCTGCACCATCACCGAGCCAAAGGGGGACTTGGGTCCCCCCTTCACCAGGTGGGAACTCCTCGCCGCCGGTTCGTAGAAGTACCGGAAGGCGCGTAGGGTGGGCTCCCGCCCGGCAGCCGTCTCGTAGAGCCAGATGAAGAGGCCCATCCGGACGATCGCGTTCGGGGTGAGGTGGTTTAGGGCCACCTCATACTCCTTCAAAAACTCCCGGAGCAAGGGATGCACCGGGAGCCGGAGCCCCGCCTCCAGGAAGGCCTTGAAGGCCACGATCTCTCCGGGCCTGGGGCCGAGGGCTCCGTCCTTCTTCACGGGGACCCGGATGTCCCCCTCCTCAACGACGCAATGTTCGGCCATGGACTCCGCGTCCTCGGCCGTGAACTCGGATGCCCAGAGGAAGTCCGGAGCCACCTCCTCCGGGGGCACCTCGGTCGTCTTCGCTCGACCCTTCGGTGCCATCAGGTTTGTTTTTTCCGGTGGCTAACGTTTCAGGAGGCTATGCCTAAAGGTTCTGGACGCCTGCTACAGGGAGCTAGCTACTGGGAGAGAGCTACCGGGAGAGAGCTACCGGGAGAGCTACATGCGCTAAGGTTGAGAAGTTTGGAATGAACTTCCTGGGCCCCCCAAGGCCCTATTTATAGGGGCGAGCCGTGATCCAGATGAGCACCACATAGTACTCCGCGGAGCAATCTGGGCCGTTGAAGTTCAAACCGTGCGCGGGAAACGAAGGGACTGGCGCGCAAACTGAGGCGCCGGTTCGAATCGCGAGCGCATTTATGGCGAAGCGGCGGTCATAAGCGCACGGCACAGGAATCGAAGCGTCACGGCTCCGGTGGCTTGGTCCGGAGATTTTCCCGGTGACATGTACCATTCCCACCGGGGACTCGAGCATCGTCCCCGGGGGGCATGGGGGGCTGCTGTTGGGGGAAATCTCCACGAGACTAAGTCTAGGTAAGTTCCGTCACATTTGCCCGGGGACGTGGCCTCCGGGCCTGCCCCGGGCGCCGCCTTTTGGCTCCCGGGACCGGGCCTCCGGCGCCTGTCCCGGGCGCCGCCATTTGCCCGGGGACGTGGCCTCCGGTGCCTGCCCCGGGCGCCGCCTTTTGGCTCCTGGAATCGGGCCTCCGGCGCCTGTCCCGGGCGCCGCCATTTTCCGGAGGACGTGGCCTCCGGTGCCTGCCCCGGGCGCCACCTTTTGGCGCCCGGGACTTGGCCTCCGGCGTCGGTCCCGGGCGCCGCCATTTGCCCGGGACGTGGCCTCCAGTGCCTGCCCCGGGCGCCGCCTTTTGGCTCCCGGGACCCAGCCTCCGGCACCGGTCCCGGGCGCCACCATTTGCCCGGGGACGTGGCCTCCGGGCCCGCCCCGGGCGCCGCCTTTTGGCACCCGGGACCCGGCCTCCGGCGTCGGTCCCGGGCGCCGCCATTTGCCCGGGGACGTGGCCTCCGGGCCTACCCCGGGCGCCGCCTTTTGGTTCCTGGGACCGGGCCTCCGGCGCCGGTCCCGGGTGAAACCATTTGCCCGGGGACGTGGCCTCCGGTGCCTACCCTGGGCGCCGCCTTTTGGCGCCCGGGACCCGGCCTCCGGCATCGGTCCCGGGCGCCGCCATTTGCCCGGGGACGTGGCCTCCGGTGCCTACTCCGGGCGCCGCCTTTTGGCCCCCGGGACCCGGCCTCCGACGTCGGTCCCGGGCGCCACCATTTACCCGGGGACGTGGCCTCCGGTGCCTGCCCCGGGCGCCCACATTTGCCCGGGGACGTGGCCTTCGGGCCTGCCCCGGGCGCCGCCTTTTGGCTCTAGGGACGTGGCCTCCGGCGCCGGTCCCGGGAGCCGCCTTTGGCCCGGGGACCTGGCCTCCGGTGCGTGTCCCGGTCCTCGTCGTCCTTCTAAAGGTCAAGTCTCTGGTTGTTGATCACGTGCAGGTCACGCGAGGAGCGCCTCGGGAATCAGCGACTACCTGTGAAGCATCCAAGGTGTTTGAACGGGAGAAGGACGTTGCTACCCCTCAATCCGACGGTGGCTTCCGGGGTAGATAGGTCTTTTTGCTTCTTTTTGGGGCTATAAATAGCCCTTGTACCCCTCAGTTGTAAGCAAGTGGTTCATTTATTGGAATAGCCAAAACTCAAAGGTGTGCTCCGGAAGCCTCTCCCCCGGAGAGAGCCTCCCCAGCCGACTTCGGTCGGGAGCACGTCGACAGGAGTAGGGCCCCCCACCGGGACCCGAACCTGTATAAATCCGCGTGCCAATTCTTGTGTTTGTTTGGCGGGGGAGGACCGGTCACCCAGTCAGCCCGCGCCGCGTAATCTTCGCTAGGATCGTTCACAAAACCTGCTGGGGTATTCGCAATACCAAGACAGTCTTCGGTGATTCTACACCTGGCAGAATGTTTTGAGAGATCCCGTGAAGAGGCGCGCCAGTTCCGTCGGGAGAGGGATCACGCTCAGCAACAGCGAGAACTCTCTGACTTGATTAGGAACAATAGTGCATCTCTTGTTCGGGATGATGTAGATAGGCTTGGGTTAGTCGCTAGTTCCCTGGGGGTTGTCAGCGTAGATCCTACTGGCAACAACATGTCTCTAGGAGAACTTTGCAAACTTCTTTCGGATCAGGTCGACGCTCTGGTCGCCGGTATCCCTTTTGTATGTAAAGAATGTCAGAAATAAAGTTTTCTTTTTCCTCACATCATATGAATACTCTTTACATCTTCTGTGCGAAAACATGGCCATAAGCAATGTCTTTACGACCACTCATACACAGGCAAACTTCAATTCTGTGACCAGAATCGCATTTTATCGTTGTATCGCGACTAGCACTGATACTGCGATCAGACTTAAAGCCGCGGTTAAAACCGAGGTTTGATTTGAAACATTACCACGATCAGACCATCACTGCGATTAGAATCAGAGCTTAGTCGAAGACATGGTTCCGATCATACTACAATCTGATCAAAACATATCCGTACGTCCAAAAACTGGGTCATAGGATATTTTCACGAAAGTTTACAAGAAACATGAAGGAAAATGTCCTCCGAAAACTCTTGAAAAACTTTTCATGTTTTTGTATCTTCAAATCTTGAAACAAAGAAGTCCTTTTGTTTCGGATCCGATACCAGGAACACTTAACGGATCCGCCAGAGATAGTATCCATTATGGGAAATGAATAGAATATTAAGTGGAACGTTTGAGTGGAATGTTACTCACAGTAGTGCGCCTCCTTGGGTCTATAAAAGGAGTAGTTAGCTTCTTGAGGAAGCCACACAGCCAAAAACCCTTCCTCAACACTTCCGCCGCACAAAACCCTCATTCTCCACAGCCTTCATCTTCCTTAAAGTCGCCAACTTTCCTCAAGATCTCTTACAAGAAATGGTGTCCTGGAGCAGATCGGTCCACCACTCCGAGGAGAGTCTTCTGGCGTTGGAGAAGGAGGAGATCCTTCCTCTGCAGCTGCTAATCAACTGGCAGCCCGCGGAGAAGGACCAAGAACCCCAGTCGTCGAAGAGGGCGAACTAGTGATCTTCGAAGAATATCTGCGCTGAGGGTTCCAATTCCCCGAGAGTCGGTTCCTGAAGGATATTCTGGAGCATTACGGGTTGGACTTGATAAATCTCCACCCGAATGCAATCTTGATTCTGGTGGTGTTCCAGCATTTGTGCGAGGCCTACGTCGGAGTGTATCCAAGCGTGGATCTCTTCCGGCGTTTCTATTTTCGGCGTGGTCGAAGAGCACTAACGCCGCCGGATGCATATACTTCCAGATAAGGGAGAAGAAAGAGTATCCCTTCCCACCCCTGCGAGATTCAATGCACGGGTGGCACCAGAAATGGTTTTACTGCACCCCTCCGTCTGAGAGCGGGTTGTGGTTTAAGAACTCGCAGCCAGAGAAGCCGAGCGAGTTGGACTCCCTCCCGGCGATGAATGCTGAGTTCATGAAGCACGCCGAGGTGATTCTTCACTTGGTCCAACAGGGACTAACGGCTCGCGACATCATTCGCGACTTCGTGAAGAATCGGGTGAGCCCCCTGCGTGAAAGGGCTCATCCGGCTTGGGAGATAAAGTCCATGGCAGACAACACCCTGGACTACAATGATGGTACGTGATCTTAACATCGAAACCTCATACCTCTGTTATATGCTTTCTAATTGGTATTCTGGGAACAGTCCTGCCTTCTTCCGAGATCGAGAGGCGGAAAAATTACCTCCTCAGGGCCTACAATACCGAAGTGGAGGGCCCCAAGGGATCGCTTTGCCCACAGAGCTTAGTTCACGCCGGCGATGACCTCAAACAGGAGCGCCAAAAGGTATGCCACCTTTCACCCAGTTCCTGTTCGTAGGTGTTGTGTACATTGAGTACTGACAAATTCGTCGGGATGACACAGCTCTTCCGGAGATTCGCCGAGGCGAGTTCCCAAGTGAAAATGTCGGGCATCTGGGAAAGCCGACGGTGAAGAACATGAAGAAGATTTCCTCGAAGCCCAGGACAAGGAATCCTGCCCCCAAGAAATCCAAGAAGATTCTTGGGGAAGGGTCTTCGCGGAGAACCTCTCCTACCGCAAGGAAAACTGCGGTAAGATATCACGTACCTCCTGTTCTTCCAGGTACAAATTGGAATCATTTCTTCGTCGTACAGGGTGAGAGGAGCGAGGAGGAGGAGGAAGATGACATTCCCCTGATCCGCCGGAAGAGGAAAACAGCAAACTCTCCATCCGGCGAGACACTACCTCGTCCTGCGGAAACAGAAGCAACCGCAGCGGACCTCGCGGCCACTGG
Source organism: Pharus latifolius (assembly GCA_019359835.1). Classification (NCBI taxonomy): domain Eukaryota; kingdom Viridiplantae; phylum Streptophyta; class Magnoliopsida; order Poales; family Poaceae; genus Pharus; species Pharus latifolius. Next base: position 32,053,725 of record CM033326.1, on the reverse strand, counting down.
GAGTCCCGTGGTCGCGGGCGAGATCCCCGCTCCCGAAGCCCCAGAGGCTTCAGGGTCAGTTACTTCTCCCTCCTTGGTCGAAGGGACAACCACGGTAAGACCTCCTCGTGGTCTTAACTTCTCAATTTCATCTGTACGTGTGTTTATCGGACTTACACTCATACAGGAAGAACAACTGCCCCCTGTAACTCCTGTGAGTCCCAGGGAGGCAAATCCTCCACTCCTGCGGACAAGAGAGGAGGTGATAGAACAAGTCTCCACGACCAACGCCAGGGTCGCGGATGAGATGCCGGCTCCATCAATCCAGGAGCCACCCAGGCCTTCGGGCGTATCCCTGTCACTCGAATAGGTTACCCCGGTATGAATTCTCACCACTTAGGTCTTTATCATTCCTTATGCATATGCTTACAGGAGAACATACATAGGGAGAAAAGGCCCTGTTCATGAAGAGGAAGACTAGGACGGGCAACGACTGTCCTCTTTCTCACGGAGAGCCTTCCTTGAAGTCCCAGAAGCTAATGGGATTTCAAATAAGGTAAGAACTCCATTCTGTTTATTTTGGATTGGATTGTGGTGACCACTAAAGTAATCGTCAACTCCTTTTTTCTTTGTAGGCATAAAGACGTAGCACCGAGCCCCCCAACCGCCCCGGGGAGGGTTGAAGTCTCTGTCGGTGCTGAGGCCTTCGGTGAGGAGCGCTCTATCCCTTCAGTCTAGGAAGTCTTCCGGGCCGTTAGGGACGAGTCGGGCACAGAGACCCAGTTGCAGGCATTGGAACCTGCGACTGAGGCCCAGCAGGCGCATCCACCTACTGCTCCCGTTGAGGATGAAACGGGTCCCTCGACCAGACCTCCCGCCATCCCGGAGGATAGTTCATTTCGGGAGTACACAGAGGTATAATGAACATCTCTTATGGTACCTGAATTGCACATAGGACACCACTAATTTCTCTTTGTATCACAGGAATTATCCCGTATAATGACTAGATCGATTGCTATGGTGGCGAGCATCGAGGCCATACAAAAAGAGAGAGACTGCTTGCGAAAGTAAGAATAAATGCCCTTAAATTTTTATAGATACAAATTTGTTATGACAATCATCTTTTTTGTCACAGGGAGGTTGCTTCTCTGAAGAGGAACCTGGCCGCTAACAAGCTCAGGTCGATCTCCATGATTTCGAAGCAAGAGGTCGAGCTTAATGATCTGCGGTCACAGCTCTCTGGTAAGTCAATTCCCGACTAGGAAGACTTGGCTTTATCGTTTAGACTATTAGTAACAATCTTCTTACTGCAGCGCAAGCAAGTCAAATAAAACGGCTTGATCAGGACAAGACAATCCTCCAGCTCTCCATTGACTCTACCCGAAGGGCGAACAGAGACCTGAGCCAATCTATCTTCGAAAAGCTAAAGATGGTGGCCCGTCTCCTGAGGGCTGATGTGGTCGAGACCACAAAGGACGACCTCAGTTCGAGCGACTGGTCTACACTGGTCATTGCCCAAGCGGAGTCACTTCTCGAGTATCTTCCTGAAGATACACGGCAACGACAAGAGGCGATCAGAACCAGGGTTCGATCAGCAGCCTCCGCTATTCTCTGCCGGTTTCGTCTCCACCATGGCCCAGATATGGATCTGAATCCACTGGTGGGAACGGTAGAGATCGAGAGTGAAGAGCAACTCGAGGCGATCATGGAGGAAGTCAATCCCCTTGTAGATAGACTCCTGACCGAGCTCGGGATTGTGTAATCCCTACAATTGTATAGATATAAACTATAGAATGCAATGCATGTACTTTTTGATTTTGAAAGAAAGTACTTTTTTGTTGTTTCATATTATAAGCATATCCCCCTAGCCCCCGCCTGTGATTATAGATACTGAAGGCTTAGTATTATAAACACAGGAGAAATACGAGTGTAACAACCAGGGGTGTGCGATCAGACCAACAATTATAATCAATGTAACGTCTAATCTTGTTGCAAACCAGCAGCCACTCAGGCGACCAAGGACATACTAGCAAGCCCCGTATGCGTTGGGAAACGGCTTATTTAGGAGTGACTTGTCTAGAAGTGGTCGTGAGATTGGCCAGCGAATCCGATTAGAACGTTGTAGTGATATAACCGCTGGCGACCAGTCCCCGAGTCAAATTTGTAACACATGGGCATGAAGGGAGATGTTCATTGTATGAAATTAAAAGACTTTTTGTTTTATTTAAACAATGCTAATTGAACAGGAAGAGGGATTGAATACTTACACATAAAACTTGCGTAGTTGATCGATGTTCCAAGTATTGGACAAAATTCGACCATCCTCCATGGCTAATCGCGCTGATCCTGGTCGCGGTACCGAAACAACAGTGTAAGGGCCTTCCCACATCGGGGAGAATTTGTTGCGATTAGACTGGTCTTGAATTTTTCGTAAAACCAGGTCGCCCACGTGAAGACTACGTGGTCGCACCCTTTTGTTATGGTACTTGCGCAAAGCTTGCAAGTATACCGCAGACTTGATCAAAACGCGATTACGCCTTTCTTCTAAGAGGATGAGATCATGTGACCGCTGTTCGGTCTGATCAACTTGTTCGAATTGCTCTGTCTGAACAGATCCAATACTAACTTCCATAGGTAGTACGGCCTCGGCACCATAGACCAGATGGAAGGGCATCTCACTGGTGGCTCGACTAGAGGTAGTTCGCAGTGCCCATAGAACGGTGTAGTGCTCATCTGCCCAAGCCCCCGAGCCAGTCTTAAGGTGATCAAAAACACGTTTCTTGATGCCTTGCAATATCTGCCTGTTGGCCCTTTCCACGGCACCATTGCTCTGTGGATGTGCCACAGAAGCAAAGCACACCTTGGTCCCAATCTGGTCGCAGTAGTCCAGAAAAAGACCACTGGCGAATTGAGAACCATTGTCTATGATGAGACGGTTTGGAACACCAAATCAAGCAACAATGTTCTTATGGAAGAACTTCTGTGCTATTGATGCGGTAATATTTCATACCGATTCGGCCTCAATCCATTTCGTAAACGTGTCAATAGCTACGAACAAGAACTTGTATCCATTGACCGCTTGTGGCATAGGACCGACGATGTCCATTCCCCAGACCGCAAAAGGCCATGCAAGGGGAATGGTTTGTAATGAATAGGCAGGTTGATGAACCTATCTTGTGTGGAACTAACACTCAGGATACATCTTGACCATATGCTTGGCATCATCGAGTGCCGAAGGCCAGTAGAATCCTTGTCGAAAAGCTTTTCCGACCAGTGTCTGATATGACGCGTGCGCACCGCATACACCGTCATGTATTTCTTTCAAGAGGGATTTACCTTCCTCCTAAGATATGCAGCGCATGAATACTCCTTGAGTACCCTTTCTATACAAAACTCCTTCTATGAGCTTGTACAGACGCGCTTTTCGAATCAACCGATCACTTTCGGTTTCATCCTCGGGTAGGGTCCCATGTTCAAGATAGACTCTCAATGGATGAGTCCAATCCTGTTCCTGACCGAGGTTGGTAATGCAGGCTGTTACCGGATCATCCTCGACCGAAGTCGTGATCGAAGGACGTTCCAAGTGTTCAACGAACACTCCTGCAGGACCGGATGTGCGTGAGGACCCAATTTTGGATAATTGGTCTGCGAGAATGTTGTCCTTTCGCGGGATGTATTGGACTTCGAAATGACTGAAGTGTTTTTCCAATCTCCTCACTTCCCCCAGGTAATGAGCCATTGTCTCATTGGAGGTGCTGTACTCCTTGTTTACCTGGTTTACGACCAGCTGTGAGTCTCCCCTCACCACTAATCGACGGACTCCGAGGAATTTTGCTGCCCGGAGCCTTGCAAGAAGACCTTCATACTCTGCTGCGTTATTGGTTGCAACAAAGTGTAGTTGGATGACATACTTAAGCTATTTGCCCTGGGGCGTAACTAAGACCACTCCAACCCCTGAGTGTTGAAAACTACGGGAACCATCAAAGTACATTGTCCAATGATCAGGGCATTCCAATTCCTCAGGCACCTGCACGGGTGGCTCTGGGTTGGTCCATTCGACCACAAAGTCGGTCAAGACCTGAGACCTAACCGCCGTGCGGGGCGTGAAATGGATATCAAAAGCACCGAGTTCGACCGCCCATTTGGCGATTCGACCAGATTTCTCCAGATTTTGGACAATATCCCCCAAAGGAAAAGATGAGGGTACTGTAATCTTGTGAGCTTGGAAGTAATGTCGTAGCTTGCGGGAAGCCATCAGTAGTGCATAAAGTATCTTCTGGACCTCAGGGTATCGCTCCTTAGGACCATGAAGTACCTCGCTTACATAGTAGACGGGTCTTTGTATTCCTTCCCTATCTGGGATCAGGACAGCGCTGACCGCGTGCGGTGTGGCCGCCAAATAGAGAAGTAATTGTTCTCCTTTGTCGGGAGACACCAGAACTGGCGGACTGGATAGATATGTCTTTACCTCCTGAAATGCTTTTTCAGCCTCATTGGACCATGTGAAATTGTGATGCTTCCGCAGGGCCTTGAAGAAAGGTAATCCCCTTTCGCCTAATCGCGATATGAACCGACTTAAGGCCGCCATGCGACCAGCCAGGTGTTGAACATCTTTCATGGTCGAGGGAGACCTCATCTGTTCGATGGCCTTGATTTTCTCAGGATTGACTTCAATGCCTCTGGAATAAACAAGGAAACCAAGAAGTTTTCCTGAAGAAACCCCGAAAGAACATTTCTCCGGGTTCAATTTATTCCAAAGCGATTCAAGTTACAGAAGGTTTCGGCGAGATCGTCCAAATGAGACAATCTCTTAGTGCTTTTTACAACCAAGTCGTCTACGTATGCTTCAAGATTACGCCCTATCTGGGAAAGAAAGGTCTTTTGCATCAAGCGCTGGTACGTGGAACCTGCATTCTTAAGACCGAACGGCATTCTGACGTAGCAGTAAGTGCCGAACGGGGTGATGAAGGCAGTCTTCTCTTCATCTTCTTCTGCCATGCTAATTTGATGGTATCCTGAGTAAGCGTCCAGGAAGCTCATCAATTTGCAACCCGCGGTTGAGTCGACCAGCTGGTCGATGCGAGGAAGGGGAAAGTCGTCCTTCGGACAGGCACTGTTGAGGCTGGTGTAGTCGACGCACATGCGCCACTTGCCATTTGACTTGTGGACCATGACCGGATTTGCAAGCCATTCCGGGTGATCGACCTCGCGAATAAACCCGGCTTTTAGGAGTTTGTCCAACTCCTCTCTGATGGCTTCTTGTCGGTCGACAGCAAAACGCCTGAGCTTTTGCTCTATTGGTCGCTGTCCAGGTCGAATTGCTAACCTGTGCTTGATTACTTCCCTTGGCACACCGGGCATGTCGGACGGTTTCCACGCAAACACATCTGCGTTAGCCCGGAGGAAAGTAATGAGCTCGAGTTCCTATTTGTCATCCAGGCCTGATCCGACCCGAATTGTCTTGGATGGATCATCTAGGTACAATGGAACCAGTTTGAGTTTTTCATCTGGTCGAGGAGCAGCCTTGATCGCGTCAGCGGCGACGGTGGCGACCAGAGCGTCTTGGAGGGGAAGCTGGTCGACCATCACCAGAGATAGCCGGTCGCACGTTAGTGCCACATTGCGACTGCCTCGGACCGAGATGACACCTTTGGGGCCAGGCAATTTGCCGCACTGATAAGCATAGTGCGTTGCCATCATGAACTTAGCAAGAGTTGGCCTGCCAAAGATTGCATTGTCAGCCGAATCACAATCAATTACATCAAAAGTAACCAATTCTGTTTGGAAGTTATCCGGTTCTCCCAGTGTGACCGGGAGGACCACCTGTCCCAACGGCATCATGGAGGGACCAGGGATTATCCCATAAAATGGATGGATTATGGGCTTAATCTTTGAACGAGGAATTTGCATCTCGTCGAGCTCCTTGACCAATAAGATGTCCAAGGAGCTTCCTCGGTCGATCATGACTCTTTCGACTCTCGCATTACTGATGATCGGGGTAATGACCAGAGGAAGCCTCAATGGTTGAGTAAGCCCCGCAGGACAATCAGTGCGATCGAACGTCAAAGGTGTATCCGACCAATGGGGGTACTGAGGTTCACCAAGGGATGTCTCCGTTTGGTTAACCTCTCAATAAAAGGCCTTAAACTGCCTTTTAGAAACAAAAGAGGAGGAACCTCCAAAAATAACATTAATATGATTATGAGGTACCTGGTAAGACATCTCTTCGTCCCCGTCGGCATCCCTAAGCCCGCATGCTTGTTCCTTATTTGGTAATGTCAGCATCGGTCCAATCCCTTGGTAGAAGTCATCTAACTGCTTCAACCAACTCCTGCGGTTTTTTAGGTCGTGGCTTGCGGAGTTGTGGAGTGGACACCACTTCTTGCCTTCCTGCGGGTTAGTCGATTTTTCTGGCTGGTCGGCACTACGACCACCAGAGGCAGTTTTATTCTTAAACGAAGGCTTGTTACCTTTGGTCAAAGGAGGCTTCTCTGCAACTGCGACCTCGCGGTACTGTCCAGAGCGATTCCTTTTGGACTTCTTCGACTTCCCGCCCGACGAAGATTCTGGCTTCTTGCTTGAACCTTCTTTCCTAGCGTCCTTGAGACCTGGTTGAGGCGGTAGGTTACCTTTATCGACCATCCGGTTCCATTCGACCGCTTCGGCCACGTCGGAGTATCGATTAGCCATATCAAAGAGATCGGCTACTGATCGAGGAGGATGGATGAGCAAGTCTTCGGTAAATCTCCGATATCGAACGACATGTTTAAATGCCCTAATAACGGAGCTGTCAGATATGTTCGGAATGGTATTTCTCACCCCGACAAACCTCTTGACAAACTGACGAAGGGTTTCGGTTGAGGTTTGCCGTAACCGATGGAGGTCGTCCTCTTTACCCGGCTTTTGATAACAATTTTGGAAATTGCTGAGGATAGCGTCGCACAGCATTTCCCAGTTGTAGATAGAACCTTCGGGTTGATTAAACAACCAGGTTCTAGCCGGCCCTTCAAGGACTGTAGGCAGGTAGTTGGCCATGACCCGGTCATCCCCTCTTGCCGCTTGGATGGCAGTAATGTAGATTTGAAGGAACTCGGATGGGTTCTGAGTCCCGTCAAACCTTTCTATGGCCCCTGGTCGAAACTTGTCTGGCCAAACGACCGCACGAAGGCCGGGCGAGAAAGCTTTACAACCGACGGATGGACCATGGACTGTCCTGTGAATTTCGACCGGCTCGCGAGCGACCTCACGCAACGGAGAGGCCACTCGTGGTCCTAAGTGAGAGTGAACAGGGACTCGATCCCTACCACAAGAATCCTGTGCCCACCTGGACCTATCCTGGCGGGATGGTACAGGCGGCGGGTAACTTCGTCGACCAGAACCAGAGTGAGAACACTCTCGGTAGCGGGAACGTGTTACCGGCCGGGAAGAGGCTGTAGTGGTCGCCTCTGATGCGACCTCATCTAACCTCTCCGCCAGGATTCTGGTGAAGGCCGGCTTCTGCGCATCCGTGACTGTAGGAGGAAAATTACGCATGACCTCCGTGATAGATCAAAGTCTGCCATGCGTGCTTCTCCTAGGGGCACCAGGTGTCACCATTTCTTCGTCCACTGGGAAATGCTCCGGAGGCGTTCTTGTCGCGTCTGCGCATCTTGAAGAGCCTCTAGGGCAGTTCTGCGTAGTTCGTTGTTTTGTTGCTCGAGATCTTGATCCTCCTTCTGTTTGCATTCCTATTCTTCCCTAGCAGCCCGTTGATCAGGAGTTTGCTCCGATAAGGCAACAAACTGTCTAGGGAGAGAGGTCGCCGATGGAGAAAACATCTCGGTTTGTTCCTAGTCGGACTCAAAATCAAAGAGACGGTGGAGGTTATCAGGGTCGAACCTCCCCGGGCTGATTTCCTGGTCATTATCATCCTTCCCCTCGACGGGGTCGTATGACGGACCAGACTCACCCTCTAGCGCATTAAGAAGCTCGGTGGGTTCTGACCTTGCGCTAGTCGCCCCCTGGTCGATGGACATGACCTGGAGAGTCGATTCGACCTCTGGGAGATTTTTGCCTCCAACTTCTTCCATTGGAACAGGATCGCTTGGAGAAGGCATTGGAATGTGAGCATAATCCTCGAGATCGAAATCGTTTTCGGAATTATATACTCCAACCATGATTCAGCGAACCTCTGAATGAAAATTAGGATGCCTTGAGAAAGGCCCCACGGTGGGCGCCAGCTGTCGATGATTTGGACTCGGGGTCCTTAGCTGAACTTATGCAAAATTTGTAGGTTGTGAGACCTTTCAGGGTGTCCCTTCGGGAAGGTATGTAGAATTATGGAGAACTAGAGCACAGAGAAGTTTATACAGGTTCGGGCCCTCGATGGTGGGAGTAATAGCCCTACGTCCTGTTAGGATTTCACTATGTGTAGTAAAAGAGTTACAAAGTGATGGGAAGAGATCTTCACAGGCGAATATTTTCCATTTATGATTGTACAAGATGAAGCCTGGAAGGCTTATGGAAGCTATCTAATCTAGGCTATTGTCTTGGTTGTTCGATCAGTTGATCTTTGGGTGAGATGTGTTATATCTCCTCTCCCTGTTTGATGTACCAGGCTGCCCTTTTATACTGGTCGAAAGGGCGCCAAGTCATAACGGCAGCAAACGGTTGCTTGGATGCGGTTTGGACAACCGCTCTTTACTTCCACGCAGGTTTAACACGTGTTATTTGTGGATAACTGCACGTATTAACCTCCTGACGGTTGTTCTCCTACGTGGGAGAATCTCCAGGATACTTGGGATATTCCTGCTACACAGACAGATTAATCCCACGTTCCTTGGTCGATAGTGTTCTGACAGCGTGATGTTGGCTGACCGTGCAACATCTACTGCCTTCTGTTCGCGTATAGCATACAAACTCCTGACCGCGCACTAGCTGCAGTTTGATCATGTAAGGCCTGCGACCTCGGGCTGGTACTTCTCAGAATGACTTGAGTTCGCACCGCCAGGCACGTATCTGGCTCGAATCTATCCTGAACCAGTTGTGCATTTATTTGAATTGACTCGGGTGTCAATCCTCGTCAGACATCCCAAGCACTAGCACTCGATCAGAGGAATATAAAGGACCAATCACTTGAGGGAAGGCTAGACAACTATATCAACAAGTGACTTGTTCCTTAAAGAATTAAATTATGATGAGAATATACTGCTACTTAATAGCTCTTGTTTAACATTGATTAGATATAAAGAGGGAGAGCATAGTAGGAAGGACATAGCCACGTATGGACTAAAGAACTTCATCGAATCTGGTTGTACACCTATTGAGTGGAAAGAGGATTTCCTAAGCTTTCCAGCGAGCCCAAGATCACTAGATTCTGTCAAAGATTGCAACCACTACCACGAAAAGAACTTTGCTCGGCATGCAGTCTGCTGATCAAGTGATAGTCCAACGTTCGAGCAGAAATTTCGATCAAGCTCCATTCTCAGCACAGATGTCCAAGTTGGTCGTGTGAGTACTTGTTGGAAAGGAATTCAAAAGAGCTTTCCAATAAATCAAGAATCATTAAATTCTGACTTTGTATGCAACCAGGACACTCAAAAGAGTAACAACTGCGTGGAATGAAAAAGTCCAGTCCGAATCCGAGAAGACTGATTCTGGAATTCTTTCATCTTTATAGTATGTTAGGATTTTTATTCCATTTTAAATTAAATTCAGATTGAAATTCTAGTTTTAGCCTTCTATCTTTTGTAAATACCACCCTCTATAAAAGAGAGGAATGCTCATAATTTTTAACATTTGATATTGATATTTTTAGAATGAAACCTTAGTTTTAGTTGAGAGTTGAATTTCTTCATCCTTTGTTCTTGTGATTTCCTTCAGAATTGCTCGAATAATCTTCATGATGGCCCCATCTGTGCACCAACTCTATGTGTGGCCGTGTGGATAGATAATTCAGAGTGTCGTTGGGCGAATTCATTGATATGCAAGTTCTGATTCTACAAGTGGTTGGCTATCTCGTTTCATTAGGTCATACTAGTCATCCAGGTATCTTCAGATAATAGTTATCCAGATTCTACGTCATGAAGATCAGACCACCCTCTGTGGATGCGTCTTTCACATGCGTGTTCATAGCAGCAGGGAGTACGATTTCATAGTTTTGTTTAGATCAAGATGTTCTGTCTGGATGGATGCATCATAATTGTTTAGATCAAAATCTTGCTGAATTACCATTTATGCATCATACTATTTATGCTCTTATTATTAATACCATTTACCAAGCCTAAATCCATTTATTTGTGGATTTTGGATAAGATAGGTAGAAGTTGTAAGCCTAAATCCATTCTATTATGATTTGCTTGCTTCTGGTCCAAAGATGAAATTGTTAGTAATAGTTTGTTGTATTCAACAATTTTTGGAATAATATATAGCCTCTTTCACTGCGGGATTAACTATGTTTTATATGTTTTAGGTATATTTACTTACCTTTGATGGGTATGCTTTCTGTGTGGATGTCAGAATCTTTTGGCTAATTCTTGCGACGATGTTGTGCCGTTTGGCCAAACACACCGATCTTCCCTATGAGTTCAACCAGTTTGGGAGACCGATCGGAAAGAACGCTGGGCAGTAAGCTGCCTACGTTGGCTTATTGACGAAAGAAAGGGTGAAGATCACCGTCGAGAGATGGAAGGACATGAAGGCCAACGAGAGGGTCTGTGTCGTCCAGGGGTTTGTTGAGTTCCCGGTCACATTCACCTGCCTCACACAAAAGCCTATGAAGGGCGAGATCTTAGTTGGCTCGGTTGAGAAGATCCTGAAGCCCGACATGTTTCTCAACTCAGGACCTATAGAAAGCATCTTACATTTGTATTGGTGATTTCCTCGAGCTCAACTCAACTCAACTCAGCTCAACTCGCCAGTTCCAGCTCCTCGCCACATTGGCTGGTGCTTTCCTTGAGCCTCTCTAAACTGAACTCCTATAGTTAAGTCAAACGTGGTTCATACATTTGCTATTTTAGATGAATGGACTTGTGATGTATCAAGTCTAACTTGTAGTCAGTGGTTACATTGCTGTAGCAATGTGCCATGTTTGGTGTAGCAACACTAGCTTACAACTTACTTAATATACTCAACTTGCAATGGTTCTCTTTTATGTGCATGTAGGGGCCACTGGGTCCTCATCATGATTTGCTGTTTCAGACATGACTTTTGTAATATACATTGAATGTGTGAATTGGTGTATTTGTGTATTTGTATTGGTGTATATTTGTGTATTTGTAATACTATTTCATACATGTATTGGTGTGTATTTGTGTATTGGTGTATATTTGTGTATTTGTATTGGTGTGTATTTGTAATGCTGTTTCGGACATGTACTTGCTTGCTTCTATTTCAGACATGTATGATGAGGATTGTTAGCTGTTTTTTGAGCTTCCATGGTCGCACAAGCGTCCCATGGTCACCCATAGCCATAGTCGCAGGTCCACCCTATGGTTGCCAAGGGCCAGAAGGAAGGACATCGGGTTATCCAAGGACATCCTGGATATAACTCAAAAGCCATATTTATTTCGCGCAAATTCAAAACACTTATCATCAGAAAAACTCATATTTTATGCTGTATTCGAGAACATTATGGCCACAAAGATACATGCGTACGACCAGACTCTTTCACAGATACAAGGTCTGATCTTGTTACCATGGTCGCAGTGGTACGCGATCATCCTTTAACATTACCTTACTATGATTCTTATGATTAATCTTGAGATAATCATAAATCCCTAACAAGGTAACCGTCGAAGGACGGATGGTAAGGCAGTTCCACGACGACCGAGTCAAGACTGTCAAACTGCCACTTACCCGTGAACTTCGGCAACCACCATGTACCCACTACCTCACAGCTACCACTTTGGGGCGGTTATGAGTAAACGTCAGACATGCCTTCAGGAAGATAACCGATGAACTCTTCAACAAGTATAAGAAGGCCTTCAAGGGAAGGATCGGGGGGACGATCGACTACATAGAAGGCTAGGATTAGCAAAGATAGGATTATCTAGTTCACACACATTGTAACAATCTCTCAGTAATCCTTTTTCCCACATAGTCGAATACACAGGACATAGGGTCGTTACTCTTCTAAGAGGGCCTGAACCTGGATAATTCTCTCTCGTGTCTTAGATTCATAAATACTTTGAACACCTTGAGAATTTGTCTAATTGGCTCCATTCTTCATCACTCTCCTTTGCATAAGATCGACGGAAGGACCCCTGGGTTCCAATCGTCGACAGTTGGCACCTACCGTGGGCCTTGAAGATATTTTCATCAAGGTTCATTGTGTTCATGGATCCTTTCCCTTGCCTACATGATTTTGAGAATGAGTTCGATCTCGAGGATCGCGTGGATGTTATGGATGAAGATAGCGTCCCCATCAATGGTGGCGACACTACCCTCGAAGCCTGTCTTGGGGAAGCATTGTCCTCGATTCCGACCGCGTCTATTGAACAAGGATCGGAGCAGGAAATTCACTTTCCCTCAATGGAGGACGAGTATGCACCGCAACCCGTTGCCCTAGACAACATGGAAGAGGATGATATTGACATTCCTCTGGAGAACTTCTCACCAGACAATTTGAAGTCTCCCTTTGATTTCAAGTTAGGCTCAAACAAAGATGAGATGCTTTCTCCGTCCAGAAACTCAATCCCTAGGAAAATCACTGCACTTTTCGAGGAAACTCTAGAGCAGTGTGCTACCAGGGAAGAACAAGAGTGCAAATGGAAAGAGGACCACGAGAGTGAACAGTGAGAGGCCGAGATTCGCAAGGTCGCAGAAAATTTTCTATGACATGCACCAGCTCGCCCTAATACCGCTGGACACGACCTTGGTCCGGGTACGTCTCGACAACTACACCTAGGTGGCCGCAGGCGTGCAAACTTGCCCCTCTCAGACCCGGATTTCCCTGAGACACTTGCGGCAGAAATGCATAAGACTCCTCCAGCACCTACAAGGAGTACCAAGAACCGTATCCAGGCAATTGCAGAAGCAATTCGCAATCCACTTCCTGTTATCACTCATGATGATTTGGCTATTTTCACAAGGGTGCTTGTGGATACCCTCGATGAAGTTGCCTTGGACATAACTCCAACAGCGTCGTCATGGTCGACCAATAAAGAGCGAGAAGGTTCCCATCAATCGCAAAAGAGACGTACTCCCGTGCATACCCGACATGACAAAACCAGACGAACTAGTGCTTCTCGCGACCACAATCGCATACCAGTGCACTTGCGTCTGGGACCGCGTCATGATCTTCCCCAAGTCAACAACTTCCGCGACCACAGCGATAGTTGCAATGATCTACGACCGCATAGTACATACGTGGGTTGTAGAGATTTTTCACCTGGACTACGAAACTGGTCTGGCCTGATAAGTTCAAACCCGGTGCGATTGAGAGGTTTTATGGGACTCAAAATCCAACCGAATTTCTTCAAATCTACGTTGTCGTGGTATTAAGAATACCCCGGCAGGTTTTGAAGACGATCCTAGCGGAGATTACACAGCGCGGGTTGACCGGGTGACCGGTCCTCCCCCGCCGGACAAACACAAGAAAAGACACGAGGATTTATACAGGTTCGGGTCCCAGTGGGGGCCCTAGTCCTGTCGACGCGCTCCCGACCGGAGTCGGCTGGGGGAGCTCTCTCCGGGGGAGAGGCTTCCGGAGCACGTCTGTGAGATTAGCTATTCCAAATAATAATGAAGTGATCCCTTACAACAGAGGGGTACAAGGGCTATTTATAGCCCCAAAAAGAAGCAAAAAACCTAAACTACCCCGGGAGCCACCGTCGGATTGAAGGGTAGGACCGTCCTTCTCCCGGTCAAACGTCTTGGATGCTTGACAGGTGGTCGCTGATTCCCGAGGCGTCCCTCGCGTGACCTGCACGTGATAAACAAACAGGGATTTTACCTTTTAGGAGGGCGGTGACGTCCGGGACCTCTTCCGGAGAGCAGGGTCCCGGGAGCCCAAAAGGCGGCGCCCGGGGCAGGCACCGGAGGCCACTCTCCCCGGCCAAATGGCGGCGCCCGGGACATGCCCGGGGGGCACGGTCCCGGGGGCCAAATGGCGGCGCCCGGAGCAGGCACCGGAGGCCACTCTCCCCGGCCAAATGGCGGCGCCCGGGACATGCCCGGGGGGCACGGTCCCGGGGGACCAATGGCGGCGCCCGGGACATGCCCGGGGGGTACGGTCCCGGGGGCCCAATGGCGGCGCCCGGGGCATGCCCGGGGGGTACGGTCCCGGGGGCCCAATGGCGGCGCCCGGGACATGCCCCGGAGGCACGGTCCCGGGCGCCTAAAAGGCGGCGCCCGGGGCAGGCACCGGAGGCCACTGTCCCCGGGCAAATGGCGGCGCTCGGGACATGCCCGGGGGGCACGGTCCCGGGGGCCCAATGGCGGCGCCCGGGACATGCCCGGGGGGTACGGTCCCGGGGGCCCAATGGCGGCGCCCGGGACATGCCCCGGAGGCACGGTCCCGGGCGCCTAAAAGGCGGCGCCCGGGGCAGGCACCGGAGGCCACTGTCCCCGGGCGAATGGCGGCGCTCGGGACATGCCCGGGGGCGAATGGCGGCGCTCGGGACATGCCCGGGGGCAAATGGCGGCGCTCGGGACATGCCCGGGGCCCAATGGCGGCGCTCGGGACATGCCCCGGGGGCGAATGGCGGCGCTCGGGACATGCCCGGGGGGCACGGTCCCGGGGGCCCAATGGCGGCGCCCGGGACATGCCCCGGAGGCACGGTCCCGGGCGCCTAAAAGGCGGCGCCCGGGGCAGGCACCGGAGGCCCAATGGCGGCGCCCGGGACATGCCCGGGGGGCACGATCCCGGGGGCCCAATGGCGGCGCCCGGGACGTGCCCCGGAGGCACGGTCCCGGGCGCCTAAAAGGCGGCGCCCGGGGCAGGCACCGGAGGCCACTGTCCCCGGGCGAATGGCGGCGCCCGGGACATGCCCGGGGGGCACGGCCCCGGGGGCCCAATGGCGGCGCCCGGGACATGCCCGGGGGGCACGGTCCCGGGGGCCCAGTGGCGGCGCCTGGGACATGCCCCGGAGGCACGGTCCCGGGCGCCTAAAAGGCGGCGCCCGGGGCAGGCACCGGAGGCCACTGTCCCCGGGCAAAATGGCAGCCCCCCTGTACCTGGACTTGACCGCGTGGAGATTTCCCCCAACAGCAGCCCCCCATGCCCTCCGGGGACGAAGCCTGAGCCCCCGGAGGGAATGGTTACGGTATCGGGAAAATCTCCGGACGCAAACTCCGGACGAAAATCACCAGAGCCCCGACGACGCTTCGGTTTCTGTGCCGGGCACTTTATGGCCGCGCCGTTTTCGCAATAAATGCACGCGCGGTTTGAATCGGCGTCTCGATTTACGCGCCTGTCCCTTCGTTTCCCGCGCACGGTTTGAATCAGTGGTCCAGATTGATCCGAGATCACGGCCAGCCTCTATAAATAGGACCTTAGGGGGCCCCGGAAGCTCATTCCAAATCTTCAACTCCAGCTTCAGCTCTCCCGGTAGCGCTCTTCCGGTAGTTTCTCCGGTAGCCTCCTCCGGTAGCGAGCGTCCGGGAGTCGTTGATAGCCACCTGAAAACTTAGCCGCCGAAAAACAAAGAACTCACCTAATGGCGCCCAAAGGTCGAGCAAAGACC
Source organism: Pharus latifolius (assembly GCA_019359835.1). Classification (NCBI taxonomy): domain Eukaryota; kingdom Viridiplantae; phylum Streptophyta; class Magnoliopsida; order Poales; family Poaceae; genus Pharus; species Pharus latifolius. Next base: position 32,038,081 of record CM033326.1, on the reverse strand, counting down.
ACGGAGGTGCCCCCGGAGGAAATCCCCGTGGATTTCCTTTGGGCCTCCGAGTTCTCGGCCTCGGACGCGGAGTCCTTGGTCAAGAAGGGCGTCGCCGAAGAGGGGGACATCCGGGTCCCCCTAAAGAAGGACGGAGCCCCCCGCCCCAGGCCCGGAGAGGTCGTGGCCTTCGAGGCCTTCCTCGAGGCGGGGCTCCGGCTCCCGGTGCATCCGATGCTCCGGGAGTTTCTCAAAGAGTACGGGGTGGCTCTCAACCACCTCACCCCGAACGCGCTCGTCCGTATGGGCCTCTTTATATGGCTCTACGAGACAGCGACCGGGCGGGAGCCCACCCTCCGCGCCTTCCGGTACTTCTATGAACCGGCGGCGCGGAGCTCCCACCTGGTGAAGGGAGGACCGAAGTCCCCCTTCGGCTCGGTGATGGTCCAAATGCTGCCCTCCCGGGTGGCGGACTACCCGGCGGCGGCCTCCCGGGACCACTGGGGGGACTGGCTCCGGAGGTGGTTCTACCTCCGGGTCCGGGACGAGGCGGTGGTCTATGCCCCGGAGCCTCCCACCTACAGCCGATCATCCGCACCGAAGCCGCCGGTGTGGACGGACGAGGAGTTCGAGCTCCTCGGGAAGGTGGTGCTGGCGAACAAGGCCCGCTCAATGCGGGACGCCGCGGAGGAGCTGGCGCTCCTGCGGCTTTCCCCCTTCTCACGCGGGGGAAGGGGGATCGGCATGGGCCCGGAGCAGCGGCCTCCGGTCAAGCCGGTGACGCGGCGTAAGTCCCCTGCATTTTTGTACTTGCGGTTTTTTATGAAAAATCGACTAACTTTTTACCTCTTGCAGTGCGCCCGTACCCGGCGGCGAGGGACAAGGCGGAGCACCTCCTGGGGAGGTACTTCGCCGACGAACACGAGCGCATCGTGCGCCTCGTGGGGGAGGGGCCTCCCCGGAACTTGGTGGCCGAGGCCTACGGGCTCAGGCTTCCGGAGAGGAAGCCCCTTCCCACCCCCGGGTCTCATAAACGGGGGAAGGACGCGGTCGGGGGCTCGGAGCCCAAAAAGCCCCGGGTCCAGAAGACCCCGGCTCCGGCGACGGCACCGGCGACGACGCCGGTGAGGGCCCGGGACGCAGCTCCCGGAGCCGAACATGCCCGGGCGGCCCCCCGGGCAGATGCAACGCCTCCGCCCCCGGAGGCCCCCGTCGAGGCCCGGGGGAAGGAGGTGGTTGTCGATGGGGCGGGGTCCGATTCGGCGGACTACGCCCCGTCGTTAGTTCGCGTGACGCTCCTCTCGCCTCTCCCGGCGGCATTGGCGCCGGAGAGGCTAGAAGTGCGGTTTTCGGGGGCGGCGCCCCCGCGCCTCTGGCCGGTGGATGAGGAGGGGGGGAGCCCCTCAGTCTTCGAGGTCCCCCCGGAGCAGGAGGCTCCGAGGGCCCTCCGGCCTGGGGCGGGGAAAGGCCCAATGATCCCCCCCCGGGCGGAGATCCCCGTCCAACCTTCGTCTTCGTCTTCGGAGGAAACTTCGTCGACGAAGACGCCGGCGACGCCGGCCGTGCTCCCGGATTCAGAGGTCCGGGGGCCCTCTCCCGGCCGCGATAGGAGGCCCGGGCAAGACACCTCCCTATTTCCAGCGGGGGAGGTGGCCCGCCACGCGGAGGGCCTGCACAACCGGAAGGTGCAGGCCCTCGTGGCAGGAGGGACGCTCCACGAGCGTTTTGAGGGGCTCGAGTCCCTCGGAGCCCAGGTAACTCGAGCTCTCCACACTTCGGTTTTTTTTTTCTGCACTTAAGATTTTTCTAACTCTTTATGCATTTTGTAGGTAGCGACCATTACCTGGGGCCTTGAGCAGCGGGTCACCCGGCTGCTCAAGGAGGCGGAGAGCCGGGCCTCGGCCTGCGTCGAGCAGCGGGAGGCGGCCATCCGGGAGCGGGACGAAGCTCTTGACGAGCTGTCCCGGGCCCGGGCGCAGGTGCACCTTTCGGAGGGCGCCTACATCCGTCTCCGCGAGGAGGCCAAGGTGCGGGAGAAGGCGCTCCGGGAGCTCGAGAGCTCCAGCGTCCGGGCACTGTCGGACGCGGGCCGCTCCGTCCGCTCGGCCTTGGAAAGCCTCGGCGTTAGCCTGGGCTCCGGGAGCGGCCCGGAGGTGCCCCCGGCGACCCTCGCGGAGGCTGTGCGTTTTCTTAACGCACAAGTCTCCGCCATCCCGGAGGCTGCGGATGTCCGGGCACGGGGCCGAGCGATCCCCGTCATCGCGGCCGCCGCGGGGCTCGTTGACTACCGTGGGGTCGGCGCCCGGGCGATCGGGGGGCGCATCCCCCGGGGCTTCCCGGAGGCCTTCGAGCCAACGCGCCGGGAGGTAGAGCTGCTGGCGGAGGGGTTCTACGACCGGATCATCCGGACGTGGTTCCCGACACCGGTGCCTCCGGCCGCGGATGTCCCTGCCCCGGCCACGGAGGAAGCTTCCCGGGGGGAGGACCCCAATGCCAAAGTATGAGCCTCCCCCGGGTCTTTAGCTAGGACCCCTTTTTATTTTGTTAGGCATTTTGATTCCGGTAGCTTCTTAGGAGAAGCCCCAGGCACTTGTACACAAACATTTTGCAATGAAATATATTAGAAATTTTTCTAAGTCTTTGCAATAAAATGTTACCAGGTTTCCCGGGGGGTTGCTCCCGAGCAACGGTCCGGGAGAAACTCTCCGGGGGACGCCCAAGCGGCTTTGATTTTGCTGAGCCTTGTCTCCGGGAGGCGCGACGGCGGTACTGCCCGGGAGCCCGTCCGGTTGAGGTGGCGCCCGGAATGGCACTTGGATAATTTTGACAACAGCCGTGCTGAATTAACTCCCCCGCGCCCGAGGGCCCAGATGATACCTCCTCTCCGGATACTTCCGCCGGCTGGGTACGAGTTTTGGCCCGAAGACGTACTTCGGGATTCTCAGCGTCGCGTCCGGGCGCTGTACCGGGACCTGGCCCGGGAGCTAAGGGAGCGCCTCCGGGAGCTTTAGGCGTAGGGGCCTTAGGCTCGTAGAAAATCCCCCGGGTTAGGACCCGGGTTGTATCATTTCCGAAACCCACCGGAGGGGGAAGATGTCCTCCGGGTTTGTCGATCAATAAAGCATTGTTAAACTTTTTACTGCCTCTTTATTTTCTTCTTGGATGGTCTGGACGACTCATCTTAACAAGGATGAGCTAAGTTCCTTCGTGGGTGACCCGGGGACCCCCTGTCCCCCCCCCCCCCCCGCCCACCGCGGGCGGGAGGAAGCCTCCGCCTGCTGTGGGGGAAACAGGGTCCCCGGGGGGAGCATAACCTGTAGAACACTTTCTAAGAAAATTGTGAAAACAGGATTTCCGAGGGAGGGACCTTCCGGGGTGGCCGGGGCCACTAGGAGAGATTCATCCGGCCGCCGGGGGAGCGGGGAACCGGGAACAAGGCGCGGAAGGGGCTCATGAAAAGCCAATGACCTCCGGAGGGGAGCTCCCCGGGAGGGTTCGTCCGGTCGCCGTGAGAACGGGGAACCGGGAATAATGTCTTCGAGAGATAATAATCCGGTCGCCGTGGGAACAGAGAGCCGGGAATAACGTCGACTCCCGGAGGAGGAAGATAGATCCAATCAAGCCGCAAGGGGCCGATCTTCCGGTCGCCGTGAGAACGGGGAGCCAGGAATATCGTCGACTCCCGGAGGAGGAAGATAATCCAGAAAGCCATTAGACGTCTCGCTGAGGAGAGCGTCTACTCCCGGAGGAGGAAGTGCCCGAAGACGGGACTTGAGTGTTTGGGCAGGGGACTAGTCTCCCAAAGTGACTCGTTACCACGGCCGCTGGGGACCGGGTTGCCGCTTACACCCTCAGTCCACGAGGGCTGATCGTAAGCCGCCCTACGGGAGTGCAGGCTCCGTTGTAGGGACTTGTTGGGACTGGCCCACTTCCTCGCGGGGAGGGCATCCTCGCGGGGAGGGCATCTTCACGGGGAAGGCATCCTCGCGGGGAGGGCATCACCTCTAGGGGCGGTAAACAAAAATAACCTGCAGTGAGACAGTTGAAGAACAAAGACTATACATTTATTAACGAAATATACAAAGCCCCCCTGCGAAGCCGCGAAGGGGGAAAAAGGGAAGCTACAGTGTCCCCCCCCCTCCGGCGTGACCGCCCCGGGGGAGGGGACAGGCCCGTAAGGCTAAACGTAGAACTTGCGAAGTAAACGCAAGTTCCAGGTGTGCTTCAGCTCCTGCTCTTCAAGGTTGGAGAGCTTGTAGGCCCCCGAGCCGAGGACAGCGGAGATCCTGTAGGGGCCCTCCCACTTGGGGGAGAGCTTACCCTGGGCTTGGGGGTCTGTGACGCGCTTGAGGACAAGGTCCCCAAGGCGGAAAGCTCTCTCGCGCAAGCGCTGGTCGTATGCGCGCGACATCTCGCGCTCGTAGATGGCGTGGCGGAGGAGCGCTCGGTCGCGTTCCTCCTCCACGAGGTCGATTTCCAGCCGCCGGTTGTCTTCGTTGGCCCGGTAGGCTGCGGTCGTGGCTCCGTTCAGGAGCTCGACCCGCAGCGACCGGAAGCCAATCTCCGGGGGGAGGACTGCCTCCGCCCCGTAGACTAGAGAGAAAGGAGCACGCCCTGTGGCCCGGGACGGGGTTGTGCGCATGGAGCAGAGGATGCTAGGGAGCTCCTCTGCCCACGCGCCTCGCTTGGAAGCGGTTTGTTCGAGTCTCCGGCGTAAACCCTGTAGGATTACGCCGTTGACCCTCTCGACGGCCCCATTGCTTTGGGGATGGGCCACTGAGGCGAAGTGGATGACGACCCCCAGGCCTTCGCAGAATTCCCGGAAATATGCCGAGTCGAATTGGGTCCCGTTGTCCACGGTGATTTCCCGGGGGACACCGAAACGACAAACAACGTTTTTCCAGAAAAACCGCTGAACGGCCCGGGAGGTGATGCTAGCCAAGGGCTCCGCCTCGACCCACTTTGTAAAGTAGTCGACCGCGACCACCGCATACTTGTATCCTCCGGGCGCTGGGGGGAAAGGCCCTAAGAGGTCCATCCCCCAGCGCACGAAGGGCCAAGTGATGGGGATAGTCCGCAGCGCTACAGGGGGGAGATTCGAGCCCTTGGCCATCTTCTGGCATGCTTCGCACGCGGAGACCAGGTCTCGCGCGTCGCGCATGACCGTAGGCCAGTAAAAGCCCTGCCGAAGGGCCTTGGCGGCGATGGCACGCGGGGCTAGGTGAGAACCACAGCTTCCCGCGTGAATGTCTTCCAGGAGTTGAAGTCCCTCCGACCGGGGGAGGCAGCGCAGGAGGGCTGAAGCCCCCCGCTTGTAGAGCCTTCCCTCCAGTAGGAGATATGCCCGGGCTTTGGCCCGGAGGCGCTTAACCTCGGTCTCGTTGGGAGGGTCCCCCTCCCCCTTGATGAAGGATTTGAGGGGATCCATCCATGACGATGGCCGGACGATCTCGGCGACCTCCGGGACCGGAGGCTCGGGGCCTGCGTCCGGGGAGACCACCGAGGGCTTCGTGATTGTTTCTAAGAAGGCCCCCTTGGGGAGCGTTTCCCGGGCGCTTGCCGCCCGGGCCAAAGCATCAGCCCGGTCATTTTCCCTTCGCGGGATATGCCGGGCCTCAAGGCCGTCGAAGTGTTTCTCCATCTTTCGTACTTCCTGCAAGTAAAGACTTAAATTTGCGTCATGGCACAGGTAAGACTTGTCCATTTGGCAGACAACGAGCTGAGAGTCTCCCTTTACTAGGAGGCGCCGGATCCCCAGGGAGCGCGCGAGGCGCATCCCGAGGAGCAGAGCCTCGTATTCGGCGACGTTGTTGGTTGCGGGGAACTCGAGCCGCGCGGCGTACTCGAGCTCCTTCCCCTCGGGGCTCCGGAGGACTACCCCCGCGCCAGCCCCAGCGAGACACAGCGACCCATCAAACAGCAGGGTCCAATGGTCACTGCGTCGGGGCGGCACAGGGAGATCTTCGTCCCCGGACCCAGAGGCGGGAGTCCACTCCGCGACGAAGTCGGCGAGGACCTGCGACTTGATTGCGGAGCGGCCGGTAAGGGACAGGGAGAAGGGGGCAAGCTCGGCCCCCCACTTCCCAATCCGGCCGGTGGCTTCTTTATTCCGCAGTACCTCCCCCAGGGGGAGGGACGACGGAACGGTGATGGGGTGCCCTAGGAAGTAGTGCCGGAGCTTCCGGGACGCCATGAGGAGAGCGTAGCAAATCTTCTCCATCTCCGTGTACCGAGTCTTGGCCCCCTGGAGGGCTTCACTGACGTAGTACACGGGGTGTTGCTGGCCCCCTTGCTCCTTCACCAAAACCGCGCTGACGGCGACGGGGGTCGCGGCGAGGTAGAGGAGCAAAGGCTCTTCCGGAGACGGGCTCACGAGCATTGGAGGGCTCGAGAGGTACTTCTTGAGGTCGTTGAAGGCTTCCTGGGCCTCGGGGGTCCAGCGGAACCCCTCAAGCCCTCGGAGGATCTTGAAGAACTGGAGGCCCCGCTCCCCCGAACGGGAGACGAAGCGACTGAGTGCGGCCAGGCGGCCGGAGAGGCGCTGGACATCTTTGACGGAGCGCGGCGGGGGCATGTCTAGGAAGGCCCGGATCTTCTCGGGGTTTGCCTCAATGCCCCGCTGGGACACGAGGAAACCCAGGAGCTTTCCCCCGCGCACCCCGAAGGCGCACTTCTCCGGGTTGAGCTTAAGCCCGAACGCGCGGAGGTTGCGGAAGGTCTCTGCGAGGTCGTCGATGTGGGAGGCTGCACGGGGACTCTTGACGACCGCGTCGTCTACGTAGACTTCGACGTTGCGGCCAACTTGATCTTTGAAGACCAGCGTCATCAGGCGCTGGAAGGTGGCTCCCGCATTCTTGAGCCCGAAGGGCATGTGGCGGTAGCAGAAGGTTCCGAGGGGAGTTATGAAACTCGTCTTTTCCTCGTCCCCCTCCGCCATCCGGACTTGATGGTATCCCGAGTAGGCGTCTAAGAAGCTCATCAGCTCGCACCCCGCGGTGGAGTCAACGAGCTGGTCGATCCGCGGGAGCGGGAAGTTGTCTTTGGGGCAAGCGCGGTTAAGGTCGGTGAAGTCCACGCACATGCGCCACTTGCCAGTTGATTTCTTGACGAGGACGGGGTTTGCGAGCCACTCGGGGTGCAACACTTCCCGGATGAACCCCGCCTCTCGGAGCCGGGCTATCTCCGTCTTGATGGCTTCTTGACGTTCGAGGGAGAGCTTCCGCAACTTCTGCTTGATAGGGGGGTGACCGGGGGTTACCGCGAGCTTGTGCTCAATAACCTCCCGGGCGACGCCCCACATGTCCGAAGGTTTCCACGCAAAAACATCGGAGTTTTCGCGCAGAAAGGCTGCGAGTTGCGCTGCATGGTCTTGGGGGAGCTCTGCCCCGATTTGGACGGTTTTGTCCACGCTGCCCGGGGACAGCGGGACCTTCCGGAGGCCCCCTTCCGGATGCGGCTTGAGGAGGGGCCTCCCAGGGGATGGCGCAGCGACGTCTACGTTCGGGGGGGGAGCCTCCCCCCCGGGTACCTTGATCAGGTTGACGCTTCCTATTGTGGCAGCAGCCCGCTCGTATAGGGCACGGGCCATGTCTTGGTCCCCCCGGACGTTGATCACACCATGCGGCCCAGGGATCTTCATGCACAAATAGTTTTGGTGGGTGGCAGCCCCCAGCCGATTGATCGTAGTCCTCCCCATAATTACATTGTAGGAGGAGGGGAGGTCCACTACGTCGAAGCGTACTAGCTCGGTCCGGTAGTTCTCCGGGGTGCCGAAGGTGATCGGGAGATCTACCTTGCCCACGGGGTGGATCGCCTTCCCCGGGACAAACCCTTGCAGAGGCCCTGCCGCTGGTTGCAGGAGCCTCTCATCCACCTGCATTTCCTTGAATGTTTTGAGGAACAGGACGTCGGCGGAGCTTCCGCCGTCCACGAGGATGCGGGCTAAGTGGCAGTTGTAGATTGTCGCGGAGACAATAAGCGCGTCGTCATGGGGGAAGCGAACCCCTCGCGCGTCTTCCGCCGTAAAGGTGAGGGGGGCGCCCGACCACTTGGGCGGCACAGACGCGTGTAGCACCCCCACTACCTTAACTTCTCGCGCGTACTCCTTGCGCTGGCGCTTGGAGTCCCGCCCGGAGGCGGAGCCCCCTACGATGACATTGATGCGGCGCTGAGAAGTTTGAAAGGGGAGAGCGTCTGAAGGCTCCCCCTCCTGCACCTGTTGCCCCCCCGCGGGAGCAGGAAGGGCCGGGACAGCTGGCCGAGGGGGCAAGGAGGCCGGAGTCCCCCCCCCCCTGCCCACGCTGGTCGAGGAACGCCGCGAAGTGCTGCAGCAGCTGGTGGCAATCTCGGGTGGCGTGGGTACTGGACCCGTGGAAGCTGCACCACGGTCCTTCCCGGCTCCTCCCCGCGGGGCCTTCGCGGCCGCGCGAAGACTGCCTCCCCCATGGCCTCTCGGCTTGGGAAAGGGGCGGTTGCCCTTTCGGGGGTCGCGCGAGCCGCCTCCGCCCTCGAGGACAAAAGTGTCCCGAGGCCGTGGTTCGCTACGGCCCCCGTGCCTGGGGCGTCTGGGGGGATCCCGGGCCCCCCGCTCGGCGGGGGCAGGAGCCCCCTGGGTCTTCTTCCAGATGTCATCTTCCTCCGCCCGAGCGTACTTTTCGAGCACATTGAAGAGCTCGTCGGCGGAAGAGGGGCAGCTCCGGGAGAGCCTTCGGTGGAGCTCCCCCGGGAGGATGCCGCTTTTGCAGGCTTCGATGACTGTGGAGTCCGGGACGTGGGCCACTTTACTTTTCACTTGGGCAAAGCGCTTGAAGAAGCTTCTGATGGTCTCCCCGGTCCTCTGGCGCACTGTGTATAGCTGTGAAGAATCCAGGGGACGTACGTAATTCCCCTGAAAGTTGGCGCAGAACTCCCGCTTCAGCTGCGAGAAAGACTTGATGGAGCCCGCCTTCAGATTGTAAAACCAGGAGCGGGCAACGCCGGTGAGGTAGAGGGGGAAGACGTTGCATTGGACGCTCTCGTCCCCCCCCGCCGCGGAGATGGCTGTGGAGTAAATCTGCACGAACTCGTAGGGATCCGCCTCGCCATTATAATGCTCGATGTGCGGGGGACGGTAGGGCCGCGGCCATCGGATGCTGCGGAGTCTTCGACATAGAGGCTGGTTCGCCCCCTGCACTTCCCGGGGGAAGCCCCAGTCACTGTCTTCTTTAACGGGGGACGCCCCCTCGTTATCTGAGTCAGGTAGCGGCCCAAGAGGGCCGCCAGAGTGGTGGTGACGACGCTTCTCTTCCGGGCTGGGACTGATTTCCCGGACGTCCGGGCTTCCCTCCGGGGAGGATGGTTCTTCGGCGGGTCTCTTCCCCCGACCGGTGCGAGAGCGAGGCTCCCTGTGACAGCGACCGGGGGGAAGCTCTTCCCCGTGGCTGGGAGAATACATTCGCTCAACCGCCCCCTGGGAGAGGCGGACCTGCTTCGCCGGGGGAGGGAGCTCCTGCACTGTAGCAGCCGGCCCGGAAGCTACCGGGGCCTGCTGGGGGGAGCCCCCTGGTACGGCCCCTGGGACCGGAAAGGGGGGAGCCCCTGCACCATCCGGAACCGGGGAGGGGGCGCCCGGGGCGGCGTTAGGATCCGAAGAGGGGGCCCCCGTGGCAACGACCGGGACCGGGAAGGGGGAAACCCCTGTGACATCCGGAACCAGTGGGGGGTGAGCCCCCTCGGCGACGTCCTGGGTTGGGGAGCCAATGCGGGGGGAAATTCGCTGAGGCACGGGAGCTGCTCTGTCGACCTGCCCCGGTGCGGTAAACGCAACGCGAGGGGCGGGACTGGCTCCCGGCGTAGGAATAGCCCCCGCCATGAAATGACCCCCCAGCCCCGGAAGCGAGCCGGGGACGGGGTACCCCCCTGGTGCCACGAAGGGCCCGGGCATGAAATAGCCTCCCGGCACCGGGACAGGCCCGGGTGCCGAGAAGTGTCCGGAAGTATATCCCGCGGGGGGAGGGAACCCCCCAGCGGGATTATACGGGGTAGACAGCCCCCCTGACGCCGGAGGGGCCGCTGGGTATCCCGTAAACGGGGGCATGATCCCCGGATACGGGTGCGGCGAGAATGTGGGAGCCGAGGGCCGCGCCAACACACTAAGGAGCTCGTCCATAGAGCGCTGGGCGCGGAGCTGGCCCTCCACGAGAGCCTCCAGCAGGGCATCCCGAGGGGCCGGGGGAGCCGTCGGGGGGAAACTCGTCCCGGCCGAGGTCCCCGCGGCCGCCGGGAACGACCCGGAGGTGGAGGCGCCTAGATTGAGAGGAAAGGTGGGGGGCGGTACCTGGGAATGGTCGCCTCCGGACGGAAGCGCCGGAACAGCAGCATCCCGGACGGGTGCCGCCAGGTCACGGGGACCGGCGTCACCGGGAAGGGCGCGGGCCCTTGTTCTCGGAGGAGCCATGGCGATTCGTCACGGGTCCCCACGGACGGCGCCAACTGTCGTGGTATTAAGAATACCCCGGCAGGTTTTGAAGACGATCCTAGCGGAGATTACACAGCGCGGGTTGACCGGGTGACCGGTCCTCCCCCGCCGGACAAACACAAGAAAAGACACGAGGATTTATACAGGTTCGGGTCCCAGTGGGGGCCCTAGTCCTGTCGACGCGCTCCCGACCGGAGTCGGCTGGGGGAGCTCTCTCCGGGGGAGAGGCTTCCGGAGCACGTCTGTGAGATTAGCTATTCCAAATAATAATGAAGTGATCCCTTACAACAGAGGGGTACAAGGGCTATTTATAGCCCCAAAAAGAAGCAAAAAACCTAAACTACCCCGGGAGCCACCGTCGGATTGAAGGGTAGGACCGTCCTTCTCCCGGTCAAACGTCTTGGATGCTTGACAGGTGGTCGCTGATTCCCGAGGCGTCCCTCGCGTGACCTGCACGTGATAAACAAACAGGGATTTTACCTTTTAGGAGGGCGGTGACGTCCGGGACCTCTTCCGGAGAGCAGGGTCCCGGGAGCCCAAAAGGCGGCGCCCGGGGCAGGCACCGGAGGCCACTCTCCCCGGCCAAATGGCGGCGCCCGGGACATGCCCGGGGGGCACGGTCCCGGGGGCCAAATGGCGGCGCCCAGAGCAGGCACCGGAGGCCACTCTCCCCGGCCAAATGGCGGCGCCCGGGACATGCCCGGGGGGCACGGTCCCGGGGGACCAATGGCGGCGCCCGGGACATGCCCGGGGGGTACGGTCCCGGGGGCCCAATGGCGGCGCCCGGGGCATGCCCGGGGGGTACGGTCCCGGGGGCCCAATGGCGGCGCCCGGGACATGCCCCGGAGGCACGGTCCCGGGCGCCTAAAAGGCGGCGCCCGAGGCAGGCACCGGAGGCCACTGTCCCCGGGCAAATGGCGGCGCTCGGGACATGCCCGGGGGGCACGGTCCCGGGGGCCCAATGGCGGCGCCCGGGACATGCCCGGGGGGTACGGTCCCGGGGGCCCAATGGCGGCGCCCGGGACATGCCCCGGAGGCACGGTCCCGGGCGCCTAAAAGGCGGCGCCCGGGGCAGGCACCGGAGGCCACTGTCCCCGGGCGAATGGCGGCGCTCGGGACATGCCCGGGGGGCACGGCCCCGGGGGCCCAATGGCGGCGCCCGGGACATGCCCGGGGGGCACGGTCCCGGGGGCCCAATGGCGGCGCCCGGGACATGCCCCGGAGGCACGGTCCCGGGCGCCTAAAAGGCGGCGCCCGGGGCAGGCACCGGAGGCCCAATGGCGGCGCCCGGGACATGCCCGGGGGGCACGGTCCCGGGGGCCCAATGGCGGCGCCCGGGACGTGCCCCGGAGGCACGGTCCCGGGCGCCTAAAAGGCGGCGCCCGGGGCAGGCACCGGAGGCCACTGTCCCCGGGCGAATGGCGGCGCCCAGGACATGCCCGGGGGGCACGGCCCCGGGGGCCCAATGGCGGCGTTCGGGACATGCCCGGGGGGCACGGTCCCGGGGGCCCAGTGGCGGCGCCCGGGACATGCCCCGGAGGCACGGTCCCGGGCGCCTAAAAGGCGGCGCCCGGGGCAGGCACCGGAGGCCACTGTCCCCGGGCAAAATGGCAGCCCCCCTGTACCTGGACTTGACCGCGTGGAGATTTCCCCCAACATACGTCACTGCCATGCAAGCGGCTGGGGGAAATGAACGGGTCATGGAAAATTATTTGCCAACAGTCCTTGAATGTCTGGCGCGGACCTGGTTGTTCAATCAACCAGAAGGATTGATCTACAATTGGGAGATGTTGTGTGATGCTATCTCAACAACTTCCAAAACTGCTATGAGAAGCTAGCCAAAGAAGATGATCTTCATCGTCTGCTCCGGACTTCGACCGAGACCCTCTGGTAGTTCGTCAAGAGATTCATAAGAGTGCAGAATACCATTACTAATATCTCTGATTCTTCAGTTATTAGGGCCTTCAAACATGGTGTTCGATATCGAAGGTGTAGGATCAAGGATGCCGACTAGAGGGGGGGCACTAGTACAGAAATGCAGTCTACTAACCCCTATCTTCTATCGGTTATTAGTGATTTAGTAGAAAACCGTTAGAAAATGTGCCTCGCGGTCATAAAAGGCATATGGGATGTATTTTTCCTATCGGTTTGTAAGAAACTTACCGTTAGAAGAAGAAGAATGATTTACTCTAGCGGTGATGAACATATTTACCGTTAGAAGAGATGCATAAGTACTAACGGGAGAATGTTGTGTGCCGATAGGACTGGTCGACTTCTACAACTAGTATTATTCTATCGGTAATGTATGTATATACCGACAGAATATGTACAAAAATTCCTATCAATAAAATGTAATGTGCCGATAGAACTGTTCTGCATGTACAAATAGTTTTATTCTATCGGTGAAGTATGTATATACCAATAGAATATCTCAAAAATTCCTATCGGCAATATGTAGTGTGTCGATAGAACTGTTCGCCTTCTAAAAATATTTTTATTCTATCGGTAATGGATGTTTGTACCGTTAGAAGAAATTGAAAATTGCTTAGAACTGTTCGTCTTCAAATAGTTTTATTCTATCGGTAATGTATGTTTATACCATTAGAAGATAGCGCAAATATCTTAGAACGGTTCGTGCTCTACAACTAGTCTTATTCTATCGGTAATGTATGTCTATACCGACAGAATATGTCAAAAAATGCCTATCGGTAGGATGTAGTGTTCCGATAGAACTGTTCTCCTTATACAAATAGTTTTATTCTATCGGTAATGTATGATTATACCATTAGAATAGATCAAAAATTACTAACGATAGGCTGTTGTGTGCCGATAGAACTGATATAGTACTATAAATACCCGGTGTGTCTCTTGCATTCTCACAGTTCATCGAGCGCTCGTAGCCCTAACCCGTAAGCTCCATGGACGGCCGGCGCACCTCTATCGGTGACCGCTGCATCTCCGCACCTCCATCGACGCCCACTAGATTTCGGCATCGCAAGCAAGGTACGTAAAATTTTGGCAATATTGTTAGATTATTCTAATCTGATTATGGCAATTATTCTGCAATTTTTGTATCCTTCATTTTGATGTGTCTTCTTTTCAATTTGATTATGTACGATGTCTTGTTCCTATTTTTTATTAAAACAACTACACAATATCATTGTGGGACTGATAATGTTCAATTGCTTGCTGATCCTATCAAATGAAGAAAATTATCAGGATATATTTGCAATACAAACTCTATCTAACATAGTGAAATGCCAATAAGAGTATAAATGTAATATCTTCATCTCTCAGTAGGTTGCTCAATGCCAACTTGGACTTAGAATAATTGAAATTGAAAGATCATGAAATTGAAATTGAAATTGAAATTGAAAGATATTTGTAATTGAAATTGAAATTGAAGTTGAAATTGAAAGATCATTAATGTCAAGATATTTACAAATATAATGAGATACACAGATATCTCTCAGTAGGTTGTTCAATGCCAATAACATAGTCAAATGTCAACTAGCTTGCTCAATGATCAAGTGCATGTAAAAAGTTCATTAAATAATTATTATATGTATATTGGCAAGGTAATTTCTTCTGATGAAATAGAGTAGAAATGTAATATCTTGATCTCCAGCTGCAAGTTGATGTTACTATGACGAAGCACAACTTAACCTTCAGTTGGTAGTCTTTCTCGGATAGGGAGTCATGTAGGAAACAGTAAACAATCTTAATTTGCTCTAGAATGCCTATTTATGATCTGTGCAGGTCCTTGGATGATGCTCATGAGGGGCAACATATTTCACGGTTCTTCATCGCAGTACGCTGCCTACGTTGGCTTGTTGGCAAAACAAACGGTGAAGATCACCATCGAGAGCTGGAGAGAAAAGGCGAAGATCACCATCGAGAGTTGGAAAGAAACGGTGAAGATCACCGTCGAGAGCTGGAAGGACGTGGAGGGCGAGATCTTGGTTGGCTCGGTCGAGAAGATCCTTAAGCCCAGCGTGTTTCTCAAATCAGGACCTATAGAAAGCATCTTACATTTGTATCGGTGTTTCAGCCATTTTTTTGCATGCAGCAGCTTGTGGCCAGATGCTTACCTGCTTGGAGAAGAAGAATTGTTGTCATTTGCACAGCCATTCTACACCATCATTACACAGAACAACATCTTGGAAGGTAGGTTCTTTTTGTTAATGGAGTTGAGTTGAGTTGAGTTGATCGAGTTTGAGTCCTAAGAAATCACCAATACAAATGTAACTCGACGGCAGTTCCAGCTCCTCGGGCGTCTTCGAACTGAACTCCTATGGTTAAGTTCAATGTGGTTCAGACATTTGTTGTTTTGGATGAATGGATTTGTGATGTATCAGGTCTAACTTGTAGTCGGTAGTTGCATTGTCGCAACTTGCAAAGGTTCTCTTTTATGTAAAATGTATGGGCCACTGGGTCCTCGTCGTGATCTGTTGTTAATTTCAGACGTGGCTTTTCTAATATACATCGAATGTGTGAATTGTTGTATTTGTATATTGTTGTATATTTGTGTATCATGTATTGCTATTTGGGACATGAACTTAAATGTGTAGGGAGTATTTGTGTA
The DNA here is from genome assembly GCA_019359835.1 of Pharus latifolius. Classification (NCBI taxonomy): domain Eukaryota; kingdom Viridiplantae; phylum Streptophyta; class Magnoliopsida; order Poales; family Poaceae; genus Pharus; species Pharus latifolius. The sequence continues at coordinate 32,023,061 of CM033326.1, read as the reverse complement.
TTTAATTGTATTGGTAAGTAGGTGTGTATTTGTACTGCTGTTTCAGACATGCACTTGAATTTGTGAACTAGCATGTGTATGTTTGTACCTGAATTGCTGTGTCATACATGACTCAGCTTGCTTTTGTTTTCAGCCATTAGCTAGAATGAGTTTAAATAGTACTCATTTTTTATGTTTCCTCTTGCATTTTCTTAAAGGAATGGAGGCAAACCAAGATCTCATGTAAGTAGAGATTTTTAATTTCTTTGGCAAGATGAAGTACCAAGTACCTAAGAAAAGTATTTTTGTGTCTCCAAGTTAATCTACAAATTAGCATTTCTTGAAATATTTCTTTATCTTCTAGTTAAGATCTATTTGATATAAGATCTGTTTGATGCTACATTGTGTTTAGATATGATTCTTTGGATGTGAGAACTGGTGTCATGTGTGTCATGCATTACCCAGTTTGGTACCAGTACCTCCTCTAACGGTAAATGCACATATTTACCGATAGAACAACACATGTATTTGCTCTATCATGCATCATCTAACGGTAAATACACATATTTACCGATAGAAAAACACATGTATTTGCTGTGTGATGCATTACCCAGTTTGATTTTGTTTCAGCCATGTACCCGTACCTTTTCTAACGGTAAATATACATATTTACCGATAGAACAACACATGTATTTGCTGTGTCATGCATCATCTAACGGTAAATACACATATTTACCGATAGAAAAACACATTTATTTGCTGTGTCATGCATCATCTAACGGTAAATACACATATTTACCTATATAAAAACAAAATATTTGCTGTGTCATGCATTACCCAGTTTGGTTTTGTTTCAGCCCTGTACCAGTACCTCTTCTAACGGTAAATACACTTATTTACCGATTGAAAAACACCTGTACCTGCTCAGTAATGCACCAGTACATTCTCTAACGGTATATGTGTGTTTTTACCGATAGAATATGTGAGTACAAAATTACCCGCACTTAGTCTAACGGGCATTTCATGTATTTACCGTTAGAAACAGGTCCAGTATAAGTAAAACCCCACTCGACCATTGTTGAGCTGCTGTTTTGTTCTGTTGCACTCTGTGTCCCTCTGTTTGTGATGAAAGTTCCACACTCGCAGCTACACTGCTAGGGTGATCAGGGCAAGCTGGAAGGAAGTTGATTGCACCCCTCTCTTTAAGGTAAGCTTAATTGTCATCACTTATCTCTCTCTCCCTCTAGATCTCCCTCCCTCTCTACTTGCAAGCTAGCTGTATTGTGTAGTTCCAAGCTTGTAGCTCCAAGCTTGGGAGCTAGCTAGCTGGAAATGCTTCATGTTTTAGGAGCTCACTAGCTTGTATTGTGTAGTTAGCTAGGTTAATTAGTGTTAATTTCGTCAGGCTAGGGTTTAACACATCAGTTGTAAGAGGCTGTACATATACATATACATAACTTAATCGGGCAGGTTTCATGCATGGCTGACTCGTTAAATTTTGTTAATTGTAGATGGACAGGAAATATTGGATGTATGGAATAAAACGTACTACTCTTGAATATTTGGATGGTGTGAATGAGTTTATAAATTTGCTGAGCAACAAAAGGAGAGGAAGGGAGAGAAAAATATGCTTTGTCCTTGTACAGATTGTATGAACTTGAAGAGGTTTAGCAACTCTGATCAAATTAAGAGTAATTTGATTCGTCGTGGTTTTAACGCGCGATACACCCGTTGGATATGGCATGGCGAAGATCTTGAGGAAACAAGCACCACTACTACCAATCAGCAGAACTCGGATGTGGATTGCAATAATATTGATGATCATCCGAATTTTGATAATGTTCATTCTGATGTGCACGTAGATGATGATGATGACAGTCTAGATGAGATGTTACGTGATGTAGAGGAAGATTACAATGAAAACGACTTCTGTGAATTTGCGAAACTAATTGCTGACTCTGAGAAGCATCTGTTCCCTAGATGTGCAACATTTACAAAACTGTCTTCTGTGCTGAGATTATATAACTTGAAGGCAGGCAACGGTTGGAGCGATAAGAGTATCACGGCACTATTAGATCTTCTAGCGGACATGCTTCCAGAGGGAAATGAGTTGCCAAGATCTACTTACCAAGCCAAAAAACTGTTGTGTCCGTTGGGAATGGAAATCGAAAGAATATGTAACACCCTGTTTTGCCAAACCCTAAAATAGCCAAAATCCACATCTTGACCCCAAACCCTAATCTGCTTCAGCCATTCCCTTCTAAGCGTTGTTCAGAACATTTTTCCCTTCAGGATCATCTCCAAAATCCCATCCTAAAACTGAGTTTCGACCCTTGCCGCCTCAGAAACCTAATTACCCTAATTTTACCCTAAACTGCTTTTCCCCAAATTGTGTCGAAACCCTTCAGATCTTACCCGATCATACCAAACTTTGGCCGGATAAGTTCTAATAATCTTTTGCAACTTATCTGCGAAATCAGATTTCAGATCGGACCCTCAGATCTCCAAATTTGCAATCAAGCCCAAGTTCTATTCAAATTTTCCTCACAGAACAGTCCCTGGAGCAAGTTTCAAAAATTGCAGAACGGCCCAAACTTCTTTTCAGGTCCATTCGACCAGCGCCTGGTCGTTGCTTTCGACCAGTGCACTTCGCCGGAGCCGCGCCGTGGTTTTTCGCCGCGTTTGCTCGCCGCCGGCCACCGCCTCTTGTCGCCTGTGTTGTGAACAGCGGAGCCACCCCGCGCGCACGTGCTAGCCACCGTAGCATCGCCTTGCCCAGCGGATAAACGGCCGCGCTCCAGCAGCGTTTTCGCGCGCGCATGCCCGTTGCCGTGGCATTGCATGCGTGTACGTGTCATCGCCGGAGCTTTGCTGCTGCCTCCGCATCTGCGCCGTCCCAGGTGAAGTTCCAATGCACCCGACAAGGTCAGCAAGGCTGCAACACCGCCTGAAGCAAATCACGTCGCCGTCGCCGTCGTTGCGCCTGCGCCCGACAAGTTTCTCCCCGGCGCAAGCAACCGCTGTCGTGTTTTCCCTCGCAAGCTCCGTCCCCGTGCCTATTTAAACCCTCCCTGTGCTTTGAGAGCCTCAAGCCTCCAGAAAATCGGCTAAGTCCCAAACTCCACCGTTCTCGCCTTCTTCTCCGGCGAGCCAGTGAGTGAGCTCACGGTGCCAGCCCATCTCGCTGCACCATTCTCCAATCCAAGTTCACCAGTGAGTTCCCCTCTTTCCCCTCTCTGTTTAGTAGCAGCCAATTGCACCAGATCGATCCCCAGCGCCGGCGATCGCCGGAAAAGCCCAATTGCCCTGTTCCCCCAATGCTAACCATTTCATCCCGAATTATCTCTCGTCCCAGTAGTAGAAATTGATTCTTAGCCATTTCTTAGCAAGCCTGTGGAATCCAAATCACCAATCGTGCTCAAATCGAAGAAATCCCAAACTGGAACCTCCGCCGTTCGCCGGACCTCGGCGCCAAGCTTCTCCGGTCATTCTCCGACCAAATTGACTGCACCAGTAGCTTCTACACTCCACCCTTTCACTCCCTGAGCAAAGAATCGTGTTCAAACGCCTTGTGGCAAAAATCCCCAATCCCCAGTGTCGTCTTCTCCAGTGCCGGTCGCCGGAATTATTTCCCGGCCGATCTAGCCCCTAAAACCTTGTCCCTTAGCTTTGCCTCAGCTCCCTGAGCAATTCTTTCCACTAGCTCGACACCTGGATCTGCCTAGATTGTGAGTTATGCCTTTGCCAAACGTTTGTCCAGATCAATGTCTGTGCCGTGTCGCCACCGCAGTTCATCGCCGGATTTGGCCGCCCTCCAGTCACTTTCAGCCCTTATTCCTGTTGAGTATTTTGTTCCTGTTAGTAATGCCTACCTCCCAGACAAAGTGTTGCATCAATTGGAGCCCTGGATCAAAAGTTAAGCCATGCCCTAGTTTCTGGCCATGTCCAGCACTATGTCAGTGCATGTCAGCCACTGGCATTGACCTTGTTCAGCCCCTTCTGGTTGAGCAATTGAAATGCCACCTTGTCCTTTAGATTCCTGGAGTTGAGATCTACAACTTCCTCTATTATCACTTCTCCAGAAAACCATCCTAAGATCAGTTTGAAGCTATGCCAAAGCCATGAACCGAATGTCGACCCTGCGACGTTCAATCCTTTTTAGCCGTTTCTTCGACCAGAGCCCTTGTGACCTTGCCCTAACCTTTTCCCCTGCATGCATGACTTATTTACTTAATAATTTCTATGGAAACTATTTTCTGTATGCTTATGGTATGTGTTTGTGTGTTGGTTGATTGCCGCAGAGTCAGAAGCGGAAGGAGCGGAAGAAGTCTTTGAAGATCCGTCTGAGTATTTAGACCCAGCATTGCAAGGCAAGCCTCATTCCTTTGATCATGTCTCACCCAATATTTTCATATGAAGTATATTCACTGTTTCTTACTATGCATGCTTAATTGAGATACAAATTATATTTGAATGACATGAGTAGATATGACCCAATGAATCATGAAACCCCTTTTGTTATTGAACCTTCATATATATGCTTTTGTCACCCTAGGACTCATATACTGAATATCCACATTAAACTTGAAATGGTCAAATACATGAGAAGTTATAATGAAAACCGCTTTATCAAGAAAACTGATAAAAGGGATCAGTAGTGAGGATTGGTTTGTATGGAGAGGGTGCGGTGCGCACTAGGGAATGTGAATGTTCCTCACTATTGGTTCATAAGGACAAGAACCTTGTGCTGTGTCTCTATGCGAATTGTAAACGTACCAACCACTTACCTGGTATGGGACAGGCACAACTTAGTAGCTTTTTGGTATTAGCAGTTCCCTGCATGGTTTGTCGATCTGGTTTCTCGCGTGGAAACTGGTAGGCCAAGGTTCGGCCATGAGTGATGTGAGTTCAGAAAAATAATGAGAGGAAAAGGCGTAAAAGAAGGAAGGCGCCCTAGACCTGATTAAGCCGTGAGCGGTTGTAATCTTAAACGGTCGTATGTCTTGCGTGGACATAGACCAAGGCTATGTGTCCTGCGGGAACATAGACCAGAGAGGCTAGGAAGTAAGGCAGTGGGGAAGACCCACAACGGTACTTGAGACTTAACTGTCTATTTACCGGGCGGGGATACTGTTAATACTGAACTGCAAAAGCGTTGTGTGATCTCGGCCTTGTCACATGTGTATAAGTCACATGGAGCTGATCCGACTTGAAAGCCGAGTGAACCAGTGGATTTAAAAAGAGGTACACCTTTGCAAAGTATAAAAGAAGTATCAGACACTCTGTACTCCCAGGTTCAGGAGTCTTTTCGTAGTGGATGTTATCCATGGGTTATAGCACAAGTAATGTTTTGGAATGTTTTCATAATGCGGTTAACAAAGTAGTGACTCATGGGAGACCACTACATCTAATGTTTTATTAAAAACCTGTTTAATGTTTAAAGTATCATTTTCATGACAAAGTACTGTTTTACTGAACAAATGAATTGAAAATCTATATATCTCTATCAATATGAAAATAAAACCCCGGAATCATATGTTTCACCCTCATGAAAGTACAATTGCATTAATCCCCGGAATGAGTGTTGCTGAGCACCAAGTGCTCACCCTTGCATTTATATCCCACTGTAGAAGAGGGATTCGAGGATCCCGATTCGTTCAGTTATGAGTACTCAGCTGAAGATGGAAGCACCCCGGACGAGCCCACTTTCTAGAAGGATCATGCACCAAGTCAAGTCAGATGTGGGAGAAGTCCCTCCAACTCCGCTGCTGATTGAAGTCAAGCTGTTTGTCGTTGCTTTGTGCTTTATGTTGTGTGTTCGGTACTTGGATACCGATTCTGGTTCTGATAAACTGGTTATTTTCTTAGCAACTCTACTTAGCGCCATTTTCGGTGCTTTGGCTATGTAATATTGGCCATGTTGGCCTGATACTTGTTTAATGATATTACTATGCTTGTGTGGTTTGGAGCTCATGTGACATCCTGCTGTGTGTAACCTACCTGGGCGGTTACCAAGGTGATCCTCAAATGGGGGTCTCACAGCGAATGGTATCAGAGCATGAAGCTTGACTGTAGGTCGTGACCCTTACTAGAATGGGCGTCCCTAAAGTAGAGAATCGCTAGGTTATTTGGTGAAAACTTAATTGTGAAAAACTTAATTTGTTTAAGAAAAACGTAATGAGTGTTATTTGAAAATTTTCAAAACCTTTTTCCTACTTTTAAGTGTTCCGTGTCTCATCATCTCAGATGGCCCCTGGCAAGAAGCTAATTCACGGAGACGAGTTGGGATCATGGGCGTTGATGCTTTGGATGATGTTACAATTTCTGGGAGCAAGAGACAATCAGCGACCAGTCTACTAAGTCCGTCGTGAAGAAGTAGATGGTAGACCTTTTGGTTTCCGTGCCTCAGTGATTGTGTACGAGATTCCAGAGATCGGGAGAGGATCAACAAGAAAGGAAGCTCGTAGAGAAGAAGAAGAAGATGCCATCCAAGACGCTGCTCGTCGTGCTATAGGTACCATCCGCCAGCTGTACGATGATTTTCTTATAGGTTCTCCTTTCTGCTTTGTGCCCTACCAAGTCCCTGGATCGGATCGTCGAGCTGTTCATCCCTCCACCAACCAGAGAGATGCCATCCTGACCAAAACCAGAGATGTAGTTCAAGCTTTGGAGTCGAGCTACACTCGGTTGTTGCGTGAGCATGAAAATGCTCGGGATGACCGTCACTATCTCGAAGGAGCGCTTACGAAGGTTCGCTCAGAACTCCAAGAGAAAGAGAAGCACATTCAAGAGTTGGCTGAACCTAGCAGAGCGCGAGAAGTCGAAGACGAAGGATCGGTGAACAAGAAGAACCGCTTGAAGATAAGACTCACAGCCCGCAAGAGTGTGGGAAGACCTAGGGATTACCTGGGTTATTTCACGCCTGCTTCGCGTGGCATTGTGATCAACACCCCTGCACCAGAATATCCTACTCTCGCGAAAGGGAAGGAAGTTCCTGAAGGCAAAGGAAAAGAGATTGCTACATGCGACACCAACGGTTCATCTGAGGAAGAAGAGGACAATGATATGGAATGGGACCCTATGGATGCCGACGAAGATCAAGAAGAGGAAGACCCTGAAGAAGTGGAGCCTTGCAGTTCTTCCAGGACCGACAGGAGATCCTAGTTTTCTCTTCAGCTTGACCCTTCTGCTCTAGCCCTTGTTATCGTTAGTTTTTAGCTCTTGTTGTGGTAGTTGCTTTGTTTGTATTGTTTGTTGGTAACTCTAAGGCTGTAAAGGTGAAAACCTTGTATCTTTTGAAAACCTTTGAAAATGGCAATCGCATGTTCCAATCCAATCTCTTGGGTTGATCTTTTCATTTCAGCTTGTGTTCAATTTGTGCTCTCTTGAATTAGTAGTCTTTTCTCAATTATCTTGTCAGAACAGATCGGTGAACACCAGAGGTAGAATCCAAGACTCGGAAGAAGCCCCAAGGAACACATCAACGAGAAGGACTAGAGATACCTCAGATCAGCCAAATTCATCGACCTCAGTACCACAAGGGGAAAATCTGACAGAAATACTGATATGGATGGAACAAAACCGACAGAGATCTGCAGAGGTACAGAGTCAAATTCTGGAACAGTTGATGCAAAACTCTGCAACACGATGCGAGGAAGGTTCGAACATTGGAGCAAGACTGACAGACTTTCAAAAGACGCGTCCCCCAACTTTCTCCTGCACTGAAGACCCGATTGTGGCAGACGATTGGTTAAGAGAAATTGAGAGGAAATTGGACACTGTCAGGTGTAATGATGAAGAGAAGCTGCTGTATGGACCCCATCAGCTCACAGGATCGGCTGCAGCATGGTGGGAAAATTACAAGACGGTACACCCTAATCAGAATTCTATTACCTGGAATGAATTCAAGGAACAGTTCCGTAAGTACCACGTCCCCAAAGGAGCTATCCAAGCCAAACGCAGAGAATTCTTGAATTTAAGGCAAGGAGGAAGGACGGTGAAGCAGTATTTGCATGAATTCATCAAATTGGCCAGGTATGCACCTGAAGATATCATGATAGAAGAGCGGAAGATCGACAGATTTTGTGAAGGTCTACAAAACTCATATCAGTATCACTTGTCAACGCACGAGTTCACGGACTTCCAAGTCCTTGTGAATCGAGTGCTCAAAATGGAGGAGAAAAGAGGCATAGTAGAAGAGGACCGCAAGAGGAAAAGTATAGCATATCCATTTCAAGGCAATTCTAGTCGAGGGAGACCAGCACCATATGCCAGAGCCGCTTTCAGAGCACCCGCACCTCCAAGACCCCAGAGGACTTCATCACCAACAACTCTAACATGTCCCGGATGCAAAGGGAGTCACCTCTATAAAGATTGTACACTGAAGAATGCAGAGTGTTTCCATTGTGGCAGAAGAGGACACCACAGAGAGACTTGTCCACTTTGGCATTTACCTCCCAGCGTTGCTAAAGCTCAGGCAGCCAAATCCCCTGCACCTGCACGAACTATTGCCAGAGGAGCACCACAAGCCAGAGGAGGAAGATTCCAAACCAGCAGAGGGAGAGGAACATCAACCACCGGAGGAAGACTCAACTTCGTGACTGCTGCAGAAGCAGGAGAGGCAACTGACGTCGTGATCGGTAGACTCTTGATCTCCTCTCATATTTCAGTTGTTTTATTTGATCCCGGTGCAACTCATTCATTCATGTCAAAAGATCGCTTGTTGAGTAATAACTTGCCTGTGATTGCTTTAGAGCATCCTATCATCATTCAGTCACCTGGTACTAGGATGATTGTTAATTCCATCTGTAGAAATGTTGCCTTCTGTATCGGCAATCTAGGATTCCTGGCAGATATGCTAGTTCTAAACCTTCAAGGATTAGATGTCATTCTTGGAATGGATTGGCTGGCCAAGCATAAGGGATTGATGGATTGTGAGAAGAAAACAATCACCCTGACAAATGCCATTGGAAAGCAAGTTACATTCCATGCAGACAGAACTCCAATCTGCGACCACCTACAGAGATTGAACTGCATTGAAGAAGTGAAGCTTGAAGAGGTACCGATTGTCAATGAGTACCCAGAAGTCTTTCCAGAAGAACTTCCCGGATTACCACCAAATAGGGACATAGAGTTCACTATTGAACTGAAACCCGGATCCGCTCCGTATGCTAGAAAGTTGTTTCGGATGACAGGTCATGAGCATGAGGAACTGAAGAGGCAGATAGCTGAATTGGAAGAAAAAGGATTCATCAGATCAAGCTCATCACCATGGGGAGCCCCAGTGCTCTTTGTTAAGAAGAAAGATGGTAGCATGCGACTCTGCATAGACTACCGCAAGCTAAACGACATGACCATTAAGAACAAATACCCCTTACCAAGGATAGATGACCTTTTTGACCAGCTCAGAGAAGCGAAAGTGTTCTCAAGAATAGACCTGAGATCGGGATACCACCAGTTAAGGATCCGAGAACAGGACATTCCTAAAACTGCTTTCGTGACCAGATACGGGTTGCATGAGTTTACAGTGATGCCCTTTGGATTAACTAATGCACCCGCGGTATTTATGAATCTAATGAACAAAATCCTTATGGAATTCCTGGATAAGTGCAACATTGTATTTGTAGATGATATCCTCGTATATTCCAAGACAGAGGAGGAGCACGCACATCACCTGAGGATAGTGCTACAGAAACTAGCAGACCACCAGCTATACGCCAAGTTCAGCAAATGTGCTTTTTGGCTGAAGAAGATCTCTGTCTTAGGACACATCATCTCAGGAGAAGGAATATTTATGGACCCGTTGAATATACAAGCTGTTACCGAATGGAAACAACCGGAAACCGCAACAGAAGTTAGAAGTTTAGAAGGATTCTCGAAGATCACCAAACCGCTGACCCAGCTACTGAAGAAGAACGCCTCTTTTAATTGGACCGAGGAGTGCGAAAGAAGTTTTGAGGAATTGAAGAAAAGACTGACAACTGCACCAATCCTGATACTACCGGACGTCAAAAAGGATTTTCAAGTCTACTGTGACGCCTCCAAACAAGGATTGGGATGCGTATTGATGCAAGAAAGGAAAGTGATAGCTTATGCATCAAGACAGCTACGACCTCATGAGGAGAATTATCCAACACATGATTTGGAGTTAGCTGCTGTCGTACATGCACTAAAGATATGGAGACACTACTTACTAGGCAGTAAGTGCGAAATTTACACGGATCATAAGAGACTGAAATATATCTTCACGCAACAGGAGTTGAATATGAGGCAGAGAAGATGGCTAGAACTGATCAAAGATTATGATCTAGAGATCCACTATCACCCGGGAAAAGCCAATGTAGTAGCTGATGCTTTGAGTAGGAAGTCTCGTTGCAACCAGATAACACAGCTAGAAGTGCCGACACAACTGATCAAGGACTTCGAAAGGTTGCAATTGGAATTAGTGGACCAAGGAACCATCACTACCCTAAAGATGGAATGTGAGTTGAAGGATAAGATCCGACAAGCTCAAGCGATTGACCCAGACCTTCAAGAGATGAAGGAGGACATGAAGAGCAAAGATACAACCAACCTTCGAGAAGATGAACAGGGAATCCTATGGTACGATGACCGTATCTGCATTCCAAATAACAACGAGATCAAAGGCCTGATCATGCAAGAAGCTCATCAAACCCCATATTCCATACACCCAGGCAGCACCAAAATGTACAAGGACTTGAAGAAAAATTTTTGGTGGAAAGGAATGAAGAGAGAAATTGCCAAGTTTGTCGCAGCTTGTGACACATGCCAAAGAGTGAAAGCAGAACATCAAAAGCCTGCGGGACCGCTACAACCTCTACAAATCCCAGAGTGGAAGTGGGATGAAATCGGAATGGATTTTATTGTGGGACTACCAAGGACGAGAAAAGGATTCGATTCTATATGGGTCATAGTAGATAGATTAACAAAGGTAGCACATTTTCTCCCAGTAAAGACCATATATACAGCTAAGGACTTAGCAGAGCTGTATCTCAGCAGAATAGTCGTCCTGCACGGAGTGCCGAAGGCTATCGTTTCCGACAGAGGAGCCCAGTTCATTTCAAGATTTTGGCAAGAGTTCCAGAAAGCCCTGGGCACAAAGTTAAAGTTCAGTACCGCTTACCACCCTCAAACTGGAGGTCAGACTGAAAGAGTAAACCAAATTTTGGAAGATATGTTGAGGGCATGTGTTTTGGATTATGGAGACTCTTGGGAGTTATTTCTACCGTATGCAGAGTTCACATATAACAACAGTTTCCAAGCAAGCCTACAGATGGCACCATATGAAGCCCTATATGGAAGAAGATGCCGCACGCCTCTGTATTGGACAGAAATTGGTCAAAAGCAACATCTAGGACCCCAGTTGGTAGAAGAAGCCACAGCCCATGTTAGAATCATACAAGAAAAACTGAAAACAGCTCAATCTAGACAGAAAAGCTATGCAGATAATCGTAGAAGAGAGCTATATTTTGAAAAGGGCGATTATGTGTATCTCAAAGTTATGCCATACAAAGGAGTTCGAAGTTCCAGATGAAGGGAAAATTAAAACCTAGATATGTTGGACCATATCGAATTCTGGAAAAACAAGGTGAAATGGCATACAAGTTGGAATTGCCACTAGAACTGACCGGAATTCATGACGTATTTCATGTGTCTCAGCTGAAGAAATGCTTGAGAAAACCAACAGAACAGATATCTCCTGCAGAGATTGAGATTCAACCAGACTTATCTTGTCAAGAATACCCTGTCAGAATTCTGGAAACCAGAGAGAAAGTACTGAAGTCAAGAACCCTCCGATTCTGCAGAGTCCAGTGGAACAATCACTCAGAGGAGGAGTCAACTTGGGAAAAAGAAGAAGATCTCCGCCGAGAATTTCCCTTCCTATTCCCTGACCTGCCCTAATCTCGAGGATGAGATTGTTTCTAAGGTGGGTAGATTTGTAACACCCTGTTTTGCCAAACCCTAAAATAGCCAAAATCCACATCTTGACCCCAAACCCTAATCTGCTTCAGCCATTCCCTTCTAAGCGTTGTTCAGAACATTTTTCCCTTCGGGATCATCTCCAAAATCCCATCCTAAAACTGAGTTTCGACCCTTGCCGCCTCAGAAACCTAATTACCCTAATTTTACCCTAAACTGCTTTTCCCCAAATTGTGTCGAAACCCTTCAGATCTTACCCGATCATACCAAACTTTGGCCGGATAAGTTCTAATAATCTTTTGCAACTTATCTGCGAAATCAGATTTCAGATCGGACCCTCAGATCTCCAAATTTGCAATCAAGCCCAAGTTCTATTCAAATTTTCCTCACAGAACAGTCCCTGGAGCAAGTTTCAAAAATTGCAGAACGGCCCAAACTTCTTTTCAGGTCCATTCGACCAGCGCCTGGTCGTTGCTTTCGACCAGTGCACTTCGCCGGAGCCGCGCCGTGGTTTTTCGCCGCGTTTGCTCGCCGCCGGCCACCGCCTCTTGTCGCCTGTGTTGTGAACAGCGGAGCCACCCCGCGCGCACGTGCTAGCCACCGTAGCATCGCCTTGCCCAGCGGATAAACGGCCGCGCTCCAGCAGCGTTTTCGCGCGCGCATGCCCGTTGCCGTGGCATTGCATGCGTGTACGTGTCATCGCCGGAGCTTTGCTGCTGCCTCCGCATCTGCGCCGTCCCAGGTGAAGTTCCAATGCACCCGACAAGGTCAGCAAGGCTGCAACACCGCCTGAAGCAAATCACGTCGCCGTCGCCGTCGTTGCGCCTGCGCCCGACAAGTTTCTCCCCGGCGCAAGCAACCGCTGTCGTGTTTTCCCTCGCAAGCTCCGTCCCCGTGCCTATTTAAACCCTCCCTGTGCTTTGAGAGCCTCAAGCCTCCAGAAAATCGGCTAAGTCCCAAACTCCACCGTTCTCGTCTTCTTCTCCGGCGAGCCAGTGAGTGAGCTCACGGTGCCAGCCCATCTCGCTGCACCATTCTCCAATCCAAGCTCACCAGTGAGTTCCCCTCTTTCCCCTCTCTGTTTAGTAGCAGCCAATTGCACCAGATCGATCCCCAGCGCCGGCGATCGCCGGAAAAGCCCAATTGCCCTGTTCCCCCAATGCTAACCATTTCATCCCGAATTAGCTCTCGTCCCAGTAGTAGAAATTGATCCTTAGCCATTTCTTAGCAAGCCTGTGGAATCCAAATCACCAATCGTGCTCAAATCGAAGAAATCCCAAACTGGAACCTCAGCCGTTCGCCGGACCTCGGCGCCAAGCTTCTCTGGTCATTCTCCGACCAAATTGACTGCACCAGTAGCTTCTACACTCCACCCTTTCCCTCCCTGAGCAAAGAATCGAGTTCAAACGCCTTGTGGTAAAAATCCCCAATCCCCAATGTCGTCTTCTCCAGCGCCGGTCGCCGGAATTATTTCCCGGCCGATCTAGCCCCTAAAACCTTGTCCCTTAGCTTTGCCTCAGCTCCTTGAGCAATTCTTTCCACTAGCTCGACACCTGGATGTGCCTAGATTGTGAGTTATGCCTTTGCCAAACGTTTGTCCAGATCAATGTCTGTGCCGTGTCGCCACCGCAGTGTTAGAGAATATACGTATCAGATACGAGTTCGAATAAGATTCGTATCAAATCAGGAAACCTAATCTGTTAGGATTTCTTCTGCATGGGCAATTCGAATAAGATTCGTATCACATCAGGAAACCTAATATGTTAGGATTTCCTCACATGGCCCTATATATAGAGATGTATGATGGGCTTTGAGGAAGACCACAAAAGTCATAGTTGCCATCTCTTTTGATAGCCCATAAACCCTTGTTGTGCACATTGGTGCTAGCACACCATTGCACAACGTTCCATCCCAGTACGTGTGGATACCGGTAGAGGCGCTGCTGCAATTGCTGCGCTGATCAGGACGATCCGTGAGCGATCATTGTCATCTACATCCACTGTTCTGGACGATCCGCAAACGGTTGTTGCGAACATTCGATCGTTGCATCAAATCTGCTTCCGCTACTGGTAACAATCTAATCTATGATCTATTACTTGCAGTTTTCGAGTAAATTATTAGAAATTCTGCTAGTGTAGCTTACTCGATTTCCTACAGTGGTATCAGAGCCATCCTGTATAGTATTAGATCTGGATTAATTATATAGATATGTGATATATGAAGTTATGGTAGATTAGATCTACTAGTTCATTCAATCTGTTACCGTATAAGTTTTATTATACATGTTTGTTTTGACATCCAAGTGTTGTGATGAACAATTTTTTGGCCGACTTTACTATGAACTAATGTCTAATGATCCTAGCATGGGCCAGAGGGAGGTAATGTTAGGGTTTATATGACAATAGTAGATTAGATCTTCTAAATCATATGTGTATAGATTGGATCTATATATGACATTAGCTGCCTATTCTAGATATTCATATTGGAGTTAATATGAATGACTTAAGGGGATTTAAACCAATCAGATTGGTTCGAAAATTTGATTAATATGATTAATTTAAAAAAAAAGATTATATTTGATAACCAGAAGCTGTCAACTTTGGTGTCTAAGGAAAGAACACATCATAAGGTTTTTCTTAATAAGCCCCGCTTGGAACGCTTTCCTTCATGGTGTGAGCGAAAACAGTCGCGGTCTTTCCTGGCCAAGGTTACTGCCAACGGAAATTAAATATAGTCGTAGTTATGCATGTGAGATTATCTAATTGATGATTATTTTCATGCATATAGATGTTGTGACATCTTTTAACCCCTCATGAAACATAAAGATTATACTTGACAACCAGAAGCTGTCAGCTTTGGTGTCTAAGGAAAGAACACATCATAAGGTTTTTCTTAATAAGCCCCGCTTGACGGAACGCTTTCCTTCATGGTGTGAGCGAAAACAGTCGCGGTCTTTCCTGGCCAAGGTTACTGCCAACGGAAGTTAAATATAGTCGAAATTGCACCTATTAGATCATCTAGCTGATGGTTATTTTCGTGCATATGGATGTTTTGCCATGTTTTAACCCCTCATAAAAATTTAGTGTTTATTATACCCTTCCAATTGCTGCACCTGTCAAGATTTTGATCGTTGCTTGGTGGGTCTGACAAATCAGGGCACCATCAATTATCTTAATAAGGCAGGATGTGTGTTGGACACCCATAAGCATAGAATTGGTTTAACTTAACAAAGCCATCAAAACGGTTTTGGGCTTTGGGGCATGGTGTTGGGATGACACCCAACAAACAAGAGTTATATATGATATAATTAGTAAGGAGTTGCTTACCTAAATAACTAGGTTTCTAGCAGTGATGCCAAAGCTCACTAGAACTTAGTGAAATATGGATCTTGGCCTACTATATATATTTCTTTGAGGGATTTTTTCTAAAATATATAGTTGGTACATCTTTTATTGAATTGTTTAATAAAAGACTTTTCATAAATATAATGCTATAATTTTGCATTTCTTTACTGTTGTAGACCATGGATAGTGGTAGCTCCTCAAACAATTTCAGTTTGCGATCTGTCCTTAATAAAGAAAAGCTCAATGGAACAAATTTTATTGATTGGTATAGAAATTTGAGAATTGTTCTCAAACAAGAGAAAAAGGACTATGTTCTAGAGACTCCTATACCTGATGAACCAGCCGCTAGTGCTTTACGTGCTCAAAAGGATGCTTATAAAAAGCATACTGATGACGCACTTGATGCCAGCTGTCTAATGCTTGTCACGATGAACTCTGAGCTTCAGAAGCAATATGAGAACATGACAGCTTATGACATGGCCGTGTCTCTTAGAAACTTATTCGAGGAGCAGGCCAGGGTGGAAAGATATGAGACCACCAAGAAATTGCATGATTGCAAGTTGGCAGAAGGAAGCTCGGTCAGTCCTCATGTGATCAAGATGATTGGTTACATTGAGAATTTGGAAAAACTTGGTTTTCCCCTTAGTCAAGAGTTGGCTACTGATATGATTCTCCAATCGCTCCCTCCGAGCTATGACCAGTTTGTCATGAATTATAACATGAATAATCTGGAGAAATCATTGACCGAATTGCATGGGATGCTTAAAACAGCGGAACAGAACATTAAGAAAAACCCAAATAATGTAATGATGGTTCAAAAGGGAAAAAGCTTTAAGAAGAAGGGCAAGGGCAAGGCTAAGGGAAAGGGCAAAGCTCTAGAAAGATCCTCTAGCGCTAAACCTAATTCCAAAGGAAAGTCCAAGCCAGGTGCCACCCCTACTACTGAATGCTTCTATTGCAAGGAATCTGGCCATTGGAAGAGGAATTGCAAGAAATACTTGGAAGATTTAAAGAAAAAGAAGGAAAGTGAGACTCCTTCAGGTATATATGTTATAGAAGTTCATTTAGCTACTTCTCCTTCCGACTCTTGGGTATTTGATACCGGATCGGCTGCTCATATTTGCACTTCGATGCAGGGGCTTAAAAGGAGTAGAAATTTGGCTAAGGGCGAGGTTCAACTTCGCGTTGGCAATGGAGCAAGAGTTGCAGCCTTAGCTGTTGGAACTTTTATATTAGCTTTACCTTCAGGATTAGTTTTAGAACTTAATAACTGTTATTATGTTCCTGCCATAAGCAAAAACATTGTATCCGTGTCGTGTTTGGACACGCTGGGTTATGAATTTAGAATAAAGAACAATCGTTGTTCCTTTTATTTAAATGATATGTTTTATGGCAATGCCTCATTGGAGAATGGGCTTTATCAGCTAAATCTTGAATTACCTGTCTATAACATATGTACTAAGAGGCTTAGGTCTAATGATTTGAATCCCACGTTTATCTGGCATTGTCGTTTAGGCCATATCAATGAGAAACGCATCATGGAACTCCTGAAAGATGGACTTCTAGACTCATTTGATTTTCAATCATTTGATGTGTGTGAATCTTGTTTACTTGGCAAAATGACAAAGGCACATTTCACGGGTGAAAGTGAAAGGGCAAATGACTTATTGGCTCTTATTCATACTGATGTATGTGGACCATTAAGTTCAACAGCTAGAGGTGGTTTTCAGTACTTCATAACTTTTACCGATGACTTTAGTAGATATGGATATGTCTATTTAATGAGGCATAAATCTGAAACGTTTGATAAATTCAAGGAATTTCAGAATGAAGTACAAAATCAACTTGGCAAGACAATCAAAACCCTACGATCTGATCGTGGAGGGGAATATTTGAGCCAAGAGTTTGGTGATCATCTAAAACAACATGGAATTGTTCCACAATTGACCCCGCCAGGAACACCTCAATGGAATGGTGTGTCAGAACGACGGAACAGGACCTTGTTGGACATGGTTCGGTCAATGATGAGCCAAATTGATCTTCCATTGTCCTTCTGGGGATATGCTCTAGAAACAGCTGCGTTCACATTAAATAGGGCTCCATCAAAAGCCGTAGAAAAGACACCATATGAGATATGGAATGGAAGGCGTCCTGGATTGTCTTTTCTTAAGATTTGGGGTTGTGAAGTTTATGTAAAACGTTTAATGTCTGATAAGCTCAAACCCAAATCAGATAAATGCTTCTTTGTGGGCTATCCTAAGGAAACAAAAGGATATTACTTCTATAATCGAGAAGAAAACAAAGTGTTTGTTGCCCGAAACGGTGTCTTTTTGGAGAAAGAGTTTCTTTCAAAAGGAGTAAGTGGGAGCACAGTGCAACTTGAAGAAATTCGGGAATCACTGGAAATTGTTTCAGCACCCACTGAAGCTCAGCAAGACCTGCAAAACAATGTAGAAAATAATGCAGGACAAGCACCGGTTATACGTAGGTCTGAAAGGGTACGTCACGCACCTGGAAGGTACATGCTCCTTACAATGGAGCAGCGTGAAGTATTATTGATAGATAATGATGAACCTAAGACTTACGAAGAAGCGATGATGAGCCCTGACTCTGAGAAATGGCTTGGAGCCATGAGATCCGAAATTGAATCCATGCATGACAATCGAGTGTGGAACTTGGTTGATCTGCCTGATGGTGTAAAAGCCATTGAGTGCAAATGGGTTTATAAGAAAAAGATTGACATGGATGGTCATGTTTATATCCATAAAGCACGATTAGTTGCAAAAGGTTTCAAGCAAATTCAAGGTGTTGATTATGATGAAACATTTTCGCCCGTTGCTATGTTAAAGTCAATCAGGATCATCCTAGCTATTGCTGCCTATTTCGATTATGAGATATGGCAGATGGATGTCAAAACAGCTTTCCTAAATGGAAACCTAAGTGAGGATGTGTATATGGCACAGCCTAAAGGTTTTGTTGATCCAGATAATACTAGGAAAGTATGCAAGCTTCATAAATCCATTTATGGGTTGAAGCAAGCTTCTCGGAGTTGGAATCTTAGTTTTGATGAAGTAGTCAAACAGTTTGGTTTCATCAAAAATGAAGAAGAGCCTTGTGTTTATAAAAAGGTAAATGGGAGCGCACTTGTTTTTCTGGTCTTATATGTGGATGACATACTTCTGATCGGAAATGATATTCCTATGCTTGATTCTGTGAAGTCCTCATTGAAAAGTAGCTTCTCTATGAAAGACTTAGGTGAGGCAACATATATTTTGGGCATTAAGATCTATCGAGATAGATCTAAAAGGTTAATTGGATTAAGCCAAAGTACATATATTGACAAAGTATTGAATAGATTCAATATGCACGATTCCAAGAAAGGTTTTCTACCTATGTCACATGGCATTAGTCTTAGCAAGAGTCAATGTCCTTCGACATGTGATGAGCGGGACCGAATGAATAAGATTCCATATGCTTCTGCTGTTGGATCTATTATGTATGCCATGCTATGTACACGCCCAGATGTCTCCTATGCTCTAAGTGTTACGAGCAGATACCAATCAAATCCAGGTGAAAGTCACTGGACTGCTGTAAAAAACATCCTTAAATATTTGAGGAGGACTAAGGATGTGTTCTTGGTTTATGGAGGTGAGGAAGAGCTCGTTGTTAGTGGCTACACCGATGCTAGCTTCCAAACCGACAAAGATGATTTCAAATCGCAATCTGGTTTTGTATTTTGCCTTAATGGAGGAGCTGTAAGCTGGAAGAGTTCCAAGCAAGAAACTGTTGCTGATTCTACAACAGAAGCAGAGTACATTGCTGCTTCTGAAGCTGCTAAAGAAGCTGTTTGGATTAAAAAGTTCATCTCTGAACTTGGTGTGGTTTCTAGTATTTCAAGCCCAGTGGATCTCTATTGTGACAATAGTGGAGCCATTGCGCAAGCCAAGGAACCAAGGTCTCATCAGAAATCCAAACATATACTCAGGCGTTATCACCTCATCCGAGAAATCGTGAATAGAGGTGATGTGAAGATTTGCAAAGTGTCCACGGATTTGAATGTTGCTGATCCGTTGACAAAACCTCTCCCGCAACCAAAGCATGAGGTGCATACTAGAGCAATAGGTATTAGATACATTTGTGATTGACTCTAGTCCAAGTGGGAGGTTGTTAGTGATATGTCCTAGAGCAAATCACAGAGATGTATTTATCTTTGTTATATTTATGAACATTTGAATAATAAGTTATTTTTGAATAAATTATCATCTTGGTTTGATCAACAAGTATGTGACTTGTTCGTGAGACTCTAAATTTATTTGATGATATTATTCTAATTTAGTCCCTGATCCATTATCTTTAAATAGGACATTATTGATTAATGGATCAGCACATTTATTGATTGATGGTTATGTTTCACGGACCATGGATACAAGATATCAAATCAATAATGTGGACATATATTGGAGAATATAATGTTGGATAGACCCATTTCGAGACACTGTTTGGATTTGTTATTTAAGTGTCACCAGTAGGTCTCAAATAATGTTTATGATTAATCCTTAGACCTGAGACCATCATAGTTTCCTACATGCGTAGTAGTATACTTTGATAGTACCAAACGCTACTTTTAATTAAGTAGTAATAAAGGTAATATTCGGGTATACTATGAGTCATGCGGAGGAATATGAATGGTTAAGATGGAATTTGCATATCTTATAAAATGAGAGAGATATCTCTGGGCCCCTCGATATAGATGAATTGAGAAGTGCATGGCCATGCCGTTTGTGGTTGAAGTGTCAACTACAAGAAGATCAATTCACTATGAGATCGAGAAAGGATTGAACTGTGTAAGGGTGGCACATTTCCTACCTTGGGTTTAATCTGGTATCGTATGGCAAGAGGATCAACATGAAAACATTATATATAGGTTTGCTGATTATGATCTTTGTGTGTATTAGGATAGTCGTTATGTCCTGCTAGGGGCCACTACCGACTTACAATTCGGGTAAGTATTCTCGGGTTGTGACTAAATATACACGAACCTACAGGGTCACACACTTAACGGGTTGGAACAATGCAATTCGGATTAAGTCTATTTTGGGTTTCCATATCAAATTTGGAGACTTAATGATAGACTCCTTATGCATTTGGATTGGGTTTGATATGAGTTTCTGTATCAGATTCGGAAACTTAATGTTCGACTCCTTATGTATTTGGATTGGGTTTAGACTCATTATCCATTTGGATTGGGTTTGGTATAGGTTTCCATATCAGATTCGGAGACTTAATATTAGACTCCTTATGCATTCGGATTGGGTTTGTTATGGGTTTTCGTATCAGATCCGGATTGGGTCTGTTAGAGAATATACGTATCAGATACGAGTTCGAATAAGATTCGTATCAAATCAGGAAACCTAATCTGTTAGGATTTCTTCTGCATGGGCAATTCGAATAAGATTCGTATCACATCAGGAAACCTAATATGTTAGGATTTCCTCCACATGGCCCTATATATAGAGATGTATGATGGGCTTTGAGGAAGACCACAAAATTCATAGTTGCCATCTCTTTTGATAGCCCATAAACCCTTGTTGTGCACATTGGTGCTAGCACACCATTGCACAACGTTCCATCCCAGTACGTGTGGATACCGATAGAGGCGCTGCTGCAATTGCTGCGCTGATCAGGACGATCCGTGAGCGATCATTGTCATCTACATCCACTGTTCTGGACGATCCGCAAACGGTTGTTGCGAACATTCGATCGTTGCATCAAATCTGCTTCCGCTACTGGTAACAATCTAATCTATGATCTATTACTTGCATTTTTCGAGTAAATTATTAGAAATTCTGCTAGTGTAGCTTACTCGATTTCCTACACGCAGTTCATCGCCGGATTTGGCCGCCCTCCAGTCACTTTCAGCCCTTATTCCTGTTGAGTATTTTGTTCCTGTTAGTAATGCCTACCTCCCAGACAAAGTGTTGCATCAATTGGAGCCCTGGATCAAAAGTTAAGCCATGCCCTAGTTTCTGGCCATGTCCAGCACTATGTCAGTGCATGTCAGCCACTGGCATTGACCTTGTTCAGCCCCTCTTGGTTGAGCAATTGAAATGCCACCTTGTCCTTTAGATTCCTGGAGTTGAGATCTACAACTTCCTCTATTATCACTTCTCCAGAAAACCATCCTAAGATCAGTTTGAAGCTATGCCAAAGCCATGAACCGAATGTCGACCCTTCGACGTTCAATCCTTTTTAGCCGTTTCTTCGACCAGAGCCCTTGTGACCTTGCCCTAACCTTTTCCCCTGCATGCATGACTTATTTACTTAATAATTTCTATGGAAACTATTTTCTGTATGCTTATGGTATGTGTTTGTGTGTTGGTTGATTGCCGCAGAGTCAGAAGCGGAAGGAGCGGAAGAAGTCTTTGAAGATCCGTCTGAGTATTTAGACCCAGCATTGCAAGGCAAGCCTCATTCCTTTGATCATGTCTCACCCAATATTTTCATATGAAGTATATTCACTGTTTCTTACTATGCATGCTTAATTGAGATACAAATTATATTTGAATGACATGAGTAGATATGACCCAATGAATCATGAAACCCCTTTTGTTATTGAACCTTCATATATATGCTTTTGTCACCCTAGGACTCATATACTGAATATCCACAATAAACTTGAAATGGTCAAATAAATGAGAAGTTATAATGAAAACCGCTTTGTCAAGAAAACTGATAAAAGGGATCAGTAGTGAGGATTGGTTTGTATGGAGAGGGTGCGGTGCGCACCAGGGAATGTGAATGTTCCTCACTATTGGTTCATAAGGACAAGAACCTTGTGCTGTGTCTCTATGCGAATTGTAAACGTACCAACCACTTGCCTGGTATGGGACAGGCACAACTTAGTAGCTTTTTGGTATTAGCAGTTCCCTACATGGTTTGTCGATCTGGTTTCTCGCGTGGAAACTGGTAGGCCAAGGTTCGGCCATGAGTGATGTGAGTTCAGAAAAATAATGAGAGGAAAAGGCGTAAAAGAAGGAAGGCGCCCTAGACCTGATTAAGCCGTGAGCGGTTGTAATCTTAAACGGTCGTATGTCTTGCGTGGACATAGACCAAGGCTATGTGTCCTGCGGGAACATAGACCAGAGAGGCTAGGAAGTAAGGCAGTGGGGAAGACCCACAACGGTACTTGAGACTTAACTGTCTATTTACCGGGCGGGGATACTGTTAATACTGAACTGCAAAAGCGTTGTGTGATCTCGGCCTTGTCACATGTGTATAAGTCACATGGAGCTGATCCGACTTGAAAGCCGAGTGAACCAGTGGATTTAAAAAGAGGTACACCTTTGCAAAGTGTAAAAGAAGTATCAGATACTCTGTACTCCCAGGTTCAGGAGTCTTTTCGTAGTGGATGTTATCCATGGGTTATAGCACAAGTAATGTTTTGGAATGTTTTCATAATGCGGTTAACAAAGTAGTGACTCATGGGAGACCACTACATCTAATGTTTTATTGAAAACCTGTTTAATGTTTAAAGTATCATTTTCATGACAAAGTACTGTTTTACTGAACAAATGAATTGAAAATCTATATATCTCTATCAATATGAAACTAAAACCCCGGAATCATATGTTTCACCCTCATGAAAGTACAATTGCATTAATCCCCAGAATGAGTGTTGCTGAGCACCAAGTGCTCACCCTTGCATTTATATCCCACTGTAGAAGAGGGATTCGAGGATCCCGATTCGTTCAGTTATGAGTACTCAGCTGAAGATGGAAGCACCCCGGACGAGCCCACTTTCTAGAAGGATCATGCACCAAGTCAAGTCAGATGTGGGAGAAGTCCCTCCAACTCCGCTGCTGATTGAAGTCAAGCTGTTTGTCGTTGCTTTGTGCTTTATGTTGTGTGTTCGGTACTTGGATACCGATTCTGGTTCTGATAAACTGGTTATTTTCTTAGCAACTCTACTTAGCGCCATTTTCGGTGCTTTGGCTATGTAATATTGGCCATGTTGGCCTGATACTTGTTTAATGATATTACTATGCTTGTGTGGTTTGGAGCTCATGTGACATCCTGCTGTGTGTAACCTACCTGGGCGGTTTCCAAGGTGATCCTCAAATGGGGGTCTCACAGAATACACGCATGCCCAAATGATTGTGTGTTGTACCGTAACGAGTTCTCCAGTTTGCATGTTTGTCCAAGATGCGGCGCATCGAGGTATACGCGTAGGGACCGGATTGACAGTGAACGTCACGAGGTAAAGAAACGACCTCCGGCGAAAACTGTGGGGTACTTGCCTATGATACCTAGATTGAAGCGGCTGCTTGCAAATCCAAAAGTCGCGAAGCACTTGCGTTGGCATGTTGAAGCCCGGAAACAAGACGAAAAACTGAGACACCCAGCTGATTCTATTCAATGGAGAAACATCAACAGAACATTTGCTGAGTTCGGCGGCGAACTTAGGAATATAAGGTTCAGGCTGAGTACAGATGGTATGAACCCACATGGTAATATGAGCAGTCGGTATAGCACTTGGCCGGTTCTTTTATGCATCTACAATCTTCCTCCTTGGTTATGCATGAAGCGCAAGTACATCATGATGGCGCTACTAATCTTAGGACCCAGACAACCCAGAAATGTTATTGACGTGTTTCTAGCGCCTTTAATCGAGGACTTATAGAAATTGTGGAGCGAGGGGGTGCAGGTGTGGGATGCATACAAGAAAGAGAATTTCAACTTGCGGGCCCTGATATTTTTCAACATAAATGATTTTCCAGCCTACGGTAATTTGTCGGGGTATAGTACGAACGGAGCCAAGGCTTTCCCTATTTGCCTAGATGAAACTGAGAGCATGTGGCTATGAAACTGCCAGAAAACAGTGTACATGGGTCACCGCAGGTTTCTTCCGGTGCATCACACGTGCCGGAAGAAGAGGAAATCATTTAACGGGAAGCCTGAGAAGGGATCAGCTCCAGTGTTTCTGACCGGTAAGGAGATTTACTCGCACGTGAAGGACATCAAAGCTGAGTTTGGTAAGTATTCTAAACCTCGAGAAAAAATGTTTGGAAGAAGAGATCAATTCTTTGAGATCTACCATACTGGGAGCACTTACAAGTTCGACATTGCATTGACATCATGCATGTAGAGAAAAATGTCTGTGACAGTTTGATTGGTTTGTTGTTTAACATTCCGGGAAAGACAAAGGATGGTGTGAAAGCTCGTCGTGACATGGTGGAAATGGGGATAAGACTGAGCTTGCACCTTTGGAGAAGGGAAATCGTACATACCTCCCCCCGGCCTGCTATACGTTGTCCAAGATCGAAAAAACAGAACTCTATCGGTGCCTGCACAGTGTTAAATTTCCATGTGGGTATTCCGCGAACTTGAAAAAACTTGTGTCCATGAAGGACCTAAGACTGGTTGGCACGAAGTCCCACGACTGTCATGTGCTGATGTCACAAATGCTTCCCATTGCTATCAGAGGCATTCTCCCAGTTAAAGTCAGAGAGACAATCACAAACCTATGTTATTTCTTCAACGCAATATCTTGCAAGGTAAGTACGTGCACTCATACTATAAATTCATTACCACCATTTGTGGAGCTTAATTAGAAGATTTTTCTGATATGAATATTTGGCGCAACTGTGTCCTCGTAGGTAATTGATCTGGATGGACTGGACGCTTTGCAATGCGGCGTGGTTACAACTCTTTGTTAGCTCGATATGTATTTCCCTCCATCCTTTTTTGATATTATGGTCCATCTGATTGTTCACCTTATCAGAGAAATTAAGTTTTGTGGACCTGTGTGCCTGCGCTACATGTATCCATTTGAGAGATTTATGGGTGTATTGAAGGGATACGTAAGGAATCGTCGTCGACCCGAGGGGAGTATCATGGAAGGTTATGCCGCCGAGGTGGTGATTGAATTTTGCACAGATTATATGGCTGGGGTTGACCCAATTGGCATTCCTAGGTCCCGACACGAGGGTAGGCTTCAGGGCATCGGAACAATTGGATTCAAAGCTATCGTCCCCGCTCGTGATGTGTACGCAAAATCACATTTTTGGGTCTTACAACACATGATGGAGGTCGAGCCATACATACACGAGCACAAGGTAATGTTACGGTCACAGAATCCTTTGAAGTCAGAGATTTGGGTCACCAGAGAACATAACAGGAAATTTGCTGGGTGGATCCAAGAAAGAGTCACGTGAGCTGCCGAGGGCTCCATAAGTGAAACTGTGACATGGTTGGCTTGAGGCCCAAGATTCACTGTAGGGACTTGGCAGGGGTACGACATCAATGGGTATTCATTTTACACAAGAGCTCTGCAGTCTACTAGCCCCTATCTTCTATCGGTTATTAGCGAAACAGCACAAAACCGATAGAAAATGTGCCTCGCGGTCATAAAAGCCCGTCGGATGTATTTTCCCTATCGGTTTCTAAGAAACTTACCGATAGAATAAATAGTATGATTTACTCTAGCGGTGATGAACATATTTGCCGTTAGAAGAGATGCATAAGTACTGACGGAAGAATGTTGTGCGCCGATAGGACTGGTCGACTTCAACAACTAGACTTATTCTATCGCTACTGTATGAATATACCGACAGAGTATATTAAAAATTCCTATCGGCAATATGTAGTTCGCCGATAGAATAATTGACCTTCTACAAATATTTTTATTCTATCGGTAATGGATTCTTTTACCGTTAGAATATATAGAAAATTGCTTAGAACTGTTCGTCTTCTAATAGTTTTATTCTATCGGTAATGAATGTTTATACCGGTAGAATATTGCACAAAATATCTTAGAACTGTTGGCCTTCTACAACTAGTAATATTCTATCGGTAATGTACGTACACACCGATAGAGTATGTACAAAAATTCCTATCGGTAATATTTATTGTGCCGATAGAACCATTCGGCTTCTACAGATGTTTTTATTACTAACGGTATTCTGTTTTCTTACCGATAGAAAATATATAATTGTATAAATACACGGGTATGTCTCTTTCATTCTCACAGTTCATCTGGGGCTCGTAGTCCTAACCTGTAAGCTCCATGGACGGCCGGCGCACCTCTACAGGGGACCGCTGCACCTCCGCACCTCCATCGACGCCCTCTAGACGTCGGCATCCCAAGGAAGGTACGTAAAATTTCTGCAATATTGTTAGATTATTCTAATCCGATTATGGCAATAATTCTGCTTTTTTTGTATCCTTCATTTTGATGTGTCTTCTTTTCAATATGATTATGATCTGTTCAGGTCCTTGGATGATGCTCGTGAGGGGCAACGTATTTCACGGTTCTTCATCGCAGTACGCTGCCTACGTTGGCTTGTTGGTGAAAGAAATGGTGAAGATCACCGTCGAGAGCTGGAAGGACGTGAAGGGCGAGATCTTGGTTGGCTCGGTCGAGAAGATGCTTAAGCCCGGCGTGTTTCTCAAATCAGGACCTATAGAAAGCATCTTACATGTTTTTGCATGCACCAGCTTGTGGCCAGATGCTTACCTGCTTGGAGAAGAAGAATTGTTGTTATTTGCACAGCCATTCTACACCATCACTACACAGAACAACATCTTGGAAGGTAGGTTCTTTTTGTTAATGGAGTTGAGTTGAGTTGAGTTGAGTTGATCGAGTTTGAGTCCGAGGAAATCACCAATACGTACAAATGTATGTTGACGGCAGTTCCAGCTCCTCGGGCGTCTTCGAACTGAACTCCTATGGTTAAGTCCAATGTGGTTCAGACATTTGCTGTTTTGGATGAATGGATTTGTGATGTATCAGGTCTAACTTGTAGTCGGTAGTTGCATTGTGGCAACCTGCAAAGGTTCCCTTTTATGTAAAATGCATGTATGGGCCACTGGGTCCTCGTCGTGATCTGTTGTTAATTTCAGACGTGGCTTTTGTAATATACATCGAATGTGTGAATTGTTGTATTTGTATATTGTTGTATATTTGTGTATCATGTATTGCTAATTGGGACATGAACTTGAATGTGCAGGGAGCATTTGTGTATTTAATTGTATTGGTAGGTAGGTGTGTATTTGTACTGCTGTTTCAGACATGCACTTCAATTTGTGAACTGGCATGTGTATGTTTGTACCTGAATTTGTATTGGTGAACTGGCATGTGTATGTTTGTACCTGAATTTGTGAACTGGCATCTGTAATTTCTTTGGCAAGATGAAGTCCCAACTACCTATGAAATATATTGCTTTATCTTCTAGTTAAGATCCGTTTGATGTAAGATCTGTTTGATGTTACATTGATATGATTCCTTGAATGTGAGAAATGGCATGTGCATGTTTGTCCCAGTTTGGTAACAGTACCTCCTCTAACGGTAAGTACACATATTTACCGATAGGAAAACACATATATTTGTTCAGTCATGCATATTCTAACTGTAAATACACATATTTACCGATAGGAAGCACATATATTTGTTCAGTCATGCATATTCTAACGGTAAATGCACATATTTACCGATAGAAAAATATATATATTTGTTCAGTCATGCATATTCTAACGGTAAGTACACATATTTACCGATAGGAAAACACATATATTTGTTCAGTCATGCATATTCTAACGGTAAATACACATATTTACCGATAGGAAGCACATATATTTGTTTAGTCATGCATATTCTAACGGTAAATGCACATATTTACCGATAGAAAAATACATATATTTGTTCAATCATGCATATTCTAACGGTAAGTACACATATTTACCGATAGAAAAACTCATGTGCTCAGTAATGTATATTCTCTAACGGTATGTGTGTGTTTTTACCGATAGAATATGTGAGCGGCAAATTACCTAAGTTAGTCTGACGGTTATTTCATGTATTTACCGTTAGAAAAATGTCCATTATAAGGAAAACCCCACTCGACCATTGCTGAGCTGCTCTTTAATTTGTTCTGTTGCACTCTGTGTCCCTCTGTTTGTGACGAAAGTTCCAGCTACACTGCTAGGGTGATCAGCGTAGGCTGCAGGGAAGTTGATTGCGCCCCTCTCTTTAAGGTATGCTTAATCATCGACACTTATCTCTCTCTCCCTCTAGATCTCCCTTCCTCTCTACTTGCAAGCTAGCTGTATTGTGTAGTTCCAAGTTTGTAGCTCTAAGTTTGGGAGCTTGGTAGCTGGAAATGCGTCATGTTTTAGGAGCTAACTAGCTTGTATTGTGTAGTTAGCTAGGTTAATTAGTGTTAATTTCGTCAGGCTAGGGTTCAACACATGTATCTGTTGTAAGAGGCTGTACATGTACATATACATAACTTAATCGGGCAGGTTTCATGCATGGCTTACTCGTTAAATTTTGTTAATTGTAGATGGACAGGAAATATTGGATGTATGGAATAAAACGTACTACTCTTGAATATTTGGATGGTGTGAATGAGTTTATTAAATTTGCTGAGCAACAAAAGGAGAGGAAGGGAGAGAAAAATATGCTCTGTTCTTGTACAGATTGTATGAACTTGAAGAGGTTTAGCAACTCTGATCAAATTAAGAGTCATTTGATTCGTCGTGGTTTTAACGCGCGATACACCAGTTGGATATGGCATGGCGAAGATCTTGAGGAAACAAGCACCACTACTACCAATCAGCACGACTCGGATGTGGATTGCAATAATATCGATGATCATCCCAATTTTGGTAATGTTCATTCCGATGTGCACGTAGATGATGATGATGACAATCTAGATGAGATGTTACGTGCTGTAGAGGAAGATTACAACGAAAATGACTTCTGTGAATTTGAGAAACTGATTGCTGACTCTGAGAAGCCTCTGTTCCCTGGATGTGCAACATTTACAAAACTGTCTTCTGTGCTGAGATTATATAACTTGAAGGCAGGAAACGGTTGGAGTGATAAGAGTTTCACGGCACTATTAGATATTCTAGCGGACATGCTTCCAGAGGGAAATGAGTTGCCAAGATCTACTTACCAAGCCAAAAAACTGTTGTGTCCGTTGGGAATGGAAATCGAAAGAATACACGCATGCCCAAATGATTGTGTGTTGTACCGTAACGAGTACACCAGTTTGCATGTTTGTCCAAGATGCGGCGCATCGAGATATACGCGTAGGGACCGGATTGACAGTGAACGTCACGAGGTAAGGAAAGGGCCCCCGGCAAAAACTGTGTGGTACTTGCCTGTGATACCTAGATTGAAGTGGCTGTTTGCAAATCCGAAAGTCGCGAAGCACTTGCGTTGGCATGCTGAAGCCCGGAAACAAGACGGAAAACTGAGACACCCAGCTGATTCTATTCAATGGAGAAACATCAACAGAACATTTGCTGAGTTCGGCGGCGAACTTAGGAATGTAAGGTTCGGGCTGAGTACAGATGGTATGAACCCACATGGTAATATGAGCAGCCGGCACAGCACTTGGCCGGTTCTTTTATGCATCTACAATCTTCCTCCTTGGTTATGCATGAAGCGTAAGTACATCATGATGGCGTTACTAATCTCAGGACCCAAACAACCCGGAAATGATATTGACGTGTTTCTAGCGCCTTTAATCGAGGACTTACAGAAATTGTGGAGCGAGGGTGTGCAGGTGTGGGATGCATACAAGAAAGAGAATTTCATCGTGCGGGCCCTGATATTTTGCACCATAAATGATTTTCCTGCCTACGGCAATTTGTCGGGGTATAGTACGAAAGGAGCCAAGGCTTGCCCTATTTGCCTAGATGAAACTGAGAGCATGTGGTTGCGAAACTGCCGGAAAACAGTGTACATGGGTCACCGCAGGTTTCTTCCGGTGCATCACACGTACCGTAAGAAGAGGAAATCATTTAACGGGAAGCCTGAGAAGGGATCAGCTCCAGTGTTTCTGACCGGTAAGGAGATTTACTCACGCGTGAACGACATCAAAGTTGAGTTCGGTAAGCATTCTAAACCTCGAGAAAAAAATGTTTGGAAGAAGAGATCGATTCTCTGGGATCTACCGTACTGGGAGCACTTACAAGTTCGACATTGCATTGACGTCATGCATGTAGAGAAAAATGTCTGTGACAGTTTGATTGGTTTGTTGTTGAACATTCCGGGAAAGACAAAGGATGGTGTGAAAGCTCGTCGTGACATGGTGGAAATGGGGATAAGGACTGAGCTTGCACCTTTAGAGAATGGAAAGCGTACATACCTCCCCCCGGCCTGCTACACGTTGTCCAAGAGCGAAAAAACAGAACTCTGTCGGTGCCTGCACGGTGTTAAAGTTCCATGTGGGTACTCCACGAACTTGAAAAAACTTGTGTCTATGAAGGACCTAAGACTGGTTGGCATGAAGTCCCACGACTGTCATGTCTTGATGTCACAGATGCTTCCCATTGCTATCAGAGGCATTCTCCCAGTTAAAGTCAGAGAGACAATCACAAACCTATGTTATTTCTTCAACGCAATATCTTGCAAGGTAAGTACGTGCACTCGTACTATAAGTTCACTACCTCCATTTGTGGAGCTTAATTAGAAGATTTTTCTGATATGAATATTTGGCGCAACTGTGTCCTCGTAGGTAATTGATCCCGATGGACTGGACGCTTTGCAACGCGACGTGGTTACAACTCTTTGTCAGCTCGAGATGTATTTCCCTCCATCCTTTTTTGATGTTATGGTCCATCTGATTGTTCACCTTATCAGAGAAATTAAGTTTTGTGGACCTGTGTGCCTGCGCTACATGTATCCATTTGAGAGATTTATGGGTGTATTGAAGGGATACGTAAGGACTCGTCGTCGACCCGAGGGGAGTATCAGGGAAGGTTATGCCGCCGAGGAGGTGATTGAATTTTGCACAGATTATATGGCCGGGGTTGACCCAATTGGTGTTCCTAGGTCCCGACACGAGGGTAGGCTTGAGGGAATTGGAACGATTGGATTCAAAGCTATCGTCCCCGCTCGTGATGTGTACGCAAAATCACATTTTTGGGTCTTACAACACATGACGGAGGTCGAGCCATACATACACGAGCACAAGGTAATGTTACGGTCACAGAATCCTTCGAAGTCAGACGTTTGGGTAAGCAGAGAACATAACAGGAAATTTGCTGAGTGGATCCAAGAAAGAGTCATGCGAGCTGCCGAGGGCTCCGTAAGTGAAACTGTGACATGGTTGGCTAGAGGCCCAAGATTCACTGTAGGGACTTGGCAGGGGTACGACATCAATGGGTATTCATTTTACACAAGAGCTCAAGACGCCAAGAGTAGCACGCAATGTAGCGGAGTGACACTGTTTGCTATTTCCGAGGATGCCAGGTCAGTAAGGGCGCTGAACTCATATTACGGTGTTATTGACGAAATATGGGAGCTCGATTACGGATTACTTAAGATTCCCCTGTTTCGATGCCAATGGGTCGAAATCCCTCGAGGTGTTCAAGTTGACAGTTACGGGTTTACTCTCGTCGATCTTGGTAGAGTCGGACACCAAGACGATCCATTCATACTTGCAAAGCAAGCTACACAGGTATTCTACATCGTTGACCCGGCCAATCCAAACTTGCATGTTGTCCTCCACAGCAAGAGACGTATTGTTGGGGTCGAAGATGTTGTCGACGAAGAGGAGTATAACCAATTCGATGAAATACCTCCATTTTTAGAGGACATTCAATCTATCCGTACTGAAGATATCGACGAAACAACGTATCTGCGAGATGACCACGAAGAAGGATTATGGGTTGAGAACCATTGATGATTAATTTCTATTTCAGGGATAAATGCCAAGCAAACAGCCCACAAGTTCTGCAGCAAGGTGAGGAACTTATCATTAATACATCAGGCAATACATTTTTCTTTAGAATTTAATGATAAGCTAGTTCACAGCATTAATACATCTCAATTTTACTCCACAGCATGAGTTCTAACATGTACAATACCTTTATCCTGTAAATATTTAATTCTTCCCTTCAAATAGCACTTGCAAAAAATCTCATCGCAGCCTCTTCAAATTAAGTTCAGCAAAAATCCCTTTTTTCTGACGGTATTTTGTTATTTATACCGATAGAGAAGGACATCTTCTCTCAGGCACTTCAAAACGTTTTCTATCGGTATTGTTCTATTTTACCGTTAGAATAAATTCTTTTGTCTCACGGTATTTGTTGTCTGACGGTTTTTTCCCTGTTTTTACCGATAGAAGAAGACTCTGCCGCTTTGAATTCTCAAACGTGTCGCCATGCGTCGCCTTGGAAACTCTATAAGTACCTCGCCATGCGTCGCGGTATTTTGTTGTTTTTCTAATTCTCGAACGGTTGGACTCCTCATCTTCTCTTTCACAATGGCAACCTCCATGGGATCGTCATCAACGGCCTCCCCGGTAAGAACTCTAAATCTCCTCGGTTTACCCCTGTATTGTTAATCCATGTTCAGTTCATTCTTGACCTGTTGATTTGCACAGGGAATGGTAGCCGTGGAAGACACTGCCAAAGTGAAGGCTGACCTGAGGGCCCTCCAGGAGGAGCACAAGCTCCTTACAGACAAGCACACTCAGCTACGGCTTGACCTTGACGATCTCTTCCAGCGCATTAAGCGCATGAAGACGGATGGTGACAATGCTAGGGCGAGGACGAGGCGTCTTCGCGAGGAGAAGAAAGCAGCAGATATGACCATCGCTGGCTGCGGTTTGACTATGAAGGATACCATAGCGAAGCTGAGGGAGGTCGCAGGCCTTCTTGACGCGGTAGTAGTTGATCCTAGGGACAACTTGTCACTAGAGGAGTCCTGCGTCCTGGCTGCAAGTCTAACTGACTCTATTCTTCATGCAGCCAGGGCTAAGACCACCCCTTGACCTAGCATTTTGGGTTTTATTTTTTTTTGTAAGTGATAAAACAACAATGAATGAACAATTTCTTTTTATGTCAATTTTCCAATTTTCCGGCTATCTTCCCTCTTTCTTTAACATTCTGCAGCTTTCAACCACGGTCTGTTTGATGTTAAATTGTGTACCTTTTCATTACTCTGACGGTATTTTGTTGTTTTTACCGATAGAAAAAGGGCACACAAATCTCAAGCACTTAATCAAAAAAATTTTCTGGGGAAAATTGGGCTCACGGGATTTTTTTGTTTATACCGGTAGAAAAGGGCGCCTTTTCATTACTCTCACGGTATTTTGTTGTTTTTACCGATAGAAAAATTGCACCCAATCTCAAGCACTTCAAAAAAATTTTCTGTGGAAAATTGGTCTCACGGGATTTTATTGTTTATACCGATAGAAAAATGCATCCACTAATTCAAATATTTTTCCGGGAAATTTACTTTTTCTATCGGTATTATTTTGTTGTTTCGATAGAAAATTACATAAGTCTATCGGTATCATTTTGTTATACCGATAGAAAAGTTCCTCCGCTACTTTATTACTCGTACACGACCCTTTAGTTTCCCTCCACTCGAACAGTTCCACCTTAGAGCACTGCGTCTCTTCGAGAGCGAAGAAAACCCCAACCTCCGCCGTGAGCACTCACTTCCTCTCTCCCACACGACGATCGCCGGCTGGACACTGGTTCGTCACTACCACCGGTTCTTATTTTCGTCCTTCGCCCGCCGCTGCTGCGTTCTACACCGCCTCTCCATCACCAGAACTGATCGCCGCCGTAAATACCCTAATTCGTCGTTCTATTTCCAGCATCTTCTTTATTTGATCCTAGTGTTTTGCACGTACTAATTCTTCGAGTTTTGCAATTACACTAGGGTTCCCTATTGTGTTGGCTTATGTACATTCCGCAGGCAATGTTGATTTTAATTAGGGTTTACATAATATGTTCCAGTGCTGTAATGAACCTGTTTTGAGATTTTAACTTCTCTATACTGCTGTATGTGTGATCAATTGTATCCAACTGCCATGTAATGCAGATTATATGTTGGAGGTGTTCTTACACATATTCTATCGGCAGCTAATGTGTTTACCGATAGAAAATTTTTCTGCACAAGTAGTAAAACTTAATTTGGATCTGGAAGGACATGAGCCATGCAATGTACTAGTTTGGTTGGGAATTTTTACTCACTTCGTATGAATATATGGCAATGTGGATGGGTCTTCGATGTATATGTTTCAAATGCCTATATACATGACTTTTCCCAACCTAATAGCTGTGAAGTCCTGATGACTCACATACAGGCTAGGCTAAAGATTATGCACAGTGGCACTTAGATGCTTGTGTGCATATTTACGTGTGAAATAATAATGCTGGCCCATGAATATTAGTGTAGCAAATCATCGAGAATGTTATGTGATGACAGTGAATGGTGGCTTGTCAACAAAATTCCATATGTAGAGAACATTGTTATGTTCTATCGGTATCTCACGTGTTTGCCGATAGAAAAATTGTCTTGTGTGGAGGTAATTGTTATGGTCTATCGGCAGCTAATGTGTTTACCGATAGAAAATATTTCTGAAGAGTTCAGTAAGTAATTTATGCATGTCTTTCTTTTTGTATTATTTTCCCTTTTGCCGCCCTAGTTAGTCTCCAGTCCTGGGCCGAGTTATGGAACTCCAAGGCGAATTAATTGCCATATATATGGTTTGTTGAAGGTTTTGTAGGGGAAGACATGTCGTCGTCTTCATCGGATGGTACTAGTGGTTCGACTAGGGCCAACCCCATCGTAACTACTGAAGATGGGGCTCTTACATCCCAGCGCAAGAGGGTGGGGCGAGGCGCGACGACGTTGGGGCGTTTGGCCAAACGCACTGATCTTTCTTGTGAGTTCAACCAATTTGGGAGGCCGATTGGAAAGAATGCTGGGAGGTACGCGGCCTACGTTGGGCTGTTGGCGAAAGAAAGGGTGAAGATCACCGTCCAGAGCTGGAAGGACGTGACGGCGGATGAGAGGGATAGGTTGTGGGCGGAAGTGAAGGTTAAATGAACTGAAATCGCTGAACTCTTTCGTAATCACGTTCTCTTGGCTTATACTAAAGTTTAACTAACTCGTGATTAATTGTATGCATTTTTCAGAAATAGGCTAAGTGGAACATCCCCGACGATACACCTAGGACTGCCTGCTTGAAGGACATGAACGGAACATGGAAAACCTTTAAGAGCTGGCTCGTCAGTAACTTCCTAGCTGCGGGGAAATCTCCTTGCGAGAAGTACCCCTTCATATCGGAGGAGGTATGGGAGGAATTCACCAAGCAGAAGGGGACTGAGGAGTTCAAGGCCCTTAGCGAGAAGAATAGGGCGATCCAGAAGAGGAACGACCACCCGCATCGGCTCGGATCCCGGGGCTATGCGGGGAAGGAGGAACAGTGGAAGAAGGAAGACGAACAAAATCCTGTCATCGACACCCCTGAGTTGCCGCTCTCTGAGATCCGGGATGAGAGGTGCAAGCGATGGTGGAGGGGGAGGGGGTCCGTATCGTCCACGGGGTCTGTGCAGTTCGCAACCCCTGGGGACGCCGACGTTGTGAGGTGAATGGTAAGTTGGCTAACCTCGTAAACTGTGTGCGCACAAGTGTATATAAGGCAATTTGTCTCACAAGGTACCTTCAAATGTAACAGATCTCTTTTGAGAAGGAGGCAGCGGAGGGATTGTTTACCTCGCAGAGGGAGAACGACATCCTCACCCGGGCTCTAGGAAATAAGGAGCATCCCAGGCGGACACGGGCCGTGGGAGCCATTGTGTCGTGGAAGGCCGGTTTCGTAGATCCGGCTCCACCGAGGAAGAAGGCCCGCACCTGGAAGGAAAAGGAAGCTGACCTCTCCGATAAGATACGGGCTGAGGTACGGGAGGAGATACGGGCGGAGATGCGGGCTGAGATACGGGCTGAGGTACAGTCTGAGGTGCACACCGAGGTCGCACAAATGAGGGAAGAGTTTGCACGGTTGAGAGAAGCATTGCTGGCCAAGAGTGCAGATGCGGATCCCCAGGACGACGGTACCCCGCGGGGTCGGATAAGCAGTTGCGCTTCGAAGGTACTCGCGGATCCAGTGGATCTACTTGAGGTACTGCAAGCCTTCATCTGTGCACTTAAGTTGATGCAAGCCTTCATCTGTGCACTTAATTGTTACAAATTTGCAGGGGCCGGAGGGCTGCATCCTACAGAATCACGTAGGCGCCAGGCAGGAAGTGGTTGGACACGGCATCGTATATCCGTCTAAGCCGGATGTCCGGGTCCACTGTGTACCTCTGCGGTTGGGTTTCGCAAAGGTACAGGTGGACATGGCCATGCCGGGCTACAACGATTCTCCGTTGCCAGTCCCAACAGAGGAACTGCAGACACTTGCTGAGGCAGTGGGCTCCTACGTACAGTGGCCCAAGAAGTGTCTTGTAATACAACCGGTAAATCCTACACATTTTAGATTACATCCTACTCAGTACACTCAACTTGCATAATCTAACATACGTGCTCATTAATTGAAGTGGCCTGCCGCGGGGCTACCAGGGGACTACGCCCCCAGCTTGGGGCATGAGGGCCGATCTCGTGCGAACCTGGACACATCAAAGACAGCCTCGACCCCACCCAGCGCATCCACGCCTCCACCTCGGAAGAAAGCCGCCATCACCTCGCCCTTGCCTTCGAAGGTACGCGCTCAGTCCCCGGCAAAAGGCAAGGGCGGCAAAGGCAAGGGCAAAGGGCGACAGGGACTGCCACGGACGTTCACGAACGCGCTCCCACTCCTGTCGGAGGCATCTTTGCGGAAATTGGATCGATCAACCAGAGACCTCCACGACTGGTACCTACATCGAGCTCGGCGCAGCCTGAACTTCTTAGTTCCCTACAGGCCTGGGCAGTTCCACCGTGAGCCCGGGACTATATCCGTGGCACACGAGGATCTGTTCGACCTCTACAACTGGCGGGAGCTCGATATGTCCATCATACGGACTGGAGTCCTGTGAGTTTGCTGATGCTATGTATTGCTGTTTTCTAACTTTGTTTGCTAACTCTGCATTAATGTTGCAGTTCATTTGAATACTGAGTAACTTTCTGTGAAATTAATATTAATCTTGTCCTTCGCATGCAGGTGCATGTACAGGCTAGCATCGGAGGCTGCGTGTGACAAGGTGGGTTTCCTCGACCCAGAGAAAATAAGCCTCACGATGCTAGAGCAGGACACCGCGCACGCTGAGCAGTACATATCCAGCGCGCTGATGGCGCAGCAGGACAGGGACTTCATTCTGGTGCCGTACCACCAAAGGTTAGTGCATTTCGTACTAATTTAACTCAATCTTGTATGTTACACCTGAGATGTACTTTGAGCTAGCGGTCCTCTTTTACGTACAATGCAGGGGCCACTGGATCCTCATCGTGATCTGTCCGCCGAGGAACGAGGTGTACTACCTCGATTCGATGCGTGACAGATTATCGATGGAATATGTGCTTAAGGGGAATATGGAGGCGTAAGTAACTTATATGTTTGATTTATATTTTGACCTCACTAGCTAATGATAATACATTAACTGGCAATACTAACTGAAATGCAGGGCTTTTGATAAATATGTGTCCGCTGGAGGGAGGCATGCCGCACCGCAGGGCTCCGTACTAGCTTGGAAAGAATATGAGGTACTCACGAGACTTTTTGTTTATGCTTAATTAGTTTATGGAAACAATATATAGCTAACATGTCTTCGCATATGCAATTATCTCAGTGCCATCAGCAGCCGCAATCGTGGGAATGCGGGTTTTATGTGCTGCGCTACATGTACGACCTAGTGCAGACAAACTTTTCCCGATTCCCCCAGGTAAGCATCGATAGCTAACTCAAATTTCAAAAATGGGTGTCACGTTCTAAATTAGGATCGAAGTTAGTTACTCAGTATGCACACATGCTTGCAGATCGCCATGTCGAAAGACCAATATGAAAATGCAAAGATTATATATCTTCGACAAATCTGGGCACAATATGTCATGCAGGAAGTAGCGCCCAACCATTCAGCATGACAATTTTCTCCTTTTTGTGTACTCTGCATAGACTGTTCATATACATGTGAATAAATATATATATGTGAATAAATGTCCACATTGGATTGCAATCTGTATTTGTCCATACATATGTGAATAAATGTGAATAACTGCCTAATGTGTCAATTTGTTCTGTGAATTTACCTTGCATCTGTACTGTATTGTGTATCCAATCTATACTGTATTGCATCTGTACTGTATATGTGAATGTACTGTATTGTGAATGCAAATAAAGTACTGTATATGTGAATGCTCTATCGGTAAATTCATCAACAACCGAGAGACTACTGTACTTTTTTCTATCGGTACAATCAAAATTAACCGTAAGAAGAGTGTGACCTTTCCTGCCGGTGAACTCATACATATCCGATAGAGTACTAAGCTTTTTTCTGTCGGTAATATTGTAATTAACCGTTAGAATAGTGGTACTTTTCCAACCGCTGACGACGAGTTTTCTATCGGTACACTCCTAATATGCCGATAGAATAGTATGATTTTTTCTGTCGGTAATCTTGTAGTTAACCGTTAGAATAGTGGTACTTTTCAATCCGCTATTGACGAGTTTTCTATCGGTCAACTTGTAAGATGCCGATAGAATAGTATGATTTTTCCTATCGGTAAACTTATAATTAGCCGTTAGAATAGTGGTACTTTTCCAACCGCTGACGACGAGTTTTCTATCGGTACACTCCTAATATGCCGATAGAATATTATGATTTTTTCTGTCGGTAATCTTGTAATTAACCGTTAGAATAATGGTACTTTCCCTGCCGCTGGACGTAAGACTACGACGGGTTTTCTATCGGTAGATTCATAATATGCTGATAGAATAGTGAACTTCTTCTGTCGGTTATTTACCGATAGAAAATGTCCAGTCTTGTTCTATCGTGTCTATCTCTATCGGTACAAAAACCGATAGTAGAAGGGTGTTTTTTACCGATAGAAGACTGCATTTCTGTACTAGTGCAAGATGCCAAGAGTAGCACACAATGTAGCGGAGTGACACTGTTTGCTATTTCTGAGGATGCTAGGTCAGTAAGGGCGCTGAACTCATATTACGGTGCTATTGACGAAATATGGGAGCTTGATTACGGATTACTTAAGATTCCCCTGTTTCGATGCCAATGGGTCGAAATCCCTCGAGGTGTTCAAGTTGACAGTTACGGGTTTACTCTCATCGTTCTTGATAGAGTCGGACACCAAGACGATCCATTCATACTTGCAAAGCAAGCCACACAAGTATTCTACATCGTTCACCCGGCCAATCCAAACTTGCATGTTCTCCTCCACAGCAAGAGACGTATTGTTGGGGTCGAAGACGTTGTCGATGAAGAGGAGTATAACCAATTCGACGAAATACCTCCATTTTTAGAGGACATTCAATCTATCCCTACTGAAGATATCGACGAAACAACGTATCTGCGAGATGATCACGAAGAAGGATTATGGGTTGAAAACCATTGATGATTATTTTCTATTTCAGGGAAAAATGCCAAGCAAACAGCCCACAAGTTCTGCATCAAGGTGAGGAACTTATCATTAATACATCAGGCAGTATATTTTTCTTTAGAACTTAATGATAAGCTAGTTGATCCACATGTACAGTACCTTTATCCTGTAAGTAATTAATTATTCTCTTCAAATTTTCTTGCCAAAATCTCATTGCAGCCTCTTGCTTCTTCAAAAATTAAGCTCTCCAAAAATCCCATTCCCTGAAACATCATTTTCCAATGCCTTGCCCACTTCAAAAATTACTTTGGGAAAAATTTACTTATTATATTGGTATTATTATGTTCTACTGTTAGAATAAATTCATTAGTCTGACGGTATTTTGTTGTTTGTACCGATAGCAAAGGGCATCCACTACTTTAATGTGTCTCAGGCACTTCAAAAATTACTCTGGGAAAAATTTACTTTTTCTATCGGTATTATTATGTTCTACCGTTAGAATAAATTTATTAGTCTGACGGTATTTTGTTGTCTGTACCGATAGCAAAGGGCATCCACTACTTTAATGTGTCTTAGGCACTTCAAAAATTTCTCTGCGAAAAATTTACTTATTCTATCGGTATTATTATGTTATACTGTTAGAATAAATTCATTAGTCTGACGGTATTTTGTTGTCTTTACCGATAGCAAAAGGGCATCGACTACTTTAATCTCAGGCACTTCAAAAATCACTCTGGGAAAAATTGGGCTCACGGTATTTTGTTGTTTTTACCGATAGAAAAGGGCATCCACTACTTTATTACACATACATGGCCCTTGAGTTTCCCTCCAGTCGAACTATTCCAACTTATAGCACTGCGTCTCTTCGAGAGCGAAGAAAACCACAACCTCCGCAGTGACCACTCACTCCCTCTCTCCCACATGACGATCGCCGGTTGGATACTGGTTCGCCACTGCCACCGGTTCATATTTTTGTCCTTCGCCGGCCGCCGCTGCGTTCTACACCGCCTCTCCATCACCACAATTGATCGCCGTAAATACCCTAATTCGTCGTTCTTTTTCCAGCATCTTCCTTATTTGATCTTAGTGTTTTGTACATACCAATTCTTCGAGTTTTGCAATTACACTAGGGTTCCCTATTATGTTGGATTATGTACATTCCGTAGGCAATGTTGATTTAAATTAGGGTTGACATAATATGTTCCAGTGTTGTAATGAACCTATTTTGAGATTTTAACTTATATATACTGCTGTATGTGTGATCAATTGTATCCAACTGCCATGTAATGCACATTATATGTTGGAGGTGTTCTTACACATCTTCTATCAGTATCTCTTGTATTTGCCGATAGGAAAAATTGTTCTGTTCTATCGGCAGCTCATGTGTTTACCGATAGGAAATATTTCTAAACAAGTATTAAAACTTTGGATCTGGAAGGACATGAGCCATGCAATGTACTAGTTTGGTTGGGAATTTTTACTCACTTGGTGTGAATATATGGCAATGTGGATGGGTCTTCGATGTATATGTTTCAAATGCTTATACATGACTTTTCCCAACCTAATAAATGTGAAGTCCTGATGACTTGCATACAGGTAATGCTAAAGATAACCAAGAGAGGGTGCTATAAACCATATTATTCCTTTTTTGGTTGTGACCTACTTTCTATGCTACTTCAATATCTTTATATTCCATTAGCATTAGGTTTGTCAGATTATGCACAGTGGCACTTAGATGCTTGTGTGCATATTTACGTGTGAAATAATAATGATGGCCCATGAATATTAGTATAGTAAATCATGGAGAATGTTATGTGATGACAGTGAATGGCGGCTTATCAACAAAATTCCATATATAGAAAACATTGTTATGTTCTATCGGTATCTCACGTGTTTGCCGATAGAAAAATTGTTATGTTCTATCGGCATCTCATGTGCTTACCAACAGAAAACATTGTAATGTGTGAAATAATAATGCTGGCCCATGAATATTAGTATAGAAAATCATGGAGAATGTTGACTTAAACCAAGATTATGTGATGCCAGTGAGTGGCTACTGATCAACAATATTCCATAACACAGGGAACATTGTTATGTTCTATCGGTATCTCGTATCTTTGCCGATAGAAAACATTGTTATGGTCTATCGGCAGCTCATGTGTTTACCTATAGAAAAGATTTCTGAACAGTTCAGCAATTAATTTTTGCATGTCTTTTAGTATTATTTTCTTCGGACATCCCTTTTGCAGCCCTAATTAGTCTCCAGTCCTGAACTGAGTTATGGAACTCCAAGAAGAATTAATTGCCATATGTTGCCTGCTTCCTATATGAAAATGTGTAGATGAAAATACTCAGAAATAGAATCTTATATTCTATTGGTAGTTTTTGTGTTTACCGATAGAAAAAATATTTAAAATAGGTCCTTTTGCTTTGTAAAATGATTTGGTTTGTTTTTCCATTAAATTTTTGATGGTTTGTTGATGGTTTTGTAGGGAAAGACATGTCGTCGTCTTCATCGGATGGTACTAGTGGTTCGACTAGGGCCAACCCCAATGTAACTGAAGATGCAGCTAGTTCATCCCAGCGCAAGAGGGTGGAGCGAGGCGCGAAGACATTGGGCCGTTTGGCCAAACGCACGGATCTTTCTTGTGAGTTCAACCAATTTGGGAGGCTGATCGGAAAGAATGCTGGGAAGTACGCGGCCTACGTTGGGCTGTTGGCGAAAGAAAGGGTGAAGATCACCGTCCAGAGTTGGAAGGACGTGATGGCGGACGAGAGGGATAGGTTGTGGGCGGAAGTGAAGGTTAAATTAACTGAAATCACTGAACTCTTTCGTAATCACGTTCTCTTGGTTTATACTAAAGTTTAACTAACTTGTGATTAATTGTATGCATTGTTTGAAAATAGGCTAAGTGGAACATCCCCGACGATACACCTAGGACGGCCTGCTTGAAGGACATGAACGGACCATGGAAAACCTTTAAGAGCTGGCTCGTCAGTAACTTCCTCGCTACGGGGAAATCTCCTTGCGATCATATCGGAGGAGGTATGGGAGGAATTCACCAAGAAAAAGGGGACCGAGGAGTTCAAGGCCCTTAGCGAGAAGAATAAGGCGATCCAAAAGAGGAACGACCACCCGCATCGGCTCGGATCCCTGGGCTATGCGGAGAAGGAGGAGCAATGGAAGAAGGAAGACGAGCAAAATTCTGTCATCGACTCCCCTGAGTTGCCGCCCTCCGAGATCCGGGATGAGAGGTGCAAGCGATGGTGGAGGGGGAGAGGGTCCGTGTCGTCCACGGGGTCTGTGCAGTTCGCAAACCCTGGGGACGCCGACGTTGTGAGGCGAATGGTAAGTTGGCTAACCTCGTAAACTGTGTGCGCACAAGTGTATATATGTGTTTGTCTCACAAGGTACCTTCAAATGTAACAGATCTCTTTTGAGAAGGAGGCAATGGAGGGATTGTTTACCCCGCAAAGGGAGAATGATATCCTCACCCGGGCTCTAGGAAATAAGGAGCATCCCAGGCGGACACGGGCCGTGGGAGCCATTGTGTCGTGGAAGGCCGGTTTCGCAGATCCGGCTCCACCGAGGAAGAAGGCCCGCTCCTGGAAGGACAAGGAAGCGGAGCTCTCCGATAAGATACGGGCTG
This sequence comes from Pharus latifolius, assembly GCA_019359835.1. NCBI lineage: Eukaryota > Viridiplantae > Streptophyta > Magnoliopsida > Poales > Poaceae > Pharus > Pharus latifolius. Next base: position 31,979,805 of record CM033326.1, on the reverse strand, counting down.
AGGTACGGGTAGAGATATGGGCTGAGGTGCAGTCTGAGGTCGCACAAATGAGGGAAGAGTTTGCATAGTTGAGAGAAGCATTGCTGGCCAAGAGTGCAGATGCGGATCCCCAGGGCAATGGTACCCCGCGGGGTCGGATAAGCAGTTGCTCTTCGAAGGTCCTCGCGGATCCAGTGGATCTACTTGAGGTATTGCAAGCCTTCATCTGTGCACTTAAGTTGATGCCACTCCCATTCTGTTAGAGTTGTTTCGCTAACCTGTTTTAATTGTTACAAATTTGCAGAAGTCGGAGAGCTGCATCCTACTGACTCACCTAGGCCACGGGCAGGAAGTGGTTGCACACGGCTTCGTATATCCGTCTGGGGTGGATGTCCGGATCCATTGTGTACCTCCGCGGTTGGGGTTCGCAAAGGTACAGGTGTACATGGCCATGCCGGGCTACAACGATTCTCCATTGCCAGTCCCAACAGAGGAAATGCAGACACTTGCTGAGGCAGTGGGATCCTACGTACAGTGGCCCAAGAAGTGTGTTCTAATACAACAGGTAAATCCTACACAGTTTATATTACATCTTACTTAGTACACTCAACTTGCAAAATCTAACATACGTGCTCATTAATTGAAGTGGCCTGCCGGCGGGCTACCAGGGGACTACGCCCCCAGCTCGGGGCATGAGGCCGGATCTTGTGCGAACCTGAACACAGCAAAGACGGCCTCGACCCCAGCCAGCGCATCCACGCCTTCACCTCGGAAGAAAGCCGCCATCACCTCGCCCTTGCCTTCGGAGGTACGCGCTCAGTCCCCGGCAAAAGGCAAGGGCAAAGGCAAGGGCAAAGGGCGAAAGGGACAGCCGGAGAGGTTCAAGAACGGGTTCCACTCGTGTCGGAGGCAGCTTTGCACAAATTGGATCAATCAACCAAAGACCTCCGCGAGTGGTACCTACACCGAGCTCGGCGCAATCTGAACTTCTTAGTTCCCTACAGGCCTGGGCAGTTCCACTGTGAGCCCGGGAGTATATCCGTGGCACACGAGGATCTGTTCGACCTCTACAACTGGCGGGAGCTCGATATGTCCATCATACGTACTGGAGTCCTGTGAGTTTGCTGATGCTATGTATTGCTGTTTTCTAACTCTATTTGTTAACTCTGCATTGTTGTAGTTCATTTGAAATGTAGTAACTTTCTATGCAATACTAATGTCGTCCTTTGCATGCAGGTGCATGTACATGTTAGCATTGGAGGCTGCGTGTGACAAGGTGGGTTTCCTCGACCCAGAGAAAATAAGCCTCACGATGCTAGAGCACGACGCGGCGCATGCTGAGCAGTACATTTCCAAGGCGCTGATGGCGCAGCAGGACAGGGAGTTCATTCTGGTGCCGTACCACCAAAGGTTAGTGCATTTCGTACTAATTTAACTCAATCTTGTATGTTACACCTGAGATATACTTTGAGCTAGCGGTCCTCTTTTACGTACAATGTAGGGGCCACTGGATCCTCATCGTGATCTGTCCGTGGAGCAACGAGGTGTACTACCTCGATTCGATGCGTGACAGATTACCGAACGAATATGTGGTCAAGGGCAATATGGAGGTGTAAGTAACATATATGTTTGATTTAAATTTTGACCTCACTAGCTAATGATAATACATTAACCGGCAATGCTAACTGAAATGCAGGACTTTTGAGAAATATGTGTCTGTTGGAGGGAGGCATGCCGCATCGCAGGGCTCCCTAGCTTGGAAAGAATATGAGGTACTCACGAGACTTTTTGTTTATGCTTAATTAGTTTATGGAAACAATAGCTAACATGTCTTCGCATATGCAATTATCTCAGTGCCATTAGCAGCCGCAATCATGGGAATGCGGGTTTTATGTGCTGCGCTACATGTACGACCTAGTGCGGACAAACTTTGCCCAATTCCCCTAGGTAAGCATCGATAGCTAACTCAAATTTGAAAATTGGGTGTCACGTTCAAAATTAGGAAGTTAGTTACTCAGTATTCACACATGATTGCAGATCGCCATGTCAAAAGACCAATACGAAAATGCAAAGATTAGAGATCTTCGACAAATCTGGGCGCAATATGTCATGGAGGAAGTTGCGCCCAACCAACCGCCATGACAATTTTCTCTTTTTCGTGTACTCTGTGTATAGACTGTTTATATATATGTGAATAAATATATATGTGAATAAATGTCCATATTGGATTGCAATTTGTATTTGTCCATATATATGTGAATAAATGTGAATAACTGTCTAATGTGTCAATTAATCTGTTCAATGTATATGTGAATTTACCCTTCTCTGCATCTGTACTGTATTGTGTATCCAATCTCTACTGTATTGTATCTGTACTGTATATGTGAATGTACTGTATTGTGAATGTAAAGAAAAGAATGTACTGTATATGTGAATGTACTGTATTGTGAATGTACTGTATTGCATCTGTACTGTATTTTTATCGGTAAATTCATTCACAACCGAGAGAGTACTATCATTTTTCTATCAGTAAACTCATTCACAACTGAAAGAGTACTACCCTTTCTTCTATCTGTACACACGTAATACACCGTTAGAAGAGTTTAACTTTTCCTGCCGGTGAACTCATACACAACCGAGAGAGTACTATCATTTTCTCTATCGGTAATCTCTTTCACAACCGAGAGAGTACTACACTTTATTCTATCGGTACACACATAAATCACCGTTAGAAGAGTTTAACTTTTCCTGCCGGTAAACTCATACACAACCAAGAGAGTACAGTCGTTTTTTCTATCGGTATACTCATTTCCAATCGAGAGAGTACTAAGGTTTTTTCTATCGGTATACTCGTAATTAACCGTTAGAAGAGTGTGTCTTTTCCTGCCGGTAAACTAATTCACAACCGAGAGAGTATTATACTTGTTCTATCGGTAAACTCTTTCACAAACGTCAGACTACAACGAGTTTTCTACCGGTTGTCGCCTAAAATACCGTTATAATAGTGAAGTTCTTCTATCGGTTATTTACCGATAGAAAATGACCTGTCTTGTTCTATCGTGTCTATCTCTAATGGTACAAAAACCGATAGTAGAAGGGTATTTTTTACCGATAGAAGAAAGTTTTTCTGTACTAGTGGGGGGTGAATAGGAGGCTTTTAAAAATTCTTTCCCCACTAAGCAATTTTTCAAAGATGTTTAGGATAACCTAGGGTTGCAAGAGTTTATCAACAATCTAACATCTAGTTGCGATTAATCAATATGAGATATACAATACAACAAGAAACTAGTGAATCAAACAATTTGTGTCAAGGTAAATATAAAATGAATAAGAGATACGCAATTGACACAATATTTTTACCGAGGTCTCGGAGACTCGCCTGGTCTCCCCTACTCCTCATTGAATTGCTCACACATGAGCCTCGCTTCTATATCCACGAAGGATATCTTCACTCGGGTTGCTCCTTCTCCACACCGGATAGGCGAGCACCAAACCTTTCACACTTGTTTGTCAGCCTCTCCAACAAACTTCAACCGGAGAGATCGCGACTCTCCTCCGACACCGTCTAGGTGAAGGTGATCACCAAGAGTAACAAGTCGTACCCTTTCACTTGAACAAATCAAGTGCTACAAGCTCAAATGATGCAAATGTATGCACACACACACACTAGCACTAGGTTGCAAATGGTGGATTAAGTGCACTAAGCACTCTTAGCCTCACACAAAAGCTCTCTATCAAATCCACTCAAGAATTAGGCTCAAATCTAGCCTTTAGATGCAATAGAACACATGCAATGGACTTGGCTAGCTTATACACAGTGATATCAACTTCTTGAGTAGCCTCAAATGAAACCAAACACAAGATATATATAGCCCTCAAAGAAAATTAGCCGTTTGCAACATCCTGACAAAATTTTGTACAGGCCGGACAGTGTCTGGCCGGCCAATACAAAAAAAATCGAACGTTGCAAACGGTCAGTTACCGTTGGGAGAATTTTTGTAAATGCCGAACAAAGTCTGGCCATGCCGGACAATGTCCAGCCCATTCTGGACAAAAGCCCCTGGACATATATATCTGTCTCTGTTTCACTCTCAAATATGAGGCACAAACAATTTGTACAGGTCGGACAATGTCCGGCCATACCGTATAAAGTCCGTCCTGTCCTGGACGAAAGCCCTCAGACGGATACAAATGTCTCTGGTTCACATTTTGCAATACACTTAAAGATTTTGTACAGGCCGGACATTGTCTAGCCATGTCGGACACTGTCTGGCCAATGTATATTGACAGTAAAATAAGCATAACATTTGATCTAGAGATCCGATTAAGGTGATTTTTGGCTCGTTGGAAATATAACTCAAAGGGCTACAATTATGTCAACAGGAGTAAGACTTAGAAAGGCCTAGATGTTTCTAAGAAATTCAAAAACCTTCTTACTACCAAAATGTCCAACACAAATGTCATTTCTAATGCAGTTTGTCTGTTTTCTTGCGGATATGTTTGCTAACACTCAGCATGGACCACGACCAAATTGATTTAAGAACTTTACAGCCACAGGTCGAATTTCCAGTCAAAAATAGGTGGTTGAGTGGATTTGGTCTAGCGTACGCAATCGAGCTGAAAACTGGTACAAGTAGCTTGAACTCCTACACCCACGACCAAACCCTAAACACAGATACAACCAAACTGGCAACACGACCACGACCACGTACCGAACAAGGATACGATCAAAACGTGCAAATACAACCACGACCAGCTCTAGAATATAAACCAAATAGCTCTAGCTGGCGATCACGACTAACTGCAGTTTTCAAAGCATTTTCACTAATGCAACACAAAATACACTTAGACTTTCTAGCAATGCAAGAGGTTATTAAACACTAGTGCAAGATGATATGAATGCATTTGAGCTTCCACACTAGATAGACTCAAACTACTAGTTTCTGACCTGATGTGAACGGTGTCCTGATCTTCCGATAGGTAGAGGTAAATCGATTGATGGAGAACTCGACATTGACGATCCGGCTTCCAATCAGAACTGATTTGAACCCTGTAATCGCTACACCACGGCTCCGTTGGTTATCAACCCCGCCAAGACACGGTTGACCTTGCCAATAAGGCTTATCCCTGCATGCGAATCGAGAACACAAGCAAGAACACAGTAGACGCAATCTGAATATTGCCAATTACCAATGAAGAGTACGAGTCGGGGTTCCACAAACCGATGAACGGCGAAAACTGTCTAAGCAGTATAATCTAAGCAAAACCCAGTCAAAAGGATAGGGGGTGGCGGCCATATGTGGCAGGAGTATGGCGGGCAGAGGTAGGCCACCGGCCAGAGAACCCACCCCCACGTAACCCTAGGGATACACGGGCCTTGGGCCCAAAGTAGAGGTGGAACAGCACCCGGCACAATCTGTCCGTGAATTGTTTCATCGATTGTGGGAGATCCAGAAGAAATTTGGCAGTGGGGCCAGATCCATTGGAAAGGTGGTGTCGTGGGCTTCTCCGTAAAGTGCTCATTCACCCCAAATGGACTCTGTACATGGCCTTGACGTCCGTTTGAAGTTGGCATGCTCCTGGATGGCCGAATCGGGCTCGCGGATGACTTGGGATTCATCTTGGGCTTGTCTTGGAGCATGGACAACTTGGGCTTCTTCTTGGGCTCGTCTTGGAGTGTTGTGGTATGCTGGACCTTCAGTATAGATGGCTTGAAAGGCTTGACATGTGGGTTCATGCCGACTTGATGTTCTTCATGGTCTTCGGGCGACGGAGTGGGAGGAGTGGACGGAGTGGCGTTCGTATTTGTATTGGTGATGTCCTCATCATCCTCCCCTTCTTGAAGTGGAGTCATCCTCGATTCAAGTACACTCTCCTGCAAAAGATTAGGAGCAACAGCCGGCAGAACAGGAGACATATCATGCAAAACAGACGTAGTAGCTAGTAAAATAGCACCCTTCAATTCAATTTCAGATTTCGTAAAACTAGATTCTTTCTTTTTAAGTGGGTTCAATTCTTTAGCTACAATTTGATTCTCACTTTTATCACATACAGTTTTATTTCTGTTAGCTCTTTCTTTAGCACATTGCACAATTTCAGCAAGTGTCATAGGAAGCAAAGTGATTTTCTTTCCTTTGTGCATAAGAGTGTATTTATTACTTCTACCATGATGAGTTGCATCAGTATCAAATTCCCATGGACAGCCTAATAAAAGTGAACATGCTTGCATAGGCACTACGTCAAAATCAGCAAAATCATGGTATGTTCCAATGGAGAAATGCACTCTCGCAGTTTGTGTTACCTTCTCCTTACCATTGTTGTTGAACTATCGGATATGGTATGGATGAGGATGCGCACGTGTGGTCAAGCCAAGTTTCTTGACCAAATCTGAACTCACCAAGTTGTTGCAGCTTCCACCATCAATTATGACACGAACACGTCGATCCTTGACGATGAGTAACATTTGAAACAAATTATGACGTTGTAGCTTCTCCGTTTGCTCCATTTGAGTGCTCAATACTCATTGCACAATGAGGGCCCTGTAACTCTCTGTGGCAGCGATGCCTAAAATCTCCTCACCATCGTTGTCCGTCTCATGATCATCATCATTACTTGCAAGGTTAGCTGCAAGAGCATATTCATCCTCAACATCACTAGCACTAATGTACCCACCGTCTGCCGTTGCGATGTACACTCGCTAACTTGGGCAATCCTTCATAACATGGCCCAGTCCCTTGCAACGGTGGCACACGATCCCTTTCATTCGACCCATGGAAGCGACCGATGATGAACTCTTCACTGGTACCTGCACACTAGCAGATTTACTTACCTCGGGTGTATGTGACAGTGGTGGCGGTGCTGCTGAATTCTCCCTACTCATGGAGGGGGCAGCAGACTGAAGAACAAGAGGCGAATCTAATTTGACTTGTTCCGGTGTCGAGCTCGGTGTAGATGTAATACCAAAGTTGCTCCTTGTCCTTTGCGGCCTTCCCTGCAATTCTTTTTCTGCCAACATAGCAAGATGGAACAATCTATTGACAGTATCATATTCTTTGTAATCAATTAGGTCCTGGATTTCACGCCGTAAACCCCCATAAAAACAAGCCATCTTATCCTCATCATCCTAAACTACTCCACAACACAACATGCCTATTTGTAGCTCTTGATAGTACTCCTCTACAGACTTATTACCTTGATTCAAACGCTGCAATTTCTTATGTAAATCATGTTTATAGGAAGGAGGAATAAATCTACCACACATAGCTCGCTTTAAACTATCCCACATATCAGGTTCTAAGCCAGAATTAACTAATTCGTTCCACCAAATGATAGCAAAATCTTTGAACTCACTAGTAGCTTGTCTAACTCTATGTACCTCGGGGACTAAATGAGAGTTAAATTTTTGTTCAACTGTCATTTCCTAATCTAGATAAACTTCAGCATCATATACACCAGAGAAAGATGGTATGGTAAATTTAACTTTAGCAAAAGGATCATCATGAACATGACCATTGTGGTGATTAAAATTAATACCTCCCATACCTTGACGATTGTAATTCAAGTAGCATTGTTGACGTGCATGTTGGGCAGCGGCGAGTGCAACGTCAGTGAAAGACCAGGATGGCGAACCGAGAGGGGGGGTGAATCGGTTTTTCAAAATAAATCTTAAGAGGCAAGCACAAGAAATAAGAGATGGTATAAAGATGCAAGGGATGCTCAGATATCTCAAATATAGCTATCCCCAATTATAGCACCACCTCTCTTGATATTCAAAAATCTCCATAAAAAAAGGAAAAAGAGAAACAAAAAGAAAACAAGAAACAATCAATTGCAAGTATTTAAATTGCGAGTATTTAAACAAACAATTATGAGAATTTAAATTGCAAGTATTTAAACAAACAATTGAGAGAATTTAAACAAGCAAGAAAGAAAGAGAAGTTTTAACAACTTAAAAATATTCAAGAACCAAAAAAAATGATCAAGAATACAAAAGTTTCGAAAGCTAAATACAATAACCAAAAAAATCTCTCTCAAAGGGGCAAGTCTTCTCCCTAGCACTCCCCCTTCTTATATAGAGCTAAGCTCCACTTAGAGTAGTCTCCACAACCAATGTGGGACTAAACTAACAGCTGGTGGAGGTTGGGCCCGAAGCCCAATTTGGCCCAACTCTCAACAATCATTTTTACAATTTTCGGATTTACAATTTCAGAATTACAGCATTTTCTGAACAGCAGACACTAAAACAGTCATAACTTCATCATCTGAACTCTGATTTGGATGTTCTTGGATCCGTTGGAAAGCTAATGTTTATCTCTACAACTTTTTTGTTAACACCTTTCTGAGAACAAGTCTAGATCAGTACAGAATTAGCTCTCCAATAGAACCTTTCGCATAAGCTTCCACTCGGAATCCATAAACCATCTTGATGATTCCTCGGGCATCATGAGCACCACTTGTGCTCGCCATAATGTCATCACATGTCCACCTCGATGTTGAGTAGCTCGCCACATGCCGGGAAGTCTCTCCCGTTCTGGACCCCGACCGACAACCTCTACACTTCTACCGGCTCGAGGTACTTCAACAATCTCAGTGCAACGCCATATCCGGGTGTTGGATTAGTCATGTAGAGCGTTCCCGCAAGTCTCTAGTACCTCCGGCATCTCTTGGACCAGTTGAGTCTCCGGCTCCTCTCTGAGCACTACTTCGATGGCCCATCCTTGCCACAAGCATACTATAACTCCGGTATACCTGCAACATGCACCAAAACCAAACAAACCCATCACATAGCACTATTCACACATAATGACAACATAAACGAACACAAACAATTCAAACATTGTCAAAACATACATCACTCAAGATTAGACAATCACATGGGGTTTACAGTCAGCATCGCGATCTTGCCGAGCATCATCATCATCTCCTGCAACTGACGCCTCATTATCTTGTGCTGCATCGCACACTTCCCCCCGTCTAGCACCGTTGTTAGGTGGCTGATTTTTTTCCATTCTTTCAATGCGTGTAGTGAGAGTGGCCAAGCTATCGGTGAGTGTCGCCATGTCTCGTCGCAAGTTGATCATGGTAGCTGTAGTATCTTCAAGCTTTCTATTAAGGTGCTCATTAATGGCATTGTGTTGTTCACCCAAGAGTTTCATGAGCTCTCCTTTTGTAATACACTCGTCTCCATCAGATGTATCACCTGTCATTGTTAGTAGAAAATAGAAGACAACACCAGAGTATTATCACTATCAACTACTAGGTTGTGGAGGGGAAAATCACACACTCTCAAGCGTCTTACCATGCTCTTACAAGTGTTCTTACCAAGGCAGTAGAGGTGCAACCGGTGGCTGGTTCGTGATACTGTGACGAGCGTGAGTGAAGCGATTGCAAGGTAAACCTATAACTGAGTTGGAAGAAAGTGGAGCTCAAAAGGCTAATATATATATATACCAACAATTCAATATCAGTAATGCAAAGTTGAAAATTAGTCCAAAGTAATAGTCAAAGTGCTGGAACTAGCCTAGACTGATCTAGCTCGAGCAAGCAACTAGAATCACAAAGGACTAGAACCCAATGCGCCACTGAAAATTATCCTCTTTGCTACATATTTTTCTTCTATGATTTTTTTTGCACTTGATTTTTTTTACTTCCTTTTTTTAATAAACAGTGCAGCTTTTTTTTTTTGCACTTGCCTCTTTCTTTTGCAACTGTACAACAAAACAGAAACATTGTTTGGCAACTTCGCTCTCAAAAAAGCTCTGAATCTAAAGATCTACCAAATAGAAAAATTGTAGAGGATCTTTTTATCTTTCCAAAAAGTACAAGAACGTCAAAAACGGAGTTGAGAATCAAAAGATATGATAGTTTTACGAACCTGTCTCGGATTGAACAATTCGAATCTGAATTGGACTTGAGTTTGCCCAAAATTAAGCATTCGGAAGACGGCTGAATTTGAAAATGTCCACAACTAAATTTTTGTGGGATTTCTCACTACAATTCCAGAAAGGACAGGAACATGAAAATCCGAGTTCGTATGAGAAAGATATGATGAAAACAACGAACTGGACAGCAGTAGATTGGAATTTGGATGCGACGAGGAAACAAGATGGGTTTTCCCAAAATTAAACGTCCCGACGACGGCCGAATTTGAAAATGTCCACAACTAAATTTTTGTGGGATTTCTCTCTACGATTCTAAAAAGCACAAGAACATGAAAGTCTGAGTTTGTATGAGAAAGATATGATGAAAACAACGAACTGGACAGCAGCAGATTGGAATTTGGATGCGACGAGGAAACAGGATGGATTTTGAGTTGACTACTAGATGCAAAACGGAAACCAGATCATGACTGGAACTAAAACCAGCACTCGACAACGATGAACAAAAATTCAAAGATGCAAACTGACAAGAACAATGCAAGATTAATGGCTAGGGTTTGGACAAGGTAAACAATTTTTTTTGTAGGGCAAATTTTCTCGACTTGAGGACGAAAAACATAATCAATCTAAACAAAGAGGGGATACAGTGTTATCTATCGGGCAACCTTCACTCTGATACCAACTGATGTGAATGGTGTCCCGATCTTCCGATAGGTACAGGTAAATCGATTGATGGAGAACTCGACGTTGATGATCCGGCTTCCAATCATAACTGATTCGAACCCCTGCAATCGCTACACCACGGCTCCGTTGGTTATCAACCCGGCCAAGACACGGTTGACCTCGCCAATAAGGCTTATCCCTGCATGCAAATCAAGAATACAAGTATGAACACGGTAGACGCAATCTGAATATTTCCAATTACCAATGAAGAGTACGAGTTGGGGTTCCACAAACCGATGAACGGCGAAAACTGTCTAAGCAGTATCTAAGCAAAACCCACTCAAAAGGATAGGGGGTGGCGGCCATATGTAGCAGTAGTATGGCAGCCAGAGGTAGGCCACCGGCCAGAGAACCCACCCCCACGTAACCCTAGGGATACACGGGCCTTGGGCCTAAAGTAGAGGTGGCACGGCACCCAGCACAATCTATCCACGAATTGTTTCGTCGATTGCGGGAGATCCAGATGAAATTTGGCAGTGGGGCCAGATCCATTGGAAAGGTGGGGGTCTTGGAGCGTGGACAATCTTCTTGGGCTCGTCTTGGAGCGTTGTGGTATGCTGGACCTTCAGTGTAGATGGCTTGAAAGGCTTGACATTGTGGGTTCATGCCGACTTGATGTTCTCCATGGTCTTCAGGAGATAGAGTAGGAGGAGTGGACGAAGCGGCATTCGTATCTGTGTTGGTGATGTCCTCATCACGACCCCTCTTAATAGTATGGTCAAAAAAGAAGTCCTATCAAACTGGTCTATCTCCAAACACCGAGACCAGTAAAATTCTAAGAAAATAATCCTTAATCTTTGATTTTACATTCAGTGAAGCTCGACCTCTCGAAGCTTGTCCTCGCAAAGCTCGACCTTGCTAAGCTTGACCTCACTCGAGATGACTCATGTCGGCATCATCCTCTTCACGCCCTTGGTTGCTTTCATCTCGCAACCATTCTGAGACTTCAACACATACACTCAACGCACAACGTTAGTCTCATATATATAGGTTGTCATTAATCACCACCAGAGAAATTACTCCACACAGGAGTTAGCTCAACAATTTCTCTTTCCGGTGAAATGACAAAACCATATTAAACAGATAGTAAGAGATGAATCATACACTCATATAGATCCATATATGATAAGAGACATACGTACACGATCCATACTACTCACATCATGATAAAGATAAACCATCAGCACAGATGACTAATATGATGAGCTCCCCCTCAACATATGCATCAATATTAAACCATAACAGGGAGTCATTGACTTCTAGGGTTTAACAAATAACAACTCAATATACTTATGCTAAACCAGGATTTATTCAAGTTGTCATTTAATCATCAAAGCTGTCATTATCCAGATTAACATTAATCATCAAGGGTTTATCGAAATCATCATTAATCATCAAAACCTAGATACCTACAGCGACCTAGATCCAACAGAAGGTTCACGGAGGACTTAAGTATCCATCCCCCATGATTAGTGTTAGACCTCTTTGACATGGCTGATCGATATTCCAACGCAGCTGAGACTGTCGAATGGAATAGAATGGTGGACAAGGGTAATCTACCTCCTCAACCGGGCCTCAAAACCGAAAAGAAAGAAGATTCAAACAAGAAATCTAAGTTATCTACAGGTGGCAAGTCTAAGAAGCCCAACAGGAATGGAGCAAGCCGTTTCCACGAGGTCGCTGTCTTGGACAAACAACCACAAGAGAAAGGTAAAAAAGCTCCATTCAAATCTAATAAGCTTCCCTCTAGTGGTCGAACTGGCAACCGCATGGAAAAACAGACTAACCCACAGGGAAACAAGAAATGGTGTCTATTGCACAACACTTCTGGACACAACCTCAAGAATTGTCGCGCCTGGTAGAAACGCATGGACGATTTCTATCAAGGAACTACGCCGATGCCAACCATACTAGAGAACGGTCAATCTTGAGGAACTAAAGACACCGATGGAGATGAGGTAAATCTGTACTAGGTACCTAGCAATCATTTTAATGTCATTTTTGGTGGATCTTCATCTTATCTTTCTAAGCGTCAAATTAAAGCCGTTTGCCGTGAGGTAAATAGCGTTGAAGCTCCCCTTGGAGAGCTTCAATTTCCCTGTTGGTCAGAAACCTCCTTGACATTTAACCAGGAAGATTGTCCCAAAGGATTGTCGCATCCTCGATGACTCCCTTTGGTGTTATCCCCCATTATTAGCAATGCTAAAGTGGGATGAGATGCAGATTCGATGGCAGAAGCTCTCTCGACCTACTCTTTGCCAAAGCTCTTGACGAGATGCAGATACCTCATTCCAAGATTAAACCAGTAGTGCACCCAATTTTCAGGATTATACCTGGCTCCTCGATGATGCCCATCAGGTAAATAGTATTACCTGTAACACTCCGAGGATCGAAGAACTTTCGAACAAAATTAATTACTTTTGATGTGATTGACTTTGATTCCACTTACAACACCATTTTTGGTAGGCCATCACTCACCAAGTTCATGGCGGCCACACACTATGCTTACCAGTGCGTCAAGATACCAGGGCCAAAAGGCGTCATCATGGTTAGAGGTAGCCAGAATACGGCTCTCACCTGTGATCGCATTTCTTTGGAGATGGTCGATCAATTACCCCTATGGGATGTCAAGTTGGTGACCAAAGAGCCTGATGCGGTCAAGAACACTTAGAGACCAGATGAAAAACTCAAGCAAGTTCCTCTGTTCCCAGGTGACTCATCTAAGACCATCAGGATTGGGTCAACATTGTGAAGTTCCCGACCTGCTGGTTGGAAGCCCTAAATTCGGTGCCATCAACACCCCCAAATCGACGTATCATCATCTCACCGAAAGATCGGGATCGCCGTCCCCATCAACATCCAATCGAGCTACAGGAGAAACACCTTTCCAATTGGTTTTTGGTGCAGAAGCTGTCTTACCAGTTGAAATACAACTTATTTCGGCTCGCCTAAATCATTAGATGTTGATAACCAAAGTGATAATCGAGAAGATGAACTCTCCCTTCTCGAAGAAAAGCGTGATCAAGCATTGATTAGGTCTACTGCATATTTATAAGCTTTGCGTCAATATCACAGTAAAAAGGTGCGATCAGATAGTCTTCATGTGGGCGACCTGGTTTTAAGAAAAATCCAAAATTAGTCCAATCGCAACAAATTCTCTCCCCAGTGGGAAGGTCCTTATACTGTGGTTTCAATTTCGTGACCTGGATTGGCTTGATTAGCCATGGAAGATGGAAGGATCTTATCTAATACTTGGAATATAGTTCAATTGCGCAAATTTTATGTATAAGTTTTCCCATTTATGTTTCCCTTTTCCATTAGCATATTTCATTTTAGTAATACAATGCCTTTTTTCACAATATGTTATGATTGTATTCCTTTTTTATGTCCTTGGTTTTTCTCAAGCTAAGTCTGGGGGCTGATCGCAAATAACCATCTTACTGTGATGTTTAAAGTGGATTCACTAACAGATCCCATGGTCGCATCTAGATAAGACATCTCTAAATAATCCATTTTAACGCATCCGAGACTTGCTAGCATGTTTCTGATCATTCGGGTGGCTGTCAGTTTGTAAAAAGCTTTGACATTTATATTAAGTTGTTTATTCTTGCGACTTCACGATAAAATCTAGGTGAGATATCTCTTCTTTAAGCTGTTTCTCAACACATAAGAGGCTCACTAGTTATGGTCTTTTTAGTCCATATTCTCTTATCCTGAGATTACTATACTGTGCCACAGTATTAGTGACCTTAGGAGGGGGCTAGGGGAATATAACTATAATATTTTGTTGGAAGTTAGGTATGTTTCTTATTATTTCAAATTCTGTTAATCATGCATTTGCATTTTTTATTAGTTATATGTATTTGCAGGTTATAAAAAATTCAATACATAAAAGGATTTCTGTTCCCATTGAAAAATTATTACAATGAGAGGAAAGCCTTATACAAGCTTGAAGTTTTCTAATAGTTTGTCAACTATGGGCTTAACCTCAACTATGGTCTCAACCATTTGATCTTCATTGTCAAAAATGACATTTTACGTTGTTGGCCTCAAGTCTAAGTTCGGTCCATGACAATGCCTAAGTTTGTAGAAAATGGAAGAAGCAGCAGCACCTACATCAGTCTTCACTGTTTCTTTATACCTCTTTGCAAACTCTGGGATATTAGTGATTAAAGAATCAGCTTGAGCTACGACCAAGTTGTAGGACTCCTCGAGAGATAAGTTATCCTTCCCAGGATCAATACCCGTTGCCTCGAGTGAATCCGCGACTTCCCTCAGCTTTGTGAGAGTGGCTTTTTCAATAGTACTGCAGATGTTGATGATTTTTTCCAAATCATTCTTTTCTTTTTAAGAAACTTCTGCTGTATTCTTGGCTTTTTCCATTGTCTTTTGGATGAGATTATGAAGTTTTTTGAGATCATGTCCTCGATGAATACATTTCTTTTTGAAGTCATTTTTCTCTTTGGCCAGCTTGGAGTTTTTTCTCTCTGATTTGGTCACGTAGAGAAACAAACATGATTTGATCAATTCATGAAGGTTATAAATGCAATGATTAGTTCTGCGAGAATAAACTTACGATCTAAATCAATATTGTAACACCCTGAGTTAGGGGTGAAAATTTCCTTTTCATAAATAGCATGCATGCATGTATCTGTAGTAATAGCCAGATCAGTATCTTTCTCAAGCCCTAAAATCTCCAAAATCTATCCTGTGACCTCAAATGAAGATCAGATTGTTCAGATGTGATCTATCAGTTACTTTAAACTTAAAAGTCTTCAGAACCTAGATCCAATTCTATCTCTAAATCCCAGATTTATCAACTCCTTCTATTTTCGAAAACAGAAATACCTTATAATACCCTAAGTTTCAGAAATACAGATTTAATCAAAATCTTGACCAAGTTCAGACCAGATTATTCCTGGAATATAATCATGGGTATGTCAATACCTTAATCTAAAAAGTTGACAGCCAGATTTCATCATCTAGACTCTTTTCACAAATCAGTCCAAGAATTATCGCAAAATAGTCCTTATCTGATATCTGAAAATCCAAAAAGGTTAAAATCTCCAGATTAACTCCAAATTCAGAATTTCTTCGGCAAATCTTCTCAAAATGCTATTTGCCACAAGTTTCTCTTCTGTGCAGATATCAAAATCAAACCCTAAATGCCAGAATTCGAAATCGAGAAAACTCAAATTCTATTTTACCCTAATTTACCCTATTTTCAGTTTGTATCAAAAACTATCCAAATGTGCCAAATTTTATCTTCAATCTCTGCCAAATCATCTGTTGAATAAAGATTACCAAAACAGCAGAATCAAATTCAACTCTAACCTTCCAAATCATCAGATTCACAGATCAGTCCAAATCAAGAATTGGAAATTGCAAATGAATCCATTTTCGACCAGGACAACAGCAGCATTCGACCAGGCCGTTTGCTGTACACGACCAGGGCTCGCCGTGGTTTCTTGCGCCGTGCACGTTCGCCGCCGGTGAAGCTTCGCCTGCAACTTGATCGTGCATGCTTGCTCTTCTTGTTGCGCACGTGTCCTCGCTCCAGCTGGTGCCGTGGCAAGGCCGCTGCTACGTCGACGACCAGTGCTTGCTCCTGCGCGCGACCAGCAGCGACTTTGTCAGCAATCCATCGCCACGTAGCCTCGCCGCGCCAGTACTTGTCGCCACCGCTTTGCACCGCCCGACACGATTGAGTCCCAAGGTAGCAACAGCTTTACTTCGCCAGTGCGCCGTCGCATCACCGCTCCTTGCTGTGTCTTTGCCGCTGATGTCCAGCACGCAAACAACCTCATCACAGCAGTCAATCACTTCGTTGTTCCCCTTTGCCATCTTTGCCTGACCTATTTAAACGCTCCTGTGTGCAGCAGCTTCTCCATACATCACCAGGACTTAACCAATTTCCAAATTTCGCCGCTGCAGTCGTCTTCTCCGGCGAGCCATCGAGGAGGCTCACGGTGACAGCTCATTCCACATCATCTCTTGCCAAATTAACAGCATCTGTGAGTTCCCCTCGTCTCCCTCATTGTGCTATACCATCTAATTGGATTACCTTGCACCTTATCGCCGGTGATCGCCGGGATTGCTAAATGCCCTGTTCCGGCAATGCAGGCCAAATCACCTCGAATTAGCTCTCATTGCTGTAGAAGAAATTGATCAGTGAGTCATTTCCAGCAAGCCTGTGCATCAAGATCTCCAGATTGAGCTTCAATCGAAGTTTTCCCCAATTTTGAACTTCTCCAGAAACCGGCGATCGTCGCCAGGCTTCTCCGGCCATCCTCCGGCCAAAGTGATCGTGCAGGTAGCTTCCTCTTACCCATATATCACTCCTAGAGCAAGGAATCGAGTTCAAACGGCCTGTGTTGGAAATGCCCAAATCCAGTGATTCTTCTCCGGCGCCGATGACCGAAAAAGCTTGTTCCAGCCATTTCAGCCCTCGAAACCTTGTCATTTAGATGTGCCTTAGCCTCCTGAGTATTTTTGTCTTCTAGCCCGACACCTAGATCGGCCTAGATTGGAAGATATAGCTTTGCCAAGTTTGTGTCCAGAACAGCTCCAGTGCAGCCAGTTCATCTCTGTTCATCATCAAATTTCTTGCTTTCCAGCCATTTCCTGCCCTATATCCTGTTAACTTAATTGTTCCTGTTACTCAAGCCTACCTCCCAGACAAAGTGGTGCATCATTTGGAGCTCCAGATCAAAAGTTATGCTAAGCCCTAGTTTCTGGCCATGTCAAGATCAATGCCAGACTATGTCAGTCAGTGGCATTAGCCCTTTTCACTCCCTTCCAGATGTGCATTTTGGGCATAAATTTGTCCCTTAGACTCCTGAGGTTGTGATCAACATTTTCTTCTTCTATCACAACTTGATTTGAGCCCTTGAATTATAATTGTTGCTAAACTCTAGTTTTTGACACTATTCCAGTGCATGCCAATCAATGGCATTGGCCTTGTTTACCCATTTCTGATTGTGCTTTTTTGAAAGCCACTTTGTCCACTGAATTTGTAGAGTTATGATCTACATTTTCTTCTACTGTCATAACTTGAGATAAGCTCTCTAGTTTTCCTTGAAGTTATGTCAGAATCTTGATCCGAATGTCAATCCACTGACATTCGCTGTTCTTGATCAAACCAGCCACAAAACTGATGTTCTTATTGTAACCTTGAGATCCTAAGAGCATCTAACATCCATCCTTAGCCAATTCCTTGAAACCCTAGATCTCAACTCAGTTCAGCTTACAATCTCAATTATCTCCAATATCGTTCAGTCACTCTTGTAAAGCATATCTGCATATAGATCCTAAAACATCTTAATATATAAGTAATATTTGTGTGTATTGTTTGGTTTGTCGTCGAGCAGATCTAGAAGCTGAGATCGAGGACTTCGCTGTTGACCCGTCATCAACTGCTGTTTCTTACGACGCGGAAGGCAAGTCATATCCTTGGTCATCTTGAACCTATATTTTAAATGTTGCTAAAACATAACCTTGAATATAGGCAATATTGCATGTGAAAGATTGAGAATGGTTGATTTATGAATTGGCAGTACTAGACTGGTTATCTGTGAAATGTGAAATAAACAAGTTTTGAGCCATGAACTATTATATATATTTATATACTTATATTCATGAAATAAAACCCCTAGCCGTGACCAGAAAAATGGTATGGATGCCTGTAGCACTGGAGGTGATAGACTGCAAAGGAATGCAGGCACTGAAGGTGCAGGGTTGTGGATGGTCTGGTCATTGGCATATAAGGACTAGAACCTTGTGTTGTGCGTCTAGTGGCATGAACAACTTGCTAACCGCAAGCCTGGTATGGGACAGGCCTGAACAAGTAATTATGTGGATCGCACATGAAACCCCTGCATGAGATGTGTAGTGATGCACGATAAACACGGAGCGCGGCTCCCACACATATCACTGAAGGTTATCAAGCACGCTGACCCAGTAATGGGAATAAGCAAAAGGGGTGGAGGTTTGGATACAACCTGCCACAACTGTGCCTCGCTGAGAGCCACAGGGTCGGGGGTGAATCGTAAGTGATGCATAACAAAAGTTCTTGTTATCTCCACCTTGCCACTCACACATGGTTGTGAGGAGGGGTCTAATCATTTTGATAGGATGGGCTTGAAAGTGGAATATCTTGCGGGTAAATTGGTACCTCTCTGCAGAGTTAAAAACGTATTCGAATACTCCGAGCTCCCGGGTTTTATAGGAGTCTGCTGCGGTGGATTAAATCCACGGGGTGTGACACAAGTACTATTTTCTAAATAAAATATGTTTTAATCAAGATTACCCAAATGACATGTGTTGTCATGATAAGGAGTGCTGCCGTGGGCTGTCGTGTGTCGACGTGTCGCGGTAGTGCTATAATCTAGTGAACATGATTGATGATGTTATATTATAAAAAGTGCTGCCATAAGATGAGATGAGAAAGGAAAAGATTATTTTACAAATATCCATAATTCTTGACTAGTCTAGGTTCATATCATCACTACTATATGTATCTACTCTTACCTATGACTTGCTGAGTACGTAAGTGCTCACCCTTGCAACATTCAACTCAATAGATGGAGCCTACTTTGATCAAGATGATGGCACGGAGTACTACGTGGATCCAGAAGGAGGAGAATCAGTTCCGTCAGAACCTTGAAGTGTGTTGTTCTGCCATCAACTTCTTTTGTGGGAGGGTCACCTATCTTCTACTGCGTAGTTAAATATTTTGCTAAACCCTGAATGCCTTGTAGGCATTGTAATCCTCTTTATGTAATATTAAGGCCAGCAGGCCACACTGCTTAATATTTTGTGAGTACTCTGTTGCAATGTAATATACTCCTGTGTTTGACTCATCCTGGGAAGTCAAAGGTTTGTGAGAATGGGACTAGCTGCAGCGAGCTAGGTCTCTACAGGAGTAGTCGTTGTCCCAGTCTCGGGGCGCGACAAATATGTAGTTTCTCTTTCCCCCTTGGAGAGTACCATATGAACTTTTGTTTTCCTCCAAGGATGACAAAGCCTAAACAAGGTTTTAATTGTTTTCCTCTAGAGCTTCTGCTACTGCTGTCTCCTCATTGGAGCGCTCCTTAGCAACCTCGAGTGATAAAGCAGAGTTTTCGCTGCGTAATATGGGATTTCATTCTAGTTCATAAAAAATGGGAATTAGAGCAAGGTACTTACTGTTCTAACTAAGCGGTTGCATTTTTCTTGGGAGACCTTAAATTGCTCTATCAAAGAATTCACCAAGGTCGAGTGGCGAGCAGAGTTATATATATATATATATAAACAATAAAAGACAGTAGGTAAAAGTTTACTTACCTCTACGAGATCTTGGAGAAAAATCTTAGATCTCAAGTTATCTTGCGTCTGCCCAGTGATTGCAAGAGCAGGATGCAGAACATAAGCAGGCTGAACCGCAGTTTCAAATTTTCTTCTCCTTAATCAGGGGAAGGGAGGACTTGTGCGACCATGGGTACAGAAGAAGTCCTAGGCAGGATGCACCCTTCTCTTTAGCGAACTGATCCGATTTTTGATGAAGTCTCAGATCACATCCCGGGCTGTTAAGCCCTCATGAGCCAAATATTGAATTACCTGGGCTTGCCTCTGTAACTCCTCATCAAGATCAGGAACAGAGTCCTTTTCTTTTGCTTTTCTCTGGTCAACGGTTTTCGAACCAGAGACTGCTCTCCTCAGGAGCCAGGAAATAGAACCCTCAGGCGGAAGTACAGGGTAGTCTTTCTTCTCCCTCAGGCAGAAGTAAACACATCCAGCGGCATTCGAGCTCTTTGACCACACCAAGAAATAGAATCAGTGGAAAAGCGAAATGCTAGGCAAAACTCCAACAAAGGCCTCGCACAAGTGCTAGAAAATGGCCAAACTAAACACAGAGTTAGGATGAGATTTACCAGTTCCAACTCAAAATGGTTAAGGACGCTGAGAAAGAATTCACTTTCTGGAAGGTAAAAACCACAGCGTAAGAAATCTTCAGAGAGCACCAGTTCATTCTATCTCACAGTTGGGGTTTCTTCTTTCCCGGTGGAGCGACACGCAATCATTTGCCTCGAACACAGAATCTCTTCCTTCTCTGAAATCTCCAAATTCTCACTATCATAATATATGGATTGGCTCTAGGATGCCATTTGATCAAGATCAAAGGAAGTTTGGAAGAAGAGATTCTTGCGGCGTGAGGCGGCGAAGTTCGCAAGTCTGCAAGAAGAAGGTTTTTGAAACCTCTTGCTTTGAAAGTTGCTTTTTAACCACTACACAAAACCCTCACATTTAATGTTTTTCATGATGGGTCTGATAGGTGCACCCAAAGTTTCTTCTTGGGACCTATTGAAATATGAAACAAAAAAGGGCACCTTTTCTTGAGTTCCGAAAAGGCCATTTTATTTCGGATTCAAGGGTTACATGCATCATACCTAGACCATAGGATTATTAAATATATTTTAGTTTTGATTTTTGAGGTTGTAGAAATCGTGATCTTAAATACTTTCTTTATCTGTGAATGCTATGGTCGTAGAAGGCATTTTTCTTGCAATCATTTTGTTACTCACAGAGATGTTCATTTACCTACAATCATTTTTGTTTACAAAGATACTAGCCTGTGATTATTTTGAGAGCAGAGTTAAAATTGGATATTAACAAGTGATTATAGCTTATACATGATCATTAAACTTATCCAAAAGCCTTAGATGTAAAAGAAATAATTTTATTATTGTTTCTTACAATCCTTAAATAAAAAAGGGATACTAGCGACTAACGAGTCAGCCTAATCCGAAAGAAAAATACAAGACTCCTTAAGGGATAAATTATCCTTCTTAGGATCAACAACATCCACCCCGAGTAAGTCTGTAACTGTCCTTAGTTTTTCAAGTGCATCCTTTATTGTGAGACCACAGCCTGTGATAATGGCATTGGAGGTGTCCTTCTCCTCTCGAGCCAGGTCCCTTCCAAGCGAGCGAGCCTTGTGGCCTCACGAGCCTTGTCACAATTCGCTTTTATCTGATCAACGACCTTGAACATAGAGTCGAGGTTGAGTCCTCGCCGGATATATTGCTCCTCAATCTCCTCGTTCTCTTCTTTGAGGATCTTGCAGAAAGCGGTTTTCTCCGTCAGAAGAACCTGGATCTTAGCAAGTATCTCTGAGGACCCACAAAGCTTTGTCCTCCTATATGATCATGGGATCAATCCAGATTGCATGTAGAAAGGTTCAAAAAGGTAAAAATACTTACGTTGGAGGCAGATGCTGACTGGACCACCCAAGAGGTTGGAGCAGAAGCAATACCACCTCCCTGAATATTCAACTCCCATTGTAAATAAATTATACCTAACTAAGCAATCTAAACTTAGTTAGAGAGAATACATACTGCAAGTGAGCAGAAGCAAGTGGAATATCATAAGGATATGGTGAAAAAGACACTGCGATTTGAGAAGCGGTGGCAGATAACACTTCAGAACTCATTAGTTTTTTCGATGAGGATCCACTTGATGATCCTATGTCATCACCAACTCGCTTCTTTGAAGACGACCGATCTTTGAGTGACTAAAAGAGCCAAAATGCATTACTTTGGGAACCATTCTTTAAAACAAATTAAGATTTACGTAGATTCTTCAAAAGAGAATTACCTTTTGAAGTGCCTGCATGACATTATCTTCTATTGATAAATCCTCTTCTTCACTTTCAATGGGTTGTTTGGAGCTTTGGCTCGCTATTAGGAACAAAGAAGAAGACAATTAGAGGATGAAAAAGGTTCTAAGACTTATCAGTGAAGAGCTTGAAGGTTTTAGAATGTAAAAATTAGGTATTTATTGAACTTAGAAATGACGGTTCGTATCCACAACCTCGAGTTCTTAAAAGACACCTTATAATTTCAACCTCGGGTTGCAACAAAAGGCTTCATAATGAGTTGACAACCGCCCCAAAGTTCTCCTTGGGAAGTGAAGCGGTACATGGTGAGAAAATGAAGCGTTCTAAAATTGCAATATGAGAGGGTGAAACATCGGATTGTTAATAATTAAAATAAAAAAAAGAGAGATTTTGAAACAACAAAGTATATATCTTGTTATTTCAAACTCGGGGGCTAGCTGACGAGGATTATCACCTGAGTTAGTCACCTTTGCCATTCTATAGTCGCAAGGCTTACAAAATAAGGTCTAAATTATTTGCATACCTTTCTATGGTCTCAGAGACCTAAGAGGGAGACAATAGGATGATCCAAGATATTCTGGACATAGTCTATTCTATAGTCTTGGCCTGTGTTGTTGCGGGGTTTGTAGTCTCAAGATACCCACAAAACTAAGGTCGAGAAGTTCATGGTCTCACATACCCACGAATACCCCGATCACGGAGATATTTTCCCGAGGTCGCACAGGTCGTGGAGAGTGAGTAAATAGTCATACTTGGTCATAGTTAATACGCGACCTAAACGATTAAGGAGTTAAAACATTCAATGGCCGATATGGTTGGAGCTGTTCGACCACTACCGCCGCCTTGGATATACCCAGCCTCCTTAATTAATTTCTAATAATGGTTAAGAAGATAAAAGCGCAATAACAAACAGGCATAATTGTTCAGTATGGTTGGCGCACGTTTGCCTCCCAGCAACCCTTCAATCCCATAATCGATGACCGGCGACGAGCTATAAAAAGGGATCACAGAGAGAGGAGGGAGAAAAATTGAACTGAGCCAAGACACAAGATCTAAGAGATAGAAACAGTAGATTGATATACACTGTAATGGAGAATAGGAGATAGTTCTTAGCTTATCCAAGGATTCCTCTTATTCTCTCTTTGTAACCCTTAACATTCTTAGTGAAATATCAACAGGAGTAGGGCTATTACTCATCATCACAGGGCCCGAACCTATATAAATTCCTTTCTTCTACTTTGATTTACTTGAGTTTCACCTTAGATTGGCTTCACATCTCATCACCTAATTTTACGTAAGTTTGACTAAGAACCAGAGTCCCAATCGTCGACAGCTGGTGCCCACCGTGGGGCCCTTTTTCAAGGTGTAATTCTTCATCAAGAATCTTGGTAAACCATGTCAGGAGTTTATGATTCCGAAAATAATTTTGATCTTGCAGATTACGCTGATCTTAACATGGAGGATGAAACTCTTTTGAAAGAAAATGAAGTTCCCTCAGAGCCTTGTGCTGAGGAGTATTCTCAGGACCTGGTCCATGGCCAGGAACCTGAACTAGCAATTCGTTCGCCTCCGGTGAGTCTTGCCACCTCAAGAGGTGAATATGTGCCAGAACCCATCATCCCACATGATGCGGGAGATGAGGATCTTGAGTTCAGTCTGGAAGGAGTTGTCCAGATAACTTGAATTCTATCTTTGATTTTGAGTCCGATCAAGATGAGGAAATGCTCTCCCCATCTGCAAGCTCAGCTCTCCGGTAAGTCATTGTACTTTTCAAGGAAACCCCTGAGCAACACGCTGCCAGAGAGGAGGAGGAGCGCAAACGGGAAGAAGATGTAGCTCAGGAGTAGTGATAGGCCGAGGTTCGCATAGTCACAAAGCAAGCCCTACAACTTGTGCAATCTCGCCATGATACCGTGGCTCAGAATCTTGCCCCTGGAACTTCTTGTCCGCGACGTCACCATGGTCACAGGAGTGATCAGACTCCGCTATCAGCCTCGACCTGTTCTTCGGTGGATGAGGTAACGGTAACTCCAATGGCACCCAGAAGGAGTACACAAGAACACATTCGTGTGATTGCAGATACTCTTCGCAATCCTCCATCTGATTTGGCAAATGATGACAGAGTGCTGTTCACACGGATTTTGGCGGATAACCTCAACGAGGTAGCAACTGTTGTGACTCCAACATCATCCTCGCGATTAGTAACTCATTCATGAGAATGCGACAGTTATCATTCGAGCTAGGGACAACATGGACACACATGATCAGCTCGATATCGTAAAACCAGGTGGACAAGTAATCCCAGTGACCTTTATCGTGAACCGGTGCATTCGCGTTTGGGGCCATGAGTAGATTCTTCTCGCGACCGTAATCGTGGACCAGTGCGATCAACTTGATGCAGAAGACCTTTCTATCTCAATTAGTGGGTAATTTAGAAGCTTATGTAGATGATTTGGTTGTAAAGAGCTTGGAAGGCTCTAATCATGTAAATGATCTCAGTGAGACTTTCTGTAATCTGAATAAACATGGAATCAAATTAAATCTCAAAAAGTGCTCTTTTGGAGTTTCTTCTGGCAAACTTTTAGGTTTTCTTATTTGTTCACGAGGCATTGAGGTTAATCCTAATAAAATATGGGCCATTGAACAAATGTGATCCCCTTCATCAACGAAGGACATCCAAAGCGTAATAGGTCAAATGGCGGCTTTAAGTCGTTTCATATCACGGTTAGGTGAATGTGGTCTACCTTTCTTTAAGGTAGTACATAAGAACAATGGTTTCTAGTGGTTGGATGAGGCTGAAAAAGCCTTTCAGGAAGTCCAAGCATATTTATCAAGTTCTCCAGTGTTGGCCTCTCCACAAGCGGAAGAACCATTACTCATTTACCTAGCCGCAACCCCATGCGCGATCAATATAGTACTGGTTACAGAAAGGGCAAGCGTGCAACGACTAGTATACTACGTAAGAGAAGTACTAGAAGGACCAAAGGAACGTTACCCAGAAGTCCAAAAACTACTTTCTGCCCTCTTAATAGCTTTCCGAAAGCTGCGACATTACTTTCAAGCGCACAAGATCTTTGTGCCATCGTCCTTTCCCTTAGGGGACATACTCCGTAATCTGGAAGCAACTGGTCGAGTTGCGACATGGGCAGTTGAACTAGGAGCGTTCGATCTCCACTTTACTTCTCGCGTCGCAATCAAATCTCAAATTCTTGCCGATTTCATGGTCGAATGGACCAACCCTGAACCACTTCCACAAGAACCAACAGATTTTCCAACAAATGACCTTTGGACGATGTACTTCGATGGTTCTCGCTGTTTTTTGAACTCGAGGGCTGGAGTGGTTTTAATCACGCCCCAGGGTGACTAACTCCAGTACATCATACAACTCCACTTTGTTGCAACTAACAACGCAACAGAGTATGAAGGTCTTCTAGCTGGGCTTTGAGCAACCAAATCCCTTGGAGTCCATCGGCTATGGTGAGGGGAGACTTACAGCTAGTTGTAAACCAGGTAAATAAGGAGTACAACACCTTCGATGAGACAATGGCTCATTACCTGGGCAAGATGAGAAAATTGGAAAAATAGTTCAGAAATTTCGAAGTGCAATTCATTCATAGAAGAGATAATACTCTCGTCGACCAGTTATCGAAACTTGGGTCCTCGTGCGCGTCCGCTCTGGCAGGAGTATTCATCGAACACTTAAAATATCCCTCAATCACTGAGATGACCGAGGCGATGATTAACGTCGCCACCCTCGAGCAAGAAGTAGATTGGATCAAACCATTGAGAATCTATCTTGCACATGGGACCTTGCCCGAGGAAGAAACCGACGCTGATCGGTTAGTTGGAAAAGCACGCACGTACAAACTGGTTGACGGAACCTTGTACAAAAAGAGTGCGCAAGGCATATTCATGCATTGCATACCTCAGCAAGAAGGCAAATCTCTTCTGAGATATATTCACGAAGGCGTGTGCGGCACACATGCATCCTACCGAACACTGGTCGGAAAGAATTTTTGACAAGGGTATTACTGGCCTACGGCACTTAATGATGCCAGACACTTGGTCAAGACATGCCCCCAGTGTCAATTTCATGCTCGGCAAACTCATCAGCCGGCATATGCATTACAAACTATCCCATTAACATGGCCATTTGTCGTATGGGGATAGATATTATGGGACCAATGCCTCAAGCTGTCAATGGATACAAGTTCCTGTTTGTAGCCATTGACACGTTCACCAAATGGGTCGAGCCTGAACCAGTCCGAACAATTACCATCGCTGCGGCACAAAAGTTCTTTCACAAGAACATCGTGACACGATTTGGAGTCCCAAATTGCCTCATAACAGACAATGGTTCGCAATTTGTTAGTGGTCTTTTTCTTGACTATTGTGATGATATCGGTACCAAAGTTTGTTTCACCTCTGTTGCCCATCCGCAAAGCAATGGGGCAGTTGAACGTGCCAATAGGCAAATAATTCAAGGGGTTAAGAAATGCGTGTTCAACCGCCTTAAGATACGCTTGAGGGCTAGGGTAGACGAACTCTACTCCGTTCTATGAGCAATTTGTACCACACCCAGTCGAGCAATGGGCGACACGCCCTTCCAACTAGTTTTTGGTGCTAAAGCCATGTTGCCAAGCAAAATACATCTTGGCTCTCCTCAACTGACCAACACTACTACAGAATTCATCATCACAGTCGGGTCAAAACAGTCATCACAGACGGTTCTTACCCGTCAGTGATATTCGAATCAGTGATAATCATGTACTATCACAGACGGTTTTTGATGTTTTCAACCGTCAGTGATCTCTCCATTCACAGACTGTTATAAGATCAGAACCGTCTGTGATACTCATACTTCACAGACTGTTATAAGATCAGAACCATCTGTGATGCTCATACTACACAGACTGTTATAACATCAAAACTATCTGTGATACTCATACTTCACAGACTGTTCTAACATCAGAACCGTCTGTGATACTCATACTACCACAGACGGTTTTAATCTCAGAACCGTCTCTGATAATTTGAGTTTCGCAGACGATTCTGATGTCAAAACCACCTGGGATCCTCACATTATCAGTGACGAGTCTGAGAACAGAACCGTCTGTGATACTCAGGTTTTGACCTCTGATAATTTGAGTATACACAGACGGTTTTGACATCAGAACCGTCTATGATACTCATATTTTACTGACGGTTCTGAGATCAAAACCGTCTATGTTAGTATGAGTATCTCAGACGGCTTTGATGTCATAACAGACTGTGATACTCAGATTACCAGAGACGGTTTTGATATCAGAACCGTCTGTGGTACTCAAAATACACAAACTGTTATGACATCAAAGCCATCTGAGATACTCATACTAACATAGACGGTTTTGATTTCAAACCGTCAGTAATAATATGAGTATCGCAGACGGTTCTGATGTCATAACCGTCTGTGAATTTGGAGTATCAGAGACGGTTATGACCTCAGAACCGTCTATGTATTTAGAGTATCACAGACGGCTTTGAGGTCAAAACCATCTGCGATAGTGTGATAATCTTGAATATCACAGACGGTTTTTAGGTTAGAACCGTCTGTGATAGTGTTATAATCTCAGAACCGTTTGTGATAGTGTGATATCACAGACGGCTCTGAGGTCAAAACCATCTGTGATAGTGTCATTATCGGTGACTGTTATAATCTCATACGGTTGTAAGATCAAAACCGTCTGTGCATAATATGCACAGACGGTTTTGATCTTACAAACCGTCTGAGATGTCCTCTGTACAAATTGCATTTCATATATACAGTTCATGAATTTCATACATGCACAGTACTCAAATATATACAGTCTCATATATATTTGTACAATTGAACTCAGAAATATATTTGTACAGTACTCAAATATATACAGTTTCATATGCACAGTACTCAAATATATTTGTACCCCTCTGTATAGCATTTCATATATACATCACAGAACTCAGAAATATGTACAATTGAACAAATAAATGTAATCGACAATTAAAGTCAGTGTGTTAGATGTACAAATAAATGTAAGGCCGCACTAATACGAACCTTGCGGGTCCCTAAACTTCCCCTTGGTTGATATGACCTCCGAAAGAAAAAACTTAGCGAGCATCCCTTGGACAATACCAATCTGCCGAGGGTCAAGGCTTTCTGAAGGGAAGTCGACCCCCTGCAGCAAGAGTTGGTACATAAAAAATTAGCTGCAGTTGTAAATTCTGTCAAATCGATACAAAGGGGAGCAGTTGTATACCTCGGGGAAATCTGGCCGGTGAGAGGTGATGATCAGGTCATATATGTGGCGCATCACTTAGAACCCACATGTATTGTCGTCCGGCTGCTGATGGCACTGCCAATTTACAGACCGAGAGTTAGGTGGGGACAAGTTATAAAGTAAAACAGATGCCAGTTGAAATTTGTACCGAAAATTGTAACCACTGAAACTTATCGGCTCACCGCTCGTGTTGTCTCCCTACCTCGGCAAAGTACTTCGTGAAAGCCCTGTAGGTAGTCAAAATTGACAGTTTGAGGATAGCCGAAATTGACAATTTGAGGACAGTAAATCTAGATGCATGCAAGACAGGTCCACATCACCTTTCGAATACATCTCGTGCGCCGCAATACGAGTACCCTTTCCTCTGCAATGAGTCAAGGTAGAACACCTTGTTGCTTTTCGGAATAAGTAGCAGCAGGATCCAGTGGTAGCTACATATTACACGTAAAGAATTAAAAATTTAATCTAAATTTGGGGGTGTGCACATGGAGACACTAATCTACGGGTGAAGTACTGATGAAAGCACTCACCTCTGGTTGTAGGGTACAAGTATATACTCCTTGTCGACCTAAGCAAGCAACCCTCTTTTGATGTAGTCGACAATGAAGTCTGCGTCGGTCCTGAACATCACCTCGGTGACCATCTGGGGGTCCAAGAAACCAACAGGTATGCCCTTAGATTTGGCATAGTTGGTCATGCAGCTGCACGGAAGTAACCAATTAATAAATGACAAATATTCGTATATGCACGGATAGTAGGATACTTACAGCACCCAAGACCGTAGGATTGACAAGTCGAGCGCATCTTTGTTCAGTAAATTGTGCAGGTCTTCGAAGGTCACCGAGTAGGTCCCAATATCGTTATGGAACTCTGCCACGGTGTACTTGACCATGATGTGCGTCGGACGCTGCGTCCTGGTCTGGTTTGTCCTCTTCATGTACCATGCATGCAGGCTCTGGCATGCTAACCCCATGGTCGAAATTGCGGTATCGGAGGCATGGGCATCCCCAGAGTGAACGGTATGAGAGATGGCACACTCTTCTCACTCTCCTTCGCCGGGCTCTTCTTTGCTTTTCCCCTACTAGCCAGCTTCTTGAATGGTTGCCTCTTAGTCGGAGTCAGCTTCGTCATCGGAGGGGTATGCTGGCTAGTAGGCCGTGTGTCGGTCTGTGATGTCTGTGATGTAAGAACCTACATATTAGGACACTAACTCTGAGGGCTATTATTACAGTATGAATTATGAAACTGGTGGGGGAATTACCTCATACAGGACGATGTCTTTCTTGGGCCATTGCATGAACGTGTGCACCGCACCGCATCCCCGAGAGTGGTAATCTCGTCGTTCGGCGGCTTCTCCAACGGAAAACCCTTGCAATGGTCAAAGACACTGTCCACCTGGACCCGTGCAAAACCCTCACATAGAGGGGCACCATGGATTGTGGCCCCCGCCGTGCATGGTTGCGTCATCCCACAGGCAGCCTCGATCGAGAAGAGACCGGCCAGTACCATAAGCTTGCAGGAGGCGGGTTCCTACAAACAGTGAGCATTAACATGTTGAATTTCACCGCTTTTCACTTTCGAATGAATTAACATAGACAAACGGTCATTACCTGCAGAAAGTCCACCGAATACTTTGGAGAGGGCTCCGTCTGCGAAGACCCCGGCGCAGACGCGCAGCTACTATGGTGGCCAAGAATGGGGGTCGGTACTTCCGCTGCTAGAAGGGGGGTGCCCTGGGTCGCCTTTCTTAGCTCTTCATACATGGACCGCATCTCCGACAACTGCTGCAGGAGTGCTTTGTCCCGAACAGCGAACTCCGATCGCATCTCCTCCTTGAGCCGTTCATCGCGGGCTTGGTGGGATCTCTTTCTCCTCTTAGCCGCCTCCTCATCATCAGGGAAACCATGCCTCCAAGGCACAGTGGAACCGAGGCCGCGCATGCGGCTTGGATGCTCCTTGTTTCCTAGCGCCGCTGTGAGGATATCCCTGTCCCTCCTCGGGTTGAACTCTCCGGATGCCGCCTGCGCACTCAGCGTCACCTGCAACAGGAGAACTTAGCAATACAGCCCATTGCATGCGTGTTACGAGGATAGTACGTGATCGGACAATCTTACCAGCCGGTCAATCACTTCCCTGTCCGCAGGGTTACTCACAGAGACGCTTCCGGAGGAGTTCATCGTCAATCTTGCTCGGCACCAATTGCGGGCGCGCACGTCCGTTATGCCTGCATAAGGACTGCCGGCCGAAGACTGGGAAGCCTCCTCGTCCTGCTTCCTCCACAACGCCTTCTTCCCCACATACCCACCACTGCCTAGTCTGTGTGGGTGGGTATTCTTGGCCTGGTTAGCCTGGCCCTTCGCACTAAGCTCCTGGAACTCTGGCTTGGCCTTCATCTCGATGAACTGCTGCCATGCCTCGGGAGTCACGAAAGGGAAGTCATCAAAGGGGGTCTTCGACTCCTTCACATAGAGCCTGACAAGGTGGCTCTTGAAGTTCCTCCACGCCTTGTTTATTGACATCAGTGTCCTCCAGCGGATGGTGAAGTGGCGATCCTCAGGAATGTGAACTGCCGCCTGCATTTCTTCCCACAGCGCATCCTTGCACTCTGGGGGCACTTGACCCCAGTCGGAGGTGGTGATGGGCACCCGCTCCCTTGCCACTTTGCCGCATAGTGAGCGATACTGACCGACAAGTTTGTCCGGAGCTTCCGGCACACCATTGTCGTTGAACTGGACGTGCTGCTTTTCCCGCTTATCCAGACGCGCGCATGTCGTCCGGCCTTGCCCCTTTCTCTTCTTCTGCGGGGTCACGGCGGACGAGGCGACCTCCGGCCCAGGCATCTCATCTCCAGCGAGGTCACCCTGACTCCCCGAGTGGTGCATTTCGTCACCAGACATAGTTCCTAACATAAGTAAAAGAGAGAACAGTTTAAGTAAATCTGCAACTAATAATTCTATAACAAAACCCATATACTTATAATTAACCAAGAATGACAGAAACGGTGGGGAGGCGATGGAGGTGATCGCGATGGACGGTGCGAGGGCGGAGAGAGCTAGGGCAAACAGTTGCGAAGACTGAAATGAGCGGGACAAACCCCGCCTTGAACTATTAACCACGAAGATATTATCACAGTCGGTCCAATGCTCACAACCGTCTGTGATAATATTATCACAGTCGGTTCTCGCATCAGAACCGTCTGTAATAATCAACATAGTGATAGTCACCAGAGGGATTATCACAGACGGTTTTGAGTTGAGAGCCGACTGTGACTCTGATTATCACAGACGGTTTGGAATTGAGAACCGACGGTGCACGTCAAGAACTCAAAGAGTCTGACACTATTGAAAATATCACAGTCGATTCTATATATATAACCGTCTGTGATAATATTATCACAGTTGGTTCTCAAATAAAAACCGTCTGTGGTAATCTACATAGTGAGAGATTATCACAGACGGTTGTGAGTTGAGAACCGACTGTGACTGAGATTATCACAGACGGTTGCGACTTGAGAACCGACCGTGCACGTGTACACTTGAAGAGTCGGAGACGCTGTTGGGAATATCACAGTCGGTTCTATATTCATACTCGTCTGTGATAGGTCAAAACCGTCCATGATAATCTCTCTATTGAACGTTAGTTTTACAACTTGAAACTGATCTGTAGCTTTCAACTCTGAATGCTCGAAAACTTGTTTTAAATGAACACTCAGATATTTCAAATGTAGTCCAAATGCTCTGTAAATTGGTTACAATGTACGTAGATCCGATAATTGGTTACAATGTGGAGCATGCTCAAATAAATTTAACATACAATGTACGTGGAGCATGCTCAAGTTAATGTTACATACAGATGGGAACTTTCATCGACAATTTCCACGTACACAGCCATGTTATCCTCAACTTTCCACTTGCCGCGGCCCTGCAAAGACGAGAATTACAGGAGATATAAGCTATACCGATGGAAACAGAGAGATAAGGACATACAGTTGATTACCTTTAAAGTATAACCCTTCCTGGTGATCCATATGCACGTAACTGGTTTCGTCGGTGTCTTCAGTATCGACCTGTACGCCATCTCCAAATGGAGGAATCTCATCAAATTGATTGTATTCCTCCTCGTCTACGACATTTTCAACTCCAACAATCCTTCTCTTGACATGAAGGATGACGTGCCACTTCTTATTGGCCGGGTCAGTGACATAAATGACCTGAATGGCTTGATTTGCAAGTATGAATGGCTCATCTTTATAAGCAACACGATCGAGATCCACAGAAGTGAAACCGTAACTGTCAACCTTCACACCCTATGGGATTTGGACCCATCGGCATCGAAACAGGGGAATCTTGAACAGTACGTAATCGAGCTCCCAAATTTCTTCAATGAACCCGTAGTACGAGTTCAATCCACGTACTACTCTTGTTGGGCCTGTCTTGGTGAACCCCTCAAGGAAAGCTTCTACGCTCACTCCACTATTTTGCACAGTGCTCTTTCGATCTTGAGCTTTCGTGTAAAATGTGTACCCATTAATGTCGTATCCCTGCCATGTCTGTACAGTAAACGTGGGCCCTTTTGCCAACCATTTAAGGTTCTCACTTGCGGACTCTCCGGTGATTCGCACTTTCATCCATGCGTTGAATCGACTGTTATGTTGTCCCGTGATCCAAACCTCGGATCGGCGAGGATTGTCTTGTCGTAGCATCTCCTTGTGCTCGTCGATGTATGGAGACACCTCCATCATGTGTTGCAAGACCCAAAAATGAGCTTTCAAGTATATATCGAAATCAGGAGTGATGGCTCTCCGTCCAATAGTGCCAACACCATCAAGCCTCCCCTCGTGACGAGACACAGGAACTCCTATTGCTTCTACCTCGGCCATGTAATCGACGCAGAACTCAACAACCTCTTCCGCTGCATAACCTTCGACAATGCTACCCTCGGGCCGGGACCGATTCCTCACGTAGGCCTTAAGTACACCCATGTACCTCTCGAATGGATACATATAACGTAGGAACACGGGTCCACATATCTTGATTTCTCTGACAAGGTGGACGGTGAGATGGACCATGATATCAAAAAACGATGGAGGAAAATACATCTCAAGCTGACAGAGAGTTCGAACTACCTCGCTCTGCAGAGAATCCAGTCCATCGGGATCAATGACCTTGCAAGAAATTGCATTGAAGAAAAAACACAGCCTCGTGATCGTCTCTCTGACCTTATGCGGCAGAATACTCCGGATGGCAACAGGAAGCATTTGTGTCATCAACACGTGACAATCATGAGACTTCATACCCAGCAATTTCAAATCGCCCATGGACACAAGCTTTTTCATATTTGCGGAGTAACCCGATGGAACTTTAACACCACAGAGACACTTACAGAGTTCTGTCCTCTCAGCCTTGCACAAAGTGTAGCATGCAGGGGGGAGGTATATACGGCCTTTGTCGTCCTCTCTCGGTGCTATCTCGGGCCTGATTCTCATTTCGATCATGTCACGCCGCACATTGACGCCATCCTTTGTCTTCCCTGGAATGTTCAGCAATAGGCCGATTAAACTGTCGCAAACATTCTTCTCTACATGCATGACATCAATGCAATGACGAACCTCTAAATGCTCCCAATACGGTAAGTCCCAAAATATCGATCTCTTCTTCCAAGTGTTCTTCGTGCGGGGTTTCAATTTACCACCCTTTCCAAACACAACGTCTATGTCCTTCACCCGTGAGTAAACATCTTTCCCGCGCATAGGCTTCGGGGCTGAACCATCTTCCTTGTGGTCGTCAAATTCCCTCTTCCTCTTACGATACGCGTCATTCTTCGGAAGAAACCTACGGTGACGCATGTACACTGTTTTCCTGCAATTCTTCAGCCACACGCTTTCAGTCTCATCTTCGTAGTGGGGGCAGGCTTTGGCTCCTTTCATAGTACGGCCCGACAAATTTCCAAGGGCAGGGAAATCGTTGATGGTGCAGAATATCATTGCACGTAGGATGAAGTTCTCTCGTTTGTATGCGTCCCATACCTGCACCCCTTCGTTCCACATTGTTAGGAGATCCTCTATCAATGGTGCTAGGTACACATCAATATCGTTTCTGGGTTGTTTTGGCCCTGAGATAAGTAGAGACATCATGATGTACTTGCGCTTCATACACAACCAAGGAGGAAGGTTGTAGATACACAAAAGAACCGGCCAAGTGCTATGCCGACTGCTCATGTAACCAAAAAGATTAATTCCATCGGTACTCAACCCGAACCTTATATTCCTCAATTTTGCTCCGAAGTTAACAAATTCCCTGTCGATGTTTCTCCACTGCGAAGAATCAGCGGGGTGTCTCAGCTTTCCATCCTTCTTCCGGTCTTCCGAGTGCCAACGCAGTAATTTTGCCTCTTTACGGTTTGCAAACAAACGTTGCAAGCGGGGAATGATTGGCAAATACCACAACACCTTAGCAGGAGGTCCTTGCTTTATCTCAGCGTAGTCGCCGTCGTCTGTTCGGTCCTTAGTACGCTTATAGCGGGATGTGCCGCACACCGGACAAACATGAATATCCTTGTAGTTGTTACAGTAAAGGATGCAATCATTAGGGCATGCGTATCCTTTCTACTTCCATTCCCAAAGGACACAACAGCTTTTTGGCTTAGTAGGTGTTTTTTGGCAACTCGTTTCCTTCCGGGAGCATGTCCGCCAAAAGATCTAACTGTGTTGTGAAACTCTTGTCGGTCCAGCTGTTGCTTGCCTTCAATTTTAACAGTTCAAGCACAGAGGCCAACTTTGTGTACTTCGACTTGCAACCAGAGAACAATGGATTTTCTGAGTCCTCAATCAAGCGCTTGAATTTGCCAAACTCCCTTTCACTGTAATTTCGTTCCACATCACGCAACATGTCATCTAAATGGTCATCCTCTGGCATATCCTCGTCGAAGTCGTTGTTCGGATCCGACATGTCCTGTTCCTCAACCTGAGTGGCACTTGTTTCTGCAGTTGGCTCTTCTCCATGGTGGACCCAACACGTGTACCCCTTTTTGAAACCACGTCGGATCAAGTGGGCGACAATTTGAGATGAGTTGGTGAACATCTTAATATTCTGGCAGTCTACACAAGGACAGTACATATATGGTAAACCCTTCTTCGCCATGTCTTGCTCAGCAACCTTTTCGAAATCAAAAACACCTTTCATGTATTCCTCACCCACTCGGTTGTCATTATACATCCAGTCTCGGACCATCTGCAATTAACCAAATTCATACACATGCTAATTAGTAAATCAATGGAGATCGATATTGATGATGAAATCAAGTAATGTGTATGCCTTGGGAGCAAGTACCAACCTTGGTTCGATCCTCAAATTTTTGCCCCCAAATGCTCCCCCGGCCTTTCGAGATTTCGCTCTTCCTTGCCCCAAATCTCTTCGAACTGGACAGTGTAGGTCGAGCAAGAGAGAACAACTAGCTCAAAACATCCACCAAAAGACCTTTTATACCAGGTTCAATACAGACGGTTCTATATAATACCGTCAGTAATATCGGTGCATTTTTTAAGAACAGAATATCACTGACGGGTTTCACTCTATTAACTGTCGGTAATATCGGCGCATTTTGTGATACTATGACAGAAATATCATAGACGGTTATGAACTCCAAACCGTCCGTGATAATTACAATATCACAGACGGTTCCTAGGTCAAAACCATCCGCTTTACTATCACAGTCGATTTTTACTTCAGAACCATCTGTGATTATCACTGTCGGATTTTACATCAGAACCGTACGTGATTATCACAGTCGGTTTTTACCTAAGAACCATCTGTGTTAATTATAAAATCAACAATCTGCAAGATTATCACAGACGGTTTTAAGGTCCGAGCTGTCTATAATATCACAGACGGTTCCTAGGTCAAAAACGTCCGCTTTACTATCACAGTCGGTTTTTACTACAGAACCGTCTGTGATTATCACTGTCGAATTTTACATCAGAACCGTACGTGATTATCACAGTCGGTTTTTACCTCAGAACCGTCTGTGTTAATTATAAAATCAACAATTCGAAGATTATCACAGACGGTTTTAAGGTCCAAACCGTCTATAATATCCTGGATTGTTTGTTTGCATTCCACTACTGGTCATCAGTTGTTCCACTTATTTTTCATATTTGGTTCTATCTTATTTCAATGTTAGTATTTAAAAAAATGAACGTTCAGACTATTTGGTTTTATCTTGTTTTTCATATTTGTTGTATATATGTCTGTGGATCTTCAAAGAATTTTGAGACTACTACAGTCGGTCCTGAAATTAAAACCGTCTGTAATCTTACAATCAGAGACGGTTTTGAGTTAAAAACCGTCTTGTTCCCAGCAGTATTTTCTTGTTAACATTTTCACACAGAACATCATTTGGTGATTATCAGTTACATAATCAATGGAAAAGCCAGATATATAAGGAAAAGAAATTTCTTATTTCTTACAATCTTTGCATACATAAGAGATACAATTAAGAGACCAATTAATTAGCGTCGACCTATTCCGAAAGTAACTTACAAAGTTCTCCTAGGGACGTATTGGCATCAGTAGGATCTACACTGGCCGCCCCAGGAGAACTACCAATGGCTCTAAGACTATCAACATCATCTCTCAGCAAAGGAGTGGATTTGGCATCAGTAGGATCATCCAAGAAATTAAAGTTGATACAACAAAGGTGGAGATGAAGCTGCAACTCAAAGCACTCTGCCAAGTGCAGAATGGCAAAAGACATCCCCTCAGAATGCTTCTCCAGCGCCTCTTTTTTTTTTTGGAGAGTTCTGCACAAGGCAGCTTTCTCCTCCTGCACATATGCTTCTCCAGCTTCTCCTAGGGACGTATGCTGGGAGGGTGAAGATGATTGCCAAGCTTCAGAGTGGATTTGGACGTGGAAGTGTGAGCCTTACCCCAGAAAGTTGATCATCCAAGAAAAGCTGATGATACA
Organism: Pharus latifolius; assembly: GCA_019359835.1. NCBI lineage: Eukaryota > Viridiplantae > Streptophyta > Magnoliopsida > Poales > Poaceae > Pharus > Pharus latifolius. Next base: position 31,942,312 of record CM033326.1, on the reverse strand, counting down.
AAGGTGTTGAAGAGGGGATATTGGAAGGATTGTTGTGGATCTCCAAAGGTGGAGTCGATGCAACTGGAGGGGTTGCAAGGGGCAATGTGGCAACACAGGCATCAGCACCCTCTAGAGTCTTCGCTGCAGCTCCACTGGAGGATCGATCTTTCATCATTTCTAAGTCTCTTCTTTGGAGGGAGCATTTCCTCAGGCACCTGTGGATTTCGAAATGCATTTCTTTCGAGGTAATCAAGTCATAAAAGAAAGATCTGCATTAGAGTTTCAGAGAGGACTTACTTTCTGAAGATCCTGATCGAGTTCATTCCTTATCTCTTCCTCATCACTCTCAATTTCAATAACCTCATTGGAATCTCGGCTCGCCATCAAGGTGGGAGTTGAGGAGGGAATAAAGACAGGGATTTAGGAGTCTCGCTATTTATAGAAACAGAAGGTGACGGTTCATATGCGCGGGTGCCTCGAGTTTTAAAAAGCGCACTACTGGTTTTCAAGGTCAATAAATTCATGATAACTTCTCGGGAGATAAACTGCAACACGGAAAAGGAAGTTGAAGAGTCAGATTAGATAATCTGATGCAAATTAAATTTGAAGTAAATAATTAAGTCTCTTCATCTGCTTAGTTATTATGTGCGGTTATCAACAATTGCATGTAGATAATTCGAAGGGTGGGCACTGTTGGGACTATCACAGACGGTTGGGATATCAAACCGTCTGCTTTAATATTACAGACGGTTCTCATGTCCAAACCGTCTGTAATATGACTATTACAGACGGTTCTGATGTCCGAACCGTCTTTACTATGCCTGGAATATTGAACTGTTCGACTTCTTCAAATACTTGTTCCCTCCCTGGAGTGTTTTGCTTCCATTCGAACCGCTCCACTTCTCTTTCTCCAAGAAATGAGGGAAAATTGCAAAATTTACATAAGAACAAATTTTTAGTTCATTTTTTCAACATTAATGAAAAACAATTTCCAAGTCAACGCTTCATGTCCCCAGGTTAGTGCGCCGCGCAAACATCAGAAATGGAAAAGACACAACACACTGTTGAGAATTTGAAGTGGAGCGCACTACTTTCTTTTCAAGATCAATACCGTCATGATAAATATTCTCAGGAGATAAACTGGAACACGGCAAAACAGTAGTGCCCACTTTGGAAGTTGAAGCGTCAGATTACATAATTCGATGCAAATTAAATTTGAAGTAAATAAATAAGTCTCTTCATCTGCGCTGTTATTATGTGCGGTTATCAACAATTGCATGTAGAGAATTGCACTGTTGGGACTATCACAGACGGTTGGGAGATCAAAACCGTCTGTGATATTGATAGAAGTTGAGAATTCGAGGCGGCGGACACTGTTGGGACTATCACAGTCGGGCCTTACATAAAAACCGTCTCTAATGTGACTATCACAGACGTTTTTTTTGCCTCAGAGCCGTTTGTGATATTCAAAGCACGTTGATATATAACTTCTATATTCTTTTTATATTATTTGCATGGGACCTGCGACTTCTATATTGTTTCTATATTATTTGAAGAGCTCCGATGGACTGCCCTCACAAGCCAAAGATCGTGATAGTTGTTCCTTGATTGCACACAGTGTACACACCTTTGTATGGTCGAATGTTCGACAAAAGCTAAAGAAAGATAAAGAAAAAGGGAAGATTGCATGCAGTCCAAGAATGTGCTGGAAAATTGGAAAGTTGACATAAGAACAAAGTTTTCAATAATTTTTTTCATCACTTACAAAAAAAAAAGTAAAAATACAGAATGCTAGGTCAAGGAGTGGTCTTAGCCCTGGTTGCATCTAGAATAAAGTCAGTTTGACTTGCAACCAGGACGCAGGACTCCTCCAGCGACAAGTTGTCCTTCTCAGGATCAACTACTACAGCATCGAGAAGGCCTGCGACCTCCCTCAGCTTCGCGATGGTATCCTTCATTGTCAAACTGCAGCCAGCGATGGTCATATCCACGGCTTTCTTCTCCTCGCGAAGACGCCTCGTCCTCGCCCTAGCATTGTCACCATCCGTCTTCATGCGCTGAATGCGCTGGAAGAGATCGTCAAGGTCAAGCCGTAGCCGAGTGTGCTTCTCCGTGGGGAGATTGTGCTCCTCCTGGAGGGCCCTTAGCTCGGCCTTGAATTTGCCAGTGCCTTCCACGGCTCCCCTTCCCTGTGCAAATCAACAGGTCAAGAATGTATTGAACAGGGATTAACAATACAAGGGTAAGTCCAAAAGATTGAGAGTTCTTACCAGGGAGGGCGAGGCTGACGATGCCATCGAGGATGCCATTGGCGCAGAGAAGCTAAGGAGTCAAACAGTCTGAGAACTATAAAAACTTGTAAAGTAAATGACAATTTTTCCACTGTCAATTTATAGAACTTCCAAAGCGATACTTCGTGTTCTCCTAGGCGCCGCGCGCGAAGATCGGAGACAGAAATGATCACAGTTGAGAATTCGAAGCGCCAGTACTTTTCCAGTCGGTTCAGACATCAGAACCGTCTGTGATAAGTAGACTATCACAGACGCTTCGTAGTTCACAACCGACTGTATAAATCACAGTTGGTTCTGAGTTCCGAACCGTCTGTGATAGTCTACTTATCACAGACGGTTCTCAGCTGGGAACCGATTGTATATATCACAGTCAGGTTTTAGGTTAGAACCGTTTGTGATAAGTAGACTATTACAGACGGTTCTCAGCTGGGAACCGATTGTATCTATCACAGTCGGTTTTTAAGTTAGAGCCGTCTGTGATAAGTAGACTATCACAGACGGTTTTGTGTTCAGAACCGTCTGATTTACTGTCACAGTTGTTTTTGACATCAGAACCGTCTGCGATATCTGAACATATTCTCCCGACAGGCCTTCGTAGACGGTTTTCCATTGAACAGTTCATACCCGTCTGTGATGTGCCGTCCAGGATGTCTGTTTCTGTGGTAGTGCAACTTCGATACCGCAAATTCAACCGAAACAAGCAAAGTTGAACTCGCCCTTCTAGAAGAAAAGCGTAATCAAGAATTGTTTCGGTCGGCAGCATCTTTACAAGCCCTGCATAAATATTACAGCAAAAGGGTGAGACTACGCAACCTCCACGTCAGGGACTTGGTTTTGAGAAGGATCCAAAATCAATCCAATCGCAATAAATACTCTTCCCCCAATGGGAAGGTCCCTACACTGTGGTATCAATGCCATGACCTGGATTAGCTATATTGGCTATGGAAGATGGCAGAGTTCTCTCCAATACATGGAACATCAACCAACTGCACAAGTTTTACGTGTAATCTTTTCCATTTTTTTTTCTTATCTTTATTCAACGCATAAATATTAAAAAGAAGTTATCTCCTCTCTGGTATCCTGTCCTTTCATCGGGCCACGCCCGGGGGCTGGCCACAAAACAAACACTCTAACATAATGCCCAAGTGGATTCACTGACCGATCTCATGATGGCATTTAATCAAGGCACTTCTCTGTAAGCTGTTTCTCAATGCTTAAAGACTTGATCGAATGTTCCAGATCATTTGAGTGGCTGTCAGTTCGCAATAAGCTTGCGTTTTTACCTTCAGAGGTGTGTCCTTGCAACCATGTAATCGCAAACGGCCAAGGCATCCTTTTCTAACTATCATCTCACGCATAAATGATTGCCTTACCTGTTTCCGATCCACCATGCCATTGCTTTACATTTTCTTGTGACCATAATACCATGCTACCGGACAATTCATGGCCACAGGAGGGGGCTAGGGAGAACGCGACTATGGCATTAAAACAAGGAAAGTACCAAAATGATTTCGATCTTTTGTTTGCATTATAAGAATATTTGCTAACTGTATGTGTTTGCAAGGTACCATACCATCGCTAACCCAGATAAGACATTTATATTTCTATCTTTCATCATTCTTTCTCAAAAAGAATAATGTAAAAGGGTACATCAAGGGAGACTGAGATCATGCAATAATTTTTCTATAAGAGGTTTGATCTTAGCCTTGATCGCGCTCAATTGATTCTCACTGTCAAAAATAACCACTAGCAAAAAAAAGCTTTCTTCTAACGGTTGAAAACACACCTCTACTAATGGTTTTCGTACCGTTAGTGATAGACACGATAGAACAAGACAATAACTATTCTAACGGTAAATAACCGTTAGAACAAGTGCAATTTTCTAATGGTTTTTTTGAGATAACTGTTAGAACAACCTACCAAGTATAACGATTAACTAGCACTAGCCGTTAGAACATTTCACTATTTTCTAATGGTTCAGAACATTGTACCATTAGACAATATCACAATTTTCTAAAGGCCAGTTTTTATTTCACCGTTAGAAGATAGTACTAAATTCTAACGGTTCTTCCATGTTAACCTTAGAGCGAAACAAAATTTTCTAACGATAATTAGTATTGCACTGTTAGAAAATAACATAGTCTTCTCACGGTTGTGTAGAAGTATACCGTTAGAAGAACTAACAATCTCCTAAAGGTATACTCATTAACAACCTTTAGAAAATAGCACAATATTCTAACGGTTGTTTCGGACTATACCATTAGAAAATTGTAAGTTTTTCTAACAGTATATTTCTACACAACCGTGAGAATATGGTGTTATTTTCTAACGGTGCAATACTAGTTACCTTTCAAAGATTGTATTTTTTCTATCGAATAGTTGTAGTGAACCATTAGAAAATGTTGTTGTCTTCTGACGTTCTTTGCTATTTAGCCATTAGAAAAGCTTGGATACACAATACAGTACAGATACAAAAAAAGTACATTTCACAAATATACATTAAACAGATTGACACATTGGACAGTTATTCACATTTATTCACACATTCAATTTATTCACATATATATTAACCAATACAAATACTAACCAATGGACAGTTATTCAAATTTGAGTTCATTCTAGTGCCATACCTCAATTCACAGAGAGTAGGCGAAAAAGAGAAAAATTACAACAAGTGAGCTAAGCTAGTCATGGCGGTTGGTTGCGCGCCACTTCGTCCATTACATATTGAGCACAAATTTGTCGCAGCTCTTTAATTTTTGCATTATCGTATTTGTCTTTAGACATGGCAGTCTGCAAGCATGTGTGAATACTCAGTAATTAACTTCTTAGTTTTGAACGTGACATCCAATTTTCAAATTTGAGTTAGCTAAAATGCTTACTCGAAGGAATTGGACAAAGTTTTTCCTGACTAGGTCATACATGTACCGCGCAGCAAATAAAACCCACATTCCCACTAGGCTGGCTGCTGATGGCACTGAGATAATTGCATATGCGAAGACATGTTAGCTGTTCTTTCCATAAACTAATTAAGCATAAACTAAAAGACTCGTGAGTACCTCATTCTTTCCAAGAAATTTGGGAGCCCTCCAGTGCATCATGCCTCCCTCCAGTGGACACATAATTTTTGAAAGCCCTGCGTTTCAGTTAGCATTGCTAGTTAATATGTTATCATCAGCTAGTGAGGTCAAAATTTAAATCAAACATGTTACTTATGCGTCCATATTCCTCTTGATCACGTATTCGTTCAGTAACCTGTTGCGCATCAAATCGAGGTAGTACACCTCATTCCTCCACGGACAGATCACGAGGAGGACCCAGTGGCCCGTACATTATACGTAAAAGAGAACCACTATCTTAAAGTATATCTCAGGTGTAACATATAAGATTGAGTTAAATTAGTACGAAATGCACTAACCTTTGGTGGTACGGCACTGGAATGAACTCCCTGTCCTACTACGCCATCAGCGCCCTTGATATGTACTACTCCGCGTGTGCTGCGTCCTACTCTAGCATCGTGAGACTTATTTTCTCTAGGTCGAGGAAACCCACCTTGTCACACACGGCTGTCGACGCTAGCCTATACATGCACCTACATGCAAAGAACGACATTAGTATTGCATAGAAAGTTACTACATTTTAAATGAACTACAACAATATATAGGATCAGCAAACTCACAGGACTCCAATCCGTATGATAGATATATCAAGCTCCCACTAGTTAAAGAGGTCGAACAGATCCTCATGCGCCACGGATATGCTCCCAGGCTCACGGTGGAATTGCCCAGGCCTGAAGGGAACTAGGAAGTTCAAGTTGCGCCGAGCTCGGTGTATGTACCACTCATGGAGGTTTCTAGTTGTGCGATCCAATTTACGCAAAGCTGCCTCGGCCAAGAGTGGGAACTTTGATCCTGAACCTATCCGGCTGTCCCTTTGCCCCTTTGCCTTTGCCCTTGCCTTTTTCTAGGGAGTGAGCGCATACCTTCGAAGGCAAGGGCGGGGTGCTGGCGGCTTTCTTCGCAGGGAAGGGGGCTTTACTGGGAGGCGTGGATCCTCTGGCTAGGGTCGAGGTGGTCTTTGGAGTGTTGAGGTCTGGAGGAGATCTCTCATGCCCTGCACTGGGGGTGGGGTCCCCAGGTAGTATGCCGACAGGTCACTTTAATTAATGAACACGTATGTTAGATTTTGCAAGTTGAGTGTACTGAGTAAGTTGTAATCTAAAATGTGTAGGATTTACCTGCTATATTACAACACACTTCTTGGGCCACTGTACGTAGGAGCCCACTACCTCAGCAAGTGTTCGCATTTCCTCCGTTGGGACTGGCAATGGAAAAGTGTTGTAGACCGGGATGGCCATGTCCACCTGTACCTTTGCGAACCCCAACCCCAGAGGTACGCAGTGGACTCGAACATCCTCCCCAGACAGATATACGAACCTGTGAGCAACCACTACCTGCCGGTCGCCTAAGTGAGTCACTAGGCTGCAGCTCTCCAGTGTCCGCAAATTTGTAACAATTAAAACAGGTTAGCGAAACAACTCTAACAGAACGGGGGTGGCATCAACTTAAGTGTATATCTCAAGGCTAGCAATACCTCAAAAAGATCCACTGAATCCACGAGGACCTTCAAAGAGCAACCGCTTAGCCGACCCCGCGGGGTACCGTTGCCCTCGGGAGCTGGATCTACACTCTTGGACAGCATCATTTGTTTCAATTGTACAAACTCTTCCCTCATATGTGCGAACGTGGCCTCGACCTCAGCCCGCACCTCAGCCCGTAGCTCTGCCCGTACCTCTGCCTGTATCTTCTCGGAGAGCTCCGCTTCCTTCTCCTTCCAGGAGCGGGCCTTCTTCATCGGTGGAGCCGAATCTGCGAAGCCGGCCTTCCACGACACGATGACTCCCACGGTCAGTGTCCGCCCGAGATTCTCCTTATTTCCTAGAGCTCGGGTGAGGATGTCATTCTCCCTCTGCGGGGTAAACAATCCCTGCATTGCCTCCTTCTCGGCAGAGATCTATTACATTTAAAGCTACATTGTGAGACAAATACATATATACACTTGTGCGCACATAGTTAGGGTTTGGGAACTCCATAGACCCTGTGGACGACACGGACCCTCTCCCCCTCCACCACTGCTTGCACCTTGCATCCCAAATCTCGGAGAGCGGCAGCTTAGGGGAGTCAATGAGAGAATTTTTCTTATCTTCCTTCCTCCACTGCTCCTCCTTCCCTGCATAGCCCTAGGATCCGAGCCAGTGCTGGTGGTCGTTCCTCTTATGGATTGCCTTATTCTTCTCGCTAAGGGCCCCGAACTCGTTAGTCCCCTTCTGCTTGGTGAATTCTGTTGCATCTAGGCCTTCATGCCTAACCCTAATTTTGATGATTAATGAAAACAAAGTGTTTTAGACTAACTGTGCTTCTGAGATTTTTGATACAGAGTTTGTTCGGGAAGAAATACCAGATGATCAACATGAACCCGACATGAAATAAAGCACAAGGTGCAAAAGAGCAAAGACAAGACGCAAACGTGAAGATGCAAAGGACCTAAGGTAATCTGTAATTTCATTTTCTCCCGATCTCGGAGTTTGGAGATAGATCGGTTAAGGACTTTGTTGCTTAGATTTTAACTATACTATAAAGAGGAGTTGCAAAAGTCCTCTCTTTATCTCCAACATAAACCGAGAAACTTAGGTCATTGCATTGCATCTTTTTGGTTGGATTTGATTTGATTTTGGTTTGAAAGATTTGGATTTTCCGTTGAGTTTTTGACAGCAGAAGAGTTTTTCAATTTTACAGAAAGATCTAGGCAGATATGGTTTTTACTTTTGTTGACAAAAAAGTAGCTCTTAAAATTATCTTTCAAACGAGCTATTAAACACCTCTTTTGGATTTCTGGATTTAAAGTTATCACTATTTTTTTCATGCTGACTGTCAGTTTGCATAACTGACTGTCAGTTTGAATGTCAGTTCAGTTAAACTGACATTTGTCCAGAGAGAGTGTATTTTGGGCTCAAAATATTTATACTAAACTAACTGTCCTGTCAGTTGGGGTTTCGACCACAGTTGTTTTCATCTGAGTTTCTATTTGATTTGGTCGAGTTTTTGGTCAAACTGACTGTCAATTTGCATAACTGACAGTCAGTTGTGGGTTTCATGTTTCCATAAACTAGCACAAACGGCTAGCAATTTTTTATCCGTAAATTTTGTCGGCCGTTGTACACGAAACTGACTGTCAGTTAGGCAAACTGACTATCAGTTAGTGTTGCTGATTTTCAGCCCTAGCTCCAACGGTTCTTTTGATTCTTGAGGCTATAAATAGGGGCTTTGGGCATGAGTTTGATACAACAAACAGCAGCATACTCTTATACACTCTTGAGCTTTAGTTTTCTACACAAAATCTTGATATGTTGATCAAGTTGAGTGTTTTTCTCGGTGTGTGTTTGGAGGTCTAGAGAAGACCTCTCTACCTATTACTCTTGGTGAGCGCCCTCACCTAGACGGTTCGGAGGCGTGGCCGTTAACCTCTCTAGTTTGGAGATTGTTGGAGAGGCTCGGCAAGTTTGTACAAGGCATCGGTGCTCGCCTCTCCGGAGTGGACAAGGAGCAACCACTAGTTGATAATACTCTTCGTGAGTATTGAGGCAAAACTCAAGTGACTTGAGTGCTTCAACGAGGATTAGTGGAGACTGGGCGAGTCTCCGATACCTCGATAAAAATCACTGTGTTCGTTCTCTTCTCTGCTTGCTCTTTTTATTATTTGTTCTTGATTTGCAAATATTTGTTTTATTTTTAAAGTTTTAAAAGCCTCCTATTCACCCCCCTCTAGTCGGCATCCTTGATCCTACACGTGATATCAGAGCCAAGTCTCTCGATTCATTAGGCTTTACCGCCTGGAGAGAGGATGTTGTCTACTGATGGTTTTTCTCTTGGTCATACCAGTCGTGCGCCGATCTTTGATAGGAAAAATTATCCCTATTGGAAAGTGCGCATGTCGGTATTCCTAGAGGCCATGGGGCTTGACATATGGGACATCGTTAAACTTGGTTTTACTCCTCCGGATGATCTGGCAAGTCACTCCGATGACGACAGGAGAAAACTACATTTAAATGCCCGTGCAAAAAATGCACTCTTTGCCGGTTTGTCTCTAAATGAGTTCAACCGTGTAAGCAATCTCACGACTGCTCACAAGGTTTGTACCACCCTCGAAGAAATTTACGAGGGTACAACTAAAGTCAAAGAGGCAAAATTGCTTATGGTGAGGCAAAGATACGAGACATTCACAATGTCGTCAACCGAGTCCGTGGATTCCATGTTCACTCGGTTGAACAATATTGTAAATGAACTCAAGGGTCTTGGTGTTGTTTTTACTGACCTCGACATTGTAAGAAAGATGCTTAGGGCACTTCCAGAAAGCTTCGACACTCTGGTCACGGTGCTCACCAACTCCGATCTGTTGACCACCACACCTACTGATCTCTATGGGAACCTCATTACCCATGAGATGCATCGCAAGGAGAAGAAGGAAGCAACCGAACCTTCAGAGACGAAGAAGAAGGCGTTGGCTTTCAAAGCCGGCTCCAAGATCGATCCAAGCGATGGCTCCTCCGACGAAGATCTAGCACTTATGGTAAAGAATACACAAAAACTTCTTTGCAGGTTAACAAGAAGGGTGTCAACATTGACACTCGACCAAAGGGGCCAAAGCAAACAAACTTCAAGGACATCATATGTTACAGATGTCACGAAAAGGGACATATAGTGTCAAGGTGTCCCAACAAGAACAAAACTTGGAACAAGAAGAAGTTCTTCAAGAAGAACAATGACGCAACCAAGGAAGCATGCTTCGGAGAATGGATGTCCGAAGATGAGAGCTCCAACTCCGACTCCGACTCCGACGATGAAAGAAGCTGCTCCAAGAAGCTTGCCAAACTAGCTCTCGGCAACACATCGACTAGTTCATCCCTGTGTCTTATGGCTAAAAGCGATGAAATGGTACATTCTTCTGATCCTTCTTATGATGAACTAGTTGAAATGATCACTGAATTAAATGAGGTTTATGGAGCTACTAAAAAGAAGTATAAAGCGCTTAAAGAAGAACATTCTTCTTTATGCACTCAATACTTAGAACTAAAAGATTCTTATGAAAGCATGCTAATGAAAGATATTACTAATGCTCCATCTAAGATAGATGTAGTCATTTCATGTGATTTAAATGACAATTCTTCTCATGATATTTCTCTTAATATGCCATGTGTTTCAAACAATACTATCTAAAATGAGAATAATGAACTCAAGGCACAAGTTGAAAAACTTGGAAAAGGTTTAGAAAACAGCTACAAAGGAAAAGTATCTCTTGATCTAATCCTTAGCAAACAAAAATGTTCTTTTAGAAAAGAAGGACTTGGATACTTTCCGAAGAAAGGAAAGAAACCAAGTACAAAAACTATTTTTGTAAAAGCATGCAACACATTTTGCTTTAAATGTCATGAAACTGGTCATTCACATGAAGCATGTCCTTTAATGACTCCAAATTATTTTGATACTTTCTACATGCTTCAAAAGTCGAAGAAAGGATATGCTATAGCAAAGTATGTTGGTGCACCCATGTTAAATAAAAAGAAGAAATCAATTTGGGTACCCAAAGTTTTGATTGCCCAAAGCTCTGATTGCTAACATTGAAGGACCCAAAAAGGTTTGGGTACCTAAAAAGACTTGATTCTTTTGTTTATGCAGGTGAACTACAAGATCGGTGGGAAACATTGGGTGCTTGATAACGGATGTTCCGAACACATGATTGGCAACCAGAAATTGTTCACCTCAATAGAAGACAACTCAAGTGAGAATTAAAAGATCACCTTTGGCGACAATCGTCAGGGAAATGTGGTAGGCTTGGGTAAAATTGCTATTTCAAATGATCTCTCAATTTCAAATGTTTTGTTGGTTGAATCTCTGAATTTTAATTTGCTTTCCGTTGCACAAATTTGTGATCTTGGATTTCGTTGCACATTTTATCCCAAAGAGGTTTTAGTTGAAAGTTTAAAAGATAATTCTTTGATTTTTAAAGGCTTTCATTTTGGAAATCTTTATTTGATTGATTTTCACTCCAAAGATGCATCTCTTTCAACATGTCTTGTCTCTCAAACCTCAAAAGGTTAGCTATGGCATAGAAGATTCGCACATGTTGGAATGCATCAATTGAAAAAGCTTTTAAAACGAGATTTGCTTATTGGCTTAAAGGATGTGAATTTTGAAAAGGATAAACCTTGTAACGCCTGTCAAGCTGGCAAGTAAGTAGCTACTTCACATCCGATTAAGCGTGTTCTTTCGACTTGCAAACCTTTGGAACTATTGCATATGGATTTATTTGGACCTTCTGAGTTCCAAAGTATCGGGGGTAGCAATTATGGTTTTGTGATTGTTGATGATTTTACTCGATATACTTGGATTTTCTTTATTTCTCAAAAATCTGAAACCCCCGATGATTTCAAAAGTTTTGCAAAACGTGTTTCCACTGAATTCAAATTTTTCATCAAGAAAATCTGTAGTGATCATGGTGGAGAGTTTGTTAATTCTAATTTATTTGATTTTTGTGATTCGCTTGGAATTAAACACAAATTTTCAACTTCTTACACTCCACAGCAAAATGGAGTAGTAGAAAGGAAAATCGAACACTAATAGAAATGGCAAGAACAATGCTAAGTGAGTATGATACTCCTACTCGCTTTTGGGCCGAAGCCGTGCATACCGCTTGCTATTCTATTAACCGTCTTTATTTGCATCCTCTTCTGAATTTAACTCCCTATGAGCTTCTTATTGGGCGTAAGCCAAACATTTCTTATTTTAGAGTTTTTGGATACAAATGCTATATTCTTAAGAAAAGAAATTTTGGTGGTAAATTTCAAAGAAGAGTAGATGAAGGCTTTCTAGTCGAATACTCCACCACTAGCAAATCTTATCGTGTTTATAACAAAAATACTGGTTGTATTGAAGAATCTTGTGATGTAAAATTCGATGAAACTAATGGATCTCAAAAGGAGCAAGTCTCTTGTGAAGTTTCAGGTAAAGATCTTCAAGAAGCCGTGAAGAACATCACCATTGGAGACATCAAGCCAAGAGAAGATGATGAAGAAGATGATGAGATCATTGAGAATGATGATCAACATGTATCATCATCTCAAGTTGATCCTCCAGAACCAAGTCAAGAAGAAGAAGAAGCACAAGAAGAAGCACCAAGGCAACATCAAACGATCACCAAGGATCACCCTCTAGACCAAATATTGAGTGATGTCAGTAAGGGTGTTCAAACTCGCTCTCGTATTGCTGCATTTTGTGAACATCATTCTTTTTTATCTTCTTTAGAACCTAAACATGTCAATGAAGCTTTAAATGGTCCTGATTGGGTAAATGCTATGCATGAGGAACTTAATAATTTTTCTAGAAATAAAGTTTGGACTTTAGTAGAAAGACCCAAGGATCATAATGTAATTGGTACTAAATGGGTCTTCAGAAATAAGCAAGATGAAAATGGAGTTGTAATTAGAAATAAAGCTCGTCTTGTTGCTCAAGGCTTCACTCAAGTCGAAGGTTTAGACTTTGGCGAAACTTTTGCACCTGTAGCAAGACTTGAAGCATTTGTATTCTCCTTGCTTATGCATGATGCTTTAATATCAAATTATTTCAAATGGATGTTAAAAGTGCATTTTTGAATGGTGAAATTTCTGAACTTGTTTTTGTTGAACAACCTCTAGGTTTTGAAGATTCTACATGTCCAAACCATGTGTTTAAATTGTCTAAAGCTCTCTATGGTCTCAAACAAGCTCCTCAAGCTTGGTATGAACGACTTAGAGACTTTCTTTTATCAAAAGGTTTTAAAATTGGGAAGATTGATACTACATTATTCACAAAGAAAATTGAAAAAGACTTGTTCATTTGTCAGATATATGTTGATGATATTATCTTTGGATCTACTAATGAACATTTCTGTCATGAGTTTGGAGAAATGATGTCTAGGGAATTCGAGATGTCGATGATCGGTGAGCTAAGCTTCTTCCTTGGACTTCAAATCAAGCAACTCAAGAACGGTACATTCGTGAGTCAAACGAAGTACATGAAGGACCTGCTCAAACGCTTTGGGATGGAAGATGCTAAGGAAATCAAAACCCCCATGGCTACAAATGGACATCTGGATATGGACAAAAGTGGAAAATCGGTCGATTCTAAACTCTATAGGTCTATGATTGGTAGCTTGTTATATCTTACTGCATCTAGGCCTGATATCATGTTTAGTGTATGTTTATGTGCTAGATTTCAATCAGATCCTAAGGAATGTCATTTAATTACTCTTAAAATAATCCTTAGGTATTTAAAATGCTATCCCAGTTTAGGTCTTTGGTATCCGAAAGATGCAAACTTTGAATTAATTGGTTATTCGAATTCTAATTATGCTGGGTGCAAGATTGATAGAAAAAGCACATCTGGTAGCTGTCAGCTGTTGGGGAGATCAATAGTATCATGGTCATCTAGGAAACAGAATTTTGTACTCTCTCCACTACTGAAGCTGAATTGTGTCTGCGGGAAGTTGTTGTGCTCAATTATTATGGATGAAGCAGACATTTTTGGATTATGGAATTAAATTTGATAAAGTGCCACTCTTGTGTGGTAATGAAAGTGCCATTAAAATTGCAAATAATCCTGTTCAGCATTCTAGAACTAAGCATATTGAAATACGACACCATTTTATTAGAGATCATGTGGCAAAAAGAGATATTGATGTGAGCTATGTTAGAACAGACTTGCAACTAGCAGATATTTTCACCAAACCCTTAGATGAATCTAGATTTAGCTTTCTAAGAGGTGAACTGAACATTATTGATATTTCTAATGCTAGTTGATGTGCTAATTATGTTAAAAAAAATATGTTATAATATAATTTATTTCCTCTCTGGTCTATTCTGTCTCTGGTCGAAATTGACTAAACTGATAGTCTCTTCGCCTCCTCCTCACCGTCGTTGCCTCCTCTTGCGCCTCCTCGCCATCGCAATTTGCTCCACCACCTCGCTGTGCCGCGCCACCGCTTCCTTGCGCCACCTCCTCACTGCCATGCGCCGCTCCCGCGCCGCACTACCGTGCTGCGCCACTGCGACCGTGCCGCCGATTCTCCTCGCCGTGCCTCTGTTCGCCGGTGCTGTGCCACTTCGTCACTCCTCCGTTCTCTTCTTCGTGTTTCCTCCTCACCGAGCTTCGCACATCCCTCGACGACCAGTTCATCCCTTCGTGCGACGTTTCGGTTCCTCTGTTTAGCTCACTGATCAGGTCCTCTATTTACTCTCCTCTGCTTTTCTTTGTGCAATGTCTGATCAGCCGTCGTCTTCTTAGCGCGTGGCCCGTCGGAAGAACGCTGCATACAGCAGTCGTTCAATGGGTCAGACGTCCGAGACCCGGCCTTCGCCTCCACCTGAGGGCGTGCCCGTGGATTATTCCTGGTGGCACGCAAGCCGCCTTCGCACCCTTCGTGCCGCAAACCCATATCTCTCGCCGCGTCCTACTGGTCGTGACGCATGCGGCGTCCTTACCTTTTACACAAACCTCCATCTAGACCTGTTCACCAGTGTCTACAGCCGTGTCCCCATTTTCGCCCACCGCTCTCTGTCCTAGCAGACGATCGCCTCTCGCACAGGCATCGTCTCCCTAGCAAACTCTTTTGCTTCCATCGGGATCCACGACCTTGTCGTCGATTCCTCTCTCCTCTAGGCTGACGAGCCCATTCATCAGTTCTACTCCACCGTCTTCATTTCTCCCCAGCGTGACTTCATCACCTTCATGACGGGCCTCCAGGTTCACACCGTCACGAAGGAGCAGATTGAGTCTACACTTGGACTGGTTCATCCCGCATCTGGGCACCAGCTCCACACCCTTCCAGACCTCGAGCAACAGGAGGTGGCCATGCTTTATTCTGGCCCCTTCCAGCTCTGTCACATCGCCGGCCTGTGCCGCGATGTTGACCTGGCTCTGCGGATCCTCCATCTCACATTGGTCCCCATGAGCGGAGACAGGGCCAGGGTCACTTTTCTGGCCCTCCATGTGCTCATTTCCATCTTTTAGGAGGAGCCCTTCGACGTTGCTGATCTCATCATCAGTGAGATTCAGCACATCCTTCTCTCTCCGCACCGTCAGCTGATATACGCTCCGTATATCATGGCGGTGATTCTGCATATTAGGGCTGTGGACACTGAGCTCCCGCGGCCCCATCATCCCCTTCTCTTCTATCCTCCAGGTCAGATAGACCGTCACCTTGGTACCCAGCCTACGGCTGCTGCGGACCCTGATTCTCCCGCATCTGATGATGATGCTGCGGGGGAGTCAGAGGACGAGACTCTAGTTCAGGAGTCTGATCTAGCACCAACTGCGGAGACAGGCATCGGCTCTTCCTCGGCGTCTTCTTCTCAGCTCCAGTAGATCATCCAGACCCAGCAGCAGATCCTGCGCACTCAGCAAGAGCACCATCAGATGCTGCTTAGACTGGTTGCTCAGCAGGAGGAGATTCTGCGCCGCCTGCCTGCCTCGACTTCTACAGACCCTCACAAGAGGGCCCGCCCTGCATCCTCTTCATCTGATACAGCTCAGGTCCAGCTGCTCCAGCTCCTGTGGCACCAGCTCTGACTCCAGCTGCTCCCTCTCTGGCTGCCACTCCTCCGTTGTCTCCTGCCGTCGACCCGACAGGATCTCCTGCAGGCTCCGGAGATACAGCCGTCTTAGGGCTATCTTCAGATGATGAGCCTTAGGCTCTATTTTCTTGTATTAGCTCCCTTTTTGTGCTTGATGCCAAAGGGGGAGAAGTAGTTTATATATTTCATTCTGGATGTATGACTTTTTATGATTATGTTGGATGATTTGGATGATCTTTTGTCATACACTATGGATATGTTATGGATGTGTTTTCTTACATGGTGTTTTGTGATGCTCTGATATGATGATGTGTATATGTGTTTCATCTGATGCTCTGATATATATGTGTTGGTTTTTGCTCTGATACATTTTGATATGATGAGATGCATATACTCAGGGGGAGTTATTTATTTATTATCTTTTTTGAACACTTGTTGTTATCAATCATCAAAAAGGGGGAGATTGTTGCATCTAGGCCTTTATTCCTAACCCTAATTTTGATGATTAATGAAAACAAAGTGTTTCAGACTAACTGTGCTTCTGAGATTATTGATACAAAGCGTGTTCGGAAAGAAATGCAAGTTGATCAAAATGAACCCGACATCAAATAGAAGCTCAAGGTGCAAAAGAGCAAAGATGAGACATAAGCGTGAAGATACAAAGGATCTAAGGTAATCTGAAATTTTATTTTACCGATCTCAGCGTAAGGAGATTGATCGGTTTAAGGATTTGGTTTTAGATTTAACCGTACTATAAAGAGGGGTTGCAAAATCCTCTCTACATCTCCAACATGAACCGAGAAACTTAGGTCATTGCATTGCATTCTTTTTGGTTTGATTTGATTTGAATTTGGTTTTTGAAAGATTTGGTTTCAGTTGTGTTTTTGACAGCAGAAGAGATTTTGCTTTTTCTAGAAATATCTAGGCAGATATGGCTTTTTCTGCTGTTGACAAAAATGTAGCTCTTAAAATTATCTTTCAAACGAGCTATTAAACTCTCAATTTGGACTTCTGGATTTAAAGTTATAACTATTTTTGTTCATGCTGACTGTTAGTTTGAATGTCAGTTTGTGTTAACTGACAATTTCCAGAGAGTGTGTTTTTGGGCTTAAAATTTTTTGTACTAAACTGACTGTCAGTATTTCCATGCTGACTGTCAATTGAGGTTTCGACCACAGCTGTTTTTATCTGAGTTTTCTTTCGATCTGGTCGATGTTTTGGTCGAACTGACTATCAGTTTTCATAACTGACTGTCAGTTTGGGGTTTCAAGTTTCCATATACGATCACAAACTGCTAGCTATTTTTATCCGTAAATTTTATCGGCCATTGTGTATGTAATTGACTGTCAGTTTGATGTACTAACTGTCAGTTTGAGTTGCTGATTTTCAGCCCTAGCTCCAACGGTTCTCTTGATCCTTGAGGCTATAAATAGAAGCTTTGAGCTCGTATTTTATATAACAAGCAGCCTCCTCTCATACACTTTCTTGAGCTTTAGTTTCTTATACAAAATCTTGATCTTTTGATCAAGTCGAGTGCTTTTCAGATCCACTGAGTGCTTTCTATTCGCATCATTTGCATCCTATTAGTTTCTCGGTGATTGTTAGAGGTCTAGAGAAGACCTTGCTGCCTATTACTCTTAGTGAGCACCCTCCCTTGATGGTTCGGAGGCGTGGCCGTTGATCTCTCCGTTCGAAGATTGTTGGAGAGACTCGGCAAGGTTGTACAAGGCATCGGTGCTCGCCTTTCCAGAGTGGACAAGGAGCAACCATTAGTGGATAATATCCTTTGTGGATATTGGAGCAAGAGTCAATTTATTTGAGTGCTTCAACGAGGATTAGGGGAGACTAAGCGAGTCTCCGAGACCTCAGTAAAAATTGTTGTGTTAGTTCTCTCTGTCTCTTTATTTTAATATATTAAATTGCTTTTGGTTCTTATCATTGCAACATTTGTTTTAAATTGAAAAGTTTTAAAGCCTCCTATTCACCCCCTATAGTCGGCATCCTTGATCCTACAGGTTATATCTGCTGCGGTTTATGTATGACCTAGTCAGGACAAACTTTGCCCAATTCCCTCAGGTAAGCATTTTAGCTAACTCAAATTTGAAAATTGGATGTGACGTTCGAAACTAGGAAGTTAATTACTAACGCTTCACACATGCATGCAGAGCACCATGTCCAAAGACAAATACGAGATTGCAAAAATTAGAGAGCTGCGAGAAATTTGGCCTCAATATGTGATGGAGGAAGTGGCTATCAACCAGTTGCCATGACTGGCTTATTTAACTTGTAGTTTTTCTTTTTTTTTCTTTGCATTCTTCTACTCTCTGTGAATTGGTGTTTTTTTGTATTTGTATTGGTCTATATGTGAATAAATTGAATATGTGAATAAATTCAATCTATTGAATGCGAATAAATTCAATTTGTTGAATGTTGAATCTGTATTTGTGAATGTACCTTTTTTGTATCTGTACTGTGTTGTGTATCTAAGCTTCTTCTAACGACTAAACAACAAAGAAAGTTAGAAGAGAACAACATATTCTAACGGTTCAATAGTACTATCCGATAGAATAATATAACATATTCTAATAGTTCAATAGTACTATCCGATAGAATAATACAACATATTCTAACAGTTCACTAGTACTATCCGTTAGAATATTGTAACGGTTCACTAGTACTATCTGATAGAATAATATAACATATTCTAATTGTTCACTACTACAATCCATTAGAATATATAAAGATATTCTAACGGTTTACTAATATTGACCGTTAGAATATAGTACGCTTTTCTAACAGTGCACTACACTAGCACAAAAATATTTTCTTCTAACGGTTCAAAACACATCTTTACTAATGGTTCTTGTATCGTTAGTGATCGGCACGATAGAACAAATCTAACATTACTCTAACGGTTTTGAACCGTTAAAAAAGATCACTCTTTTCTAATGGTTCTTATTAGTGAACCGTTAGAAAAAAGTGATCTTCATTGATCCCGACTTCTACGGTCTTGAACCCAATGAAGAAGAAACTACCCCCAAGGATCCAGCTTACTAGAGGGCCACTTACCAAGTGGAGTCTGATGTGAAGGAAACCCATGCAATACCGCTGTAGTTAAAGATGAAGATCGTTGAAGCCCTTTTGCTTATTGTTGTTGTTTTGTGCCGACCTTTATGTCGAAGAAAACTCCTTGATTTTGTATCAACACTAAATTGTGTCATTTTGACACTATGTTATTCTAATGTTGGTCCATGTGATCAGCACTTGTTTTAATTACTTGCATTGTTATATAATTCATCTTGTTATTGTGAGTTTGCAATGTATCATTATGAGTGCAACCCACCTGGGCGATGGTCACTGGATTCCTCAAATGAGGGTCCCACAACCACTATATTGGATTGAAGTGGATCAAAAACAATTTTTAGGACCACAGTTAGTAGAAGAGGTCACTGCCCATGTAAAGATTATACAGGAAAGATTGAAGACAGCTCAATCTCGACAGAAGAGCTACACAGATAATAGGAGAAGAGAATTAACTTTTGAAGGAGGTGATTATGTATACCTCAAAGTAACACCATACAAAGGAGTTCGTAGATTCCAAATGAAGGGAAAATTGAGTCCGAGGTATGTCGGACTGTCACATCCCAAAATTTGGCCCCCTGTTAAGACTTTTTATGCTAAGTGTTGAGGGATGCTAGGTATTTTTGCAAGTTACCAGTAGTCCAATTTTTGCTTGTGCAAGTGTATATGTATGCATGTATGAAAGCTGGCCCATGTGTACAAGTACATGAGTATGTGGATACATGTATTTGTATACGTATGGATGACAGTATACATGCATGAATACCAGTACAAAAGGAGGAAGCTTCCTGAAGAAGCTTGGGGACTTAAGATAAGTTTTATGTTAAAGCAAAGGGAGATGCACATACATAGCAGCACAGCAAACTGCTCAGTGCTGAAACTTCTGGAGGTTAATGCTGCAGCGTGGAGTACTTTCAATCAGTAAAAAGGAGGGGTAAATATAGATACATGCAGCTGCTTAATTCTTTGTGTAAAGAGGTGCATGTATGTATGCCGTAGGAGGTTATACACGCAGCAGCACAACAGAGTTTACCCTTCATGTCCAAAGGTAGCAGCAGCAGCGACAGTAGCTAGCAAAACAGCAGCAGCAGCAGCAGCAGCAACGTTGCAGCAACTTGAAGTCCTTCCAGGTTAGGAATTCTTGCTCAAGCCTTAAGAATTATTTGTTCAGCATGTTCCTTAGTACTTAGATGACCAATTTCTGATCTTCTCCGGCGAGTTCTCCGGCCGCAACGACCACAGGAATCCCGGCGGCAACAGGAAGTTTTAAGTTACCAATTTTACTTCACTGTAGCGTGACGAATTGCTAATAGCTGAGCGAATCTCCAACCAGAATGCTGTAGGGTTTCAGGGCTAGGTGTTAGAGGGTTAAACCAACTTGTTGCGCAGCCACTGCTGAACTGCCGCGGCGGAATTAGCACCGGCAGCGAGCTCTGGGAGCTTGAAGCGCCACCGCGGTCGGGAGAAATTCAAATCAACCGAATTGCTTAGCCGCTGTCCAAATTGGTCGTCGTTGTCAAATCACCAGCGCTCACACAAAATTGAAGTCACCCTTAGCGTCGCAGAGATCCCCGTTGGCGATTTCATCGCCCCATCTTCTCCGGCACCGGCGAAGGCGACGGGATGCCTTGTTTCCGGGACCGCGCCGTGGAGAGAAGCCTCGGTGGAGCCATCATTGGAATTTCCGCTTCAATTACACTCCATAGGTGCCGTAGATGCTCACTGGCACGTCGTCGACCAGTTTCCGGCCATCGCCGTTGATCCCGACGTCGGCCGTGTCACTTCTAGTGGCGCCGTTCGTCGGCTACGGTCGCCGATCAACTAGGACTACCCAAATTGTTCGCTAACAAGGGGTATGGAGCCTTTGGTGCAGTGGCCTTGATGTGAACCTCAATCGCCGTCGAAATCGCCGCCGGCGAAGACCTCACCGCCATAAGCCACCGCGCGCGCTCCCAATGCCAGCCAATGCCAGCCAAGGACACTTGTTTTGTACAGGAAAGTTAGCCGCTGATGCTCGTTAGGTCAGCTGACTAGTTTTAGGGCTTTATTTCAAAATTGAACTGTGTCATTTTATTTGTTATTTCAATTAGAGTCTGGCCATATAGTTATATTGCATAAAAGCCCTCTGTTAGCGCAGGATTAATAAAAGTATTAAAACCCTAATTGAATTATATATATTAAATTGATATATAAACCCTAAAAATGCAAAATCCCTTTAGAAAGTTAGGAATTCGATTTAATTTGAACGATTAGGACTCTTTACTTATTTTACACGTATTTGCCTTTAGGATCTAGGCCGAATTCGGCCTCTAAGGTCTATTAATCAACCTTTGTACGCTTTTCGAAAACATCGCCGCGTCAACGTTCAATCTGAAAATCAACTTCGCCTTAACCTCCCAACTGTCCAACCAAAACCCTAACAATATTTTGATTACTTGTCGACCCAAGACTCAAAGAAAACCCTAGAAGGCCAACCTAAGCATCGCCAATCTACGTCCAATGTCTCTCCCATCAACATGCCTATGTCGTTCGTGGCCTTAGGAACTTCAGATTGAAAATCCGTCCACGTCACAATGTCCATCTTACTATCAAACTTCCAAATCTATGATCTGATTTTGCATCTGAGCCTCGGATCAAAATCCTCTTTCTATCAAAATTCATTCTTCAGTTGATTATTTCAAGCTCATTTTGTCTATTCAATCTCAACCCTCAATTACCTTTCACACACACACATATATAACTATGTACAACTATTTTCTTGATTGGTAACCATGTATGTGATTATGTTGGATTGGAAGAAGAATCACCAAGATACGAGGAGACGACAAGAACTGATGATACTACAGCCGAGTGAGGCAAATCACTACCTCTTGACCATATTGAACCTATATATTATAAAAATTTACATATGTTGTTTTAATAAAGCATGAGTATATGCATGAGACTGAACAACCACATCTAGCTGATAATAGAGTGTTTTGTTTACTCAGTTAGCCAAAGTGGTTGAGGCGGTAAGGATCTAAGCCACATCAAGTGGAAATCTTTACCAAATAAATTGAGCTCGCTGTAGCCTTGGATCTAAGCCACCTTGAGTGGAAATCCTCGCTAAGCAAGCTAGACTCACCATAATGGATTGGATCTAAGCCACCTTGAGTGGAAATTCATACATACTGGGTAAGCAAAACTTTAAAATATTCCAACATTCAATGTTCATTTGAAAAGCCATGAAGGTTAGTGGTGAAGATGGTAAGAGTGGTGGGTAGTGACTGCATGAGTGGGATAGTGACTGGATACTTCACCCTAACGAATAATGACTAAACAGTTGTGCTATACATCTAGTGATATAAGAACGTACTGTTGCATCTAGGCCTTCATGCCTAACCCTAATTTTGATGATTAATGAAAACAAAGTGTTTCGAACTAATTGTGCTTTTGAGATTGATTGATACAGGGATCAGTTGGGAAGAAATGTAAGAAGATCAAGATGAACCCGACTTAAAGTGAAGCACAAGATGTAAATGAGCAAAATACAAGACGCAAATCATGAAGATGAGAAAGACCTCAAGTATTATGAGTTTTTATTTTTACCGATCTCGGCGTTTGGAGATGATCGGTTAGGGAAATTATTTTCTAGTTTTAAACCGTACTATAAAGAGGGGTGGCGAAAGTCCTATTTTTATCTCCAACACAAACCGAGAAATCTAGGTGCATTGCATCATTTTTGGTTGGATTTGATTTGAACTTATTTGAAAATCTGGTTTTTTAGTTCAGTTTTTGACAGCAGAAGAGTTTTTCATTTTTCTAAAAAGATCTAGGTAGATCTGACTTTTGCTTCTGTTGACAAAAATGTAGCCCTTGAAATTATCTTTTCAACGAGCTATTAAACACCTCTTTTGGATTTTTGGATTTAAAGTTATCTCTGTTTTTGTTCATGCTGACTGTCGGTTTGCTAAACTGACTGTCAGTTTGTTTAAACTGACAATTGTCCAGAGAGGGTGTATTTTGGGCTCAAAATTTTTGTACTAAACTGATTGTCAGTTTGTCCATACTGACTGTCAGTTGGGGTTTCGACCACAGTGCTTTTAACTGAGTTTCTATTTGATTTTGGTCGAGTTTGTGGTCGAACTGACTGTCAGTTTGTGTAACTGACTGTCAGTTGTGGGTTTCAGCTTTCTTTTTTTCGACCACGAATGGCCAGCAAAGTTTATTCCGTAAATTTTGTCGGCCGTTGTGCACTGAACTGACTGTCAGTTAGGCAAACTGACTGTCAGTTTGGGTTGCTGATTTTCAGCCCTAGCTCCAACGGTTCATTTGATTCTTGAGGCTATAAAAAGGGGTTTTGAGCATAAGTTTTATATAACAAGCAGCAGCATTTCATATACACTCTTGAGCATTAGTTTCTTATATAAAATCTTGATCTTTTGATCAAGTCGAGTGATTTTCGATCCACCGAGAGTTTCAGTTCTTTGCATTTTGCATTCACTTAGCTTCTCGGTGCGTGTTTGGAGGTCTTGAGAAGACCTCGCTGCCTTTTACTCTTGGTGAGCGCCCTCACCTAGACGGTTCGGAGGCGTGGCCGTTGATCTCTCCGTTCGGAGATTGTTGGAGAGGCTCGGCAAGTGTGTACAAGGCATCGGTGCTCGCCTTTCCGGAGTGGACAAGGAGCAACCACTAGTGATAATATCCTTGGTGGATATTGAGGCAAGACTCAAGTGATTTGAGTGCTTCAACGAGAATTAGTGGAGACTGGGCGAGTCTCCGATACGTCGGTAAAAATCGTTGTGTTCGTTCTCTTTCCCTTGCTTATATTATTTGTTCTTGATTTGTTCTTTATTTGTTTTAAGTTTTAAAGTTTTTAAAAGCCTCCTATTCACCCCCCCTCTAGTCGGCATCCTTGATCCAACACGTGGTATCAGAGCAAGGTCTCTCGATTCATTAGGCTTTACCGCCTAGAGAGAGGATGTCGTCAAGTGGTGATTTTCTTCTTGGTCATACCGGTCGTGCGCCTATCTTTGATGGGACAAATTATCCTTATTGGAAAGTGCGCATGTCGGTATTCCTAGAAGCTATGGGGCTTGATGTATGGGATATCGTTAAACTCGGCTTTACTCCTCCGGTTGATCCGGCAAGTCAGTCTGAGGACGATAGGAGAAAGTTGCATTTAAATACCCGTGCAAAAAATGCACTCTTTGCCGGTTTATCCTTAAATGAGTTCAACCGTGTGAGCAATCTCACGACTGCTCATAAGGTTTGGACTACCCTCGAAGAAATTTACGAGGGAACAACAAAGGTTAAAGAGGCAAAATTGCTAATGGTGAGGCAAAAATATGAGACATTTACCATGTCATCAACCGAGTCCGTGGATTCCATGTTTACTAAGTTAAATAACATTGTGAATGAACTCAAGGGTCTTGGTGTTGTTTTTACTGACCTTGAGCTTGTAAGAAAGATGCTTAGGGCCTTGCCGGAAAGCTTCGACACCTTGGTCGCGGTTCTCACAAACTCCGATCTATCGACCACAACACCAACCGATCTTTATGGGAACCTCATCACCCATGAGATGCACAAGAAGGAGAAGAAGGAAGTGGCCGAACCCTCGGAGACGAAGAAGAAAGTTTTGGCTTTCAAAGCAAACTCAAGGAACGATTCAAGCGATGGCTCCTCCGATGAAGACCTCGCACTCATGGTAAAGAACACTCAAAAACTCCTTCACAGGTTGTATAAGAAAGGTGTCAACATTGACACACGACCAAAGGGGCAAAAGCAAAACAACTTCAAGGACATCATTTGCTATGGATGTCATGAGAAGGGACACATAGCATCAAGATGTCCAAACAAGAACAAGGCGTGGAACAAGAAGAAGAAGTTCTTCAAGAAGAAAAATGAAGAAATCAAAGAAGCTTGCTTTGGAGAGTGGATGTCCGGAGGTGAGAGCTCCGACTCCAACTCCGGCAACAAAAGAAGTTGCTCCAAGAAGATGGCCGGACTAGCTCTCGGCAACATCAACACTTCAACTAGCTCATCCATTTGCCTTATGGCTAAAGGCGATGAAAAGGTACACATCAAAGATCCTTCATATGATGATTTAGTTGAAATGATAACCGAATTAAATGAAGTTTTTGGAAAAACTAAAAAGAAGTATAAGGCGCTTAAGGAAGAACATTCTTCCCTACGCGCTCAATACTCCGAGCTTAAAGAATCTTATGAATGCATGCTCATAAAAGATGTTACAAATATCTCATCTAAGGTAGATGCTTCAACTTCATGTAATTTGGATGATTCTCCCTCTAGTAGTCATCACATTCCATATATTTCTGATGATAATATCTTAAATGAAAATAATGAACTTAAGGCACAAGTAGAAAAGCTTGGAAAAGGGTTAGAGAACTGTTATAAAGGTAAAATATCTCTTGATCTAATCCTTAGTAAACAAAAATGTTCTTTTAGAAAAGAAGGATTAGGATATTTTCAAAAGAAAGGAAGGAAACAAAACTCTAAAACTATATTTGTTAAAGCATGCAACACATTTTGTCATAAATGCCATGAAACCGGTCATTCACATGAAGCATGTCCCTTAATGACTCCTAATTATTTTGATACTTGCTACATGCTTCAAAAGTCGAGAAAAGGTTATACTATAGCAAAGTATGTTGGTGCACCCATGTTAAATAAAAAGAAGAAATCTATTTGGGTGCCCAAAGCTTTGATTGCTAACATTGAAGGACCCAAAAAGGTTTGGGTACCTAAAAGAACTTAACTCTTTGTATGCAGGTGAACTACAAGACCGGTGGGAGGCATTGGGTGCTAGATAGCGGATGCTCCGAACACATGACCGGTAACAAGAAGTTGTTCACCTCACTCAAAGACAACTCAAGCGAGAACCAAAAGATTACCTTTGGCGACAATCGTCAAGGAAATGTGGTAGGCTTGGGTAAAATCGCAATCTCAAATGATCTCTCTATTTCTAATGTTTTATTGGTCGAATCTCTAAATTTCAATTTGCTTTCCGTTGCTCAAGTTTGCGATTTTGGTTTTAGTTGCACATTTTTCCCAAAAGAAGTTTTGGTTGAAAGTTTAAAAGATAAATCTTTGATCTTTAAAGGCTTTCGCTTTGGAAATCTTTATTTGGTTGATTTTCACTCAAAAGATGCATCTCTGTCAACATGTCTTGTCTCTCAAACCTCAAAAGGTTGGCTATGGCATAGACGACTTGCACATGTTGGAATGCATCAATTGAGAAAACTTTTAAAATGTGATTTGGTTGTTGGCTTAAAGGATGTGAATTTTGAAAAGGACAAACCTTGTAGCGCTTGTCAAGCTGGCAAGCAAGTAGCTACTTCACATCCAACTAAGCGCATTCTTTCTACTTGTAAACCTTTGGAACTCCTTCATATGGATTTATTTGGACCTTCCGAGTTCCAAAGTATCGGGGGTAGCAACTATGGTTTTGTAATTGTTGACGATTTTACTCGCTACACTTGGGTTTTCTTTATTTCTCAAAAATCTGAAACTCCCGATGT
This sequence comes from Pharus latifolius, assembly GCA_019359835.1. Taxonomy (NCBI): domain Eukaryota; kingdom Viridiplantae; phylum Streptophyta; class Magnoliopsida; order Poales; family Poaceae; genus Pharus; species Pharus latifolius. The sequence goes on along the minus strand of CM033326.1, from coordinate 31,915,775 downwards.
TTTCAAAAGTTTTGCAAAACGTGTTTCTACTGAATTGGAATTATCCATCAAGAAAATCCGTTGTGATCATGGTGGAGAGTTCGTAAATTCAACTCTGTTTGATTTTTGTGACTCTCTTGGAATAAAACACGAATTTTCCACATCCTACACTCTACAGCAAAATGGAGTCGTTGAGAGGAAAAATCAAACACTTATAGAAATGGCAAGGACTATGCTAAGTGAGTACGATACTCCTACTCGCTTCTGGGCTGAAGCCGTGCATACCGCTTGTTATTCTATAAATCGGCTTTATTTGCATCCTCTTCTGAATTTGACTCCTTATGAGCTTCTTATTGGGCGCAAGCCAAATATTTCTTATTTCCGAGTTTTTAGATGCAAATGTTATATTCTTAAGAAAAGAAATTTTGGTGGTAAATTTCAAAGAAGAGTAGATGAAGGCTTTCTAGTCGGAGACTCCACCACTAGTAAAGCTTATCGTGTTTTCAATAAAAATACAAGTTGCATTGAAGAATCTGGTGATGTCGAATTTGATGAAACTAACGGCTCGCAAAAGGAGCAAGTCTCTCATGAAGTTTCAGGTGAAGATCTTCAAGAAGCAATGAAGAACATAACCATTGGAGACATCAAGCCAACAGAGGAAGATCAAGAAGATGATGTAAACGTTGAAAATGTTGATCAAGACGCATCATCATCTCATGTTGATCCTCCAGAACAAGGTCAAGATGAAGATGTACAAGATGAAGCACCAAGGCAACATCAAACGATCACCAAGGATCACCCTCTAGATCAAATATTGGGTGACGTCAGTAAGGGTGTTCAAACTCGATCTCGTATTACTGCATTTTGTGAACATCATTCTTTTGTATCTTCTTTAGAACCCAAACATGTTAATGAAGCTTTAAATGATCCTGATTGGGTTAATGCCATGCATGAAGAACTTAATAACTTTGCTAGAAATGAAGTTTGGACTCTAGTAGAAAGACCCAAGGATCATAATGTTATTGGAACAAAATGGGTTTTCAGAAATAAGCAAGATGAAAATGGAGTTGTAATTAGGAACAAAGCTCGTCTTGTTGCTCAAGGCTTCACTCAAGTCGAAGGTTTAGACTTTGGTGAAACTTTTGCACCGGTAGCAAGACTTGAAGCTATTCGCATTCTTCTTGCTTATGCATCATGTTTTAATATCAAACTTTTTCAAATGGATGTAAAAAGTGCTTTCTTAAATGGTGAAATTTCTGAACTTGTGTTTGTTGAACAACCTCCTGGCTTTGAAGATTCAAAATTTCCAAACCATGTGTTTAAATTGTCAAAAGCTCTCTATGGTCTCAAACAAGCTCCTCGGGCTTGGTATGAGCGTCTTAGAGACTTTCTATTATCAAAAGGTTTTAAAATTGGGAAGGTTGATACAACTCTTTACAAAGAAAATTGAAAAAGATTTGTTCATTTGTCAGATTTATGTTGATGATATTATCTTTGGATCTACTAATGAACATTTATGTCATGAGTTTGGAGAGATGATGTCTAGGGAGTTCGAGATGTCCATGATTGGTGAGGTGAGCTTCTTCCTCGGTCTGCAAATCAAGCAACTCAAGAACGGTACGTTCGTGAGTCAAACAAAGTACGTGAAGGACCTGCTCAAGCGCTTTGGGATGGAAGACGCTAAGGCAATCAAAACTCCCATGGCGACCAATGGACATCTGGACATGGACAAAAGCGGCAAATCGGTCGATTCTAAACTGTATAGGTCTATGATTGGTAGTCTTTTATATCTCACTGCATCTAGGCCTGATATCATGTTTAGTGTGTGCTTATGTGCTAGATTTCAGTCTGATCCTAAGGAATGTCACTTAACTGCTCTTAAAAGAATCCTTAGGTATTTAAAATGTTATCCTAGTTTAGGCCTTTGGTATCCAAAAGATGCAAATTTTGAATTAATTGGGTACTCTGATTCTGATTATGCTGGGTGTAAGATTGATCGTAAAAGCACATCTGGTAGCTGTCAGCTGTTGGGGAGATCATTAGTATCATGGTCATCTAGGAAGCAAAATTCTGTAGCTCTCTCAACAGCTGAAGCTGAATATGTGTCTGCAGGCAGTTGTTGTGCTCAATTATTATGGATGAAGCAGACATTTTTGGATTATGGGATTATCTTTGATAAAGTGCCACTCTTATGTGATAATGAAAGTACCATTAAAATTGCTAATAATCCTGTTCAACACTCTAGAACTAAGCATATTGAAATACGGCACCACTTTATTAGAGATCATGTAGCAAAAGGAGATATTGATGTGAACTATATTAGAACTGATATTCAACTAGCAGATATTTTCACTAAACCCCTAGATGAATCAAGATTTTGCTTTTTAAGGGGTGAACTGAACATTATTGATATATCAAATGCTAGTTGATGTGCTAAATGTGTTGTTTGTATAAAATATTATTATTTTATTCCCTCTCTGGTCTCAGACTGCTTCTGGTCGAAATTGACCAAACTGACAGTCAGTTCCTATAACTGACAGTCAGTTCAGTAGTTAGGAGCCTGGTCTTAGTCTCTGGTCGAAGTCATTGTCATAACTGACAGTCAGTTACTTGCAATTGCTTTTGGTCGTAGCTCCTGGCCGTGTTCGAGTCCCAAACTGACTGTCAGTCTCATACACTGACTGTCAGTTTCAAAACTCAGTTCTGTGAACTGACTGTCAGTGTGGCACACTAAATGTCAGTTCCATGTTTCTGAGTTTGGAACTGACTGTCAGTTTATCAAACTGACTGTCAGTTGCGGGATCGAGAACCCTAAAATCCCCCGTTCCTTTTCTTGTCTTCTCGGCTTCTCTTCTTCTCGCCGCCGTTCTTGTGCCTCCTCCTTGTCGCCAGTGTGATTGCGCCACCATCCTTCGTCGTCGGCACCTTCTCCTCACCGTCAACGACCGCCGCCGCCCGTGTGTGCTCCTCCATCTCTTCTAGCCGCGGCTTTCGATCACCTCATTCCTGTGCCGTGTGTTAGCTCGGCCGTGGGGTGCTCGCCGGCGTTGAGCTCCTTCGGTGATCCCCAACCACCGTTGTGTTGAGGCTCGCTGGTGTTTTTCTCTTCTTTCCTTGGTGTATCTGAGGCCGGTTCGTCGTCGTCGACCAGTTCTGTTCGTCGGCCTCCTCTGTTCAGGTCTTCTCTCCTCTGTTTTTCCTGTTTTCCTTTCATCATGTCTGATCAGCCCGGTCCTTCGCAACGCGTGGCCCGACGGAAGAACGCGGCAAACAGCCAGCGTTCATTGGGTCAAACGTCCGAGACCTGGCCTTCGCCTCCGCCTGAGCGTGTCCCCGTGGATTATTCCCGGTGGCACGCTAGCCGCCTTCGCACGCTCCGCTCCACAAACCCTTATCTATCGCCGCGTCCCACTGGTCGCGACGCATGCGAGGTCCTCACCTGCTACACAAACCTCCACCTAGACTTGTTCACCAGCGTCTACAGCCGCGCACCCATTTTCGCTCACCGCTCTCTGTCGTGGGGTACGATCGCCTCTCGCACAGGCATCGCCACCCTCGCAGATCTGTTTGGCCCTATAGGGATCCGCGACCTTGTCGCCGATTCCTCTTTGCATTGGGCTGAGGGGCCCATTCGCCAGTTTTATTCTACTGTCTTCGTTTCCCCTCAGCGCGACTTCATGACCTTCATGACGGGCCTCCAGGTCTACACCGTCACGAAGGAGCAGCTGGAGTCCGCACTCGGACTGGTGCGTCCTCCTTCTGGTCGCCAGCTCCACACTCTTCCTGATCTCGAGCGTCGGGAGGTGGCCATGCTTTACTCTGGCCCCTTCCAGCTCCGTCACATTGCTGGTCTGCGCCGCGATGTAGAACTAGCCCTACGGATCCTCCGTCTCACTCTGGTCCCCATGAGCGGAGATAGGGCTAGGATCACCTATCTGGCCCTCCACGTCCTGATTTCCATCTTTCAGGAGGAGCCATTCGACGTCGCTGATCTCATCGTTAGTGAGATTCAGCACGTCCTTCTTTCCCCGCGCCGTCAGCTGATATACGCTCCATATATCATGGCGGTGCTTCTTCATATCCGGGCCATCGATACTGAGCTCCCGCGGCCCCATCATCCTCTTCTCTTCTATCCTCCCGGCCAGGCTGATCGCAGGCTTGGTGCTCGCCCCGCTGCAGCTGCTGGCCCTGGTTCTCCCGCATCAGATGATGATGCTGCGGGGGAGTCAGAGGACGAGGCTCCTGCTCAGGAGTCTTATCCAGCTCCAGCTGCAGGGACTGGCACCGGGGATTTGCGTCTTCTTCCTCTCAGCTTCAGGAGATTCTCCAGGTGCAGCAGCAGATCCTCAGCACCCAGGCGGAGCATCACCAGATGTTGCTTCGTTTGGTTGCACAGCAGGAGGAGATTCTGCGTCGCCTGCCTGCTTCTGGATCTTCGGCCCCTCAAAAGAGGGCCTGCCAGGCTGCGTCTTCCCCAAGCTTAGCTTCAGTTGCTGCTGATCCAGCTCCTGCGGCACCAGCTCCAGCTCCTGTTGCAGCTGCGACTCCTCCGGCGTCTCCAGCCATCGATGCGTCTGGATCTCCAGCTGGCTCCGGAGATACCGACATTTTAGGCTTTTCTTGAGATGATGAGCCTTACGCTCTGATTTGTTTTTGTTTTTGCCTCCCTTTTTGTGCTTGATGCCAAAGGGGGAGAAGTATTTTGGATATTAGAGTCTTTTGCTATATTGAACAGATGTTTATTTTTTATATATATGGGATGTTTTATGGAGATGTTTTTGTTTATCATATATGTCTGTGTGTGATCTGTGTAGCTCTGATATCTTGATATATATATGATGACTTGGTTTCTTGAGATGATGTTCTTGAGCTCTGATACATTGATATATATGATGTCTTGATTTTGAGATGTGTATGCTTTGATATGACTTTGTGATATTTGCACATCTACGACTTGGGTACCCTGATGTATATGTATTGGCTTATGATCTGATGTGATGAGATGCATATACTCAGGGGGAGCTATTTCATCTATTTTGTTATTGAACACTTGTTGTCATCAATCATCAAAAAGGGGGAGATTGTTGCATCTAGGCCTTCATGCCTAACCCTAATTTTGTTGATTAATGAAAACAAAGTGTTCCGGACTAATTGTGCTTTTGAGATTGATTGATACAGGGATCAGTTGGGAAGAAATGCAAGAAGATCAAGATGAACCCGACTTAAAGTGAAGCACAAGATGTAGAAGAGCAAAATACAAGACGCAAATCATGAAGATGCGAAAGACCTCAGGTATTATGAGTTTTTATTTTTATCGATCTCGGCGTTTGGAGATGATCGGTTAGGGAAATTATTTTCTAGTTTTAAACCGTACTATAAAGAGGGGTGGCGAAAGTCCTCTTTTTATCTCCAACACAAACCGAGAAATCTAGGTCATTGCATTGCATCATTTTTGGTTGGATTTGATTTGAACTTATTTGAAAATCTGGTTTTTCAGTTCAGTTTTTGACAATAGAAGAGTTTTTCGTTTTTCTAAAAAGATCTAGGCTGATCTAGCTTTTTGCTTCTGTTGACAAAAATGTAGCCCTTGAAATTATCTTTCCAACGAGCTATTAAACACCTCTTTTGGATTTCTGGATTTAAAGTTACCTCTATTTTTGTTCATGCTGACTGTCAGTTTGCTAAACTGACTGTCAGTTTGTTTAAACTGACAATTGTCCAGAGAGGGTGTATTTTGGGCTCAAAATTTTTGTACTAAACTGATTGTCAGTATGTCCATACTAACTGTCAGTTGGGGTTTCGACCACAGTGCTTTTAACTGAGTTTCTATTTGATTTTGGTCGAGTTTGTGGTCGAACTGACTGTCAGTTTGTGTAACTGACTGTCAGTTGTGGGTTTCAGCTTTCCTTTTTTCGACCACGAACGGCTAGCAAAGTTTATTCCGTAAATTTTGTCGGCCGTTGTGCACTGAACTGACTGTCAGTTAGGCAAACTGACTGTCAGTTTGGGTTGCTGATTTTCAGCCCTAACTCCAACGGTTCATTTGATTCTTGAGGCTATAAAAAGGGGCTTTGGGCATAAGTTTTATATAACAAGCAGCAGCATTTCATATACACTCTTGAGCATTAGTTTCTTATATAAAATCTTGATCTTTTGATAAGTCGAGTGATTTTCGATCCACCGAGAGTTTCAGTTCTTTGCATTTTGCATTCACTTAGCTTCTCGGTGCGTGTTTGGAGGTCTTGAGAAGACCTCGCTGCCTTTTACTCTTGGTGAGCGCCCTCACCTAGACGGTTCGGAGACGTGGCCGTTGATCTCTCCGTTCGGAGATTGTCGGAGAGGCTCGGCAAGTGTGTACAAGGCATCGGTGCTCGCCTTTCCGGAGTGGACAAGGAGCAACCACTAGTGATAATATCCTTTGTGGATATTGAGGTAAGACTCAAGTGATTTGAGTGCTTCAACGAGGATTAGTGGAGACTGGGCGAGTCTCCGATACCTCAGTAAAAATCGTTGTGTTCGTTCTCTTTCCCTTGCTTATATTATTTGTTCTTGATTTGTTCTTTATTTGTTTTAAGTTTTTAAGTTTTTAAAAGCCTCCTATTCACCCCCCCTCTAGTCGGCATCCTTGATCCAACACGTACCACCACAAGCCTGGTATGGGACAGGCATGACCTAGTATCCTTGCTGAATAATTTACCCAGCTCTACATGGAAGAGGGAAATTGTTGATGATATGAGTGTTTGTGTTGACCCTTCCACTTGACCCACTACTGCCTAAAGGAAAGTACCCTTGTTGCGGACCAGTACTGGGAAGGGGTCAGGGTGGGGGTATAGCCTGCCACAACAGTATCAAGGCTATCAATCCGGTGGTATACCTTATACTGGGTAGAGCCAAGGTTAATATAACGCAGGGTGAACAACGTGTTATCCTCAGCTCAGTCGCATGCAGAACTGTGCATGTAAATGATCTGACAGTGGTAGTTGAGGAATCTTATGGGTAAAGCGGTATACCTCTGCAGAGTGTTAAAGAAGTATCGAGTACTCCGTGTCCCTGGGTTTTGGGACATGCCGTGGTCAATGAGTTAAAAATCATGTTGTGTGGCACAATTAGTTGTGAAATCCTGAAATGATTTTATTTATTCATATACATATGTTTTGAAATCCTTTCATTACAGAAATAAGTTACATATATGTTCCATTGATCAACCCTTCATGTATATGTACATATAATTGTTTTACTATGACTTGCTGAGTACTCTGTACTCGCTCTTGCTGATCATCTCATCAGTACAAGGGAGAAGATCAAAGCTTCAGAAGACTAAGATCTCGTAGGGTCATGTGCCAAGTCAAGCACGACCTGTGAAGGACCCTGGACCGCGCTTGCGCCTCTCCAGAAAGGGGCAAATTAACTTCTTATTTTGGCTCTGTCAGCCCCTCTAAGGTAGTTATGGTTTTGTATCCATAAATAGTAATGATTATAAACCTTCTGTACTACTACTACTACTATTATATTGTGAACAAGAACTGTGATCCACAAAAGTGAGGGAAACTGTATCCTGGGAAGTTGCGGTGTAAGGACTCGCCAAACAGGCGAGCCTACTTCTACTCCATCGTTTAGTCCTTTTTCACAAATCAGCCCAAAAGTATCGCAGATTAGTCCTTTTCAGATTTTCCACAAACCCAAAAAGGTTAAAAGCTGTAGATTAACTCCAAATATTGATCTGATTTAGGGAATATCTCCCATTCACTATTCTGAGCAAATTTCCCTTGTGTGAGGATTTCAAATTGACACCCTAAGCCTCAGTTTTCAACCTCGCCAAAATCCAAACCCTAATTACCCTGTCTTCGTTTCAGCTCAAAACCAGATCAAAACCCCAGATTTTGTCATCTGTCACTACTAAACTATCTGCTAAGTTTACTATGCCCATTTGGTGAAACCAATTCCCTTTTTATCTAAACCTTTGGCCAGATTTGCAAATTGGTCCTAAAACCAAGTTTCTGAATTTGCAAATCAACCCCATTCTCTTTTTCCAGCCTTTTTCGACCAGAGCCCCAGTTGCTGATTCGACCAGAGCTCCAGCACCTGTTTTGACCAGCATGTTCGCCGTGTTTCCTCGCTGCCGGCCAAGATTTGACGTCGCCTGTGCTCGTGGTCGCTCGTGCTTGCATGTGCACTCGTGTCTGCGCCAAACTGTCGCCGTGGCAACCCCTTCGACCACCAGCAGCAATAGCTGCAGCAATAGCTTCAGCGCGCGCCCGAGGAAGGATTTAAGTTGCATGCGCATACGTGTCGTCGCTGGAGCAACTTCGTCGCCTCCGCCTCTGCACCGGCCTGGACCATGTTCCAACGACCTCGACAGTTGCTGGCAAGAACTGGATAGCCGCCTGCATGCCGTCGCATCGCCGTTCGCCGCTGTTTCTCCTGCGCCCGGCCAGTCTCATCACCGGCGCAAATTTCGCTGTTCCCCTTTGTAATCTCCATCCTCCTCCTATTTAAACCCCTCTCATCCAGAACTATCTTTACTCCACCAGAAATCAGCTAAGTCCCAGTTTTAACTGTTTTCTTCTTTGTCCTCGGCGAGCTGCCATTGAGGCAATCATCACCAGAGAAATTCTCAGCACCAAACTCCACTTTGATCACACCAGTAAGCTCCCTGTGCCTATCTCTCTGTGTCATTGCAACCAATTAAACTCCGGTGATCCTCATCGCCGGTGATCGCCGAAAAGCCCAAATACCCTATTCCTGCAATTAAACTCTCTCCAGCCTTTTTCAAGACCCCTTCTTGTAGAACAAATCAACCCTTTGAAGATTCTAAGCAAGCTTGTTCAGCCATATTTTGAAATTAGCCCAGTGTGAAGAGTCTCCCGATTCTTCACGCGCCACTGTGAACACCTCACGTCGCCGGCACGTCTCGCCGTACCTCCAGCCAAATTGATTCAACCTACACCTTCCCTGTATCCCTTAGATGGTGTAGCCCAAGCCAATTGTCCATCATTGCCATGTATCGATGGCGCCCCTTTCACCGTCATTTTCGAGCCCAGCGTCAACGCTAACGAGCCTCCAAACACCTTTGCAGCTAGATTCCTCACTCCAGCACCATCAATGAAGTCCCAGGAGCAAAACTCCTCAATCAATTTTAAGAATCTTCAACCCCAATTCTCTGTCACCATAGCCCATCTTTAATTCTAGCGGCCAACAACTTTAACTTCGTCGTTCGCCACCGTCAAGCCACCTCTATCCAATTCACTTCACCAGCAGTCTCATCTTGATCTCGCCTACATGTTTGGCAAAGCAGCGCATGCGTGGATTGTCTAGACGCGCGTGCCCTAATGCGCTGCAGTGCACTGGCACTCGATTTTCCTGTTCCAGGGACGCTGCTGAAATTTTCTTTAATTCCTGGACTTTTCTGTTAAAACCAACTTGTCAATTAGATGCCTTACTGTGTTTGGAACCTAATGCTTCAGTTTGTACTCTTTTTGACCTTTTGGAAACTCCAGATTAACTCTATGCCATTCTCAAGCAATGTCAGGCCGTGAACCGAATGTCAGCCTACAGACATTCGTTGCATCTGAACCAAACCCTCAGAGCCAAGCCCAAGTATCTTCGACCAGACCTCTTCGCTTGCATACATGTTTATACTTTACTTATTACTTTCTATAAAAAATAGTTTCTGAATGCTTATGTGTGGTGTTGTTTCGTTGTTTGCGTGCGAGAGCAGAGCCAGATGCAGAAGGATCAAAAGAAATCTTTGAAGACCCAGCAGACCAGTCAGACCCCGCATTGCAAGGCAAGTCTTTATCCCCTTGACCATGTCTCTCCCAGTATGTCAAAATAAATTAGGTTAAATGTTGTTTAACTATATGCATGCTTTATCTTCAAATTGAATGCTACATTGGAAGATTGTGAATAGATATGACCAAATTTCTTGTAAAGCCCCTCATGTTCGTATTTTCATGCACCCTTGTCACCCTAGGATATCATGCTTAGATTATGCTTGTACTTAAATGTATACATTAAATGTTAAATGGTCAATTATATGAGAAAAGTGTTTAAAACACTTTTTGTGAAAGAAAATATGTATTAGAATCGATAGTGAGGATGGTTTGAATGGTTGGCTGCTGTGTGCGCATCGGGAATGCGAATGTCTCCTCACTATTGGTTCATAAGGACAAGAACCTTGTGTTGTGCTTCTATGCAGCATGAAAATCGTACCAACCACTTACCTGTTATGGGACAGGCACAACTTAGTAGCTTTCTTGGTATTAACCATTCCCTGCATGGTTTGTCAATCTGGTTTCTCGCATGGAAACTGGTGGGCCACAGAGGGCCATGAGTGGTGTGAGATCAGAAAAATTATGAGATGATAAGGTGTAAGAAGGAAGTCGCCCTATGCTTGGATTTGAGTCGTGCATGGCTGCATCCATAGGCTATGTGTCTTGCGGGACCATAGGCCAAGGCTAGGTAGTTTGGGCAATGGGGAGGACCCACAACGGTAGTTCAGACTTAACTGTCTATTTACCGGGCAGGGATACTGTTAATACTAGACTGCAAAACCGTTGTGTGATCTCGACCTTGTCACATGCGTATAAGTCCCATGGAGAGGTACTGACTTGAAAGTCGAGTGAAGAAAGTGGATTTAAAGGGTTACACCTTTGCAAAGTTTTACGAAGTGTCAGATACTCTGTACTCCCAGGTCATGGAGTCTGCTCACAGTGGATTCTATCCATGTGGTTACAGCACAAGTAATATTTGGAATGTTTTCATAATATGGGTTAATAAAAGTGGTAACTCATGAAAGACCGCCTCACAAAATGTTTTCTTAAAGCCTATCTTAAGATTTTCAAAGCCTACTTTTGAAAGTAAAACCTTTTCTTTAGAACTTTAGAGTGAAAACCTATTCTACTCTTATCTATAAAACAAAGACCTCATTTCTTGAGAACCCCTCATCTATACACCTGCATTCTCGTAACAAGACTTGCTGAGCATCATGTGAAAACATGCTCACCCTTGCCTTTACAAACAACTCCAGAAGTGGGATTCGTCGATCCCGATTCCTTTTGGTTTCGAATACCAAGAAGAAGAAAGAAGTGCTCCAGATGATTCAACCTTCTAGAAGGGTCATGCATCGAGTTGAGTCAGATGTGGTGGAAGACCCCCTACGCCTCTGTCGACTAAAGTGAAGATCTTTGTCATCGCTTTTTGTGTTGTTCTTTGTGTTCGGTACCTTGATACCGATTCCTGTATTGAGAAACTCATTATTTTTGTAGCAACTCTAATTAGCATCATTGTTGGCGTTGTGCTATTGTAACATTGGTCCTTGTGACCTTGTACCTGTTTATTTATCTCTACTGCAGTTTAATGTAATTTCTGTTGTTGTGAGCTTATGATGTACCTTTCTGAGTGCAACCCACTTGAGCGGATGCCACCGGATTCCTCAAATGAGGGTCCCACAAGTTCAATATGAACTATCTTCGGGTGTGTGAGTTCTAAGTATGTCATGTAGAAAGTTTTGATCAAATCTCAACCCATCTTGTTTTATGCAAATAAATCCTTTTGGGCCAAAACAAGATCCCGAAGTCTTCAATTTTGTCGAAATTTTGCATTTTAGCTCGAAACTCTTTTTTTTTTTTACCTTCAAAACCTTTGAAAACATATTTGAAACGTATTTTTGAAGGTTTTGTGATAGTTTTGAACATTTTAAATGTTTTGAGCCCTTTTTCACCTTTTTGCTCGAAAATGACCCTTTTTACTAAAACAATTGCATAATTTGATACATGTGCACAATTAGGGTATACAAGGATTCAATGACTTTGAAGTTGATCCCCCAAATGTGTCATCCAAGTTTTTTCATGAATTATGTTCAAGAGATAGAAATGATCTGTTTTTGAAAAAATGAGAGTTCAACAAAAGTCAAAACAAAAGTGAAGATTATGAACTTCCTTCTTTATGGACTAAAACAAAGAATGTTTCAAAATGAAATCAATTTAAGGATATGTCATGCTATGAGCAAGAGAATTCTATTTGGCATATAGTTTATTTACTTTCATTTTTGAAGTTCTTACCAAATAGTATTTGGATCATGCGATTGAGTTCCAAAGATAATCAACAAGAATCCGAATAAACTCAAATCGAGAAAACAACCAAATAAATACCAAAACTCATGAAAAGTTTCATAGAGATAAAACACATCAACAGAAACACTTTTCATAAAGATTCAAGATTCAAATGTTTTGGTCATATGGAATAATTGATAGATTGGCATCCAATTCGATTGAAACTTTCTTAAACACTGCGGCTTCCTTTTAATCATCAAAACATACGCAAACAAGTTCCAACAATTCCAAAAGAAATTTTGGAGATAAATGATGCAATGAGGAACTACATTTCCTTTTATGACGATGCCAACATTTGATCCAACAATAAGATATGAAAATGACAAATGTTGGTCAGATTTCAAGTTTGAGAAAATCATTTTACACTTATAAAGACACCTGAAACTCTAAGAAAATGACTTCCAATAATTTTGAAATAAATTAGAAATAAAGAACAATTATAGAATATAAGATATCATGTAGAGACTTTCTTTAAATAGTGAACCAATTTAAAATTTTGAAAATGACAAATCAGCCCAAAACCACGAGAAATCTGAATTTTTCAATTTTCATATTTGATTTGTGAAAAGAATCAATTATTGCCCAAATCAAGTCCAATTGAAATGAAAATTTGCAAAAATAATTCTCAATGCATCAAATACATCTTCCAAAAAGAATTTTTCAAAAAGGATTTCGCAATCAAGAGTTATGTTCAAAAGATCTTTATGTTTAGTAGGAAGGTTGAAAATTAACAAACTTTTGAAAATTGCGTTCAATTTTGATTTTCATAGGATTTTTGATGTGTAAGGGCTTACATGATTTATTCAAATCATTTTGAGCCGAAACTCACAAATAAAGATAATAGAAATAGCTAAACTCATGTTTTGCTTATTTAGGGTATTTTGGGTTAAAGTGAGTTTTCCGGTGAGATTCAAATACCCATAACTTTCAAATAAGAACTATTTTGAGAAAGTTTTCAATTTCAAACTTCTTCAGAGTAAGTGTTGTCGACGATTCGGACTTGGAGTCCTCAGCCGAACTTATGCAAATTTTGTAATAGCGAGACTTTTCAAGATGACCCTCCGGGAAGGTATGTAGAAATATGGAGAACAGGAGCACAGAGAGGTTTATATAGGTTCGGGCCCTCGATGGTGGGAGTAATAGCCCTACATCCTGTCGGGATTTCACTATATGTGAGAAAGATTTACAAAAGGGCGGGAAAAGACCTTCACAGGCGAAGGTTTTTTCCTATGTAAGGATACATAAAGAAGCCAAAGAGGCTTGTAAAAAACTATCTAATCTAGGCCGTAGACTTGGCTATTTGAGTGGTTGACATGTGTTGTATCTCGCTTGTATCAGAGACGTTGGTCCCTTCAATCCCCCCCTTCCTGTTTGATACACCATGCCGCCTTTTAATATTGGTCGAAAGGGCGCCAAGTCGTAACTGCATCAAACAGTTGCTTGGATGGTTGGATGCGGTTTTTAGAGAACCGCTCTTAACCTCCATGCGGGTTAAACACGTGTTATTCATGGATAACTGCACGTATTAACCTCCTGACGGTTGGTCTTCCACGTGGAGGAATCTTCGGGATACTTGGAATATTCCCGCTATAGGGACAGCCGGACAGATGAACTCCAAGTACCTTGGTCAAGAATGTTCTGACCGCGGGATGTTGGCTGACCGCGCAACATCTCCGACCTTCTGTTCGCGTATAGCATACGAACTTCTGACCGCGCGAAGCCTGCGGTCTGATCGCGCAAAACCTGCAACCTGATCGCGCAAAGCTTGCGACCTCGGGCTGATGCTTCTCAAAATGACTTGAGTTCGCACCGCCAGGCACGTGTCTGGCTCGAATCTGTCTTGAACCAATAGTGCATTTATTTGAACTGACCCAGGTGTCAATCCTCATCAGCTAGCCCCCAAATTCGAAGGAAACGAAGGGACATGTTTATTTCGAATTTAAAGTCATGCATCGGATTTTTAACCCAACTCTTCAAATCCCCCGCTTAGTGGCGCATTAAGTGGGTCGATTGGTTCCCCGAGACGGGCTCTGGGCATTACGTGACGGGTAATGATGGCGCTGTTGAAATGTTTTTTAACTCGAGGTGAAATTGTAAATGCTTTTAAAAACCCGAGGTGATTTAGAATGTGAACCGTCACCTTGGCGGCTATAACTACCGGGTCTTTCGTTTTGCAAAGCTCCACAATTTCTTCTCACGGCTAAGTCCTTTCCAAAGTTACCTTCATTCTTCTCTTCATACACCTCCTGATGGCAGATCACAACATCATTAAGATTGAAAGTGATGAAGAGGAAGTTCGCAAGCAGGAGCCCCAAATGCCTGAAGATCCATCTCCCTCAAGGAAGAAACCCAAGGTTGACGAAGGATCTTCCAGCAGAGCAAAGGTAGAAAATGAGCCATCATCTTTTCTTCCTTCAGCTTTCTACTCCAACACCCCCTGCTTTTGTTTGGGTGATCGATTTTCTGGTCGGCAAGCGGTGACTATACGACCAGAAAATCCTCAACTTGTGTTGGGGAAGCAATCTTCTGGTGGGAAGGTTGCACTTCCACCATCTGATGATCATCCGATTTTATCGGATGATCTACTTCCCAGGATGGCTATATCAACGTGTCATGAGCAGGGACAGGTAATAATCCTCCTCTCCTTTTGCTGATAGTTATAGTTAGCACAACTAACTTTTGCAAATGTAGGAGATTAAAGGCCCCAGTGATCAGCCTTCTGCTACTCCACCTCTTCCCCTTGAACAAATTCTTCCAGAGGAGAAGAATGCCCTGGAGAAGAAGAATGCCCTGGAGAAGAAGACCGAAGAGATGTCTTCGGCGATTCTGCATCTGGCATAATGTTTTGAACGATCCCGTGAAGAGGCGCACCGGTTCCGTCGAGAGAGGGACCACGCTCAGCAACAGCGTGAACTCTCCGATTTAATTAGGAACAGTAGTGTATCTCTTGTTAGGGATGATGTAGATAGGCTTAGATTAGTTGCTAGTTCTCTGGGGGTTGTCAGTGTAGATCCTACTGACAACAACATATCCCTAGGAGAACTCTGCAAACTTCTTTCGGATCAGGTCGACACTCTGGTCGCCGGTGTTCCTTTTGTATGTAAAGAATGCAAGAAATAAAAATTTCTTCTTTATATGAATATTCTTCACATCTGTGCAAAAATATGGCCGTAAATATTATGTTTGCGACCACTCATACACAGGGAAATTTCAGTTCTGCGTCAGAATCACGCTTTTATAAAAGTACCGCGACCAGCTCTGATACCGCGATCAGACTTAAAGCCGCGATTAGAACTGAAGCATACTGCGACCAGAATTGAGGCTCGGTCAGACCGTCACTTCGATTAGAATCGGAGCTTAATCAAAAGCATGGTCTCGATCATACCACAACCCGGTCAAAATATATCCATACGTCCAAAAATTGAGTCATAGGATTTTTTCATGAAAATGTCCAAGGCATATAAAGGAAAAACATCCTCTGAAAAGCACTGAAAACTTTTCAAGCCTTTTGCACTTTCAGTTTCTGAAACAAAAAAGTCTTTTTGTTTCAAATCTGATGCCTGACACTTTAATGGGTCCGCCAGAGATAGTATCCATTATGGGAAATGAATAAAATACTCAGTGGAACGTTTGAATGGAACGTTACTCACATTAGTGCGTCTCCTTGGGTCTATAAAAGGAGTAGGTGTCTTCTTGAGAAAGCCACACAGCCAAAAACCCTCAACATTTCCGCCGCACAAAACCCTCATTCTTCTCAGCCTTCGTCTTCCCCAAAAGTCGCCAACTTTTCCTTCGACTCTCCACCAAAAAATGGCGTCCTGGAGCCGATCAATCCACCATTGTGAGGAGAGTTTAGTGGCGTTGGAGGAGGATATCCTTCCTCCGCGGCTGCTAATCAACTGGCGGCCTACGGAGAAGGACCAAGAAACCCCGATCGTCCAAGAGGGCGAGTTGGTGGTTTTTGAAGAATATTTGCGCTGCGGGTTCCGATTCCCTGAGAGTCGGTTCTTGAAGGACATCCTCGAGCACTACGGGTTGGAGCTAATCAACCTCCACCCAAACGCAGTGTTGATACAGGCAGTGTTTCAACACTTGTGCGAGGCATTCATCGGAGTATATCCCAGTGTGGATCTCTTCCGGCGATTTTATTTTTCGGCGTGGTCGAAGAGCGCCAACGCCGCCGGATGCATTTACTTCCGGCTAAGGGATAAGAAGGAGTATCCCTTCCCACCCCTGTGAGACTCGGTGCATGGGTGGCACCAGAAATGGTTTTACTGCACCCCGCCGACCGAGAGCGGGCTGTGGTTTGAGAACTCGCGGCCAGAGAAGCCGAGCGAGTTGGATGCTCTCCCGGCAATGAACGCGGAGTTCATGAAGCATGCCGAGGTGATCCTTCACTTAGTCGGACAAGGATTGACAGCACGCGACGTCATCCGAGACTTTGTGAAGAACCGGGTGAGCCCCCTGCGTGAAAGGGCTCATCCGGCTTGGGAGATCAAGTCCATGGCGGACAGTACCCTGGACTATAATGAAGGTATTCATTTCTGGCACTGAATCCTTTTATGTCATTTCTGAAATGCATCAATTTAACTCGTATCTGGGAACAGTCCTGCCCTCAGCCGAGATTGAGAGGCGGACTAACTACCTTCTCAGGGCGTACAACGCCGAGGTAGAGGGCCCCAAGGGATCGCCTCGCCCCCAAAGCTTGATTCACGCCAGCGACGACCTTAAACAGGAGCGCCGAAAGGTACATTTTCCACTTGGCCTCTGTTTTGCAGGTCTCATGTATGTCCAGCTCTAATCAATTCCATTGGAATGAGAACAGCTCCTAGGGAGGTTCGCCGAGGCGACGTTTCCCAGCGAGAACGTCGGTTCCCTGGGAAAGCCGACGACAAAACACGTGAAGAAGGTTTCCTCGAGACCCAGGACGAGGAATCCCGCCCCCAAGAAAGCCAGGCTAAATCTTGGGGAAGGGTCTTCACGAAGCGTTCCTCCTACCGCCAGAAAAACTGCGGTAAGATATCACATCCCTCCGATCTTTCCAGGTGCGAACTGGAATTACTTCTTCGTCGTACAGGGAGAGGGGAGCGAGGAGGAGGAAGACGATGATGTCCCCTTGATTCGTCGGAGGAGGAAGATTGCGGGTTCTCCATCCGGCGACGCTCCAACCCATTCCGCAGAAACAACTGCCACCGCAGAGGCGGCTGTAGCAGACCCCGCGGCCACCGAAAGCCCCGTGGCCGCAGAAAACATCCCAGCCCCTGAAGCCCCCGAGGCTTCAGGGCCAGTTGCCTCTACTTCCCTGGTTGGAGGGACGACCGTGGTAAGATTCTCTCACAGTCTTGTTTTCTTCAATTCCCTCTGTGCATTCAATAAGTTAGTGCTTATGCAGGGAGAAGAACTTCCCCCCGTGACTCCGGCGAGTCCCAGGGAGGAAAATCCTCCACCCCCGCAGACAGGAGTGGAGGTGGTCGGACAAGACCCTACTGCGGTTGCAAACTAGGCGCCGGCCTCAGAAGTCCAGGAGCCATCCAGGCCCTCGGATGCAGCCCTGCCAACTGGTCCAGTTGCCCAGGTAAAGACTCTTATCATTTGTCTGCATCTTCCCTTAGAAATATGCTTACGAAGGAACACAACTAGGGAGGGAATGTCTTATTTACCAAGAGGAAGATCAGGACAGACGACAGTTGTCCTCTTTCTCACGGAGAGCCTTCCCAGAAATCTCAAAAACTGATGGGATTTCAAATAAGGTAAGAACCTTTATCTTGGTTTGTATTAAAACAAGTCGTGGCGATCACGAATTGTAACTGCTTGGTTCCTCTTTCCTTTGTCAGGCGAAAAGAAACAGCATCCGGCCCTTCAACCGCTTCGGGGAGGATTGAAGTTGCTGCTGGTGCAGGAGCCTCCAGTGAGGAGCGCTCTGCCCCCTTGGTCCAGGAAGTCGTCCGGGCCATAAGGGGAGAAGCAAGCGCAGAGACCCAGTCGCAACCAACAGCGACTGGGGGTAGTGCCCAGCAGGCACTCCCACCGGCTGCCCTTGTTGTGGCCGCATCGGGGCCTTCAACGGGTATTCCGGTTACTCCGGAAGACATTTCCTTACGGGAATTCATAAAGGTATGATGAACTTCACTTTCGGTGCCTGAATTGTACATAGGACACCTTTAACTCCTTTTTTGCATCATAGGAGTTATCCCGGATGTCGGCCAAGTCGCACGCTATGATGGTGAGCGTTGAGGCCATTCAAAAAGAAAGAGACAGCTTGCGCAGGTAAGGATCATTACTCTTCAACTTGTACAGATACAAATTGGTTATGACCACTCCTTCTGTTCTACTACAGAGAGGTGGCATTGCTGAAGAAAGAAGTGGCCACAGTCAAGCTCCATTCGATCTCAGTGACTAGAAACCAAGAGATCGAAAACAACAAGCTGCAGTCACAACTTGCTGGTAAGTCGATTCCTGATTAGGAAGACTTAACTTCATAACGCGCGAGTAATCTTTTCTCTTGCTGCAGCGCAAGCGGGTCAAATAAAACAACTCAGTCAAGACAATGGACTCCTCCAGGGCTCTATTCTAACCTCCGAAAGGGCGATCAGAGAGCTGAGCCGTTCAATCTTCGAAAAACTGAAGGCACTGGCTCGTCTTCTGAAGGCTGATGTGGTCGAGACCACAAGAGATAATCTCAGCCTAAATGACTGGTCTACAGTAGTCATGGCCCAGGCGAAGTCACTTCTCGAGTATCTTCCTGAGGATACACGGCGACGAGAAGAGGCGATCAGAACCAGGGTTCGGTCAGCCGCTTCCGCTATCCTCAGTCGGGTTCGACTTCACCAGGGACCAGATGCAGATCTGAATCCATTGGTGGGACCGGTTGAGGTCGAGAGTGAGGAGCAACTAGAGGCCGTCATGGAGGAGATCAAGCCCCTTGTAGATAAGCTCCTGACTGAGCTTGGGATCGAGTGATCCCTGCACCTGTACAGAAACAGTTGTATACAATGCAATGTATGTTGAAATCCATTTTTGAAAAATGAATATATGTATTCTTGTTTTGTGTTGTTTCATACTATAAACATATCCCCCTAGCCCTTCCAGGCCTGTGATTGTAAATACTGAAGACTTAGTATTACAAACGCAGGAGAGAAGTGAATATGAGACCATGGATGTGTGATCGAACCAACAATTATGATCAAAGTAACGCCTAGCCTTGTTTGCAAACCAGCAGCCACTCAGATAACCGAGGACTTGCTAGAAAGCCCCGTGTGCGTTTGAGAAACGGCTTATTTAGGAGTGACTTGTCTGGAAGCGGTTATGAGATCGGCCAGCGAATCCGACTAGGACGTTATAATGATCTAACCGCGGGCGACCAGCCCCCGAGTCGACTTCGTAGCACATGGGCATAAAGGGAAATATTCATCGTATGAAACCAAAACATTTTTTGTTTTATGAAAAAATGCTAATTGAACAGGAAAAAGGGATTGAGTACTTACACGTAGAACTTGCGAAGTTGATCGATGTTCCAAGTATTGGACAAAATTCGACCATCCTCCATGGCTAACCGCGCGGATCCTGGTCGCGGCACCGAGACAACAGTGTAAGGGCCTTCCCATTTTGGGGAGAATTTGTTGCGATTAAACTGGTCTTGGATTTTTCGTAAAACCAGGTCGCCCACGTGAAGACTACGTGGTCGCACCCTTTTGCTGTGATACTTGCGCAAGGCTTGCAAGTATGCTGCGGACTTGATCAAAGCACGATCACGCCTTTCTTCTAAGAGGATGAGATCTTGTGACCGCTGTTCGGACTGATTAACCTGTTCGAATTGTTCTGTCCGAACAGACCCAATACTGACTTCCATAGGCAACACAGCCTCGGCTCCATAGACCAGATGGAAGGGCGTCTCACCGGTGGCTCGACTAGAGGTAGTTCGTAGTGCCCATAGAACGGTATAAAGCTCATCTGCCCAAGCCCCCGAGCGAGTCTTAAGGCGATCAAAAACACGTTTTTTGATGCCTTGTAGTATCTGCCCATTGGCCCGTTCTACAGCACCATTGCTTTGCGGATGTGCCACAGAAGCAAAGCACACCTTAGTTCCGATCTGGTCGCAGTAATCTAGGAAAAGACCACTGGCGAACTGAGAACCATTGTCAGTGATAAGACGGTTTGGAACACCAAATCGGGCAACAATGTTCTTATGAAAGAACTTCTGTGCTGCTGAGGCGGTAATATTTCGTGCCGGTTCGGTCTCAATCCACTTTGTAAACGTGTCAATGGCTACGAACAGAAACTTGTACCCGTTGACCGCTTGTGGCATAGGACCAACAATATCCATTCCCCAGACCGCGAAAGGCCATGCGAGGGGAATGGTTTGTAACGCGTAGGCAGGTTGATGAACCTGTCTCGCGTGGAACTAACACTGAGGACACATCTTGACCATATGCTTGGCATCATCGAGTGCCGAAGGCCAGTAGAATCCTTGTCGAAAAGTTTTTCCGACCAGTGTTCGATATGACGCGCGCGCACCGCATACACCTCATGTATTTCCTTCAAGAGGGATGTTCCTTCCTCCTGAGATATACAACGCATGAATACTCCTTGAGTACCCTTTCTGTACAGAATCCCATCTATGAGCTTGTACATATGCGCTTTTCGAATTAACTGATCGCTTTCGGTTTCGTCCTCGGGTAGGGTCCCATGTTCAAGATAGACTCTCAATGGATGAGTCCAATCCTGTTCCTGACCGAGGTTGGTAACGCAGGCTATTACTGGATCATCCTCGACCAAAGTCATGATCGAAGGACGGTCCAAGTGTTCAATGAACACTCCTGCCGGAGCGGATGTGCGTGAGGACCCAATTTTGGATAATTGGTCTGCGAGAATGTTGTCCTTTCGTGGGATGTATTGGACTTCGAAATGACTGAAGTATTTTTCCAATCTCCTCACTTCCCCCAGGTAATGAGCCATTGTCTCATCGGAGGTGTTGTACTCCATGTTTACCTGGTTTACGACTAGCTGTGAGTCTCCCCTCACCACTACCCGACGGACTCCGAGGAATTTTGCTGCCCGGAGCCCTGCAAGAAGACCTTCATACTCTGCCGCGTTGTTGGTCGCAACAAAGTGTAGTTGGATGACATACTTAAGCTGTTCGCCCTGAGGCGTAACTAAGACCACTCCAGCCCCCGAATGTTGAAAACTACGGGAGCCATCAAAGTACATTGTCCAGTGATCAGGGCACTCCAATTCCTCAGGCACCTGCACGGGTGGCTCAGGGTTGGTCCATTCGACCATTAAGTCGGCCAAAACCTGACACTTAACCGCCGTGCGGGGCGTGAAATGGATATCGAAGGCACAGAGTTCGACCGCCCATTTAGCGATTCGACCAGATTTTTCTGGATTTCGGACAATATCCCCCAAAGGAAAAGAGGAGGGTACTGTGATCTTATGAGCTTGGAAGTAGTGTCGTAGCTTTCGGGAAGCCATCAGTAGCGCGTACAGTATCTTCTGGACCTCAGGGTAATGCTCCTTAGGACCGTGAAGTACCTCGCTCACATAGTAGACGGGTCTGTGTATTCCTTCCCTATCCGCGATCAAGACAGCGCTGACCGCATGTGGTGTGGCCGCCAGATAAAGAAGCAGTGGTTCTCCTTTGTCGGGAGACACCAATACTGGCGGACTGGATAGATATGTTTTTACCTCCTGAAACGCTTTTTCGGCCTCATCCGACCATGTAAAATTGTGATGCTTCCGCAAGGCTTTGAAGAAAGGCAATCCCCTTTCGCCTAGTCGCGATATGAAGCGACTTAAGGCCGCCATGCGACCAGCCAGGCGTTGAACATCCTTCATGGTCGAGGGCGATCTCATTTGTTCAATGGCCCTGATTTTCCCAGGATTAACTTCAATGCCTCCGGAATACACAAGGAAACCAAGAAGTTTTCCTGAAGAAACCCCGAAAGAACATTTCTCCGGGTTTAATTTTATTCCAAAGCGATTTAAATTACAGAAGGTTTCAGCGAGATCGTCCAAATGAGACAATCTCGTGATACTTTTTACAACCAAGTCGTCTACATATGCTTCGAGATTACGCCCTATCTGGGAAAGAAAGGTCTTTTGCATCAAGCGCTGGTACGTGGAACCTGCATTCTTGAGACCGAACGGCATTCTGACGTAGCAGTAGGTGCCGAACGGGGTGATGAAGGCAGTTTTCTCTTCATCTTCTTCTGCCATGCTAATTTGATGATATCCTGAGTAGGCGTCCAGGAAGCTCATCAGTTCGCAACCCGCAGTTGAGTCGACCAGCTGGTCGATGTGGGGAAGGGGAAAGTCGTCCTTCGGACAGGCACTGTTGAGGCTAGTGTAGTCGACGCACATGCGCCACTTGCCGTTTGACTTGCGGACCATGACCGGATTGGCGAGCCATTCCGGGTGATCGACCTCGGGAATGAACCCGGCTTTTAGGAGTTTGTCCAACTCCTCTCGGATGGTTTCCTGTCGGTCAACAGCAAAACGCCTGAGCTTTTGCTTTATTGGTCATTGTCCAGGTCGAATTGCTAACCTGTGCTCGGTTACTTCCCTTGGGACACCGGGCATGTCGGACGGTTTCCACGCAAACACATCTGCATTAGCCCGGAGGAAAACAATGAGCTCGAGTTCCTATTTGTCATCCAGACCTGATCCGACCCGAATTGTCCTGGATGGATCATCTGGGTACAAAGGAACCAGTTTGAGTTTCTCATCTGGTCGAGGAGCAGCCTTGATCGCGTCGGTGGCGACGGTGGCGACCTGGGCGTCCCGGAGGGGAAGTTGATCGACCATCTCCAAAGATAGCCGGTCGCACGTGAGTGCCACGTTGCGACTGCCTTGGACTGAGATGACACCTTTGGGGCCAGGCAATTTTCCGCACTGATAAGCATAGTGCGTTGCCATCATAAATTTAGCGAGAGTTGGCCTGCCAAAGATTGCATTATAAGCCGAATCACAATCGATTACGTCAAAAGTAACCAATTCTGTTCGGAAGTTATCTGGTTCTCCCAGTGTGACCGGGAGGACCACTTGTCCCAACGGCATCATGGAGGGGGCCTGGGATTATCCCATAAAACGGATGGATTATGGGCTTGATCTTCGAACGAGGAATTTGCATCTCGTCGAGCGCCTTGACCAACAAAATGTCAAGGGAACTCCCTCCATCGATCAGGACCCTTTCGACTCTCGTGTTACTGATGATCGGGGTAATGACCAAAGGGAGTGTCAATGGTCGAGTAAGCCCCGCGGGACAATCAGAACGATCGAATGTCAAGGGTGTATCTGACCAACGGGGGTATTGAGGTTCACCAAGAGATGTCTCCGTTTGGTTAACCTCTCGGTAAAAGGCTTTAAACTGCCTTTTGGAAACGAAAGAAAAAGAACCCCCGAAAATAACATTAATATGATTTTGAGGTACCTGGTAGGACATTTCCTCGTCTCCGTCGGCGTCTCTAAGTCCGCACGCCTGCTCTTTAGGCGGTAAAGTTGGCATTGGCCCAACTCCCTGGTAGAAATCATCCAATTGCTTCAACCAACTCCTGCAGTTCTTGAGGTCGTCGCCTGCGGAGTTGTGGAGTGGACACCACTTCTTGCCTTCCTGTGGATTAGTTGACTTTTCTGGCTGGTCGGCACTACAACCACCAGAAGCAATTTTATTCTTAAATGAAGGCTTATTACCTTTGGTCGAAGGCGGCTTCTCTGCGACTGCGACCTCGCGGTACTATCCAGAGCGGTTCCTCTTCGACTTTTTCGACTTCCCACCTGATGAAGATTCCGGCTTCTTACTTGAATCTTCTTTCCTGGCGTCTTTGAAACCTGGTTGAGGTGGTAGGTCACCCTTGTCGACCCTCCGGTTCCATTCGACTGCTTCGGCTGCGTCAGAGTATCGATCGGCCATGTCGAACAGATCGGCCACTGATCGAGGAGGGTGGATAAGCAAGTCTTCGGTGAATCTCTGGTATCGAACGGCATGTTTAAATGCCCTGATAACGGAGCCATCAGATATGTTCGGGATGGTATTCCTCACCCCGACAAACCTCCTGACAAACTGCCGAAGAGTCTCGGTTGAAGTTTGTCGTAGCCGATGAAGATCGTCCTCTTTACCCGGCTTTTGGTAACAATTTTGGAAATTGCTGAGGATAGCGTCGCACAGCATTTCCCAATTATAGATGGAACCTTCGGGCTAGTTAAACAGCCAGGTTCTGGCCGGTCCTTCGAGGACTGTAGGCAGGTAGTTGGCCATGACCCGGTCATTGCCTCCTGCCGCTTGGATGGCAGTGATATAGGTTTGAAGGAACTCGGATGGGTTCTGAGTTCCGTCAAACCTCTCAATGGCCCATGGTCGAAACTTATCAGGCCAAACGACTGCACGTAGGCCGGGCGAGAAAGCTTTACAACCAACGTAGGGACCGTGAACTGCCCTGTGACTCTCGACCGGGTTACGGGCGACCTCACGCAACGGTGAAGTTACTCGTGGTCCCAAACGAGAGTGAACAGGAACCCGATCCCTACTACGAGAATCCTGCGTTCGCCGGTACTTGTCCTGTCGGGACGGTACGGGTGGTGGGTAACTTCGTCGGCGGGAACGTGTTACCGAGCGGGAAGAGGCCGTTGGGGTCGCCTCAGACGCGACCTCATCCAGCCTTTCCGCCAAGATCCTGGTAAAGGCCGGTTTCTGCGCATCCGTGACCGTAGGAGGAAAGTTACGCATGACTTCCGCGATAGATCGCAGTCGACCATGGGTGCTTCTCCTAGGGGCACCAGGTGTCACCGTTTCTTCGTCCACCGGGAAACGCTTCAGAGGCAAAGAAGGGGTCTGGTCACGTTTGCGACCACGTGACCGTCGAGAAGAACTCGGAGCAGCATCGTAACGAGCCTGCGCATCTTGAAGAGCCTCTAGGGCAGTTCTGCGTAGTTCATTGTTTTGTTGCCCGAGATCTTCATCCTCCTTTTGTTTGCGATCCCGTTCTTCCCTAGCAGCTTGTTGGTCGGGAGTTTCCCCCGACAAGGCAGCGAACTGTCTAGGGAGAGAGGTTGTTGATGGGGAAAACATCTCGGTTTGTTCCGAGTCGGACTCGAAATCAAAGAGACGGTGAAGGTTATCAGGGTCGAATCTCCCCGGGCTGATTTCCAGGTCGATATCATTCTTCCCCTCAGCGGGGTCGTATGACAGACCAGATTCATCCTCTAGCGCATTGAGAACCTCTCTGGGTTCTGACCTTGCGCTAGTCGCCCCCTGGTCGATGGACATGACCTGGAGAGATGATTCCACCTCTGGAAGATTCCAGCCTTCAACCTCCTCCATCGGAACAGGATCATTTGGAGAAGGCATTGGAATGTGAGCATAATCCTCGAGATCAAAATCGTTCTCGGAATCATATACTCCAGCCATGTTTCAGCGAACCTCCGGATTAAAATTAGGACGCCTTGAGAAAGGCCCCACGGTGGGCGCCAGCTGTCGATGATTCGGACTTGGAGTCCTCAGCCGAACTTATGCAAATTTTGTAATAGCGAGACCTTTCAAGATGACCCTCCGGGAAGGTATGTAGAAATATGGAGAACAGGAGCACAGAGAGGTTTATACAGGTTCGAGCCCTCGATGGTGGGAGTAATAACCCTACGTCTTGTTGGGATTTCACTATATGTGAGAAAGATTTACAAAAGGGCGGGAAAAGACCTTCACAGGCGAAGGTTTTTTCCTATGTAAGGATACATAAAGAAGCCAAAGAGGCTTGTAAAAAACTATCTAATCTAGGCCGTAGACTTGGTTGTTTGAGTGGTTGAAATGTGTTGTATCTCGCTTATATCAGAGACGTTAGTCCCTTCAATCCCCCCCCCCTTCCTGTTTGATACACCATGCCACCTTTTTATATTGGTCGAAAGGGCACCAAGTCGTAACTGCATCAAACAGTTGCTTGGATGGTTGGATGCGGTTTTTAGAGAACCGCTCTTAACCTCCACGCAGGTTAAACACGTGTTATTCATGGATAACTGCACGTATTAACCTCCTGACGGTTGGTCTTCCAGGTGGAGGAATATTCGGGATACTTGGAATATTCCCGCTATAGGGACAGCCGGACAGATGAACTCCAAGTACCTTGGTCAAGAATGTTCTGACCGCAGGATGTTGGCTGACCGCGCAACATCTCCGACATTCTGTTCGCGTATAGCATACGAACTTCTGACCGCGCAAAGCCTGCAGTCTGATCGCGCAGAACCTGCAACCTGATCGCGCAAAGCCTGCGACCTGATCGCGCAAAACCTGCGACCTCGGGCTGATGCTTCTCAGAATGACTTGAGTTCGCACCGCCGGGCACGTGTCTGGCTCGAATCTGTCTTGAACCAAGAGTGCATTTATTTGAACTGACCCGGGTGTCAATCCTCGTCAAGTGTATCCAGGAGTTTTATAAAGCAAGTTTTGGCAAAAACCAATTAGATTCAGATTTGCGTTCGAAAATGATTTTGTTGAAAAACAAGATACTCGAAGATCTTTTTAAGGCTAGTTTTTGATAAAAGGAACTTTTTGATATCATTTTTCATCCAAACCCTCTAAAAACCTTATAAATAAATTTTGAAGACCATTTTGATAGGAATTGATGATTTTTTGGCCTTTTGAATGAAAATTTGACATTTTGACCAACAAGAGTTCATTTTAAAAACTTATGCTTGCAATTTTAAATTATCTCACATATAGGGGTGCAATAGACAACAGAAGCATTTAAAAATTATTTCCCTTAAAGATGCAACATCATAAGTTTTAAATTTTCATTCTTTTGCATAGTTGGCCATGAAGATTAAAACAATCAAAGAATAAAAGGGAGAAAGTGCAATGCAAATATTCTTATGTAATATGACAAAAAGATTTAAGCTCTTTTTGGTACCCAAACCATACGAGGTTTTGGTACCCAAACCATACGAGGCTCTCTAGCCTTGTCGCAAAAATCCTTTGGTACCCAAATAGCTCTATCTTTAGGTTTTCAAAAACAGAAATGAATAGGTTTTGCAATTAAACTCTTTCTAGTGGAAAAAATCAAACAAGAGTCAAAAGAACCAATGTTAGAAACGTTAGATGCACACTCATGCGAATGTTGCCCTTTTTAAGTGACATGAGGAACATGAAGTTCGAGAGGGCTTTTTGAGTGAAATGGGAAGAGTGTGATGAAGTATATGATGCCTCTACTAGCTGAGTGCGTATGATTTAATTTTTCCTTTTTAAATGAATATTTATGATCTAAAAGGGGTTTAACAAGCATAGCACAACTCATATGATAACTAGTGAGGTTTTTGGTCAATCTATTTCTTTACTCCTAAGTTCATCATTTTTGATTTTAGATGTTTGAGATGATTTCGTGTTAACACATGAAATATGATAAGAACAAGACGGCATATCATCACAAGTAGATGAACTTGAAGGCATAGCACTACAATCACTAGATGAGCTAGGCATATCAAATGACGAGCAACTAGAACTAACACCATGGCATAAAGATGAGTCACTAGATGAATCATGGCATGAGTTACTATAATCTACCGTCCAATCATATGAATTAATCAATGAATCATTAGACATATTATCACATGAAGTACTAGTGTCCACAAAGCTAGCATTTGAATCTAACCACGAATCAACCATTGAATTGCTGCTAGCATGTGAAGTAGAAGTGTGTGAATCTAAAGATGGATCAATAGGGGAGTCAGAAGCAACTTTAACATCTAATACACATGTGGAGCTAATGGCATTTTTGGCAAGCAAAGAATCATAAGAACTTTTCAATTCTTGATATTGCACTTTCGAGGATGAGTAATTATTATTTATAGTGCTAAAGCTTTTAGTCATGTTGTCAAGCAAGTCTTTTAATTCTACAATCATCTCCATAAGCTCATTATTAGAGAGGTTAGAATTTGATACCATCGAGTCATATGCCATAGGGCATATAGAATTGTCTTGAGATGAAGACTTTGACTTCGATGATTTCTTTCCAGCTTTCCTTGAGCTCTTTTTGCAAGGTTTCGCCTTTGTCTTGCTTAGGCAAACCATGTCGTTGACGTTTTTGAGCGTGCTAGAAAGATCCCGATCCTCCGCATTGAAATCATCATACTCGATATGTTCGGAGGTGGAACACATGTCCTTTTCTTTGGACATAGTCTCAGTTGACATAAGCATGTCAATGAGCTCACTCGGTGAAGTGTCGAAAAAGTCACCGTTCACATGGGTAGTTATGAAATCATCATAGCGACCTTCCGGCAACACCTAGAGTAATTTTCTGCAAATGTCTAGCTCAGAAATATTAGCACCAAGGGATTTGAGCTCATTTGTGATGTTGATCAAGCGATCATATATGGTGGACAGTGTATCATGCTCCAACATCACAAATGCCTCATAGTGCTGCATTAATAATCGCATCTTAGCATGCTAAAAGCTACATGTGCCCACCAATAAAGACTCAAGAGTGATCCAAACAACGTGAGCGGTTGAACAATCACTCACTTGTTCGAGCACATCATGGCTAAGTGAATTAAGGAGTACATCTTTAGCCTTTGTATTTAAGAGGTGAATTTCCTTATCCGAAATCGACGAATAAGTCATACCCTTCTGCACTAACCTCCATAGATTTAAACTCAATGTCTCAAAATATGTACTCATAATAATTTTCCAACGAGAATAATTTGAGCCAACAAAGTGAGGAGCAATCAAACCAAAATCATCTATCAAATTCATCCTTTCTCTCTAGGCGGTAAAGGCGATAAAAGAGAGACCTCGCTCTGATATCACGTGTAGAATCAAGGATGCCAACTAGAGGGGGGTGTGAATAGGAGGCTTTTAAAAATTCTTTCGACTAAACAATTTTTCAAGATTATTTAGGATAACCTAGATTTTGCAAAGGGGTTTAGAACTATCTAATCATCTAGTTGCAATTAATCAATATAGAATACACAATTCAACATGCAACAAGATTAATTTAAGCAATTGTGCCAAGGTAAGTATGAAATGAAAAAGAAAGACACAATTGACCACGACTCTCCTCCAACATTGTCTAGGCGAAGGCGATTCGCCAAGAGTAACAAGTCGATCACGCTCACTTGTATGAATCAAGTGCTAGAAGCTCAAATGATGCAAATGAATGCTCAACACTCTAGCACTAGCTTGCAAATGAAGAATGAAGTGCACTAAGCACTCTTAACCTCTCTCAAATGCTTCTCCTCTAATTCACTCAATATTTGGCTCAAATCTAGCCTCTAGATGCAATATATCAAATGCAATGAACTTGGCTAGCTTATACATTGTGTATTCCACTTCTTGAGCACCCTCAAATGAAGGCCAACATGGGGTATATATAGCCCCTCAAAGAAACTATCCATTTGCAAAAAATCGAGCCAATTTTGTACAGGCCGGACATTGTCCGGCCAGTGCAAGTCAATATGACCATTGCAAACGTGTCAATTACTGTTGGGCTATTTTTGTGAAGGTTAGACAAATGATCTTTTGTCCGGACAAAAACCCGGACAGATACATTTGTCTCTGTTACACTCTCAAATATGAGGCTCAAATAAAATGTACAGGCCGGATAATGTCCGGCCCTACCCGACAATGTCCGGCCTGCCCCGAACAATTCAATACATCTCTGATTACAATTCAATTAAAACTCTCAAGTTTTATACAGGCCGGACAATTTCCGGTCATCACGGACAATGTCCGACCTTCCCCGAACAAAAGCCCCGGATGTAACCATTTGTCATTGTTTACGATTTGTAATAAGCCACATGAGTTTTATATAGGCCGGACAATGTCCAGCCACCACAGACAATGTTCAGTCTGTGCAAACCAAATACAGGACTTTACAATTTTACTCAAACACAAGTTCAGGGTTATTTGCACTCGCAGATTTTTCTGTTTTCTCGTAGATAAGTTTGTTGACACTCAGCAACGACCACGACCAATATGATTTAGGAACTTAAAGCCACATGTCGAATATCTAGTCGAAAACAGGTGGTCGAATGGATTTGCACTATAAGATAGCACTTCAATGCTAGCAGTAGAGCAACTGGCAAAAGCTAGTATTCCCAGCACTTTAGCTGTTGGGAATAAGGTTTGCTACAGCTGGGCGAAAAGGTGCTGTAAAAAGTTTTTCCCAGTTGTAGGTCCAATGGCAAAGAGTATTCCCAGCTGTAGGTCGCTTGGAAAGTTTGAACTTTTTCCACCTGTATGTCCACTTGTAATATATTATTCCAAGTAGTATAACTATTTGAAATATTTTTTCCCAGCTGTAGGTCCGGTGGCAAAGAGTATTCTCAGCTGTAGGTCGCTTGGAAAGTTTGAACTTTTTCCACCTGTATGTCCACTTGTAATATATTATTCCAAGCAGTATAACTATTTAGAATATTTTTTCCCAGCTGTAGGTCCGGTGGCAAAGAATATTCCCAGCTGTAGGTCGCTTGGAAAGTTTGAACTTTTTCACCTGTATGTCCACTTGTAATATATTATTCCAATCAGTATAACTATTTGGAATATTTTTCCCAGCTGTAGGTCCAGTGGCAAAGAGCATCCCCAGCTATAGGTCGCTTGGAAAGTTTGAACTTTTTCCACCTGTATGTCCACTTGTAATACATTATTCTAAGCTGTACAACTATTTGAAATAAATTATTACCAGCTGATCTGTCATTGAGAATTTAGACTTTCAAATTTAAATATGTGAATTATTTGTAGTAAATTTACCGCTGGGAATTGTGTCAATAATTAATTTAAATATATATTTCTTTTAGTAATTAGGCAACAACATTACAACTAAAACTATAATGTGCAATATCCTAACAAAAATCACACCACATTTTGCAATAAAATTATCAAAAATGGATAAATAGCACAATTATATATTATATTGAATTTTTTGCTTTATATAGCCATTGACAAGATTCATAATGGTCACATTCAATTGACAAAACCAACCAAAATAGATATAAAATCTCTGAAATAATTGCGAGAAAAATATCATTTAAGAATTCTTTATACACCAAATGTATGCCCATATATAATATTCCTAACTCTATATATTTTGTTCCAACTATAACTATCAAAAGTAAAATATTCCACTTTCAAACTCCTCTTATGACGTAAAATATCTTCATCACTTCATATGCTTTTAACACCTTACTGTTAACCACCTGCATAAGAAAAGATATCGATTACAATAGCCTTGAGATAAATATATACAAATCAATAACTTTTTCTTTAAGTAACATATAGAACATATGACAATTATAATAAAAGATGGTTGGTCGATTGTTGTTTAACAAGTACAAGTTGTTGCTTATGCGAATGAGAAAATTGTGTTAGTTGACATGACTTGCATACACTTGATAAAAAAAATTAATCATATGAAAGTGAGTTGCAAGTTCAAGGCACAATTAACATACACTTAATATTTAGAACATGAATAACATGTAGATTGTGTTGATAACACCTCACCTGTATAAAAGTACTAAGTATTTCCACTTAGTTTTGACTAATTCTCTTGTCCCTTTCACCTGTAAGCATTATTTTATTAATAACAAAACAAGACAAATGAAAAAAATAGTAACTAACCAGGTAAATAACAGGTTAGAATTATATATACCTAGAACACGAGATGAACCACCACCTATTGACATGATATGCTAAAAACAATATACTATTGGTCTCTTTGAATCATTGATTTCCAAGTTAAATGATAGTTCCAAAAAAATTAAATGGTAGTTTTAAAGAATTGATGTTTAAGACTTAGTTTGGTCAAACCTTTGGCTTCGACTTCTATCACAGAGAAATTGAAGTCATATATGATATAACTCTAGTTCGACATATACTAAAAACCAGAGTTCTGAAAGTGGTTGACAAAAGACTATTATTTTGTTGTTTTAAATAAAATTTACATCTTATAATAGAAGATAATTGTAGTTGTAATCAATGACATAGCCATATAAATAATTCTACCTTTATGAGTATTTGTAAACTTGAAGTTAGAGCTGTTAAAGCACCTCAAACTCTTTAGTGTAAAAGTGGTTTCAACTTCATGCAGAAGCACCAACACCACAATGGATCTAACCTGCGGATTCTGTAGGAGCACATATATGCACAAACACAATCACATAACTAGGAGTGTTTCCATACATTTCACATCTATGCACCAAAATTATAGAAAATTTACTAATGTCTATCTAAAGAGATAGATACAAAATTGTTAAATAGTTATGACTATATTACAGAGGACTACTATTTTTTGTGTTTAGTGGATACATTGTGTAACACCTCTCAATCAAAGGCATGCATGCCTTTTAGAGTACAATGATTAGCTCTGTCCATAGCCTTCCTTACATATAAAACTTTTTAAGGGTGATCAGTGATGGAAACTATTCAAAATATAGACATTATTAATTTGCACATTATCCATGCTCAAATTCCTTGTTCTTTAGGACCATGTGCACCAACTAATATAGAATCCACTTTGTTGCTGATCACTGATCACTTGAGTCCTTGCACTTTATTATTTTGGTCAAAATAGTCCTAAACATTCATCCACCTATGCAACATAGGAATAGAAGAGCCTATTAACAAGAATTTGATCAATATAAGACTAGAAAGTATAGAAATTTGGTGTTACAATTTGAATTTGTAAATATCCTATCCAAATCACTAGCTCTTGTTGATACTATATTACTCCAAATAAACTAAAATCTTTATACAATAGTCAGTTTCAAAAATTTGGAGTTACAATTTGAATCTCTAAATATCATATAAAAATCACTAGCTCATGCCAATGCTATATTACTCCAAATGAACTAAATCTTTTCACAATAGCCACTAGTTAGCTCCTCTCTTTGACATACTTTTCAAAGAATCTACAACAGACAAACTCCTTATTCATATACAAATAACACAAACAAGAATCATACAACAGCAAAAATAATAATAATATTACCTGATTACAACTTATTTTTCCAAATATGAAACCTGATAGGAACAATCTCCAAGTTGGAAGTCCAATCTATGAAATATGAAATTATGCAAACAGAAAATAGATTGAAGAAACAATTTTCAAGACAAAAAAATACAAATACAATTTAAGAACAAAAAACATAAGGTAGGGGAGGTGTGGTTAGAGGCATTGTGGTGGGTAATCGTAGTGCGGAGGCTGAGATGACTCGCTTGGCTGATGTTGTGGGGTGGTTTCGTTGAGGAGGCTGAGGATTGTGTGGTGGGATGGGAGGCTTGGGGAGTGCTGTAAAGGCAAGGGGAAGGCCACAACATGCATGCTGGGGAGGGTAGAGGCGCTGCTAGCACTGTGTTGTGTAGGGAAGAGATGGTAAATTTTATGTTATTTTGTGCATGTCTAGGTAAATTTTAGTGCTTAGTCTTTTTTTTTGTTGTTTCAAAGCATATATTACCCATATTTAGTATTAATCTTATATAATTATATACCATAAATATCTATTTTTGTAATAGTTAAACAGCATATAAGGCCGCATAACATATAAGCACTTAAAGGTGGGGTGATCGCTTGTTAACACTTACGCTATTTAGAACACTAGTTTTTAATCAAAAGGACTATTTTGACCCAGTGTGCAAAGTGGAGGGACCAATTTGGCACTTTTGAGAGTAGAGAGACTAAAATGTGTTTTCGAGCAAAGTAGAGGGATCAACGTGCTATTTATCCTGTAAATTACTCAAAAGAGAATAAATTAATATAATGTAAACCTTGGTTGTAAGGCCGCCTTTCACCCTACTCCCTAACCCACTTGGCCGCAGCTGCATGTGGTATTTTCTCCATTACACCCACTTAAGCATCCTCCTCTTGGAAAAACCATTCACAATATATCTCATACTCAATCAAGAGTCAAGACAAATAACCAAACAGTTCTAATGTCATGAAGGGATGATAAATCTTCAAAGAGCTAAATTTAATGATTGATACAAAGAAAAACATGCATTTGGTTGCAGATCTATAGCTCACTTAGAACACAAACATATGCAGTCGATATAACCAATCTCATAAGATGATAAAATTGGAATAAAAAACTGTGTTGGATGACACCATGAGTTTAATAATGAAAAATGGCCTAAGCATGCCTTTGAATGGCTTATACTGTTGAAGTGCTGCTAGCTGTGTAGTAATGTTTGTGTTGTATTTTTCGATTTTCTCATAGATATCTGTTACACATTTTGGGCATCGGGCCATGGCATTATAGTCCTATGAGTGTGTATTTAATTTGAGGCATCCCTATCATTTTGGATGGTAGGTAAGTTTTTCAATTCACTGGTAAATTTTTTAGTTCAGTAACTAAATTCAGAATCCAAGTCCCTTAAGTTATTTGTTCAGTTTCCTGAAGCTAGATTGTTTGTTCCATTGAATGATGAGTTCTTTCACTTCAATGACTACTTTAGTTTATTTTACAATTACCAGAGAAATCCAAGTATTATATAGGTCAGTGATCTTGAATGTATCCTGGTATTATATGTTCTGTTAGTTGAGCAGAGCAAGTCCCTATGTTGCACCAATACCGATACAGGAGCCCAGTATGATACGATACAATACAAACATGATAATATGAAATTTTCTTTACTGATACAGCGATATTATTAAAAACTTTTAAAATCAATATAAAACTTAGACATAAATGCATATTATGTATAACAGAAAGTTTGAAGCATAGTTTACTTAGTTTGATATATTAATAGTTAATAACATGGGTCCAAAAAAATATATATTATTTATTCCTAGCAATAGATCTGCTAAAAATGATAACTTTTCCCAACTGATACATTGGTGAAAAATCAAAATTGTATTTTCACCTGTACGACTGTTGGAAAAAAAACTGATTATAGCGAACTTTTAGTGGTCAATTCATTAGATTTCTTTGACATTAGTAGTAGGGAGTAGGGACAGTAAGCACTTTCTAGTTACGGTCAATCGACTCCATGGATTCTTGAAACTTTGAGCTAGCTCTCATGCATTAGGACTAAGGGTGTGTTTGGTTGCCTAGTTTTGGGCTCAGTCTGGCTTACAGATGCAATTTTCGAGTGTTTGGTTGTCTGTATTGATCCCTTCATCCTGGCCTGTGTGGTGCAAAACTTCCCTCGCAGCCTGGCTCGCGGATACTCGCAATCCGGGCGTTTCCCACAGCCTGGCCCTTGGATGCGCGCACCCCTCGCATCCCCTCGCACATTAGGGTTACCTCTCCCTTGCGTCCTCTCATTCCATCCGTCTCCACCACTTCCCCGAAACGGTGCCCTCGTCGCCGCCGCCGCCTCTTCCCCGGAATGCCGCCCTCTTCGCCGCATCCGTCGCCACCTCTGCCTCCGCCTCCACCCGCCGCCTTTGCCTCGTCGCCGCCTCTGCCTCCACCTCCTGCTGCTCGTCATCGTCCTCTGGTTCCCGCACTCCAGCGCGCCACTCCAGATCAACTCTGGCCTCTCCCTCTTCACCCTCGCCCTGCTTCTTGTGCCCGTCATGGACGCCGTTTACGTCAAGGGCCAGTCGGGGCATTACGTGGCTTTTGATGTCACGGTCTTCACGACAGTGATGTGCTGCGCCGCGGATGTGCTGATGTAGGGCGGGGTTATCGGCTTTGCATATGTTTGTAGTTACTTTAGATGGATGTCAGGTTCTCACTTTATCGATAGTATGTTCCATATCTTTGATCTTTACCTTACTAGAAGATGTTTTCTTGTGGGCTCAACTGGAGCATTGTCATTTGGTTGTGTTGACTATTGTCATGACTCTGCAGCAAAATAGGCCCTTGACTTCTCAGAATGTAGCTGATGCACTATAGAAGTTTAATCTTAAGAAAACTGCAGTGCAGAAAGAACTGGATGCATTAGCTGATAGTGGACAGATTTCCTTCAAGGAGTATGGCAAGTAGAAAATTTACCTTGCTTGGCAAGATCAATTCAAGATACCAAATGGGTCAGAACTTGAGGAGATGAAGAATGAAAATAGCAAGCTACAGGAAGAACTCGCAGCTCAAAAGAAGGCAATTAGTAAGGTCGAAGCTGGTAAGTTTTCTGTACTCTGTACTCTGTAGTATATGGTCTTGTTATCTTTGAGTGTTGTACGCAATTTGATTGGAGCTTAGAAATATCTAAGTACAAATCCAATTTTGCAGAGGTACGAGCTCTGCAGTCAAACTTGACTCTGGAAGAAATTAATTCTAACGAGGCTAAATTGCAAAGCGAAGTATGTTCCAAGGCCAGTCGTTTATTTATAAATGTGTTCTTTTTAACCAATGTTGATGGTGGATCTCATGTTCATGAAGGTCCAAGAAATGCAAGAAAAGCTGAAGAAATTGCGGGGTGGAGTCATCTTGGTAAAATGTGAGGACAAGAAGGTTATCGAAGAGACATTTACTGAGAAATTTAACCAGTGGAGAAAGTGGAAGAGGATGTTCAAAGAGCTATGGGATAGTATTACTGAGAATAGTCCCAAGGATGTGAAGGAATTTAAGGTTCTTACTGCATTTTTTAAAACCTTTTCCATGCATTTGCTAGCTTTTACTGCTTCTTGAAAGTTACACTTTCGATTGGGGTGATCCAACTTGCCAGCTTATTGATGGTACATCTCTGCGCAGGAAGAAATTGGTATTGAGTATGATGAAGATGTTGGTGTGAACTTGCAATCTTACAGTGACATGCTGAATGTCAGTAAAAGGCGAAGAGTTTCCAACTAATGCTATAGCATGGGAAGTGTTTCAATGCCAATGTAGGTTACAACAGTTTTACTAGCTACACAGTTTATGTCCCCAAATGAAATGTTTTCTTGTAAGTTGTTGGTAATGTGAGTTTGAACTTTTGTAATTTCTGAGATTATGATATGGTTCATACAATTTATGAAAAATACTAATTATATTTCTAAAAAACACAAAAATCCCCTTGACCATATGAAACCCTCAGGAATTCAAAATTGTTTCTAATCTCAAACATCAACAGTTGAATGAAAATCTCAAATTCACAACACGATTCACAACATGCATCAAATTCACAGCAAACTGTCGGGTGTGATTGTTTCTAATCTCAAATTCACAACATGCATCAAGGCAGAGTGGATCACACAGCTTTGCTTGCGCTGACGAGGAAGTAGCCATCGGGCATGATGCAGCTGTAGAACAGGTCCACCACCATCCGCGAGTGGTTGTGGCACCAGCCCTCACCCCCTCTGCCCCTCTACCGCACTGGACCTCGCTGGCCCCTCTGCCGTGTTTGGCCGCCGGCCTCGACCCCTCACCAAGCCAGACAATTTGTCGCGCCATTCCCGGCCTGCAAATCTACCGCACCGCCTTCTCCCTCCGCCGCAGGCCGCTGTCGCTGCCGCTTTGCCTCCTCCCTCCACCGCAGGCCGCTGTCACTCCGCCTCCTCCCTCCTCCATAGGCCGCTGCTGCTCCACCTCCTCCCTCCGCCGCAGGCTGCTGTGGCTAGGACTTTGAGGTGGAGGTGTGGTGGGGAATCGGTGGGGGATCGGTGGGAGATCGAGCAAAAGTGGGGTACGGAATTGGTGGTGGAGAGGTGGGGGTGCCGGCGGTTGTGGGAGAGAGGGGCAGTGAGGGGTAATTAGGAGGAGATTTCGGTGGGTGTCGGCCGGCCGTGAGGGAGAGGCGAAGTTAGCGCGAGGGTTTATATTTGGCTGAAAAAAAAATCTCCCAAAATATTTTCTTTTATTTTTTCTCTGAAAATTTTCCCTCTCAAAATAATATATTTGTTATTTTTGTATTGAAAATTTTCAGTTTTGCCAAAAAATATATTATTTATTCCTAGCGGTAGATCTGGTAAAAATGATAACTTTTCCCAGCTGACACATTGGTGAAAAATCAAAATTGTATTTTCACCTGTACGACTGCTGATAAAAAAAAGTTTTTCCCAGCGTAAAAAATATTGCCAGCTGTTCCACAGATCATATATATCTTTTTCCAAACTGATCTATAGCTTGCTATATATTATTTATTCCTGCAGTAGATCTACCAAAAATAATAACTTTTCCCAGCTGATACATCGGTGAAAAATCAAAATAATATTTTCATCTGCAGGACCGCTAGGAAAAAAGTTTTTCCCAGTAGTTTTACAGCTTGCGTTGGCCTACCGTGTTGTAGTGTTGGTCGAGTGTACGCAATCAAGCTGAAAACTGGTACAACCAATTTGAACTTCTACGACCACCACCAAACTCAAAACAAAGATATAGCCAATTCGGCCAACACGACCAAGACCAAACTCCAAGCAAGAATACAATCAGAATGTGCTAATACGACCATGACCAGCTCTAGTAATAAAACAAATTGCTTTAGCTGGCGACCATGATTAGGTAGTTTTCAAAACATTTTCATTAATGCAACAAAAACCTCACTTAGATTTTCTTAGCAATGTAGGAGGTGATTAAGCACTAGTGCAAGATGATATGAATGCATTTGAGCTTCCACACTAGATAGACTCAAGTTACTAGTTTTCGACCCCTCTTAATAGTACGGTCAAACTAGTAAAAATAAGTTCTATCAAACTAGTCTATCCCAAAACACCAAGACCGATAAAATCCTAAGAAAACAATCCTTAATGTAGGATCTTGCCTTTAGTGAAGCTCGACCACGTGAAGCTCGACTTCTCGAAGCTTGTTCTCACAAAGCTTGACCTCACTAAGATTGACCTCGCTCAAGATGGCTCATATCGGCATCAACCCCCATATGCCCTTGCTTGCTTTCATCTCGCAATACACCTTGAGACTACAACATATACACTTAGGGCACATCATTAGTCTCATAGTTAGGTTGTCACTAGCCACCAAAGAAATTACTCCACAAAGGAGTTGACTCAATAATTTCTCTTTTCGGTGAAATGACAAAACCATTTTCAAGAAATACCAAATGAGTAAGAGATGAAATATCCAATCATATAGATCCATATATGATAAGAAATATGCACACAATCTATACTACTCATGCCATGATAACAATCAACACATATGACTAATATGATAAGCTCCCCCTCAACATATGTATCGAAATCAAACAACATTAAAGGAGTTATCAGTTTCAGGATTCAACACATGACATTTCAATTTACAATTTGCACAAGCTTAATGAAACCACAGAGCTCCCTCTCAACATATGCATTGATATTAAACCACAATAGGAGTCATCGACTTCTAGGGTTCAACAAATAACAATTCAATTTACTTGTTCTAAACCAAGATTTATACAAGTTGTCATTGATCATCAAAACTATCATTATCTAAATTAACATTAATCATCAAGGGTTTATCCAAATCGTCATTAATCATCAAAACCTAGATCGACCTAGATCCAACAATTTCCCCCATTTTGATGATTGATAACAAAAACTCTATAAATCCCAAATTAGATTCTACAGCTCCCCTTTAATATTTGCAATAATATTCAGAACTAGACAAAACCTTTAATCATTTAAGTCAAGAGATATGTATGATAATTGAGCACAAGTTCAATCAAGTCATGAATTATCTCAATTATCTTTTCCAAATGTCAATGATCTCAAATAATATCAATATCAAATATCTCTCCCATCCAAATATCAACTAATCAAGTATATCTCCCAAATCTCTCTCCTTAAAACTCTCTCTCCCCCTTTGTCAACTAACTCAAATATCTCTCCCCTTTTGTCATCATGCACAAAAAGAAAGGGGTGAGAACTCAAATTTTGACAAGCAATATTTTCGGGGTCATTGAATTTTATATGAAATTGTTTTCATTAAAAAACCAAGATCTCAAGAGAGATGTTGCAAGTATATTTGAAAATACACTCAAGGTATATAGAAGGAATCAAGACAATCAACACACAATGGATATATCGATGACATTTAATCCATTTCTAATCATTCAAAATCTAGATGCATCTAATAGTTTGGTGTGAAAAATATCCGCTTGATGCACATTTGTCTTTACATGATTGATCTAGATATGTCTTTCGCCACAAGATCTCTTAGTAATGTCGTATATCAATATGCTCTATC
Organism: Pharus latifolius; assembly: GCA_019359835.1. Lineage (NCBI taxonomy): Eukaryota > Viridiplantae > Streptophyta > Magnoliopsida > Poales > Poaceae > Pharus > Pharus latifolius. Next base: position 31,875,678 of record CM033326.1, on the reverse strand, counting down.
CAAGAGTCTTAAATCAAATTGCTCACCATCTTTACGACAATTTCAATATTTCATAAGAGTGGCATCTATTCGAAAGCAATTCTATAGTCCAGCAAGTTGTGTTTCATCCCTAAAGATTAAGTACAACAACCACCGGATATACTTGTTCGATATATCTTGCAAGTTATAAGATCCAAATCCAAATGATCAAGTAATTCAAGATTTGCACTTTTCGGATAACAAACATCTATCTAGGATTGCATTTCAAATACCTAAGGATTCTATAAAGGCAATTATATGAAATTCCTTAGAATATAATCAAAATCTAGCATATATCCAATCACTAAATATGATGACGGGTCAAAATGCGGTAAGGTAAAGCAAAACTACCAATCAAAGATTGATAGAGAGTAGAATTGACCGCTTTTCCATGTTCAACCATGTCGAGATGTCCATATGTAGCCTTGAGAGTCATAATAACTTCATCATATTCCTTCTCAAGGCCCTTGAGCGAAACTTTCACACGCTTGATTTGACTCATGAACTTCCATTCTTGAGTTGTTCAATTTGCCGTGCAAGGAAGTAACTTGGCTCTTCAATCATTTGCATCTCGATTTTCCTAAGCATCATCCAAAAAAATTCTTGATGGAAAGATTCATTAGTGGCACCGAGAGTAAAGTCATCAATATTCATTTGACACACAAGAAAATAATGTCTCGATTAATTTTTGATGATGATTGTGTCAACCTTCCCAAATTTTATAAATTTTTTATATAAGTAAAGATTTGAAGCAATTTTAGCAAACTCAATTGGAAACAAAAGTTTCAATCCTCAAAACAATCTCCCTTCTTTAGGCATCAAACACAAAAGTCACTCAAATGAAAGATATGCCAAAATGAAGTTTGATGAAAAATACAGTTTTAGGTCACAAGGTTAGGAGAAAAGCATATGACCTAGCGAAGCCAAAAGAGAACTTCAAATCGCCAAAAGAGAACTTCAAATCTGAAATTCATTTGAATATGCTCAAAAATCATAAAAATCATATTTGCTTCGAATATGAAAAAAATATCAAAAGCTTTCACAATCCCCATCATAAGACTCATAATGAAATGCAAATATGGGCAGATGTTTGACCAAAGCAAGGGAAGAAGAGAAGGCAGCTGGAAAAAATAAGTAACCATCCAGTTTACACACAGGCTGGACAGTGTCTGCTAGGGCCGGACAAAGTCCGGGTGGGGCGGATAGAGTCCGGTTCTGGGCGGAGAAAGTCTGGACGGTTCAGATAAGCGCCTCAATCTTTAGAAATTTGATATTTTTGCAATTTTGCTTCAAAAAATGATTCAAGTTCCAAAATAGCTTTGAATATTAATTCAGGAACTTAGATGAATAGCATTTAAAAGAGTTTTATTTGAATAAGATCTTGAATTTGATTCCTCAAAAGTGATTTTTGGGTAAAATGGGTAAAACTGAAAAGATTTTCACGAAAACATCAATTCTTGATGAAACTTGGATTTTTCTCAATTCTCTGGACTTGGATGAATTTGAATTACTATCCCAAACCAAGACATGGAAGAAAGTCTGGTCCAAATAGCTCAAATCACAAAATGCACTTTTTCGGTATTTTTGGGTCGATAGTCATTTTCGGGCGACCTAGGATATGTGATAACCTGAAAATCATAGGTCTTTTGAGTAAAAGTTTAATACGAACTATCTTCGGGTGTGTGAGTTATAAGTGTTTCATGTAGAAAGTTTTGGTCAAATCTCAACTGATCTTGTTTTGTGGAAATAAATCGTTTTGGGCCAAAACAATGTCCCAAAGTCTTCAATTTTGTCGAAATTTTGCATTTTTGCTCGAAACTCTTTTGTTTGACCTTCGAAACCTTTGAAAACATATTTGAAACATATTTTTTAGGTTTTGTGGTAGTTTTGAACATTTTGAAAATATTAAGCCCCTTTTCACCTTTTTGCTCAAAAATGACCCTTTTTACTAAAACACTTGCATAATTTGATAAATGTACACAATTAAGGTATACAAGGATTCAACGACTTTGAAGTTGATCTTCCGAAATGTGTTATCCAAATTTTGTCATGAATTATGTTCAAGAGATAGAAATGATCTATTTTTGAAAAAATGAGAGTTCAACAAAAATTAAAACAAAAGTGAAGATTATGAACTTCCTTCTTTATGGCCTATAACAAAGAATGTTTCAAAATGAAATCAATTTAAGGCCATGTCATGCTATGAGCAAGAGAATACTATTTGGCATAAATTTTATTTACTTTCATTTTTGAAGTTCTTACCAAATAGTATTTGGATCAAGCGATTGAGTTCCAAAGATAATAAAAAAAGAATCCGAATGAACTCAAATCGAGAAAACATCCAAGTAAACACCAAAACTCATGAAAAGTTTCCTAGAGATAAAACACATCAACGGAAACACTTTTCATGAAGATCCAAGATTCAAATGTTTTGGTCATATGGAAGAATTGATAGATTGGCATCCAATTTGATTGAAACTTTCTTAAACAATGCGGCTTCCTTTTAATCATCAAAACATATACAAACAAGTTCCAAAAATTCCAAAATAAATTTTGGCGATAAATGATGCAGTGAGGAACTAGATTGCCTTTTATGATGATGCCAATATTTGATCCAACAATAAGATATGAAAATGACAAATGTTGGTCAGATTTAAAGTTTCAGATTTCAGATTTGAGAAAATCATCTTACACTTACAAAGACACCTGAAACTCTAAGAAAATGACTTCCAATTATTTTAAAATAAATTAGAAATAAAGAGCAATAATAGAAGATAATATATAATGTAGAAAATTTCTTTAAATAGCCAACCAATTTAAAAATTTGAAAATGACAAATCAGCCCAAAACCACGAGAAATCTTAATTTTGCAAATTTCATATTTGATTTGTGAAAGAATCAATTATATCCCAAATAAAGTCCAATTGAAATGAAAATTTGTAGAAATGATTCTCAATACATCAAATACTTCTCCCAAAAAGAATTTTCCAAAAAGAATTTCGCAATCAAGAGTTATGGTCAAAAGATCTTTATGTTAAGTAGGAAGGTTGAAAATCGACAAACTTATGCAAATTGCTTTCAATTTTGATTTTCATAGGATTTTTGATATGAAAGAGCTTACATGAGTTATTCAAATAATTTTGAGTCAAAGCTCACAAATAAAGACCATAGAAATAGCTAAACTCATGTTTTGCTTATTTAGGGGATTTCGGGTCAAAGTGAGTTTTCCGGTGAGATTCAAATACCCATAACATTCAAATAAGAACTATTTTGAGTAAGTTTTCAGTTTCAAACTTCTTCAGAGTAAGAGTATCTTGGAGTTTTGTTAAGAAAGTTTTGGCAAAAACCAATTAGATTTAGCTTTGCGTTCGAAAACGATTTTGTTGAAAAACAAGATACTTGAAGATCCTTTTGAGGCTAGTTTTTGATAAAAGGAACTTTTTAACATAATTTTTCATCCAAAGCCTCTAAAAACCTTTTAAATACATTTGGAAGACCATTTTAATAGGAATTGATGATTTTTGGCCTTTTGAATGAAAATTGTACATTTTGACCAATAAGAGTTCATTTTAAAAACTTATGCTTGCAATTTTTTAAATTATCTCACATATAGGGGTGCAATAGACAACGGAATCATTTAAAAATTATGTCCCCTAAAGATGCAACATCATAAGTTTTAAATTTTCATTCTTTTGCATAGTTGGCCATGAAGATTAAAACAATGAAAGAATAAAGGGAGAAAATGCAATGCAAATATTCTTATGTAATATATCAAAAAGATTTAAGCTCTTTTTGGTACCCAAACCATACGAGACCCTCTAGCCTTGTCGCATAAATATTTTGGCACCCAAATAGTTCTATCTTTAGGTTTTTGAAAACAGAAATGAATAGGTTTTACAATTAAACCCTTTCTAGAGCAAGAAATCAAATAAGAGTCAAAAGAACCAACTTTAGAAACGTTAGATGCACACTCATGTGAATGTTGCCCTTTTATGTGACATGAGGAACATGAAGTATATGATAAGGAGTGAGCTTTTTGAATGAAATGGTATAAGTGTGATGAAGTATATGATGCATCTTACAAGTTGAGTGTGCATGATTTAATTTTCCCTTTCTAAATGAATATTTATGATCTAAAGGTGATTTAACAAGCATAACACAACTCATATGATAACTAGTGAGGTTTTTGCTCAATCTATTTACTTTACTCCTAACTTCATCATTTTTTATTTTAGGTGTTTGAGACGATTCCGTGTTAACACATGAAATATGATAAGAACAAGACGGCATATCAACACAAGTAGATGAACTAGAAGACATAGCACTACAATCGCTAGATGACCTAGGCAGATCAAATGAGGAGCAACTAGAACTAACACCATAACATAAAGATGACGTTTTTGCTGAATCTATTTACTTTACTCCTAAGTTCATCATTTTTTATTTTAGGTGTTTGAGATGATTCCGTGTTAACACATGAAATATGAGAAGAACAAGATGGCATATCATCACAAATAGATGAACTACAAGGCATAGCACTACAATCGTTGCATGAGCTAGGCATATCAAATGAGGAGCAACTAGAACTAACACCATGGCATAAAGATGAGTCACTAGATGAATCATGGTATGAGTTACTAGAATCAACCATACAATCATGTGGATTAATAAATGAATCATTAGCCATATTATCACATGAAGTACTAGTGTCCACAAAGCTTGCATTTGAATCTAACAACGGATCAACAATTGAATTATTGCTAGCATGTGAAGTAGAAGTGTGTGACTCTAAAGATGGATCAATAGGGGAGTCACAAGCAACTCTAACATCTAATACACATGTGGAGCTAATGACATTTTTGGCAAGCAACAAATCATAAGAACTTTTCAATTCTTGATGTTGCATTTTCAAGGATGAGTAATTATTATTTAAAGTTCTAAAGCTTTTAGTCAAGTTGCCAAGCAAGTCTTTTAATTCTACAATCATCTCCATAAGCTCATTATTAGAGAGGTTAGAATTTAATACCGTCAAATCATATGCCATAGGGCATATAGAATTGTCTTGAGATGAAGACTTTGACTTCGACGCATTCTTTCTAGCTTTCCTTGAGCTCTTTTTGCAAGGTTTCGCCTGTCTTGCTTAGGCAAACCACGTTGTTGACGTCTTTAAGCTCACTAGAAAACTCTCGATCCTCTGCACTGAAATCATCGTCCTCGATATGCTTGGAGGTGGAACACATGTCCTTTTCTTCGTACATAGTCTCATTTGACATAAGTATGTCAATGAGCTCACTCGGTGAAGTGTCGAAAAAGTCACCGTTCGCAAGGGTAGTTATGAAATCACCGTAAGGACCTTCCGGCAACACCTGGAGTAATTTCTTGCAAATTTCTAGGTCAGAAATATTAGCACCAAGGGCTTTGAGCTCATTTGTGATGTTGATCAGGCGATCATATATGGTGGAGAGTGTATCATGCTCCAACATCACAAATGCCTCATAGTGCCACATTAATAATCGCATCTTAGTGGGTTCAAAGCTATATGTGCCCAGAAATAAAGACTCAAGTAGTGAGGACATCATTACGATGGATACACACACTACTTCAATTCCATCACCTCCTATGCAAGGACCAATTACAAGGGCACGTGCACGATAGTTAAATTACCAGGTGAGTTCGTTCGTAGGGTTATATACTTATGCTTTGGAGAATAGGTTACTACCTAATGATGATGTTCTTGTACTTACAAATCATGGGATGTACCAGCAAGGATGTAATTCTTCACCAAGGCAAGCTTTGGCCCATGTTGTATACGAGATGGAGTCCAGTTCGGCTACCAGGGAGCAGCTCACCTTCAAACGAACATAAAAACTGCATACGGAGTCCGTTTAGAATGCTTGAGCACTTGATGGAAAGCTTATTCCAAGACCTTTCCAACGGATTCAGCTCCACCTTAAGATTTGTTCTGAGTTGGCCGCAATCATCAAAACAAGTTAACATACAGAACCTGGACTCTTAGGTACTGCGTCACCTCTCTTTTGGTGCACGGCCCATGTACCCTGCCTAGGGTTGCGAGTCAACCCTAGACGCCACCCCTGTCTTCTTTATATGGCTGAACTCCTCAAGTTCTTCCTTCGGTTATTTGCTACGTTGTTCCCCCGTTGTGTGAGAGACAATTGTTCATCGGAGTAGTGTCCCTGGACCTGGTTTGATGAAAGATAACCTCAATTTGTTCGTTCTGAAATTCAGATTGCATACTTTCTCGTTCTTGCTCGTTTCTTCTACTACGTGCAGGAATTAACCTTGTGGTAAGGTCATCCGGATCTCAGCACGGTTGATAACGACAGGTGCGTGGGTGTATCAATTGCAAGGACTCAATCCCCACTGATTGGAAGCCTTGAAACGCAAATGTCTCCATTCCACAAAGTAGAACCTATCAGAATATCGGGCCGCTGTCGCATCATCAATTGGTATCAGAGCCGCGTTGCCCGTTAGGTATCACCACTTTTTCCCTTTTTTAATCACTGTTTTCCAATCTCCTAGAGTCAAAAAAAAATTCATTCTCCGCTGTCCAAACCCTTTGAACCTTTTGCAATTTTCGTTTCAGTTTTGCTTTTCTGAAATTTGGTCCCTCGCCGTGCTGTCATGTTGCTAGTTTAGGTCTTGTCATTGGTCTCCTAGCGGATTTACCATCCCATGGCAAAATTCGACCATCTTGCATTAAAATGGCCATAACTTTTGCATACAAACTCCAATCGGGGCATTCTTTGGCCCATTGGAAAGCTTACAAAAAGTCCAAATCACTAGGCTTCTAACAGCATACTTACGTGCATGTACACACTGCCGAAAAAACCCCAAAAAACATCATTTAAGGCCTCAAAACAGCCCCCGAACTTTCGGCAACCGTTTTTGCCTCTAGTTTGAGTTTTTCTTGCTTCCAATTTGTGTAAGCTTGTGATTCCTTGGTCAAAGTGCAAAAAAAAAAAATCAGAAGCTTGTGATTCCTTGGTAGAAGTGCACAAAAAAAAAATCAAAAGTGATTGCATCTTTTGAGTCCTTTGCTGAGTTGTGTGCTTCGCTTTGCTTGGCTAGGTCCGAGACAAGTTTTGGCCGGCGACATAGACTAGCTTGGGACTACTTGTGAGTTTTGCAATTTTTGAATTGAATTGTTGCCAATCCTTGCTACTCATACATAGCCTTCTGAGCTCCACTTTCTTCCAACTCAGTTACAGATTTATTTTGCAATTGCGTGCTCTACCACTGTCACAAGTTGTCACGAAACAGCCTACCAGATTGCCTCGCCTGTCGTAGTTGGTAAGTAACTTGCAAGAGCTTTGTAAGAAGCTTGAGCGAGAGTGAATTTTACTCCTTGTCCACCACCTAGTAGTTGATAGGAAGAATATATACACTATGTTTTCTCTCGTCTTCTACTAACAATGACAGGATCGGAGACTGGAGTTCTGGATGGAGATGATTGTGTTACAAGAATTGAGCTCATGAAGTATGTGGAGGATCATCAAAGTGCGTTGAGAGGCATTGACGTCAACCTCACCAAGCTTGCTCAAGACAATGAGCATAGGATGGAGTGAATCGAGCGGAGCATCGCCAACCTGAAAGGGATCTAGGATATCAACTAGAGGGGGGTGAATACGCGATTTTAGCAAATTAGCAATTAACCAAAAATTTATAGATAATGAGAGCAAATAAATAACACAATATGAATAATGCACAATTCCAACACAAGGATATATCCCGTGGTCTCGGTGATTTGCCGATCACCCCTAATCCACGTTGAGGCAAACTCAAATCTCTAACCGCTCCTCTATCTAGTCAATCTTCTCTCGAGAAGTGACCTAGATCTTGAGCCGGATTAGTGTGATGAGTTATCCAAACCTCGTTTTCACTAAGGATGCACTTTACCGCTCCGGCAAGGTGTGCTCAACCCTTTCACAAGACGTTTTGAGGCTTCTCCACAATCTTCCTTGAAGAGCTCTCCAAAACCCTTCTCCTAGCCGTCTAGGAGCCGGCAAGCTCCAAGAGTAACAAGCCGGTGATGATCACTTAGCCTTCTTCTAGTGCCACAAGATTGATTGAATGATCTAAATGCAATGCACTAGAAGATCTCAAATGCACACTCTCACAAATTCGAGAATTTGAACCCTAGAGTGTATGAAACTAGCTTAGGCTCTCAAGGATGATGACAATGCTCAAGATTTTGCCAAAAGTTATGAACAGGGCCGTGCATGGGAGTATATATACCCCGCACAATTAATATAGCCGTTACAGGCCGTTGGGAGAAAAAGATCACCTGGCGGTCAGACCGCAGGCACAAGCTCGGTCAGACCGCCGCAATTGCAACGGCATTAAACAGGCGCAATAAATGCTCAACTGCCCTTGTCAGGCACACACACTGTCAGACCGGAGCCTATTTCGGTCAGACCGTGAAGCTGTCCAGAGACGACCTAGTTTCTAGACACCTTATACGGTCAGGCCGATATATACGGACAGACCGGCCATACGGTCAAACCGTAGTACAAAAACACGGTCAGACCGAATTCACGGTCAGACCGTAATAGCTCAAAACAACAGAAAGATAGTTCATGAAGTTCCAGGAGACTGACCTAGGTCTTAACTACGGACAGACCGACCTTATAAGGTATATACTATACTAACACATAACTTCGGTCAGTCCGAGAATTCTAATCGGTCAGTCCGTGAATTCGGTCAGACCGGTTCAACAAACGGTCAGACCGACTGAGACAGTGCTGAGCAGAATTGAGCTGAAACAGGCATTTTCAAATGATGTGACCTTCTAGTACGCAATGCAAGTTGATTTTATGATTTGTGGCACATTGATGAAGTATTTCGTGATACACCACATGCTCCTCTTAATAGTACGGCAATTATCCTAAAATCCGGTCAAAATTCTTCTCTAATCACCTTAGACCGGTAAAAGGAAAAGACCCTATTCTGTACCTTTGCCTTTTTGATCAATGCGCCCTTTCTTCATCCTGAGGCTCTTTCTTTGCCTTTCATTAACCTGTCTTTTAAGTATCTTCTTGACACAACTAGGCAGGTAACGTTAGTATAGCATTTGTAGTTGTCATTAATTATTAAAACACTCTATAGGGGCCTAGAAGCTAGACAACCTCGTCACAAGAATGGAGCACCTTGAGATGCAGCCACCTCCACCTGCGGCTCCTGGCCCTCCCAATGGAGATGAAGAAGCATCCCTCGCCAACGACATAGAGAATGATGAAGGTGAAGAGAGTGTCGGCATTCCGGATGATCGTTCTGTTGAACAGGAGGCACGGCTACGCCATCGTCTTCGCCGCAATTGTCATGGTATGAGAGGTAACAATGGTAACGTTAATCGACATCTTGGTAATGTTAGTGACACATTTTCTAAAGGTAAATTTACCATGCCATCTTTTCCAGGTCATTATAACCCGGATGAATATTTAGAATGGGAGTTAACTGTGGATAAAAAATTCTCATGTTTTGAAGTTCCGGAGGAACATAGAATTAGACTTGCCACTAGTGAATTTACTAACTTTGCATCATATTGGTGGCATGAAATTAAACAAACGGATAATGTCCCCACCACTTGGAATGCTTTGAAAGAATTAATGCGAGCTAGATTTGTACCCTCATATTATGCTAGAGATTTACTGAATAGCTTGCAGTGCTTGAACCAAGGTAATAAGTCTGTAGAAGAGTATTATTAGGAGTTACAAATTGGTATATTGCGTTGTAAAGTGCAAGAAGAAGAGGATGCAAAAATTTCTAGTTTTTTTGGGGGTTTAAACTATGAAATCCGGGACATATTAGAGTATAAGGATTATCATAATATCACTCGTTTGTTTCATCTTGCTTGCAAATCTAATAGGGAAGTACAAGGACGACAAGCTCGATCATAGGGAGGTATTTTTGGAGGATCTACTTCAACTCAGTCCACACCTACCCCCAGGACACCACCCGCACCCTCTGCTGGTCATTCTACTTTGTCTACTTTCCGTGCACGTCCCGCTGATTCTACACCACCATCACATGCTACCGCAGCGAGCAAATCAGCGACGGTGCAAGCACCGGCAAAGAGCGCTTCATCGGTGGCTTCCACGGGCAGAACTCGTGACATGCAGTGCTATCGTTGCAAGGGATGGGGCCATATCATGAAGGACTGTCCAAATCAGTGAGCCCTCATTGCAAAAGACAACAGTGAGTATACTAGTGCTAGTGATATTGATGAGGAAGATTTGGCTCTTGTTGCGGCTAACCCTGCAGGTAACAAACATGAGACGGATAGCGATGGAGTAGACAGATTTGGAGTTGAAGCTTCCAAGAGGTATATGAGCATTTTAGCACAGCGAGTACTTAGTGCTCAAATGGAGAGAGCGGAGCAAAATCAGCGGCACACCTGTTCCAATCGAAGTTCATTGTGAAGGAAAGATCGTGTCGCATCCTCATCGAAGGAGGGAGTTGCCACAACCTTGCTAGCACTGAGTTGGTCGAGAAGCTTGGCTTGACCCCGTAGTAGCACCCACGGCCATATTACATTCAATGGTTCAATGCTTGCAGTAAGTTGAAGGTCAATAAATTGTGAGAGTGCATTTTTCGATTGGTACCTACCATGATCATGCAGATTTTGATATAGTGCCTATGCAAGCTTGTTCCTTACTTTTAGGTAGACCTTGGCAATATGATACCGATGCTGTACACCATGGTAGAAGATATAAATACACTTTTACACATAAGGGTAGAACCGTTGAATTAATTTCAATGACCCCTGCTGAAATTTTGAAAGATGAATTAGACAGAGCTGAAAAAGAACGTAAGGAGAAGGATACTAAAACTGAAAATCAGATTGTAGCTAAAGAAGTTTTCCCACCTAAAAAGGATACGAAAGAACCTGGTGTTAAGAAGGTGGGAATTAAATTGAAAGGTGCTAATATACTTGCTACAAAATCTGATTTACTTGAGTTTGATGCGTCTACTTTGCTTTGTTATGCTTTGATTTGCAAATTAGAGGCTTACTTTTCCCTTGATAAATTGCCTAGCTCTTTGCCTCCTGCGGTCACTAACCTTTTGCAGGAGTATGAGGATGTATTTCCGGACGAGATTCCCCTGGGGCTGCCACCTATGAGAGGTATTGAGCATCCAATTGACTTGATCCCGGGAGTGACTTTGCCAAATCATGCGCCTTACCGAACCAACCCCGTAGAGACTAAGGAAATTCAGTGCCAAGTTCAAGACTTATTGGACTGAGGGTATGTACGGGAAAGCCTTAGTCCTTGTGCCGTTCCTGTTATTTTGGTTCCTAAGAAAGACGGTAGTTGGCGTATGTGTGTAGATTGTAGAGCCATTAATAATATAACCATAAGATATCGTCATCCTATTCCTAGGTTAGACGACATGCTTGATGAATTAAGTGGTTCTATAATTTTTTCTAAGATAGACTTGTGAAGTGGATACCACCAAATTAGAATGAAGTTGGGAGATGAATGGAAAATTGCTTTTAAAACTAAATTCGGGTTGTATGAGTGGTGAGTAATGCCTTTTGGTTTAACTAATGCACCTAGCACTTTCATGCATGTAATGAACGAAGTTTTATGAGCTTTTATAGGTCGATTTGCGGTGGTATATTTTGATGATATTTTGATTTATAGCAAGTCACAAGCTGAACACATGGAACATTTACGTGGTGTTTTTCATGTATTACACGCTGCACGTTTATTTGCTAACTTTGAGAAGTGTACCTTTTGCACGGATCGAGTCTATTTTCTTGGCTATGTTGTTACTCCACAGGGAATAGAAGTGTACGAAGCGAAAATTGAAGTCATCAAGAGCTGGTCAACCCGCTGATGTACCTCATAGTTGGGCTGTAACTTCCTCAGGTGTCAAATGTGATGCTGTACCTGAGATAGTCACACAGTTGAGAAGTTTTCATGGTCTTGTAGGATTTTATCGGCGTTTTGTGAAGGATTTCAGCACCATTGCGGCACCACTGAATGAATTGACAAAGAAAGGAGTTCCTTTTCAATAGGGACCAGCACAAGAACATGCTTTCAATGTGCTAAAGGAGAAGCATACACACGCGCCGCTACACCAACTTCCGGATTTTGGTAAGACTTTTGAGTTAGAATGTGAAGCTAGTGGAATTGGGATATGTGGTGTACCGTTACAAGAAGGTAAACCTGTTGCATATTTTAGTGAAAAACTAAATGGGCCTTGTTTGAATTATTCGACGTATGATAAAGAATTTTATGCTTTAGTACGTGTGTTAGAAACATGGCAACCCTATCTTTGGCCCAAGGAATTTGTTATTCACTCTAACCATGAGTCTTTGAAACATATTAGAAGTCAAGCTAAATTAAATAAACGGCATGCCTAATGGATTGAGTTCATTGAGTCATTTTCATACATCATTAAGCATAAGAAGGGTAAAGGCAATGTAATTGCTGATGCGTTGTCTAGGAGGTATACTTTGTTATCACAACTTGATCATAAAATTTTTGGTTTGGAAACAATTAAAGAATTATATGCTACTGATTTGGATTTTAAAGAATCTTACATGAATTGTCGAGAAGGAAGAACATGGAATAAATATGTGCTGAATGATGGTTTATTATATCGTACTAAAGAAGGAAGCGCATGGAGGTGGTTTGATGGGACACTTCAGAGTGAAGAAGATGGAGGATGTAGTTGTTGCACATTTCTTTTGGCCTAAGATGAAGTGTGATGTTGAGCGCTACATGTCAGGGTGCACCACTTGCAATAAAGCTAAGTACTGTTTGAACCTGAATGGTCTTTATATGCCTCTCCCTGTTCCTAGTGTTCCGTGGGAGGATATTTCAATGGATTTTGTATTAGAATTGGCCTAGGACTAAGAGGGGGAGGGATAGTATATTTGTGGTGGTTGATCATTTTTCTAATATGGCACATTTTATACCTTGTCATAAGAGCGATGATGGTACCAACGTTGCTGAATTGCTTTTCAGGGAGATTGTTCGTTTACATGGCATGCCCAACACCATCGTTTCAGATGGTGACGCGAAGTTCTTGAGTCATTTTTGGAGAAGCTTATGGAATAAATTGGGCACGAAGCTGCTGTTCTCTACTACATGTCATCCCCAAACCAATGGACAGATGGAGGTCGTCAACCACACATTGTCCACTATGCTATGGGCAGTCCTAAAGAAAAATTTGAAGCTGTGGGATGAGTGTCTACCTCATATTGAGTTTCCTTACAATAGGACCGTACACTCCACCACCAACATAAGTCCGTTTCAGGTAGTATATTGGTTTGATCCACGTGCTCCTATTGATTTGCTATGTTTGCCTACTTCTGAAAAATTGAATTTTGATGCTCAGAAACGTGCTGAATTGGTTTTGAAAATGCATGAATTAGTTAAAGAAAATATTGAAAAGATGAATGAGAAATATAAAGCATATGGTAGCCAGGGTAGAAAACATTTAACCTTCGCACCTGGTGGTCTTGTTTGGTTACATTTGCATAAAGATCGATTTCCCAAATTGTGAAAGTCTAAATTAATGCCTTGAGCTGTTGGTCCTTTTAAAATGCTTGAAAAGATTAATGATAATGCATATAAGCTTGAGTTGCTTGCAGATTTTGGGGTTAGTCTCACATTTAACGTTTCAGATTTAAAGCCGTACGTGGGAGATGAAGATGAGCTTGAGTCGAGGACGACTCCAATTTTAGAGGGGGAGGATGATGAGGACATTACTATGACGGATACACACACTACTTCAATTCGATCACCTCCTTTGCAAGGACCAATTACAAGGGCACGTGCACGACAGTTAAATTACCAGGTGAGTTAGTTCCTAGGATTACATACTTATGCTTTGGAGGATAGGTTACTACCTAATGATGATGTTCTAGTACTTAGGAATCATGGGATGTACCAGCAAGGATGTAATTCTTCACCAAGGCAAGTTTTGGCCCATGTTGTACAAGACATGAAGTCCAGTTCGGCCACCAGGGAGCAGCTCACCTTCAAACGAACATAAAAGCTGCATACGGAGTCCGTTTGGAATGCTTGAGTACTTGCTGGAAAGCTTATTTCGAGACCTTTCCAACAGATCCAGCCCCACCTTAAAGATTCTTTCTGAGTTAACATACAGAACCTGGACTCTTAGGTGCTGCATCACCTCTCTTTTGGCCCACGGCCCATGTACCCTGCCTAGGGTTGCGAGCCAACCCTAGCCGCCATCGCTCTCTCCTTTATATGGATGAACTCCTCAAGTTCTTCCTTAGGTTATTTGCTATGTTGTTCTCCCGTTGTGTGAGAGAAAATTGTTCATCGGAGTAGTGTCCGCAGACCTGGTTTGATGAAAGATAACCTCAATTTGTTCGTTCTAAAATTCAGATTGTGTACTTTCTCGTTCTTGCTAGTTTCTTCTTCTGCGTGCAGGAATTAACCTTCGTGGTAAGGTCATCCGAGCGTGAGCACGGTTGATAACGACAGGTGCGTGGGTGTAACGATTGCAAGGACTCAATCCCCACTGATTGGAAGCCTTGAAACGCGAAAGTCTCCGTTCCGCAAAGTAGAACCTAATGGAAGAACGGGCCGCTATCGCATCATCAAGAGTGATAGAAACATCGTGAGCGGTCGAACAATCACTCACTAGTTCGAGCACATCATGGCTAAGTGAATTAAGGAGTACATCTTTAGCCTTTGTATTGAAGAGGTGAATTTTCTTATCCGAAATCGACGAATTAGTCATACCCTTTTGGACTAACCTCCATAGATTTAAATTCAATGCCTCAAAATATGTACTCATAATAATTTTCCAACGAAAATAATTTGAGCCATCAAAGTGAGGAGCAATCAAACCAAAATCCTCTATCGAATTCATCCTTTTTCTCTAGGCGGTAAAGCCGATAAAAGAGAGACCTCACTCTGATACCACGTGTAGGATCCAGGATGCCGATTAGAGGGGGATGAATTGGAGGCTTTTAAAAATTCTTTCGACTAAACAATTTTTCAAGATTATTTAGGATAACCTAGATTTTGCAAAGGGGTTTAAAACTATCTAATCATCTAGTTGCAATTAATCAATAGGGAATACACAATTCAACATACAATAAGATTAATTTAAGCAATTGTGTCAAGGTAAGTATGAAATGAATAAGAAAGACACAATTGATACAATGATTTTTACCGAGGTCTCGGACACTCACCCGATCTCCCCTACTCCTCGTTGAAGCGCTCACGCGTGAACCTTGCTTCTATATCCACGAAGGATATCTCCAATCGGGTTGCTCCTTCTCCACTCGGGTTGCTTCTCCACAACGGATAGGTGAACACCAAACCTTTCACACTTTTTTGTCGGCCTCTCCAACAAACTTCAACCGGAGAGATCGTGACACTTCTCATTGGGACTTGGAGCTGGCCGATGCAAAGTGAAGGCGAAAAAGCTGGCAGGCGTGGCGACGTGGCGCGAAGTTCCTGACAAGCTGGTCATGCGCGAGCGGTTGCTGGTTGCTGGTGCTGCCACGGCGACGATTTTGGCGTAGACACGTGCGCACATGCAAGCACAAATGAGCACGTGCATAGGTGAAGGCGAAGCTTGGCCGACGGCGAGAAAACATGGCGAAGCCTGGCGCTGGTCGAAGGCGTGCTGGCGGGTGTGGTCGAAAAAGGGCTGAACAAGAAATCTGGACCAAATTGCAATTACAGAAATTGGGTTTTGGACTTATTGCAATTCCTGAGAATTAGATGGTTAGGACTGAATCTGATTTCACTGATCTAGCAAACTTTATTCAATAGATGATTTGGAAAAGAGGTAAGATAAGATTTGGAACATTTGAATAGTTTTCGAACAAAACGAAAACAAGGTATTTAGAATATGGATTTGTCAAAACTGAAAATCTGGGATTTAAGATAAGATTTTGAGATCCTCATAGAAGAAGATTTTGTATTGACTAACATTTGGGAGGTGTTCCCTTAATTAGATTTGGATTTGGAGTTGATTTTCAACATTTAGCCTTTTCAGGCTTCTAGAAAATTAGGAAAAGGACTAATTCACGATACTTTATGGACTGATTTGTGAAAATGGTCTAGATGATAGAATCTGACTGCCAACTTTTTGGATTAAGGTATTGGCATACTCTTGATCATAATCCAAGAATAATTTGGTCTGGATTAGGTTAATATTTGATTAAATCGGAGTTCAGAGTATTTAGGGTAATTAGGATACTAATTAACTTTGTGTTTTCGAAAACAGAAAGGGATTAGTAAATCTAGAAGTTAGGGATCGAATTTGATCTGGCTTCTGAAGGCTTTCCTACTCAGGATAAATAGTAGGTCAAATTTGGAAAGTCAGATCTTGATTTGGGTTCATAGGGAAGATTTTGAGAATTTAGAGCTTAGGATAGAATGAGTCTAGTCTGATTTTGCTGATCTTGGAGAGACATATGCATGCATGACTTTTTATGAAAAAGAATTTTCACCCCAAACCCAGGGTGTTACAAATAATTTGAGCCATCAATGTGAGGAGCAATCAAACCAAAATCCTCTATCGAATTCATCCTTTCTCTTTAGTCGGTAAAGGCGATAAAAGAGAGACCTCGCTCTGATACCACGTGTAGAATCAAGGATGCCGACTAGAGAGAGGTGAATAGGAGGCTTTTAAAAAAAATTTCAACTAAACAATTTTTCAGGATTATTTAGGATAACCTAGATTTTGCAAAGGGGTTTAAAACTATCAAATCATCTAGTTGCAAATAATCAATATGGAATACAAAATTCAACATGCAACAAGATTAATTTAAGCAATTGTGTCAAGGTAAGTATGAAATGAATAAGAAAGACACAATTACTCGCGACTCTCCTCCAACACCGTCTAGGCGAAAGCGATTCGCCTAGTGTAATAAGTCGATCATGCTCACTTGTATGAATCAAGTGCTAGAAGCTCATATGATGCAAATGAATGCTCAACACTCTAGCACTAGCTTGCAAATGAAGAATGAAGTGCACTAAGCACTCCTAACCTCTCTCAAATGCTTCTCCTCTAATTCACTCAAGATTTGGCTCAAATTTAGCCTCTAGATGCAATATATCAAATGCAATGAACTTGGCTAGCTTATACACTGTGTATTCCACTTTTTGAGCACCCTCAAATGAAGGCCAACACGGGGTATGTATAGCCCCTCAAAGAAACTAGCCGTTACAACAAATTGAGCCAATTGTGTATAGGTTGGACATTGATGAAGACACGTATGCCTGATCTTCTGGTGAGAGGGATAACTTCGATTTGATGGAGAGTGACCTTGGCGATCTAGCTACCAACCAAACAAGATTTTGCTACCTCTTTAGCATGCCAGTCAGTACATCTCCATTGGATTTCCCGGATGTCTCGACCCCATCTCAAATTGAACCCTAGATCAATCCCCAAGTCTTGACCCGATCTAGATCAATTATCTCAAAATTATGATCCACGGTATGCCACTACCTTAATTTAAAAAGTTGAACTCCACCATTCAGGCCATTTTCGCATTTCAGTCGAAAAGTATTTCAGATTGATCCTTTTCAGATTTTCCCAGAAGCCTGGAAAGGCTAAAAGCCACAAATCAGCTCCAAACCTTGATCTGATTCAGGGAATATCTCCCAATTGCTATTCTGAACAAAATCTTCTTTCGAGATAATCTCAAAATCTCATCCTAGACCTCAGATTTAAGCCTCGACAAAATCCAGACCCTAATTACCCTAATTACCCTAATTCTGTGTTTTCATTTTGCTCAAAACCTTATAAAAAACACCAGATTGTGTCATCCATCCTTGCAAACCTGCTTGCTAAATTTAGTAAGCCTAGCTGGTGAAATCAGTTTCAGCCTAATCCAAGACTTTTGCCAGATTTACAATTCAGTCCTAAAACTAAGTTTTAGAGATTGCAATTCAGCCCTAATCCTTTTTTCTAGCCCCTTTTTGACCAGAGCCTCAGCCGTTTCGACCAGGGCTCGGCCAGCCGTCTTCGACCAGTGGCGCTGTCACAATCTTCGCCGCCAACCAGAGTCCGCCTTCACCAGTGCCCGTGTTCGACTTGTCCACGTGTCGCACACATGTCGCACCAGAGCTAGCCACCGTGGCAATGACTGACGACCAGTAGCAGCAGCGCCGTCTCGTTCCGCGCGTGTGCGTGCCTGCAGTCGTCATAGCTTTTATGCCACATCGTCGACATGCCGAGACTGGCCATCACTTTGCCTCTGCGCCAGCCAGGAGCTTGCGTGATTCCTTGCCCCTAGCAAAGCCGTGGCAGCCGCTACAGCCGTCCCGTCGCCACTGCACGCCGTCTCAAACGTCACCACCGTTGCCAGTCAATTCCTTATCTTCCCGATATGCTTCAAGACTCGAGAGAGTGGCAGCCTTGCCTATTTAAGCCCCTTCACCCTGAGCTAGCTTCACACCACCCAGAAACTCACTAAGTCCCAGCCTTTGCTGTTCTCTTCTTCTTCTCCGATGAGCCGCAGAGGAGAGAAGCGACGCCAGAGCTCGCCACTACCCTTTTCTTCTTCCAGCTACACCAGTGTGCTCCTAGCATCTATCTCCCTATTCAGTAGCATTCAATTGATCTCCAGTGAACTTCACCACCGGCAATCGCCGAGATTTCAAATTGTCATGTTCCCAATTAGCCCTCCCTCCAGTAGGATTATTTGATCTCCAGAGCCAGTTGAGAAAGCTTGTTCAGCTGCATTTTAAAATTAGCCCGTAGTTGTAGTTTTCTGTTCCTTCCCACGCCACTGTGGATGTCTCACATCGCTGGCACGCCTCGCGCATCCCCGATCAAATGGACTGCACCTACGCACTCCTTAGATCCTGTAGATGGTGTAACAGCCTTCAATTGCCCAGCATTGCTCTGAATCGCAGACGCCCTTCGCGACCATCGTCTTCAAGCCCTGTCGTGACACCGGCGAGCCGCTAGCCACCACCAGAACCAAATTCCTCTCTCCCACACCATCTTCATCGTTCCAGAATAGAAACCCCTCAACCAATTTAGAGAATCATCAAGCCCTGTGCCTTGATCAAGGAGAACGGCTAGTCGACATGAATCCATGTGCTGAGCCATTCACTACGCCCACACCGGAGGATCAGCGAGCTACACCAAAGGTGGAACAACCCACGATGCATCAAGCCCAGCCCAAGATCAAGCCCAACTCGTCCGCGAGTCCAGCTCGGCCATCCAGCAGCAGTCCAAATTCAAACGGATGCCCAAGCCACGTACGGAGTCTGTTTGGGGTGAATGAGCACTTTACGGAGAAGCCCACGACGCCGCCTTTACAATGGATCTGGCCCCACTTCCAAATTCCATCTGGATCGCCCTAATCGATGAAAAAATTCACGGACAGATTCTGCCGGGTGCTGTGCCGCCTCCACTTTGGGCCCAAGGCCCGTGTACCCCAAGGGTTTCACGTACACCTCCTTGGCCGCCACCCCTATTATATATGGCCGTCACCCTTCCCGTTCTTCCTTAGGTTTTGTTTAGATTAGTTTTCCCCATGTGTGAAACTTCATCCTTGTATTCTTGTGTCGCCTAGACCAACAACTACAAGTTACACAACCTCAAATTTATCGTGTGCTTCATCCATATTTGCAATTTCAGATTGCTTTTACTATCGTTCTTGCTTGTTCTTCAGTTGCTTGCAAGAATTGAACCTCGTGTTCAGGTTGATCGTGCCCACGGCAAGATCAATAACCCTCTGGAGTTGGTTTAGCGATTGCTAAGGCGCATCGTCGTCATACGGTGTAGTCGGATCGTCAAAGTCACTTCCACCAAATCGAAAGCATCCCTCTCATTGAAAGATCGGGACCCATATTCTTCATCACCTTAGATCCTGTAGACGGTGTAACAGCCTTCAATTTCTCGGCATTGCTCTGAATCGCAGACGCCCTTCGCGACAGTCGTCTTCATGCCCGGCGAGCCTCTAGCCGCCACTAGAACCAAATTCCTCTCTCCCACACCATCTTCGTTGTTCCAGAATCGAAACACCTCAACCAATTTTGAGAATCATCAAGCCTTGTGCCCTGTCACCGTAGCTCACCTTCTATTCCAGCGGCCGACGAGTTTGACCTCGCTGTTCGCCATCATATCGCCGCCGTTATTCAATCCACTTCTCCCGTAGCCTCACCTTGACCTCGCCTACCCAGTTGACAAGATTGGCGAAGCAACGCACGAGTGAATCGATCAAATGCTTAATCCCTAGAAAATGGCAGTGCTCAGGCACTCAGTTCTCTGTGTCCAAGGGTCTTTTTGCAAAATTCCTGAACTTCTGGGCTTTTCTACAAAAACCAAATTGTCAGCCAGCCCCCTCACTGTGTTTGGCACCTGATGCCCTAGTTTAATCTTGTTTTGACTCTCTGAGAGCCCCAGATTGACACAATGCCACTCACTGACATTGTCAGGCCGCGAACCGAATGTCGGCCAGCAGACATTCGCTGTGTCTGAGCCAATCCTTGTGTTCTTAGCCAAGCCCCAAGTGTCTTCTTCCTCTCAAGATCATTCCCAACCAGATCATCTTGCTTGCATGCATGTCTATATATTATATACAAGTATTTTTTGTATGCTTATGTAGTGCGATATGTTGAGTTGTTTCATTGTTTGTGTATGAGAATAGAGCAAGAAGCGAAAGAAGCAGTAGAAGTCTTTGAAAATCCCTTAGAGCAGTCAGACCCCGCGTTGCAAGGCAAGTCTCTACCCTTGATCATGTCTCCACCAGTATTTTGAGAAAACTAGGTTAACTTCTGTTTTAAAATATATGCATGCTCTATGTTCAAATTAAGTGCTATATTGAAATAATATGAATAGATATGACCTAATTTCTTGTAAAGCCCCTCATGTTCGTATATCTCATGCACCCTGTCACCCTAGGATATCATGCTTAGGCTATGCTTATGCTTAAAATTATGTGTTAAGTTCTAAATGGTCATGTGTATGAAAAGTATGCTTAAAACCTCTTTTGTGAAAGAAAATGTGATTGGAATCGATAGTGAGGATGGTTTGAATGGTTGGTGCTGTGTACACATCGGGAATGTGAATGGCTCCTCACTAAAGATTCATAAGGATAGGAACCTTGTGTTGTACTTCTATGCGGCATGAAAAATGTACTAACCACTTGCCCGGTATGGGACGGGCGCAACATAGTAGTTTTTTCGGTATTAGCTTTTCCCCACAATGGTTGTCGCTCCAGTTTCTCGAGAGGAAACTGGTGGGCCACAGAGGGCCACGAGCAGTGTGAGCTAATGAGTGAATCAGGAGCATTGAAGGAAGACGCCCTATGCCAGGATTCTGGGTCGTACGCGGCTGAATCCACAGGCTATGTGTCTTGCGGGACCATAGGCCAATGCTAGGTAGAATTGGCTGTGGGGAGTACCCACAATGGTAATAAGGACTGAAATGTCAATTTATCGGGTAGTTAATGCTAGTATTGCAAACTATTGTGTGATCTCGGCTTTGTCACATGTGTAAAAGTCGCATGGAGAGGTGCCGACTTGAAAGCTGAGTGATCGGTGGATTAAAGTGGTACACCTTTACAAAGTTATAAAAAGTATCAGATACTCTGAGCTCCCAGGTCATGGAGTCTGCGCGCGGTGGATTCTATCCACGAAGATGCAACATAAGTAGCGTTCGAAAGATTTTTGCAAACAAAATTAGAGGAAGGATTCGTTGAACCCGACTCCTACGGTCTTGAACCCAATGAGGAGGAAGTCTTGAACCCAATGAGGAGGAAGGAACCATCCCCGAAGATCCAGCTTACTAGAGGGTCACTCACCAACTGGAGTCCGATGTGGAGGAACCCCATGCAACGCCGCTGCCAATGAAGATGAAGACCATCGTAGTCTTATTGCTTGCTGCCAATGAGAGAAATTGAGGTTAATCCTCAAGAAATCAGGGCCATTGAGCAAATAAGGTCTCCTTCGACCATGAAGGATGTCCAAAGCCTAACAGGTCGCATGGCGGCTTTGAGCTGTTTCATATCACGACTAGACGAACGAGGACTTTCTTTCTTTAAGGCTCTTCGCAAGCACAATGGTTTTACCTGGTTGGATGAGGCTAAAAAAGCCTTTCAAGAGGTCAAAACATATTTATCTAGTCCGCCAGTGCTGGTCTCTCCAAATATAGGATAGCCACTACTCCTTTACTTGGCAGCCACCCCTCACGTGATCAGCGCAGTTCTGGTCGTGGAGAGAGAGGGTGTACAACAACCAATCTATTATGTAAGCGAAGTACTTCATGGACCAAAAGAGCGTTACCTTGAGGTCCAAAAGTTACTTTACGCACTTCTGAAGGCTTCCCGTAAGCTACGACATTACTTTCAAGCACACAAGATTATTATGCCTTCGTCCTTCCAATTGGGAGATATAATCTGAAATCTGGAGAAATCTGGTCGCATTGCGAAGTGGATAGTAGAACTTGGAGCATTTGACATCCAATTCACCCCTCGCATAGTAGTTAAATCTCAAATTCTTGCAGATTTTGTGGTCGAATGGACTAATCCCGACCCTCCTGCACAAGAATCTAAAGATTTACAATGCACTGACCATTGGATGATGTATTTTGACGGTTCTCACAGATTTCAACACTCGGGGGCTAGAGTGGTTTTAATCACGCCTCAGGGCGATCAACTCAAGTATGTCATTCAATTACACTTTGTTGCGACCAACAACACAATAGAGTATGAAGGTCTTATTGTAGGACTTCGAGCAGCAAAATTCCTTGGAGTCCGTTGGCTAGTGGTAAGGGGAGACTCACAACTAGTCATAAACCAGGTAAACAAGGAGTACAGCACCTCCAATGAGACAATAGCTCATTACCTGGGGGAAGTAAGGAAATTTGAAAAACACTTCAGTCATTTCGAAGTCCAATATATCCCGCAAAAGAACAATATACTTGCAGACCAATTATAAAAAATTGGGTCCTCACGCACATCCGCTCTGGTAGGAGTGTTTGTCGAACACTTAAAACACCCTTCGATCATGGCTTCGATCGAGGATGACTTGGTGACAACTTATGTCGCCAACCTTGGACATGAAGAAGATTGGACCCGACCATTGCGGATCTATCTCGAACATGGGACCTTGCCCAAGAACAAAATCGAAAGTGGTCGGTTAATTTGAAAGGTGCGTCAGTATAAAATGATTGATGAGTTTTATACAGAAAGGGTACTCAAGGAGTATTCATGCACTGTATATCTCAAAAGGAAGGAAAATCCCTCGGGAAAGAAATTCATGATGGTGTATGCGGTGCACACGCGTCGTATCAAACGCTGGTTGGAAAAGCATTCCGACAAGGGTTTTACTAGCCTTCGGTACTTAATTATGCCAAGCATTTGGTCAAGACATGCCCACAGTGTCAATTTCATGCAAGGCAAGTTCATTAGCTTGCATATGCCTTACAAACTATTCCTGTAACATGGCCTTTTGCGGTCTGGGGAATAGACATCGTGGGTCCTATGCCCCAAGCGGTCAATGGATACAAGTTCTTATTCGTAGCCATTGACATGTTTACTAAGTGGATTGAAGCTGAACCAGTCCGCAACGTTACCGCCACAGCGGCAAAGAAATTCATTCATAAGAATATTGTTACATGATTTGGTGTTCCAAGTCATCTTATTACCGACCATGGTTCCCAGTTCATTAGTGGTCTTTTCTTGGACTATTGCGACGACATTGGGACCAAAGTGTGCTTTGCCTCTGTAGCCCATCCACAGAGTAATGGTGTCGTTGAATGTGTGAACGGGCAAATATTACAAGGCATCAAGAAACATGTTTTTGATCGCCTTAAGATGCACTCGGGGGCTTGGGTAGATGAACTCTACTTCGTTCTATGGGCACTACGCACAACTTGTAGTCGAGCTATGGGTGAGATGTCTTTTCAACTAGTATATGGTACAGAGACTGTCTTAGCTATGGAAATTCACATTGGTTCTGTTCGTGTGGATCAGTTTGATCATTCTAATCAACATGAACAACGTGCCCAAGATATTACCCTCCTTGAGGAGAAACGCGATCGGGCGCTGATCAAGTCTGCAGTATATTTACAAGCTTTGCATAAATATCACAGTAAACGGGTGTGACCTCGTAGTTTTCACGTGGGCGACTTGGTTTTACAAAAAATACAAAACCAACCTAATCGCAACAAATTCTCCCCTCAGTGGGAAGGCTCTTCTACTGTGATCTCAGTACCGCGATCAGGATCAGCTCGATTAGCAATGGAGGATGGAAGGATCTTGTCCAATACTTGGAACATAGATCAACTACGCAAGTTCTACGTATAAGTTTTCTATCTCTTTTATCATTTTCAATTAGCATGATTTCGTTAAAAATTATGTGTACTTTTCTTCGCATTATGTTATGGTTTGGTTTCCTTTGTCCCACCCTTACCGAGCCATGTTCGGGGGCTGGTTACCGATGATCATCTTATTATGATAACAAAGTTGGATTTGCTGGCCGATCTCATGGTCACATCTAGATAAGAAATCCCTAAATAAGTTATTTCTAAATGCATATGAGACTTACTAACATGTTTCTGATCATTTGAGGGGCTGCCAGTTCGTAATAAACTTTGGTATTATATTAGGATCAGTATATGTGTGACCATATGATCGTGTCTCGGTTGATACATTCCTTTATAAACCGTTTCTAAACGTAAAACACTTAGCAACCATAATTTGCACCAAATTTCTTGATATCAAGAGAGGCTCTACACAACTCCTACCCAGTATTACATTTACTGAATGCAATATATGTACCTAAATTTTTCTGGAATTTTTTCATGACCATTTATAGTGTTTTTAGAGGTATGAAAGTATCAACGAGGGATGCACTGGAACCTTCCTGAAGGGCCTATGTGACATGCAACCTGACCCTATGAGCGAAAAAAAAAAAGAATGAAAGAAAAAGAAAACAGAGCATATGCTGATAACCATAGCATAGAATCTGCAGCCAGCAACCATTCAATCTCTCCTACTACCAAGCCTGCTAGTCTCAGCCAGAGGTAGTAGCACTAACTTACTACCTACAAGTAGCTTGTCTCAGCAGCATGCAAAAGTAAGCCAAGACATTCTTCCACTGTCATGTATCAGTACAGAAGATTACTTCTGAAATGAACACAGATTATAACTACCATAAGGTTAATTTGCGCCCTAATCCTAAAGAAGCATGCATCTTTTGCATGTCCCTTCACTCCATTCCCTAAGCTCGTTTGGCAGCTGCTTTGCCTCGTTTCCCTGCAAAAGGCATCAATCACAACACATGATTCCAAGGATAGGTATATAATCAAAGGTGGTTTTCCCATTAACATGTCTGAAAATTTTCCTTTAAAATATGAGCACGAACCACTCAAAACTATAAGAAATTAAGAGAGACAAAATGGGGAGGAGGAGGGGGGGGGGGGGTGGGGACAACCACTAATTACCTCTAACTATTGGACTCAATTCCAAAACAGACCTATTCTTCTATCACGTCCCACACGGATGTCACTTCCAGTGTCTATCTGGGATATCCATCCAAAAAAGGACAACCACATCATAGTTCCAACTAAAATAATAACAGAACGAATGTTTTGAGCTTGGGTCAAAGGTACAATGGACAATGGTTGCTCTGCTGGAAAATTAAAGGGTAGTTTGACCATGTACTTCAAGTTCAAGAACTAAAAAGTGACAGAGAATTCAAAATGTGCATGGGGTCAATGTCATAAGCAGCCAATCAAGATAGAATTCATGACAAAACATAGACAGGATGGACAGAACCACCAGACAGGAAATGCAGATAAATTTGAGAATTGCAACATCTAAATACCAACAATGCAACAACATGATTCTGAAAGAAATAGTTGAGATAAAACATGCACAACATACTTGAATGCTTCATATCCCGGCAGTATCTGCTTCGGCATAGGCATCGAAACGCTTTAATAGGATGGGTATCATCATCAAAATCAATACCATAATCCTGCAACCAAGAGTACAAAGTGAGGAGCAGGCACAACTTGTACTCAATCTAAATAAGCATCGTGTTTTCTTGCAACTCGGTAAAATAGGAACTGGACGAACAATGCTTCCTTTGCTGATCTAATAAAGTGCAAAGCATCACATGGGGGAGGCAACAAGGAAACTTGAAATATATATGTTATGAGTAACGAGGAGACAATATGGCCAGACAGATGAAATATGATAATCACATAGCCTTGCTACCAGGAGTTGTGAATTTTCTTAAACCAAAGCAAATGAGAGAACACGACCAACATATTGCCACTGAAACAAATTAGGAAGGCGCAAAATAAAGAAAAGCAAGGATAGATTGGAACATTCGGATTGAAACCTTTGTATAAAGCAACATGTTAAACAATAAAAATCAATAAACACCTATGGTAATGAAACCGGATACACATATTTCCTTGAGAAATAACATCTTTGGATATATCAAGGGTTACAAAATTCAGCAAGTTATCGGCACATATAGATTATTATGCAGGAATACACTAAGCATATTCTAAAATGGAGTGTGGTGGTCATGCTGCAGCATAAGTATAAGGAGATTTCGCATGAGGCTTACCCATGTTAGCTCCTCAAAAGCCTCCACTTTCTTGGTTGTGAAAAATGCAATCTGTATTTTTTAAAAAGAAAACAGTGGAAAATACCATCAGTATGTCACGTTTATGCTTTTCAAGTCTTTGACACATAGATACATCAATTTCAGTAGTTAAGAGTCACTCACATGATAATAGTGATGATCGGGGGTCTCCACTTCAATAGGAATTTCAACTAAATTTGCATCATAGCATCTAGACAATGGAGTATTATGACCAGAAATATCAGTGGACGATTTCAGTTTAGTCTTTGTGGCTATCAAAAGAATATAAGACATCATAAAAATGAACAAGTTGAAAACAGTCAAGGGCACACCTGTGGTTGACAAATCTCCCAACATTCCCATAAAATGTTGCATCCAGGCATAAAGCTTCTTCATCCCTCAGCACCCCTTCAGAACCCCAATCAGCATCCAAAAGCACTGGATACGTATGCTTAGCGTTGCCTGCGTTTTGAACTGTCCTTTCATATAGTTCTGTGTTTGTTAGCACCTCTCCAACATATTCACATACAAAAGCTCCTTTTGGCAGCTCATCCAGTGTGCGGATCCCCCAGCCCTTCCCTTCACGTGTAAAAAACACCTGGAGAATGAAATCAAGAAACAGTCATCGACGCATTGAGCTTGAGTAAAATCTGCAGGTCACCAACGAAGTTTTGATTGTTCAGAAGGAAAGGTGTGGCAACAGATGTTGAGCATATGTCAAATAAAGAAACAGATCATTAAGGCATCAACGAATCTCTCTCAAAAAAAATGAGGATTGACAAAAGATTGCACCATTCAGCAGACAGGTTGTTGACCACCACCCCAAAAATCAAAAAAAAGGAAACCATAACAGTACAAGAGAAATATTAGTCCATGAAAGGCTGAAAGCATTAAATATTACCTGCAGATTGCATGTTATACCACGTTGAACCACACGGTTCCCACACTGCATGTTACAACCACACTTACTCCAGCATTCTTTGATGAATTTCCTGATATGATGTCCGCTGCATGGTTTCGGTAAAACCTCATTCCTAGACCTCTCAAGAGGGCAAGCTTTACAGTAGAACTTGTGATGCTTTTCTGGAAAGCGGTTCATGGACACACATTCATCAAGAAATGCTGTCCTAACCAAACCTTCTGGTGTATATGCATATTCACCACCAGTTTCTCTTGCACAAGCACATGGAATAGCTGCTGACAAGCAGTTGCCAAAACAATCAGCACAATAATCTTCATCACCAATTCGTGCAACAGAGATGTTGACGTAAGCATTCTGGAAGACAAGGTTTCTAGGTATGTAATTGAAGGATGGTGGATATTTCTCACTGCCAAATTCGTTTACCACTGATATTCTAACTCTTTCTTCTCCCTTTGTTATGTCAGTGACATCATGGATAGGCCTTAACTCAGAAAGTGCCAACTGAGGCTGCTGAGAAACAATAAAATTTTTTGGGCCATCTTTCGAGGTTTCCATAACTGATGATTCTTCTGCAGCTTTATGTTTCCCATTTCCACCATTCTTACAAGCAATTGGCTTCACAAAAGGAACATTGCTCACCATTGCCTCGTTTTGCAAGTTGCTGCCATTACCAAGAACATCAGACTGCATATTATGTTCTGCAGTATGATCACTCCCTAGCTGTACAACACATTGGCATATCTCATTCATGAGGTTGCCAATGGAAAAATTAGGAGGGCAAATCTTGTATGAGCGAAGACATTTATCCTCAACCATCTTGAAAACTGCCTCTAAAGCAGGCATGCGAAACTTCGAAGGGTCTACACTGCATTTTAGTGACATCTTGACTTCACCCATAGTGGATGAAGCTACAATAGTATCAGTACAAGGTGCCTCCTGCATATTTTCAACCGCAGATTCTGTCTCTGTGTTGTATATAATGACTGCATGATCTAAACCGTTATCCTGATTGTGAACTTGCTTCGCTCCTACAGATGAAGTAGACATTTCTCTTGTTCTACAATGTTGAATTGACCTGTCTTTGCCACCTACATAAAGCTCAAAAGATTCCAGTCAGAATAAGCATAATGCTCACAGAAAACAACAGTAAGATGTTATCAGAATATTGGAGGTACTACACCTCGAACTTTCTAAGAAAAGAAAAGATTTTTTTTTTTATCATTGAAGTTACCAAGCAAAGGTTGCTTCAGATAGTGCCAGTGTTACCTGGACACCGACGTAGGTGTCGGAATCTGACACAGACGTGGGTGTCTAATTTGGCATTCTCCAAAAAAAATAGGATTCAAGGACACATCAAATATAAATATATTTTATTCTTAAAAATATTTAAAAATTATTAAATCTACATTTGTGGCCGAGAGAAGCACCATTGAAGCCACCTCCACTAGTTCTCTCAGCCACAGAAGATCCCATATCCATCCTCTCAACCACAAAAAATCCCATATCCCTCCTCTACATAGGAAAAGAAATATTACAAGCCGCAGAAGATCCCATGTGGCCCATCCCTCTACTTCTTTGGATCCCATGACTTCCAGCAGATCCATACTTCAAAAGAAAAAAAAACTTCCTCAAATCCTAGGAAGCCGCCTCTGCCTCACTGGCCTCACCGTCGCCTCCGCCTCCTCGCGCTCGCCACCTCCACACGAACCTCGTCCTCACCACGCCAAACTTGCCCGCTGCCGTCAGATCTGCAAAGTGCAATGGCCTGTGACCATCTGATCTGCGCGGCCAGTGAACCCACGTTACCTCCGCCTCCACCAAAAGGTCACCGCTGTGCCTCAACACTGGCACAACACATCAAACACGCGTTGCACCGTGTTTGACACACATTGACACCAGGCAGCACATCGACATGGGAAAAAATTTTAGGGCATGCACGTCCAGGTAAGATCAGATAGAACTTCCCCTCCTGCTCAATTGATAAATATATTGAACTAATTTTCCAATGCACAGAGAGCACAATGAAAGAAACATTGAAGGGGCATCATTTAAGAGCGATCCCCAAAAAGAAAGAACACCCATGTAAGTTCTTATATTTAGATAGAATACAAAGGTCGAACAAGACTGCTGTACCTCTAGTCTCTGAAGGATTTTGATTGTGTGGAGACAATGCAAGAGGAACCCCAAACCCTGAGGAGCCAATGTTGAGTGGATGAGCAACAATACCAACTGGGGCATCCTGACAACTTGATGCACCATCACCACCTTCTGTTGTATCAATATCGGGTTCAGGCTTGGGCTCTCTCAAGAAGACCGTATCTTGGAGATTTTCATGCACCATCTCAAGAGAAGTTGGCTCCCCGTGTGCAACAGTTTGATGAACTCGTGTTGAGGACCTGGTTTCTCGACGGGCTGGTTGAGCTGAAGCTAGGCCAGGCACTTGATGTGAGATAGCCACAGCATCTTGTGCTTCTTCAGTTGATCGGGGTGATTCAGGATCAACAGTGTTGCTGCCGTGATCTCTTAGGTGATATGCTTGTTCTCGCCTTGAAGTACTTGAGCTCATCCTGGGCCTCTTAATCAGAGGTGTCTCAGTTTCATTATCCATGTCATAGCCACTCACAGAAGTAGAAAGCTGTTGATCATCCATCCTAACCATTGTTGTACTGTGAGGCTCCGGCTCCCCATCGACTGGCCGCATCTGCTGAACCACCACAGCTAGTAAAATGCTCTTTTTTTAAAAAAAAAAAAAAAAAAAAAAAACATGACTTGTATCCACTACTCTAGAAAGAGAAATGTAGTAAGACCAGAACATTGCCTCTATCTATACCTCATCAGTCGCTGATTTGTTATCCCGCTTGTCAAGGATGGCATCAGCCAAGGCGCGGTAGCACTCATCCTCGATGGGCTCCCAGTTGTTGCCAAACAACTTAAGGAGCTCCTTAAGCACCGGAGTAGACTCCTTCTTGCTGAAACCAAGTGATTTCATGGCATCAAGGGCCTTCCTTGCCCTCTGCATGTTCGTGCCCATCTTGCTTCTACAATTAGATAGGTGGGATCCACGTATAAGACTTCTTCTGCTTGTGGAAGAAGTTTCTACTACAGGTAATTCCAATTTCCAGTTTACAGCGAAAAGATTTTACTGTGTGTAATCTATATTAGTTGGAAACCCCACGTGTTGCCGCACGTGTAATGAACCTCAGATATCAAATCTGCAATGGAACTATGACAAACCTCAGATATCAAATCTGCAATGGACCTATGAAACCTGCAATGACAGAAGAATAAAGAAAATGTAAGAAATGTGAATAGGTGCACTTACACTATGGAAGCATTCATTTACAATTCTGTGACCATGAATTATCAATTAGATGGATTCCTAAAAAAAACTATAAATTACATGGACAACATTTTATGAATATTTGGACAACCTTCATGGATGTTGATGGAAAAGCAATGCAACAGGAAATATTGGATAATGTTCTATAGAGATATTAAGCAAATATCACTACAAATCAACAAATAAAACAAATAATCAAGAAAGCATAGCTTATTATGTTGAGAAATTTTGTAGTCAGGATAAAACATTTAGACTGTAGCCAGTGAGCTAAGACAGCAAGAGAAAAGAAAGAAATCTGCATGAAAATATGATTTAGGCTATCATTGTTGTCATAGGCTCAGAGCTCAAGCAAATGGAACCAATTCAAACAGAATGGCAAGAAAATATCTTTAGAAGATTCTTTTTTGCAGTTTGTTTCCTAGTTCTGGAGAGCAATAAACTGAAATAATGTATGTATTAAATTAAAGCAAACAAATGAAGCTATGAAGCAGCATCGGCAGATGAAAATGTGAGCAAATATTATGCCATCGCTTTAATCATCTTGTGTATCAAAAGGTAAAGCATTCGTAGAAGCAACATTCTACCAAATAAGCTTTTGTCTGATTTCTGTACTAGAAGAAAAATGCTCATGAAGTCAAAATTGATACAATAGAAGTTTCTGCATACAGAACAAAAATAATGCAGGCCAACTTTACATATTCGTGAACAATGCAACTCTCTTTTGCATCTCTTTATTGAGATGTACTTAAAATGGAAGAGCATTCATCAACTTTTGGACAACAACAAAAGCTTTAAATATTTATTTTGTGATACCTGAACAGATGTCCTATTGCATTTAAATTGTATTCTATGTATGGAGCACCCTTAGGTGTGTCTTCAGCCAAAAGATGTATCATAGAAGTACTGCTGGTAATTCAATACCAAAGTTGTCATATGTGGTCTGAGATAACACCATATGGAGAACATAATGGATTGTTTAACACGTCCTCACATCAGATCATATGGAATTGAAAATAAAGTTGTTATGCTGCTCAGAAATGCAAATATGAGAAAGGTAAAACATTCCATTAATTATTCTTTTGGGAAAATATGCTCCAGTGCATCTCCCAAACAAAATTAAGTATAAGTACATCATATGTATGAAACGCAGAAAGATAAATATTCAACTAATAATGTTAATTATAATGCATCAAATTTGTAAAGCCTGACTTTCTAGGGCTCATGAATACGAAATAGCTATACAAAAGCAAACATAGTGGCTGTTGATTTTTTATTGGTAAGTAGTGACTCACTGATTGTACACTTATATGAATTAGTAAAGGTTTTTTATTTGTGTTCTTTCTTGTTGATTTGTAGAAACATGATAGAACTATGGATCGTGTAATCTGGACAGAAAATAAATAATTTCATTGGGGTGAGACCTAGATATGTCCATTTTTCATTGTCAAGCAAAATTAAATGTAGAACGTAGGTAAGGACGGGTAGTTGATATGAGCCCAGGAAGATGAACATAGATTGTGGTTGAGTGATACCCGAACGATCGTCCTTGACCTCCGGCGGGATGCTCCTGCTCCTGCCATGGTGATCAAGTTACCAGTCAGAGAGGAGGAAGATTTGGAAGAATACATTAACTTCATTTCTTTTGCTCCCTTTCGACAATCTGACATCCGAACAAGCATACTTATTCTTATTATAACAGAATATCTCTTTCCTAACTTAAACCTACCTTATTATCTCTTTCCTAACTTAACTAGCTGCTGCTGCTGCTAGTCTTGCGCAGGCTGTAGGTGTTGCCCCAAAACAAGTCCGCAACAATCGTATTAACAGAATAAAGCAGGGCATCAGGGGAGGGCATCCACACATGAATACTATTAAACGTCCCCCTGGACATAGAGTCTACTAGTGTCCTCAACTAGGCCCTCCTAGCAACTGCATCCCTGTAGAAGTTGGCACTTCTGTGCCTCTTGCCAAGAGCCATCGTCAGTCTTCTAGAACCACAACATCACCACTATCTCGTACACCTGCCACAGCCCACAAGGCAGTCGTGCAACCCATGGTTACAGTTAATTTTCTTGAGTACTTCTATTGTGATCTAGTCAAGATATTCTAAGTTGCTAATGTTGTTGATCTATTTCATATCAAGTATTTGGTAGCATTCTTTAGATACTTGTTAGCAATTGAGAAAGTTAAAAACACCCAAATTCAAGAGACCAAGGCCCTGGTTGTTGTTGTTGCGGGGGGGGGGGGGGGGGGGGGGGGGGGGGGGGTTGCGGCTTAAGTTGGACTTATCCCAGCTTTAAGCCTAACCTCCCCAAACACCCAGTTTCTACAACAGCTTATGGCCTAAGCCCAAGCCCAAACCATCCATATACAGATAAACTCAAACCGCCCATTAGCTCTTTCTCAGGACAACCAATTGGCAACTGCTTCTCAAAGAAACTCAACTCTCCCAAACAGAGCCAAAAAGCATTTGCTTCGCTCATCTGACTAAAATTTTGTAAACAAACAAACACTCCTCGCAATAGCAAGGGAATTATCTTGCACAAACATGTTACTTAGTATGAAACCATAAATTTTACCGCCCTTTGGAACTCCTCAGAGAGTCTTCTGTGATAGTCTGACAGATATAAAATAAGCTACGTAAGCTGTGCAAACTACGGCTAACTCCTCTTCATGTTGTCTTAACTGTTCAATATCTTAAGTATGTACTTAAAGAAGTTGAACTAACTTTCCAAAGAACCGTGTTTCATATAGGCCGAGGCCTGCAGTCGCTCAACGTCCATATCAAAAGCCAGATGCTCAAATCAAAATCGCTGCCGACTTTGATTAGATGCGGAAATTTCTTATTATGTTATGCTTACATACAAAAATATACGGTAGGTACGCACATATACGGACAAAAAGTAGAGAGTTTTGTTGCATCTGGAACTACTATAATCCAAATGAAAACCCTCTTGTATACGGTATCATCACTAAGTCAGCACCAATCAACAGCTAAACCCAGAGAACTTAAAAAAAAGATGGAAGCTTTTTGTACCTCAAACCTCAGAAATGCTTGGATTCCAACTGATTTTAGCACCACTGATGCAGCAAAGACAAAGGTAGTGCAAATAACGAGACGAGATTGGATCAAAGCATCTAATCAGTAACAAATCGAAATAAACCGAGCAAGAAATCTCACCTCATGCTCAGGCATTACTCGTGCAATAAACCCTAGAAGGCACATTCGGGAAAAAGACCGAACGGGAAGGCGAGGCAGGCGTTCTACACACCAAACGGTGGCAAGACCAGGCGCCGAGATTGTCGCTGTCTCTTGGTTTCGAAAGGAGGTGATCAACGCCGGCGCTTGAGGCGCACCAAGGGGAGGACGCCGGAAGGGCACGGTCCGCGAAGCGAGGCCGGAGGAGGGGGCGCTGTGAGGCCAGAAGCCGTGGCCCAGGCGGCAGGGGGCCGGCCGGCGACAGCTGGGGTAGTGGTCGTGGCGAGGAGAGGTGGTCGGGGAGGGCGGAGGCTGCAAGTCGAGGGGTTTTATTAGTCGGTAGTCCTCTTCTGTGGGAGTTTTGACGGTTCAGATGGCCTGTCTGCTCGATTCGACGGCTCTAGTTAATCAAGTTACAGTAGTGTGCAGCAAAAACACCCTGCTCGCCTTCACAATTCAAATTTTTTTAAGTAACCCATATAATAAAACAATTTTCAAAAATAATCCGAAGAAAATACTATCTCAAAAATGGTCAAGTCTCATTAACGATTAAGAGACAAGTTTTCAATCGCGAGACCGTTCAACGATTGAATGATGTGGTAACATAAATTATCTAATGTGATATATTTCTTTCAGTTGCTAAATGATTCAATGACTGAAAACGGGCATCATTCAACGACTGAAAGAATTATATAACCCTCAGCAACATCTCTTTGAGCCTTTCACGCAAAAAAAAAAAGAGGAGAAGAGGAAGAGAGAGGAGAAGAAAAGAAGACAAGAAAGAAGGAAAAGAAAGAGAGGAAGGAGGAAAAAATCTTGCAACCATTTTAAGTTCTGGTCGTTGTTTTTTGGAGTTAAAATTTCTGAAACACTCAGAATGTAAGAAATTTTAATTTTTTTCATCACCTTAGGGTTTAGTATAGTTTGAAAAATTTTAAAATTCACAACATTGTAGGTTTGTAGAACTAATTAATGGTGCTCTTAAGGTTAGTTCCTAACTAGTATGAGAATTTTTTATGGCCTGTGATTTGCAGTACATATGGATCTAGGGTTTAGGACAATAACTAGTAATCTGTAAGCCCAATCGAGGATCTGTTGGAATTAGTATAATTCCGGGATCGAAACAAATAGATCAACACAAACGGTCATGAATCGCCACCCTTTTTGTGGCAAGATGCAAGAATTTGTTATTTGTATCGATTAGTTGCGGGTCAATATCTTTCAATGTATAACCCTGATCAACGAATCGGTAGAAGCAGTAGAATCCGAGAGTTGTGATCCAATATTTATTGTTAAGATTTATTATTAATTTCATTAATTTCGTAGTCTAATATTTATCGTTAATTTGTGGATTCTTATCAGGCTGCTGGAAATAGGTGAGTTCTTATCAGGCTGAAAGGTGACAAGTCATGTCATTCATTTGTGAGGATAGCAAAAGACCTAAGGAACAAAATAAAAGTGTTCATACTTTATGTGCAAGTATTTGTCATAGCAAGTTCGAGAGGTGCCATTCAATTATAGTAGAAAGTAGTACCGCATCCCTGGTAGCAGTGCGGGGGCAAATAATATAATTGGATTTATAAATTGAGAAGTGATTCATACCATTGACAATAATACCTCAAACCCAACAATGTGCTCATTCCCCCTCCTCCCCCGCATTGGGTATTCGAACCAACATGTAGATCTAGCTGATAATCTATCTGAGTTAGAGGACAATTTCCACGAGGAGGAGTATATCAACCCATCCGACATGTACAAATTGCCTGAGGAACCCTTACACATGAGAATGGCCCTCTGAGTGATTGGATTGACCCGTTATTTCTAATCTCAGTTGTTGTTTTAGGAGATCTGAACTTGAGATGGTCATTTAATTCGTAGTCGTACAGCTTGGGCAGCTATTTAGGACCAAAAAAAGATGCAAAAAAAACCATCAGTACATGGGCTGTCTCACTTAACAAGGCTTTCCGTGAGTAAGTCAAATCCTAATCTACGAGTTGTGAAGTGCCTAACTGATAATTGCCATGGTACGTTCATGTCTGCTGGCCGATGTATTATTCTTTTGTGTGACCAAAGTGGCAGATCATAGATGTCTAGTGGATGAAATGTTATCACAGCACAAAAATGTCACGTCTATCTTTGTTTCTAATCTTAATCTCTCGATTGTTAAGGAGAATATAGTGATGCTGTTCAAAGAGTTCATTGCACATGTGACAGAAAAATATGAGTATAAAATAAACTATGGGAAGGCGTGAAGGGTGAAACAGAAGACACCAGAGGAGTTGTTTGGCACATCTGTCGAAGCATATAACTTAATACTAAGACTACTCAAGCAGATAGCTGAAACCAACCCAAGCATGACTTTTGAAATCATGGACACCTCAGTCCTCGACTTGAATGGTTGTACTACATCTGTCTATATGGTGCTAAGACGATTCTTCTAGGCATTTTATCATTGCATTGAGTCCTTTTGGTACATGAGACCGGTGCTTTGTATTGATGCACATTTTTTATGGAGAAGTACAAGGGCACCCTGTTGACCACTATGGAAACCGACGCTAATGATCAATTGTTGCTTATAGCTTATGCAATCGTCGAGGGGGAGAATTATAACAATTGGTTGTGGTTTTTAGGGAAACTGAAGAATGAGGTCGTGAAAGATCACGACTGTGTGTGTATAATTCATGATAGAAATAGGGAATGCTAAGTACCATTGAGTACATGAAGGGTGGCTCAGACTCATCATTACAATGGAAAGATGTGTAAAGTTGTTGGTGCTCTCATCATCTTGGTGCAAATTTTCATACACGTTTCAAGTGCAAAAAACTGATGGTAACATTTAAAAAGTTGGCTACACAGAATCAAAAGAAAAAGCACTAGTACAAAAATGCAATCTACTAACCTGTATCTTTTAATGGTTGTACACAATCTAGAATAAAACCGTTAGTGTACATGGTGTACAATGGAGAAGAATATTTATACTAACGGTTGAGTTGTGAGAAACCGTTCGTAAAAACCACATGATTAATTCTAACGGTTCTTCATATATTAACCGTTAGAAGAAATATACTTATACTAACAGTTATATTTTTGGAACCGTTAGAATATATTTAATTTTATTCTAACGGTTCTTAAGATATTAATCGTTAGAAGAAATATTATTCTACTAACGATTATATTTTTGAAACCGTTAGAATATATTTGATTTTATTCTAATGATTTTTAAGATATTAACCGTTAGAAGAAAGAACATTGTCCTAACAATTCTATTGTTAGACCAGTCAGAAGAAACTACGGGATTTAATAAATCTCACTGTCGCCGGTGTGATGACGGCTGTGGCTCCTCAAAATCCTCGCTGCCGATCGCCTCCTACATCACGCCCGTACTGCCGCCATCAGATCTGCTTTTGATCTGTCTACGCTGCCTCCTGGCCTTCTTCGTTGCCGACTTCCTCCTCCTCGGCACGGTCGTCTTCGTCATCTGGCTCCTCCTTCGTTGCCGGCTTCCTCATCTGACCCGTTTACAGGCCCATCCCAATTCTAGATATCAATATTTCTTGGACGGCCAGGATTACTTCTTCCCTCTCTACTCTTGGGAGGGTTTCTCTTCCACCGGCGACCGGCCTCTCTCGTCACCGTCTCACAACCACATGTCTCGATCCGTCCGTCTCTCTAGGTTTTTGTCCTTTCCATGCGTTGTGTTTCTTCTACAATTCGTTTTCATATGTTTCATGTTATTGTAGATGAGCCATAACCTGTACGTGCCCAACGACGGTTCCTGTAATTATCTTATTTGTGGTAACCAAATCTATGTCAATCTTTTTTTAATTAGGTCCAAGCACGGAGTATTAGTTTCAATTTGTTCTTGGCTTCAGCTGCGGTAGTGAACTACCTGTTTTTGTGATGATCGCACAAAGCAATTATGTTTTTGAGTTCTAGTTGTTGTAAGCCTATGGGCTGTTCCTCCAGCAAGCATTCGCTTCGTTACAAATTGGTGCATAATTTTTGACGATTAATTTTACAACCTTGTGGGGAAACTGATTTTAGACTATGGATTGCTAAGGTTTTCTATGATATATTTTGCGACCACTGAACTCAGTGGTCCGCACATTACATGTTTAGGTCTTACATTTATAATTCTTAACCTTTTAGTTTCTTTAATTTTCCCTCTCTTTGGTTCCCCCTCACCACAACCTGTAGAATTTAACAATTGGCACATTTAAAATTATGTGGGTTTATTTCTATCAGTGCTCCATAATAGGATAATTTCTATGGCTACATTCTTGTTATTTTGTTAATGTCTGGTTTAGTCTTCCATTTAACATCCTTTCTTTCATACAGTTCAGTGGCTTTCCTGTTAAGATAATTTGATGGCTCCAAAGGTACAGAAAATTCTTTATTAATAGTTTGGATGGTGCGCCTCTTCCTCTTCTTTTTATTGAAAAGAACTGAACACCGTGCTACTGCTGACTCCTTTTGGCTAGGATTGCTACTAATCTACATCTTTTTACTCATCTAGTGACTAGCATTCTCCAATTACATCATGTCTTGAAGTATTTATCTGCTTATGATTTTTGAAATTTTCATTGTGTTGCCCCCTGCTTTTGAACTAAATCAGCTCCATTTATGTTATATTTGTATGAGGTTTAGAAAAATTTCAACATGAGTTACATTTTTGACATAGCATCTGAATGATAACTTTATTACTAAGAGTTGGTTATTATTTAACAGCAAGCTTTTACCTACAATAATGGATTTGATTTGGCCTGGCTTTTAAAAGTAAATTATTGTATATGATGCTTGTGTTGTTCACTTCAAATGAACACATCTCATGTTTGTTGTGCTAATATATGATCCATATCAGCCCCCTCAAAGAAGGTTGATGGGAAGGCACAAGCCTTGAATGCTGCAAAGGCTGTGAAGTCTGGCCAACCAAAAAGAAGGCCACCAAGATCTGCACATCTGTAACATTTCATGGGCCCAAGACTCTCAAGAAAGAGAGTAATCCGAGGTACCCAACTACCCAAGAATCAGTGCACCTGGCAGGAACAAGCTTGATCAATACCAGATCCTCAAGGACCCCCTTACCACTGAATCTGCAATGAAGATAGAAGATAATTATACTCTTGTCTTCATTGTCGACATCAAGGCAGATAAGAAGATGATCAAGGCATCAGTGAAGAAGTAGTACGGCATCCAATCAAAGAAAGTCAACACTCTAATCAGGTTGATGTCTGACTTGTTCCGCCTCTCATCTGCTTTGTATGATTGATTGTGTGTAGTTAGTTGTTCCATTTTTGTGTTTACAGGCCTGATGGGAAGAAAAAGGTGTATGTTAAGTTGACACCAGACGATGATGCTATTGATGTGGCCAACAAATTTGGCATTATATAAGTTAGCTAGAGCAGTCATTGTGCTGGCATCATGTAAGTTAGTGAGCACACTCTTCGTTTCTTTGCAAAATAGCTTAGGATGAAGATACTAAGAATGCTGACTATGTGTTCATGCAATCTTTTCAGAGTTATTACCAATTGTGATATATTATCCTGCATATCTATTTTGCTTTTGCTTTTGGATTATAGATTAGTTACACCATGAGATGATGATTTTGGTGTCTTTCAGATTTATTGTGTTTGCTGGGTATTATCAATGAAGTTGTTTAGTGGTAAAAAGGGTAATCTGTGTTCTGTATTCAGGTTATTATTGTTATCTTTATCAGTGCTATGTGCCGCGGTGGAGTATACAATTCATTATTAAGGTGTTTTGATGTGCTCTCACCAAGCTCATTACTGGTATTCATGTTATTGTTGTTTGTTGAATTTATTATTCTTAATTTTCTTGTTTCTAATTTCTTGACCTACTTTGATTATGTCAGTATAATTCTTGAAAGTACGTATCTGATATCTTTGAAACTATCAGCATAAACCTTTTAGACCAAAACCTAGACTAGGCAAAGTAGAATTCAACACTCAATTATTCAATTCTCTCACTGAAGCAGATAATATGATACTGAATACCATTTGCTTTGTCAAAATAGAGCTCTAAAAAAACACAAGGTACTATTTATGGATAAACCATTTGTGCTGCAGTCATCCAGGTGATGATAGTTCAACTAGGTTGGTATCCAAATCTCCTGTTGATATTTTAGGGTTTAAATTATAGTTATCAAAAGCAGACCAGTGACCGGACCGGTCAGGTGACCGGTTCAACAACTGCTAGTTCACTACTCAGACCGCTGGTTCTTTGTAATTAATAATTAAATATTTTATAGAAAAATTTAATTCCAAGATATATTTTCAAAATATTTGTGCACTAATTTTTGAACATTGGGTCCAAGTATTAGTAATAGGTATTTTATTTGGATGCATAGTTATCAAAACTAAATCAATAATTGACCCGACAGATTCTTGGTTCACTAGTTGATTGATTAAATTGCATGTGTTAAAGTACTAAATATATGTATGTAAATTTGAAAAAAATATACGATGCAAAAAAATATATAAGAATAGCTAACGGTTCTTATTTGTGAACTATTATAATAGATACTCTTTTCTAACGGTTCTTATTAATGAACCGTTAGAATATGGTAAATTATTTTAACGGTTCTTATTAATGAACCGTTAGAAAAGAGTACCTATTCTAATGGTTCGAAACCGTTAGAATAGTGTTAGATTTGTTCTATCATGCCGATCACTAGCGGTATGAGTATTGTTAATAGAGATGTGTTTTGAATTGTTAGTAGCAGTATTTTTGTACTAGTGAAGTTCAAAGACATTTGGAAATCTCTCAACGAGAGTACATTGAGGCGTGCACATACTAAAGGATGGCTGAAATGATGCAAGGGGCAATAATCAGACAAAAATCAGCAGAAGACTAATGTGTTTCAACCATTAGATTGAGCAAAAACCATTGGAGAAGTGGTCTTTATTGCATGACACATATGTGGCATGGTACGAAATCATGATCAGAAACCTTGCAAAGGTTTACAATTTCGTTTTGAAGGGCGTGTGGTATCTTCCGGTCAATGTTATAGTGGAAATGATATTCTATTTTGGCAATGACCTACTATGACAACAGGAATTTGGCAGTCAAGAAACTGGTTGACGATCCTCTCATTTGGTGGTTGACGATCCTCTCATTTGGTGGCCTTCAAAAATTCATGACTATCTCAAATTTAGGACGAGGAAGACTATGTCGCAGAAATGTGTATTATAAGCCATGCACATGGGGACTATGAAGTAATGCTGAGACACAGGTATGTGCATGGCACTTTAAGAGCAGGTTGGGTGCACGAGTGTACAATCGTACAAGGTGATATGCAATATATGTGCAACAAGTCTCAGCTTCTTCATATACCATGCTCACATATCATCACCGCTTGTGCCCTGCCTAGCATAAATTCGACACAGTACATAATGAAGTATCAAACTTTGGAATACCTAGTGAAGACATGGGACGACATCTTCCACAACTTTGCAGCGAGGGGCAACTATAGAGAAATCCAAACAGAAAATACTTCAAGGTGGATTTTGTTTGAATATGAGTAGGCTACACTAGCAGAATTTCAAAAATTTTACTCGAATACTATAAGTATTAGACCATAGATTAGATTGTTACTAGTAGTAGAAGAAGAGTTGATGATGCAACGATCTAACAACATACACAGTGACCGCTCGTGGATTGTCCTGATCAGCAGACGTAGATAATAGCAACTGCTCACGGATCGTCCTGATCAGTACAGTAATTACAACAGCACCTCTACCGGTATCCACACGTTTTGGGATGGAACATTGTGTTTTGGTGTGCTACACCAACACGCACGACAAATGTTTAGGGGCTGGCACTCTAGTGGATGTGGTGGCTAGAGTTTTCTTGACATATGTTAAAGCCCATCATGCCTCCCATTATATAGAGCCCTGCAGGAAAAGTCCCACTACATTAGGTTTTCTGATGTGATACGATATCACATAACGAATCCTATCTGAATTGCAGGAGGAGCCTAACGTTAGGTCTTCTATTGTGATATGAAAATCCCATAACAGATCCAATCCGAATTGATTTGTTCCAACCCGTTCAGTATATGACTCTATAGGTTCATGCATATTTGGTCACGACTTGAGAATATTTACCCGAACTGTGAGTCGATAGTGGCCCCTAACAAGACATAACGACCATCCAAATATACACAAAGATCATATCCAACGAACATATATAATGTACTCATGTCGATCATTTTGCCATATGATACTAGATTAAACCCGACAGGAAACGTGCCAGCCTTGCATAGTTCAATCATTTCTCGATTTCATAGTGAACTGATCTCCCTGTAGTTGACACTCAATCACAAACGGCATGGTCATGCACTTCTTAGTTTATTCATATTGAGGAGCTCAGAGACATCTCTCACATTATATGAGATATGCAAATTTTATCTTAACCATTCACATTCCTTCGCATATCTCATAGCATACCTGAATATTACCTTTATTACCACTCAATTAAAAGTAGCGTTTGATAGTATCAAAGTATACTACTACACATGTAGGAAACTATGACGGTCTTAGATCTAAGAATCAATTATAAATATTATTTGAAACCAACTGGTGATACTTATGACAAATTCAAACAGTGTCTCAAAATAGGTCTATCCAACATTATATTTTCCAACATATGTTCGCATTATTAATTTGATATTTTATATCTATGGTCCGTGAAACATGACTATCAATTAATATATTTGCTAATCCATTAATCAATAATGTCCTATTTACTGATAGTGGATCATGAACTTTATAGAATAACATCATTAAATAAATTTAAGAGTTTTATGAACAAGTGATAAGTGCTAAATTGGTAGTATTTTTACCCTAGGTTTGCTAAAGAAGAAAACGTGCTAAAAATATGCTGAAAACTCCTTTGATGTGACATTTTATGTATCGTTTTGTATCATTTTTACAATCCACTTTCACAGTTGTGTTGACATGTTCCAGGGATCATACTTACAAAATTGGAGGACGTTTTGTATCATACCTACTTTCACAGTTTTGTATCATTTTTACAATCCTGATCGAACACGCCATGGTTGAAATCAACTGGTCGAACACACTTGAACGACGTAAACCAAACGAAGAGCCATGATCGAACATGCCAGATCAAAGACACCTGGTTGGACACGCTCTGGTTAGATGCACCTGGTCAACTAGTCGAACACGTCTTGATTGGACACGCCTAG
Organism: Pharus latifolius; assembly: GCA_019359835.1. Taxonomy (NCBI): domain Eukaryota; kingdom Viridiplantae; phylum Streptophyta; class Magnoliopsida; order Poales; family Poaceae; genus Pharus; species Pharus latifolius. The sequence continues at coordinate 31,832,382 of CM033326.1, read as the reverse complement.
TCGCCTGGTTGAAAAACACTATTGCGTTACCACTAGATCGAGCCTAGCACGATCATGGGCACGACCTGTGCCATAGGTCATGCCTGGCTCAGTTTCCAGGGTTGTTTTGGTCGATTTTTGTGGTTTTAACTCCGGTTTATCTATTTCTTGTGCCATTTGAAGCTGGATTTCGTCGCTTGCGCGTCAAGAGTTATATTTGAGCACATAAACATAGTGTATCATAAATAGAGAAATTTTTGGCTCAATTGACATGCAATGCAACGCTATTTTTTAGGGTTTTAGTTTAGTTTAGTTTAGTAGAGCTCCTTCTTTATTTTTATTTTAATTTCCGCATTTGCAAGCCGACAAGGACGGCAAACTTAATTCTTTGATACAATCAAGTAAGTTTTCTTTTATTCCTTATTATTTCTGTATTTTTATGACTTTTTGCGAGTAATTCATTTCTAGGGTTAGGGATGACCTAATCCAGAAGGCGTAATTCCTCCTCGGTCTCGATCTTAAGTTTTGTAGTTAGTTTCTTATGTTTTCTTCCTCTAAACCCTAAATTCTCATTCCAAAAACTGACGTAACAGTTGAGCCTTAGAAAGATTTTAGGGGAGTTCTTGAGTCCTTAGTGCCTTGACACGAGATCCTGAATAGGAGAGAGGCTCTCACCAAACTTAATCGTGGAAGCGATCCTCTGACCATTGTATCAGTAACCATACTGGCAACTTAATCTGTCTTGAAAAATAATTGAAACTAACTTGCAATTCTCAGAGCTTGGATAGAATAGTCTGATGGTTATGGAATCCCCGAAACCCTAGGTTTTTCCTTTTTGTTTCTAAAACCTTAGATTTCATACTTGCTCTTTACTACTTTAAATCCTAGATTGATAGTTTTAGTAGTAGATTTAGTGGTAGAAAAACAAACCCCTTAATTGTTTAGACTTAATAAGTAATCTGTTAGCCTAAAAGACGAATACACTTGTTCCTCATGTAATTTGATTTTCAAGTGCTCAATGTTCAGCCGTTCACTTGCAGTTATTACTTCACACATCGCGCCCACGCCCATCCCGCGCGCGTGATCAAGTTGTTGGCGCCGTTGCCAGGGAACAACGGTAATTCATATTTAAATTAATTTTTGCTGATATAAGTCAATCTCACTTCTCAATCTTGCTTCTGTTTTTCTTTATCTTTTTGTGCACCACTAACCTTTCAAGGAAGTAGTGCAATCTAGAGAGCTCGGGCAAACCTGTCAAACCATGCGTCGACTTCGGTATTAGGCAAGGAAGGTAAGATCAGAGGAAAAATTCATGACAAATCATTGAAGAGAACAAAGAACAACCAATAATGGAGGACCAAAAGAGACTAAAGGATTATGCAATCCCGCTCAGCATGGGGTTGCAATAAGGTATTCTTAGATGAACAATTGAATCAAATAATTTTGAAATAAAACCTGCACTCTTGAACTTGGTACAACAAAATCAATTTAGCAGTGTTCCCGCTAAAGATCCATCCATGCATTTACATATGTTTCTTGAGCATTGTGATATTTTCAAGATTCATGGAGTAACATAGGAGGTGCTTCGTTTGAGGCTCTTTCCTTTCTCGTTGCGCGAGTAGGCGAGGGCATGGCTGTACACTCTTCCTCCTGTGTCAATCACCACATGGGACGAACTTTCACGCATTTTTCTTGGTAAGTTTTTTCCTCCTGCTAAAACTGTTCATATTCGCAACCAGATTGCATCATTTTCTCAGCAGGCAGGAGAATCACTTTACGACGCTTGGGAACGGTACAAATACTTGCTGATCAAATGTCCGCATCATGGACTAGAAAGGTGGCTTGTGGTTCAGACGTTCTATAGCGGGTTGAACTACAACGCACGGATGGCTGTAGACACTACAGTTGGCGGCGCACTGATGAACAAAACTGTAGATGAAGCATAGAACTCATCGAAGGTATAACTCAAAACTACACACAATGAGGAACCGAACGAGCTGCTCAACAGACTTTGACCAACAACATGGATGTAAGTGTAATGTCGCAATTAGCCGAGCAGGTAGCTCTTCTCACTAATAAAATTAGCTATTCTTGGATCACCTGCTAATTCTTCTATTAATACCATTACACCTGTATGTGAATTGTGTGGCATATAAGGTCACTATGGTCATGAATGACAATTTAACCCATCTATGGAGCAGGTGAGCGCTTTTCATGGTGCGGAACAACGGCAAGGTAATGCCTTTCTTAACTCTTACAACTTTGGATGGCGCAACAACCAAAATTTTGCATGGCCAGGACAAAATCAGCAACCTCAACATCAACAACAAAATTTTGGACAGCAGCACCTACACCAACAAAACCCCCCATATCAAGCACAAAAGCCACCGTACCAACCACAAAATCAACAACCATATTGACCGCCGCACCAATGACAACCCGAGCAGTCGAACATGGAGCACATGCTAGAGAACTTTCTAGCAAATCAAGAGAAGAAAGAAACGTCCATGAACCAAAAGATGGACTTCATATCGACTCACGTTCTCATGCTCGAGACACAAATTGAACAATTGGCGAATCCTATATCGAAAAATGATAACCCTCTTCCTTCTTAACCAACTAATCCTCGTAATTCTGAACAAATTAATTCTATAGCTTGTTCTAACCCTCTTAATTCTAATGCAGTGATCCTAAGGAGTGGAACAAAACTACCGGAAAAAACACCATCCACCAAAGCACCACCGGTAAGTGAAACAACGGAAGTGCCATTACCACTGGCGGAGGATGACGACAAGGTCACCGAACCAAAAGAAGAGGAAAGTGGAGAAAACCAGGTAATACATGTTTATAATCCGACTCCACCTTTCCCAAGAAGGTATGTTAAAGCAAACCTTGATAAGCAATTTGAAAAATTCATGGAAATCTTGAAAAAGCTTAATGTCACCGTACCTTTCACTAATTTGGTAATTCAAATGCCTTCTTATGGAAAATTCTTGAAAGATATACTCACTAAAAAGAGGGATTTGAGTGCATTTCAAATTGCTTCTTTGACCAACAATTGTAGTGCTTTAATCCAAAACAGGATGCCGGCAAAATTGTAGGATCAAAGGGAGTTTCTCCATCCCTTGCAACATAGGTACGGTACATATCAATCGAGCTCTTTGCGATCTAGGCGCAAGTGTGAGTGTGATGCCTTTTACCATTGCACAATGTTTGATCATGGGTGAGATCAAGCCTACACGCATGATTTTGCATCTTGCCGATCGCTCGGTGACGAATCCTAGAAGATGTGCCTCTTCAAGTTGGTAAATTTTATCTTCCAGTTGATTTTGTCGTTCTTGATATGGATGACGATGTTGCTATACCTATTATATTAGGACGACCAATGCTCTAGACATCAAGTGCCTTCATTGATGTTCGTGAGGGACGAATCACTTTTCACATAAGGGAGAAGAAAATTTTGTTTAAAATGTCTAAACTTGTTAACTGCCCTATGTGTGAGGAAAAGCTTTGCAGCGTGGATGCTCTAGAAGAAGTCCTAGAAGAGGAGTCACTAGTTCTTCTCCTTTCTTGAAAACAAAAAACGGACAGCATCGAAGAAGATGAACAAAACGAAGATGAACCCACAACAGAACCATTCAAAGAGGACATCTCTGACTCTGACTCTGACACCTCACGTAAGGAAAAGGTAAGTAAAACTATAGTTAAAACTCTTCCTTCCTCACTGAAATATGTGTTTTTGGATGATGATGAGATGCAACCCGTTATTGTTAATGCAAACTTGACCGATTCGCAATTAGAAAAATTGATTTCTTTACTTCGTGTGCATCGCAATGCCCTAAGTTATTCAACTGATGATATCAAAAGATTTAGCCCTAAAATTTGTATGCATAGGATCTCTCTAATTGATGAAACAAAAACCTTCGTTGAGCATTAATGTAGATTAAACCCAAACTTGAAGGAAACTGTCAAAACTGAAATTTCTAAACTATTAGATGCAGGTAACATTTATCCTATTTATGATTGTAATTGAGTTAGTCTTGTTCATGTGGTTCCAAAGAAAGGAGGTATGACTGTGGTTAAGAATGCTAACAATGAATTGATCCCTACTAAATTTGGTACTAGATGACGCATGTGCATTGATTATCGTAAATTGAATAGCGCCACTAGGAAGGATCACTTTCCATTATCTTTAATTGATCAAATGTTGGAAAGATTGGCCAAACATTCATATTTTTGTTTTCTTGATAGGTATTCAGGGTTCTTTCACATTCCAATTCACCCCGATGATCAAGAGAAGATGATGTTTACATGTCCGTTCGGTACTTTTGCTTATCACCGAATGCCATTTGGGCTATGTAATGCGTCTACAATCTTTCAGAGGTGTATAATGGCTATCTTTTCATATTTAATTGAGGAAATAATGGAAATTTTTTGGATTATTTCAGTGTTTATGGTTCCTCTTTCGATGCCTGTCTACATAATCTTTCTCGAGTCTTGTGCATGTGCAAAGAACTAAACCTTGTGCTCAAGTCGGAAAAGTGCCAATTTATGGTTCAAGAAGACATGGTGTTTGGCCTCGTAATTTCTGAACGAGGGATTGAAGTTGACAAGGCAAAGACGATGTCATTGCGAGTCTTCCACCACCAACCAATGTGAAGAGCATACATAGTTTCTTGGGACATGCAGGTTTTTACCGTCGTTTCATTCAAGATTTTCCAAAAAATGGTAAACCTCTCACCCAATTGCTTGGTAAAGATACGCCATTTGATTTTGATGAAAAATGTCTTGATACCTTTAATCAATTAAAACATGCATTAACTACTACTCCCATCATCCAACCTCCAAATTGGAATGAACCTTTTGAATTGATGTGTGATGCTAGTGATTATCCAATTGGCATTGTTATAGAGCAACAACCAAATAAAGTTTTACATGCTATATACTATGTAAGAAAGACTTTGGATGATGCTCAAATTAATTACACTACAACTGAAAAAGAATTGCTTGTTGTAGTATATGTCTTAGAAAAATTTTGTCCATATTTGATTGGTTCAAAATTTATTGAGCACATTGATCATGCTGCTCTTAAGTATCTTTTAACCAAGACAGAAACCAAGCAAAGACTCGCACGATGAATCCTACTGCTGCAGGAATTTGATTTGGAAATTAAAGATAAGAAAGGTGCTGAGAACATCGTCGCCGATCATCTTTCACGACTCTTCACCGACACCGTTGATGCTCACATCAATGATGCCTTACCTGATGAGCACCTTTACTTGATTCAAAAAGAACCATGGTATGCTGATTAGGCAAATTATTTATTTAACCATGAACTTCCTTTAGGGTTGACATATAGACAACGCAAGCATTTCCTCCACGACATCCGACGCTACTACTGGGATGATCTAGATCTTTTCAAAAAAAGAGTTGACAACATCTTTCGACGATGCGTGCCCGACCATGAGATCTAAAGCATTCTTGAACATTGTCATTCATCTCCATGTGGCAAACACGTCGGAGCTTGAAAAATAGTGGCAAAGGTATTGCAATTAGGTTTGTTTTGACCTTCTTTGTTTAAAGATGCTCATAACTTTGTTCAAAAATGCGATCCTTACCAAGGCTCAACTGTTACGTCAGTTGCCGGAATGAGAATTTAGGGTTTAGAGGAAGAAAACATAAGAAACTAACTGCAAAACTTAAGATCGAGACTGAGGAGTAATTACGCCTTTGGGATTAGGTCATCCCTAACCCTAGAAGTGAATTACTCGCAAAAAACCATAAAAATACAGAAATAATAAGAAATAAAAGAAAACCTACTTGATTGCATCAAAGAATTAAGTTTGCCGTCCTTGTCAGCTTACAAATGAAAAATAGAGAAGGGGGCTCTACTAAACTAAACTAAAACAAAAACTAAGCCCTAAAAAATAGCATAAAGATCGCACTTAATTGAGCCAAAAGCTTCTCTATTTATGATACAAGGAGTTCACGTGCTCAAATATAACTCTTGACGTGTAGGAGACAGAATCCAACTTCAAATGGCGCAAGAAACAGATAAATCAGAGTTAAAAACCACCGAAATTGATCAAAACACGCCTGGAAACCAAGCCGAGTATGACCTATGGCACGGGTCATGCTCCAGGCCGAGCACGGGTCATGTCCACGATCGTGCTGGGCTCGGTTTAGTGGTAACACATCGACCAGGCGACCAGGCATGTTTGATCAGGACTTGTTCGACCGAGACATGTTCGATTAGCAGACCAGTTGCATTCGACCAGGAGTCTTCGACTATGGCTTGTTCGATCATGGCTCTTCGTCATTCAAGTGTATTCGACCAGTTGATTTTGACCGTGGCGTGTTCGATTAGGGTTCCTTTTCATCCCATTTTGGTGTCTTTTGTCAAAACTGGTTCAAACGAACTTGAAACATCCTCAAATTTGGTAGGTTTGATCCCTGGAACATGGTAAACACAAATGTGAAAGCAGATTGTAAAAATGATACAAAAATATACATAAATGTCGCCTCAAAAGAGTTTTCAGCATTTTTTAGCACATTTTTATTAGCAAACCTAGGGTAAAAGCACTACCAATTTATCACTTATTAGGTATCGGTTCCGACTTTTTGTGAAGTTATTTGGGAGATTCTAGCATCCTTTGAACAAAATACCCTACACGTACCTCCTGGCCAAACCGAGGGCGTGAGATTTGGGTTTGGAAATGAGGATTACGATTTCACAGTTGATGAATTTGCCAATCTTTTTGGGTTAAAAACCTCGGCACTTGTCATGGTTCTTTAATTTGCACCCTAGGTAAAATTTGGCAAGAAATAATCAAGGAAAGGCAACATCTATTTCACCCCGGTAAATCAAAAGCGGCCACAATTTTGCAATCCTGCCTTTCGCTACTTGCACTGTCTCATGGCCAGGACAATTTTGGGCCGTGATAGTAACCAACAAAAAAAGTCTTAGAAACCGAGGTCAAATTTTCTTGGGCTATGATTGGTAAAATTCAACTCTCATCCGCCGTCTATTTTTCCCCGCCGCCTTGACCTAATCGGCAAGGATTTACGCAAAGTCACACCCATAGTTTGAGGTTGCTTGATCACTCACATAGAATCCTCTGTAGGGTTTAATGCTAATGAACATAAGGAATATTTGCCTCACAGCCACCCTTGACCTACCTTCACTGCTCACCATGTCATTTTGCAGGAGGGAAGCAGACTCATTCTGTTGGTTTATTAAGGGACTTCCCTACATCCTTTTGCCCGATATTTCTTGGACGAACATATCTAGTGAGCAAAACTAGAAATTGCTCCCGTCTAGCTCATATGGTCCTAGTTCCTCACAAGCCGCCAAACTGACCAACCCACGACATATGATTTTGCCACTCTACATGCTTCCATAGAGTCCTTGTGCATTAGTTTATCCGACTTTAGGTTGGAATTTTTAGATTACAGAGCTACAATAGATTCTAGGATGGACCACCTCACTGGCCGCGTGGACCACCTCTGCGATTATCATGTACACGTAGGCCATGTTGCATCTAGGCCCGTTTTGGTTGATTTTGATTATTGATGACATTAAGTGTCTTGGACTAACTGTGTTTTTGAGCTATTTGTATGCAAAGATATTTCTGTAAAGTCCACAAGTGGTCTGGGAGGATCTGTAGGTCGCAAGCGCAAGGTTGCATTGTTGCCCAAGGTTGCAGTCCAAGGCCGCGAGCCAAGGTCGCAAGCGTAAGGTCGGCAAGAAGAAAGCAGCAAAGACCTAAGATAAGTGCTTGTTTATTGTACCAGTCTCGGTGGTTGGAGTATTGACCAGTTTTATAAGAAATTCTTTTAAGTTTAACCGTATTATTAAGGGGGGTTGCGAAATCTCTTTTAGTTCCGGCAAAAACTGAGAAACTCTTAGATCATATATTGCATTCGCATTCATTTATATTCTTGGTCAAAATTTGAGAAAAATATTTAGATTTCAAAGAGGGACTGAAACTGGTCATCCAAGCACTGTTCATTTGACTAGATACTGTTCATTCAACCAGACACTGTTCATTCGACCAAATGTTCCAATGGCTATTTACTAGCTGTTAGAGGTCGAAGTTGGTTGCTAGCTGTACTGATTTCTTTCCTTCTCGACAACAATGGCTAGCTGAGAGGTTGGGCTATATATATGTATGTTTTGAGCAGTATTTTGAACATATCTCGAGCTACATTCATATATACACCTTTGAGCAGTTTTGAACAGATTTTTGATCAGTTTTTATAAATACTTTTGAGCAGATTTTGATCAGTCTTTATAAACACTTTTAAGCATATTTTTGATCAGTTTTTATAAACACTTTTGAACAGATTTTGATCAGTTTTTATAAACACTTTTGAGGAGATTTCTCTATTGTTTCGAGCAGTTTTTAAAACATTTTGAGCAGATTTCTATACATTTTCGAGTAGTGTTTTCAAAACAATTTTTGAGCAAATTTCTGCATATTGATGAGCCATATTCATATATACACTTGAGCCAAAGTTTCCTAGTACTAAAATCTTGATTTGTTGATCAAGTATCATTCCTTGTGATTAGGATAGAGCCCGGAGAGCATTCATTCGCATCATTTGCATCCTTTGAGTTTCTTGGTGGTTGTTGGAGGTCAAGAGAAGATCTCGCAGCTTGTTACTCTTGGTGATCGCCTTCACTTAGACGGTTTGATGGCGTGGCTGTTGATCTCTCCATTGACGAAGTTTTTCGGAGAGGCTCGGTGTGTTTGTGAGAGATTTGGAGCTCACCTTTCCGGAGTGGAGAAGGAGCAACCTTAGTGGAAATATCCTTTGTGGATATTGAAGCAAGACTCATTCATTTGAGTGATTCAACGAGGAGTAGGGGAGACTAGGTGAGTCTCCGAGACCTCAGGATACATCCTTGTGTTTGTCTCTCTTCCTCTCATTTTATTTGTGCAATCTATTTGTTTAATTGATTCAGTTTTTATTTGCTCTTAACTCTTTTAGGCTTTAATCTTGCAAAACTTATTTTATTAGAAAAGTTTTTAAAGCCTCCTATTCACCCCCTCCAGTCAGCATCCTCAATCCTATAGACCACATCCTCTCGTATGGCACATATCCAGGTGCATTTATCCACCATGGAGCACATCTTCACACCCTCAGTATTCCTCAACAACTCTATCCACCACCAACCCACCCATACTACCGTCCACTATATATCCACCAACCACCTCCACCACCCTACGACGAGTGATCTCTAAGGTACGCAAGTTTTTATTTTTATTTTTCCTTTCTTTTTTTGTTTCTTTTTGTTTTCTTTTCAGATTTTAACTTGCGACGCCTTCGACCGAATCACCGAAGCTACGTAGACCACAACACCCTCTTTCGCCACATCATCTTCAACAACATCTACCTCCAGATACCACGATCACAAACGGTAGCCTGTATCTCTCTTCAAACATTGAGGACAATGTCTGATTTAGCTTGGGGGTAGTCAGTTTATCGTTTGCTTAGCCTTTAGCGAATCATCATTCCACCCTCTTGCCATCATAAATTGAAAAATAAAAAAATATATCAACTTGGAACGCCTGGTTTTGAAGATGATCTTTAATCAATTAGATGACTATTCTATCACATCTTTGCATAGCTCTCTTTAAAAGTTTCAAATGCCTGTGTTCAGTGTTTGTCTTAACTTTACCATTAAAGATTGTGCTTGTCTATTAAATCATTATTGACTCCTTCCAAATTTAATGTTTCTAATGAACTATCTTCTAAAATTAACTCTCTTATGTCACTTTTTATGCTTAGATTGCTACTTGCCCTTCTCTTTAAAATAAAAATGTGTAATAGTGAAGTATAATCGATCCACTGGGGGGAGGTGATAAATCGTTGACTAGCTGGGGAAGAGAAGATTTACTGAACTTATGCACACAAATTTTTTTTCTTTGTTATAATCAAATGATTGCTTAAGATGCGGCTTTGGTCTAGTTTCTTGTAACGTATATGCGACTCGCTAGGGGGAGGTGATGATGAATTGTCGACCAGCTGGTGAAGGGAAGGTATACGGAACAACGAGATTGCTTACAGGGGCTCGGGAAACCGACAAAGCTGTTTATCTGTAAGCGCACTTAAGTAAGCGTCTTCAGCCGTGTCTCCTTTAGCCACAACGGAATGATCCAGTTCAAAACATTCTGGCCAAGAGCACGGAAAAGTTGAAGAAGAAAATTAAAATAATGAATAAATAAAAAATAAATAATAAAGAGTGTTTGAATTTCTCTCTCTAATTAGGGCAATCTAGCAACTTTGTATAAATTGTAGCATAGTGATTGCTTTCTTTAGTTATTGTTTATTCTAAACCCTATATGAAAGAAGTTGTCAAAATGATTTAGTCGATTAAACTCTCTTTTCTAAGGTTGAGATTTGATTAGCTGAATATTTGCATTTGAAATTGTAAATTTCTTAGATCAATTGTTTCATATGCCTCGATGTGATATGAATTGCAGGAAATTGTTTATTGAAAATCTGATTTACCTGGGCATTCCAATTTTTGGAAATTCACTCACATCCTTTGCTTAAGGACAAGAAACATGCTAGCTTGGAGGAATTTGATAAGTGCTAAATTGGTAGTGTTTTTACCCTAAGTCTGCTAATGAAAACGTGCTAAAAATAAGCTGAAAACTCTTGTGATGTGACATTTTATGTATCTTTTTCTATCATTTGTACAGTCAGCTTTTACCGTTGTGTTTCCCATGTTCCATGGATCATCCCTAAAAAATTTGAGGATGTTTCAAGTACGTTTGAGCCAGTTTCGATGAAAGACACAAAAATTGAACAAAAAGGAACCCTGATCGAACACACTATGGTCGAAATCAACTGGTCGAACACACTTGAACGACATAAACCAGACGAAGAGCCATGATCGAACACACCATGATTGAAGACACCTAGTTGGACACACTATGGTTGGACGCACCTAGTCACCGGGTCGAACACGTCCCAGTCGAACACATCATGCACTAGTACAGAAATGCAGTCTTCTATCGGTAAAAAACACCCTTCTACTATCGATTTTTGTACCGATAGAGATAGACACGATAGAACAAGACTGGACATTTTCTATCGGTAAATAACCAACAGAAGAAGTTCACTATTCTATCGGCATATTATGAATCTACCGATAGAAAACCCGTCGTAGTCTTACGTCCAGCGGCAGGGAAAGTACCATTATTCTAACGGTTAATTACAAGATTACCGACAGAAAAAATCATAATATTCTATCGGCATATTAGGAGTGTACCGATAGAAAACTCGTCGTCAGCGGTTGGAAAAGTACCACTATTCTAACGGCTAATTATAAGTTTACCGATAGGAAAAATCATAATATTCTATCGGCATCTTACAAGTTGACCGATAGAAAACTCGTCAATAGCGGATTGAAAAGTACCACTATTCTAACGGTTAACTACAAGATTACCGACAGAAAAAATCATACTATTCTATCGGCATATTAGGAGTGTACCGATATAAAACTCGTCGTCAGCGGTTGGAAAAGTACCACTATTCTAACGGTTAATTACAATATTACCGACAGAAAAAAGCTTAGTACTCTATCGGATATGTATGAGTTCACCGGCAGGAAAGGTCACACTCTTCTAACGGTTAATTTTGATTGTACCGATAGAAAAAAGTACAGTCGTCTCTCGGTTGTTGATGAATTTACCGATAGAGCATTCACATATACAGTACTTTATTTGCATTCACAATACAGTACATTCACATATACAGTACAGATGCAATACAGTATAGATTGGATACACAATACAGTACAGATGCAAGGTAAATTCACAGAACAAATTGACACATTAGGCAGTTATTCACATTTATTCACATATGTATGGACAAATATAGATTGCAATCCAATGTGGACATTTATTCACATATATATATTTATTCACATGTATATGAACAGTCTATGCAGAGTACACAAAAAGGGGAAAATTGTCATACTGAATGGTTGGGCGCTACTTCCTCCATGACATATTGTGCCCAGATTTGTCGAAGATATATAATCTTTGCATTTTCATATTGGTCTTTCGACATGGCGATCTGCAAGCATGTGTGCATACTGATTAACTAACTTCGATCCTAATTTAGAACGTGACACCCATTTTTGAAATTTGAGTTAGCTATCGATGCTTACCTGGGGGAATCGGGAAAAGTTTGTCTGCACTAGGTCGTACATGTAGCGCAGCACATAAAACCTGCATTCCCACGATTGCGGCTGCTGATGGCACTGAGATAATTGCATATGCGAAGACATGTTAGCTATATATTGTTTCCATAAACTAATTAAGCATAAACAAAAAGTCTCGTGAGTACCTCATATTCTTTCCAAGCTAGTACGGAGCCCTGCGGTGCGACATGCCTCCCTCCAGCGGACACATATTTATCAAAAGCCCTGCATTTCAGTTAGTATTGCCAGTTAATGTATTATCATTAGCTAGTGAGGTCAAAATATAAATCAAACATATAAGTTACTTACGCCTCCATATTCCCCTTGAGCACATATTCCATCGATAATCTGTCACGCATCGAATCGAGGTAGTACACCTCGTTCCTCGGCGGACAGATCACGATGAGGATCCAGTGGCCCCTGCATTGTACGTAAAAGAGGACCGCTAGCTCAAAGTACATCTCAGGTGTAACATACAAGATTGAGTTAAATTAGTACGAAATGCACTAACCTTTGGTGGTACGGCACCAGAATGAAGTCCCTGTCCTGCTGCGCCATCAGCGCGCTGGATATGTACTGCTCAGCGTGCGCGGCGTCCTGCTCTAGCATCGTGAGGCTTATTTTCTCTGGGTCGAGGAAACCCACCTTGTCACACGCAGCCTCCGATGCTAGCCTGTACATGCACCTGCATGCGAAGGACGAGATTAATATTAATTTCACAGAAAGTTACTCAGTATTCAAATGAACTGCAACATTAATGCAGAGTTAGCAAACAGAGTTAGAAAACAGCAATACATAGCATCAGCAAACTCACAGGACTCCAGTCCGTATGATGGACATATCGAGCTCCCGCCAGTTGTAGAGGTCGAACAGATCCTCGTGTGCCACGGATATAGTCCCGGGCTCACGGTGGAACTGCCCAGGCCTGTAGGGAACTAAGAAGTTCAGGCTGCGCCGAGCTCGATATAGGTACCAGTCGTGGAGGTCTCTGGTTGATCGATCCAATTTTCGCAAAGATGCCTCCGACAGGAGTGGGAGCGCGTTCATGAACGTCCGCGGCAGTCCCTGTCGCCCTTTGCCCTTGCCTTTGCCGCCCTTGCCTTTTGCCGGGGACTGAGCGCGTACCTTCGAAGGCAAGGGCGAGGTGATGGCGGCTTTCTTCCGAGGTGGAGGCGTGGATGCGCTGGGTGGGGTCGAGGCCGTCTTTGATGTGTCCAGGTTCGCACGAGATCGGCCCTCATGCCCCGAGCTGGGGGCGCAGTCCCCTGGTAGCCCCGCGGCAGGCCACTTCAATTAATGAGCACGTATGTTAGATTATGCAAGTTGAGTGTACTGAGTAGGATGTAATCTAAAATGTGTAGGATTTACCGGTTGTATTACAAGACACTTCTTGGGCCACTGTACGTAGGAGCCCACTGCCTCAGCAAGTGTCTGCAGTTCCTCTGTTGGGACTGGCAACGGAGAATCGTTGTAGCCCGGCATGGCCATGTCCACCTGTACCATTGCGAAACCCAACCGCAGAGGTACACAGTGGACCCGGACATCCGGCCCAGACGGATATACGAAGCCGTGTCCAACCACTTCCTGCCCGGCGCCTACGTGATTCTATAGGATGCAGCCCTCCGGCCCCTGCAAATTTGTAACAATTAAAATAGGTTAGCGAAACAACTCTAACAGAATGGGAGTGGCATCAACTTAAGTGCACAGATGAAGGCTTGCAGTACCTCAAGTAGATCCACTGGATCCGCGAGTACCTTCGAAGCGCAACTGCTTATCCGGCCCCGCGGGGTACCGTCGTCCTGGGGATCCGCATCTGCACTCTTGGCCAGCAATGTTTCTCTCAACCGTGCAAACTCTTCCCTCATTTGTGCGACCTCGGTCTGCACCTCAGACTGTACCTCAGCCCGTATCTCAGCCCGCATCTCCGCCCGTATCTCCTCCCGTACCTCAGCCCGTATCTTATCGGAGAGGTCAGCTTCCTTTTCCTTCCAGGTGCGGGCCTTCTTCCTCGGTGGAGCCGGATCTACGAAACCGGCCTTCCACGACACAATGGCTCCCACGGCCCGTGTCCGCCCGGGATGCTCCTTATTTCCTAGAGCCCGGGTGAGGATGTCGTTCTCCCTCTGCGGGGTAAACAATCCCTCCGCTGCCTCCTTCTCAAAAGAGATCTGTTACATTTGAAGGTACCTTGTGAGACAAATTGCCTTATATACACTTGTGCGCACATAGTTTACGAGGTTAGCCAACTTACCATTCGCCTCACAACGTCAGCGTCCCCAGGGGTTGCGAACTGCACAGACCCCGTGGACGACACGGACCCCCTCCCCCTCCACCATCGCTTGCACCTCTCATCCCGGATCTCGGAGAGCGGCAACTCAGGGGTGTCGATCACAGGATTTTGTTCGTCTTCCTTCTTCCACTGTTCCTCCTTCCCCGCATAGCCCCGGGATCCGAGCCGATGCGGGTGGTCGTTCCTCTTCTGGATCGCCCTATTCTTCTCGCTAAGGGCCTTGAACTCCTCAGTCCCCTTCTGCTTGGTGAATTCCTCCCATACCTCCTCCGATATGAAGGGGTACTTCTCGCAAGGAGATTTCCCCGCAGCTAGGAAGTTACTGACGAGCCAGCTCTTAAAGGTTTTCCATGTTCCGTTCATGTCCTTCAAGCAGGCAGTCCTAGGTGTATCGTCGGGGATGTTCCACTTAGCCTGTTTCCGAAAAATGCATACAATTAATCACGAGTTAGTTAAACTTTAGTATAAGCCAAGAGAACGTGATTACGAAAGAGTTCAGCGATTTCAGTTCATTTAACCTTCACTTCCGCCCACAACCTATCCCTCTCGTCCGCCGTCACGTCCTTCCAGCTCTGGACGGTGATCTTCACCCTTTCTTTCGCCAACAGCCCAACGTAGGCCGCGTACCTCCCAGCATTCTTTCCAATCGGCCTCCCAAATTGGTTGAACTCACAAGAAAGATCAGTGCGTTTGGCCAAACGCGCCAACGTCGTCGCGCCTCGCCCCACCCTCTTGCGCTGGGATGTAACAGCCCCATCTTCAGTAGTTACGATGAGGTTGGCCCTAGTCGAACCACTAGTACCATCCGATGAAGACGACGACATGTCATCCCCTACAAAACCTTCAACAAACCATATATATGGCAATTAATTCGCCTTGGAGTTCCATAACTCAGCCCAGGACTGGAGACTAACTAGGGCGGCAAAAGGGAAAATAATACAAAAAGAAAGACATGCATAAATTACTTACTGAACTCTTCAGAAATATTTTCTATCGGTAAACACATGAGCTGCCGATAGACCATAACAATTACCTCCACACAAGACAATTTTTCTATCGGCAAACACGTGAGATACCGATAGAACATAACAATGTTCTCTACATATGGAATTTTGTTGACAAGCCACCATTCACTGTCATCACATAACATTCTCGATGATTTGCTACATTAATATTCATGGGCCAGCATTATTATTTCACACGTAAATATGCACACAAGCATCTAAGTGCCACTGTGCATAATCTTTAGCCTAGCCTGTATGTGAGTCATCAGGACTTCACAGCTATTAGGTTGGGAAAAGTCATGTATATAGGCATTTGAAACATATACATCGAAGACCCATCGACATTGCCATATATTCATACGAAGTGAGTACAAATTCCCAACCAAACTAGTACATTGCATGGCTCATGTCCTTCCAGATCCAAATTAAGTTTTACTACTTGTGCAGAAAAATTTTCTATCGGTAAACACATGAGCTGCCGATAGAATATGTGTAAGAACACCTCCAACATATAATCTGCATTACATGGCAGTTGGATACAATTGATCACACATACAGCTGTATAGAGAAGTTAAAATCTCAAAACAGGTTCATTACAGCACTGGAACATATTATGTAAACCCTAATTAAAATCAACATTGCCTGCGGAATGTACATAAGCCAACACAATAGGGAACCCTAGTGTAATTGCAAAACTCGAAGAATTAGTACGTGCAAAACACTAGGATCAAATAAAGAAGATGCTGGAAATAGAATGACGAATTAGGGTATTTACGGCGGCGATCAGTTCTGGTGATGGAGAGGCGGTGTAGAACGCAGCAGCGACGGGCGAAGGACGAAAATAAGAACCGGTGGCAGTGACGAACCAGTGTCCAGCCGGCGATCGTCGTGTGGGAGAGAGGAAGTGAGTGCTCACGGCGGAGGTTGGGGTTTTCTTCGCTCTCGAAGAGACGCAGTGCTCTAAGGTGGAACTGTTCGAGTGGAGGGAAACTAAAGGGCCGTGTACGAGTAATAAAGTAGCGGATGAACTTTTCTATCGGTATAACAAAATGATACCGATAGACTTATGTAATTTTCTATCGAAACAACAAAATAATACCGATAGAAAAAGTAAATTTCCCGGAAAAATATTCGAATTAGTGGATGCATTTTTCTATCGGTATAAACAATAAAATCCCGTGAGACCAATTTTCCACAGAAAATTTTTTAAAGTGCTTGAGATTGAGTGCCATTTTTCTATCGGTAAAAACAACAAAATACCGTGAGAGTAATGAAAAGGTGCCCTTTTCTATCGGTATAAACAAAAAAATCCCGTGAGCCCAATTTTCCCCAGAAAATTTTTTTGATTAAGTGCTTGAGATTTGTGTGCCCTTTTTCTATCGGTAAAAACAACAAAATACCGTCAGAGTAATGAAAAGGTACACAATTTAACATCAAACAGACCGTGGTTGAAAGCTGCAGAATGTTAAAGAAAGAGGGAAGATAGCCGGAAAATTGGAAAATTGACATAAAAAGAAATTGTTCATTCATTGTTGTTTTATTACTTACAAAAAAAAATAAAACCCAAATTGCTAGGTCAAGGGGTGGTCTTAGCCCTGGCTGCATGTAGAATAGAGTCAGTTAGACTTGCAGTCAGGACGCAGGACTCCTCTAGCGACAAGTTGTCCCTAGGATCAACTACTACCGCGTCAAGAAGGCCTGCGACCTCCCTCAGCTTCGCTATGGTATCCTTCATAGTCAAACTGCAGCCAGCGATGGTCATATCCGCGGCTTTCTTCTCCTCGCGAAGATGCCTCGTCCTCGCCCTAGCATTGTCACCATCCGTCTTCATGCGCTTAATGCGCTGGAAGAGATCGTCAAGGTCAAGCCGTAGCTGAGTGTGCTTGTCTGTAAGGAGCTTGTGCTCCTCCTGGAGGGCCCTCAGGTCAGCCTTCACTTTGGCAGTGTCTTCGACGGCTACCATTCCCTGTGCAAATCAACAGGTCAAGAATGAACTGAACATGGATTAACAATACAGGGGTAAACCGAGGAGATTTAGAGTTCTTACCGGGGAGGCCGTGGATGACGATCCCATGGAGGTTGCCATTGTGAAAGAGAAGATGAGGAGTCGAACCGTTCGAGAATTAGAAAAACAACAAAATACCGCGACGCATGGCGAGGTACTTATAGAGTTTCCAAGGCGACGCATGGCGACACGTTCGAGAATTCAAAGCGGTAGAGTCTTATTCTATCGGTAAAAACAGGAAAAAACCGTCAGACAACAAATACCGTGAGACAAACGAATTTATTCTAACGGTAAAACAGAACAATACCGATAGAAAACGTTTTCAAGTGCCTGAGAGAAGATGTCCTTCTCTATCGGTATAAATAACAAAATACCGTCAGAAAAAAGGGATTTTTGCTGAACTTAATTTGAAGAGGCTGCGATGAGATTTTTGCAAGTGCTATTTGAAGGGAAGAATTAAATATTTACAGGATAAAGGTACTGTACATGTTAGAACTCATGCTGTGGAGTAAAATTGAGATGTATTAATGCTGTGAACTAGCTTATCATTAAATTCTAAAGAAAAATGTACTGCCTGATGTATTAATGATAAGTTCCTCACCTTGCTGCAGAACTTGTGGGCTGTTTGCTTGGCATTTATCCCTGAAATAGAAATTAATCATCAATGGTTCTCAACCCATAATCCTTCTTCGTGGTCATCTCGCAGATACGTTGTTTCGTCGATATCTTCAGTACGGATAGATTGAATGTCCTCTAAAAATGGAGGTATTTCATCGAATTGGTTATACTCCTCTTCGTCGACAACATCTTCGACCCCAACAATACGTCTCTTGCTGTGGAGGACAACATGCAAGTTTGGATTGGCCGGGTCAACGATGTAGAATACCTGTGTGGCTTGCTTTGCAAGTATGAATGGATCGTCTTGGTGTCCGGCTCTACCAAGATCGACGAGAGTAAACCCGTAACTGTCAACTTGAACACCTCGAGGGATTTCGACCCATTGGCATCGAAACAGGGGAATCTTAAGTAATCCGTAATCGAGCTCCCATATTTCGTCAATAACACCGTAATATGAGTTCAGCGCCCTTACTGACCTGGCATCCTCGGAAATAGCAAACAGTGTCACTCCGCTACATTGCGTGCTACTCTTGGCGTCTTGAGCTCTTGTGTAAAATGAATACCCATTGATGTCGTACCCTTGCCAAGTCCCTACAGTGAATCTTGGGCCTCTAGCCAACCATGTCACAGTTTCACTTACGGAGCCCTCGGCAGCTCGCGTGACTCTTTCTTGGATCCACTCAGCAAATTTCCTGTTATGTTCTCTGCTTACCCAAACGTCTGACTTCGAAGGATTCTGTGACCGTAGCATTACCTTGTGCTCGTGTATGTATGGCTCGACCTCCGTCATGTGTTGTAAGACCCAAAAATGTGATTTTGCGTACACATCACGAGCGGGGACGATAGCTTTGAATCCAATCGTTCCAATTCCCTCAAGCCTACCCTCGTGTCGGGACCTAGGAACACCAATTGGGTCAACCCCGGCCATATAATCTGTGCAAAATTCAATCACCTCCTCGGCGGCATAACCTTCCATGATACTCCCCTCGGGTTGATGACGAGTCCTTACGTATCCATTCAATACACCCATAAATCTCTCAAATGGATACATGTAGCGCAGGCACACAGGTCCACAAAACTTAATTTCTCTGATAAGGTGAACAATCAGATGGACCATAACATCATAAAAGGATGGAGGGAAATACATCTCGAGCTGACAAAGAGTTGCAACCACGTCGCGTTGCAAAGCGTCCAGTCCATCGGGATCAATTACCTACGAGGACACAGTTGCGCCAAATATTCATATCAGAAAAATCTTCTAATTAAGCTCCACAAATGGAGGTAGTGAACTTATAGTACGAGTGCATGTACTTACCTTGGAAGATATTGCGTTGAAGAAATAACATAGGTTTGTGATTGTCTCTCTGACTTAACTGGGAGAATGCCTCTGATAGCAATGGGAAGCATCTGTGACATCAAGACATGACAGTCGTGGGACTTCATGCCAACCAGTCTTAGGTCCTTCATAGACACAAGTTTTTTCAAGTTCGCGGAGTACCCACATGGAACTTTAACACCGTGCAGGCACCGACAGAGTTCTGTTTTTTCGCTCTTCGACAACGTGTAGCAGGCCGGGGGGAGGTATGTACGCTTTCCATTCTCTAAAGGTGCAAGCTCAGTCCTTATCCCCATTTCCACCATGTCATGACGAGCTTTCACACCATCCTTTGTCTTTCCCGGAATGTTCAACAACAAACCAATCAAACTGTCACAGACATTTTTCTCTACATGCATGACGTCAATGCAATGTCGAACTTGTAAGTGCTCCCAGTACGGTAGATCCCAGAGAATCGATCTCTTCTTCCAAACATTTTTTTCTCGAGGTTTAGAATGCTTACCGAACTCAACTTTGATGTCGTTCACGCGTGAGTAAATCTCCTTACCGGTCAGAAACACTGGAGCTGATCCCTTCTCAGGCTTCCCGTTAAATGATTTCCTCTTCTTACGGTACGTGTGATGCACCGGAAGAAACCTGCGGTGACCCATGTACACTGTTTTCCGGCAGTTTCGCAGCCACATGCTCTCAGTTTCATCTAGGCAAATAGGGCAAGCCTTGGCTCCTTTCGTACTATACCCCGACAAATTGCCATAGGCAGGAAAATCATTTATGGTGCAAAATATCAGGGCCCGCAAGATGAAATTCTCTTTCTTGTATGCATCCCACACCTGCACACCCTCGCTCCACAATTTCTGTAAGTCCTTGATTAAAGGCGCTAGAAACACGTCAATATCATTTCCGGGTTGTCTGGGTCCTGAGATTAGTAACGCCATCATGATGTACTTGCGCTTCATGCATAACCAAGGAGGAAGATTGTAGATGCATAAAAGAACCGGCCAAGTGCTGTGCCGGCTGCTCATATTACCATGTGGGTTCATACCATCTGTACTCAGCCCGAACCTTACATTCCTAAGTTCGCCGCCGAACTCAGCAAATGTTCTGTTGATGTTTCTCCATTGAATAGAATCAGCTGGGTGTCTCAGTTTTCCGTCTTGTTTCCGGGCTTCAGCATGCCAACGCAAGTGCTTCGCGACTTTCGGATTTGCAAACAGCCGCTTCAATCTAGGTATCACAGGCAAGTACCACACAGTTTTTGCCGGGGGCCCTTTCCTTACCTCGTGACGTTTACTGTCAATCCGGTCCCTACGCGTATACCTCGATGCACCGCATCTTGGACAAACATGCAAACTGGAGTACTCGTTACGGTACAACACACAATCATTTGGGCATGCGTGTATTCTTTCGATTTCCATTCCCAACGGACACAACAGTTTTTTGGCTTGGTAAGTAGATCTTGGCAACTCATTTCCCTCTGGAAGCATGTCCGCTAGAAGATCTAATAGTGCCGTGAAACTCTTATCACTCCAACCGTTTCCTGCCTTCAAGTTATATAATCTCAGCACAGAAGACAGTTTTGTAAATGTTGCACATCCAGGGAACAGAGGCTTCTCAGAGTCAGCAATCAGTTTCTCAAATTCACAGAAGTCATTTTCGTTGTAATCTTCCTCTACATCACGTAACATCTCATCTAGATTGTCATCATCATCATCTACGTGCACATCGGAATGAACATTACCAAAATTGGGATGATCATCGATATTATTGCAATCCACATCCGAGTCGTGCTGATTGGTAGTAGTGGTGCTTGTTTCCTCAAGATCTTCGCCATGCCATATCCAACGGGTGTATCGCGCGTTAAAACCACGACGAATCAAATGACTCTTAATTTGATCAGAGTTGCTAAACCTCTTCAAGTTCATACAATCTGTACAAGGACAGAGCATATTTTTCTCTCCCTTCCTCTTCTTTTGTTGCTCAGCAAATTTAATAAACTCATTCACACCATCCAAATATTCAAGAGTAGTACGTTTTATTCCATACATCCAATATTTCCTGTCCATCTACAATTAACAAAATTTAACGAGTAAGCCATGCATGAAACCTGCCCGATTAAGTTATGTATATGTACATGTACAGCCTCTTACAACAGATACATGTGTTGAACCCTAGCCTGACGAAATTAACACTAATTAACCTAGCTAACTACACAATACAAGCTAGTTAGCTCCTAAAACATGACGCATTTCCAGCTACCAAGCTCCCAAGCTTAGAGCTACAAACTTGGAACTACACAATACAGCTAGCTTGCAAGTAGAGAGGAAGGGAGATCTAGAGGGAGAGAGAGATAAGTGTCGACAATTAAGCATACCTTAAAGAGAGGGGCGCAATCAACTTCCCTCCAGCCTGCGTTGATCACCCTAGCAGTGTAGCTGGAACTTTCGTCACAAACAGAGGGACACAGAGTGCAACAGAACAAATTAAAGAACAGCTCAGCAATGATCGAGTGGGGTTTTCCTTATAATGGACATTTTTCTAACGGTAAATACATGAAATAACCGTCAGACTAACTTAGGTAATTTGCCGCTCACATATTCTATCGGTACAAACACACACATACGGTTAGAGAATATACATTACTGAGCAAATATATGTGTTTTTCTATCGGTATATATGTGTACTTACCGTTAGATGATTCATGACACTCGAGCATTAGTTTTTGTATCGGTAAATATGTGCATTTACCGTTAGACTATGCATGACTGAGCAAATATATGTATTTTTCTATCGGTAAATATGTGTACTTACCGTTAGAATATGCATGACTGAACAAATATATGTATTTTTCTATCGGTAAATATGTGCATTTACCGTTAGATTATGCATGACTGAACAAATATATGTGCTTCCTATCGGTAAATATGTGTATTTACCGTTAGAATATGCCTGACTGAACAAATATATGTATTTTCCTATCGGTATATATGTGTACTTACCGTTAGAGGAGGTACTGTTACCAAACTGGGACAAACATGCACATGCCATTTCTCACATTCAAGGAATCATATCAATGTAACATCAAACAGATCTTACATCAAACGGATCTTAACTAGAAGATAAAGCAATATATTTCAAGAAATGCTAATTTGTGGATTAACTAGGAGACACAAAAATACTTTTCGTAGGTAGTTGGGACTTCATCTTGCCAAAGAAATTACAGATGCCAGTTCACAAATTCAGGTACAAACATACACATGCCAGTTCACCAATACAAATTCAGGTACAAACATACACATGCCAGTTCACAAATTGAAGTGCATGTCTGAAACAGCAGTACAAATACACACCTACCTACCAATACAATTAAATACACAAATGCTCCCTGCACATTCAAGTTCATGTCCCAATTAGCAATACATGATACACAAATATACAACAATATAAAAATACAACAATTCACACATTCGATGTATATTACAAAAGCCACGTCTGAAATTAACAACAGATCACGACGAGGACCCAGTGGCCCATACATGCATTTTACATAAAAGGGAACCTTTGCAGGTTGCCACAATGCAACTACCGACTACAAGTTAGACCTGATACATCACAAATCCATTCATCCAAAACAGCAAATGTCTGAACCACATTGGACTTAACCATAGGAGTTCAGTTCGAAGACGCCCGAGGAGCTGGAACTGCCGTCGACATACATTTGTACGTATTGGTGATTTCCTCGGACTCAAACGCGATCAACTCAACTCAACTCAACTCAACGATATTAACAAAAAGAACCGACCTTCCAAGATGTTGTTCTGTGTAGTGATGGTGTAGAATGGCTGTGCAAATAACAACAATTCTTCTTCTCCAAGCAGGTAAGCATCTGGCCACAAGCTGGTGCATGCAAAAACATGTAAGATGCTTTCTATAGGTCCTGATTTGAGAAACACGCCGGGCTTAAGCATCTTCTCGACCGAGCCAACCAAGATCTCGCCCTTCACGTCCTTCCAGCTCTCGACGGTGATCTTCACCATTTCTTTCACCAACAAGCCAACGTAGGCAGCGTACTGCGATGAAGAACCGTGAAATACGTTGCCCCTCACGAGCATCATCCAAGGACCTGAACAGATCATAATCATATTGAAAAGAAGACACATCAAAATGAAGGATACAAAAAAAACAGAATTATTGCCATAATCGGATTAGAATAATCTAACAATATTGCAGAAATTTTACGTACCTTCCTTGGGATGCCGACGTCTAGAGGGCGTCGATGGAGGTGCGGAGGTGCAGCGGTCCCCTGTAGAGGTGCGCCGGCCGTCCATGGAGCTTACGGGTTAGGACTACGAGCCCCAGATGAACTGTGAGAATGAAAGAGACATACCCGTGTATTTATACAATTATATATTTTCTATCGGTAAGAAAACAGAATACCGTTAGGAATAAAAACATCTGTAGAAGCCGAATGGTTCTATCGGCACAATAAATATTACCGATAGGAATTTTTGTACATACTCTATCGGTATGTACGTACATTACCGACAGAATATTACTAGTTGTAGAAGGCCAACAGTTCTAAGATATTTTGTGCAATATTCTACCGGTATAAACATTCATTACCGATAGAATAAAACTATTAGAAGACGAACAGTCCTAAGCAATTTTCTATATATTCTAACGGTAAAAGAATCCATTACCGATAGAATAAAAATATTTGTAGAAGGTCAACTATTCTATCGGCGAACTACATATTGCCGATAGGAATTTTTAATATACTCTGTCGGTATATTCATACAGTAGCGATAGAATAAGTCTAGTTGTTGAAGTCGACCAGTCCTATCGGCGCACAACATTCTTCCGTCAGTACTTATGCATCTCTTCTAACGGAAAATATGTTCATCACCGCTAGAGTAAATCATACTATTTATTCTATCGGTAAGTTTCTTAGAAACCGATAGGGAAAATACATCCATCGGGCTTTTATGTCCGCGAGGCACATTTTCTATCGGTTTTGTGCTGTTTCGCTAATAACTGATAGAAGATAGGGGTTAGTAGACTGCATTTCTGTACTAGTGATGATCGAACACGCCTGGTCGAAAACACTATTGCGTTACCACTAGACTGAGCCCAACATGATCACGGGCATGACCCGTGCTTGGCTTGGAGCACGACCCATGCCACAGGTCATGCCCGACTCATTTCCAAGGCTGTTTTAGTCAATTTTTGTGGTTTTAACTCCGATTTATCTGTTTCTCACACCTTTTGAAGCCGGATTCAGTCACTTGCGCGTCAAGAGTTATAGTTGAGCATGTACGTAAACCTATTATATCATAAATAGAGAAGCTTTTGGCTCAATTGATATGCAATGCAATGCTATTTTTTACGATTTTAGTTTAGTTTAGTTTAGTAGAGCCCCTTTCTATATTTTTATTCTAGTTTCCGTGTTTGTAAGCTGGCAAGGACGACAGACTTAATTCTTTGATGTAATCAAGTAAGTTTTCTTTTATTCCTTATTATTTTTGTATTTTTATGACTTTTTGTGAGTAATTCACTTCTAGGGTTTGGGATGACCTAATCCGGAAGGCATAATTCCTCCTTGGTCTCGATCTTAAGTTTTGTAGTTAGTTCCTCATGTTTCTTCCTCTAAACTCTAAATTCTTGTTCCGGCAATAGACGTAATAATTGAACCTTAGCAAGAATTTAGGGGAGTTCTTGAGTCCTTAGCGCCTTGACGCGGGATCCTGAAAAGGAGAGAGGTTCTCACCAAACTTAACCATGGAAGCGATCCTCTGACCGTTGTACCAGCAACTATACTAGCAACTTAATCTGTCTTGGAAAACAATTAAAACTAACTTGGAATTCTTAGACCTTGGATAGAATTACGCCTGATGGTTATGGAATTCCCAAAACCCTAGGTTTTCCTTTTATGCTTATAAAACCCTAGATTTCATACTTGCTTTTTACTACTTTAAATTCTAGATTGATAGCTTTAGTAGTAGATTTAGTGGTAGAAAAACAAACCTCCAAATCGTTCAGACTTAATTAGTAATCTGTTAGCCTAAAAGACAAATACGCTTGTTCGTTGTGAAATTGGACCCTTAAGTGCTCAACGTTCAACCGTTCGCTTGCGGTTATTACTTCACACATCGCACTCGCGCCCATTCCACGCCCGCACGATCAATAAGTTACACACTTGTTGATCGAACAAAGATGATGATTTATGCAAAAAAAGAATAACATATTATTCAAATGTTCATAACATAAACATAACAAAGATAAATACATCTCCGTGATTTCCTCTAGGACATATCACTAACAGATTCTAGACAAGAGGTAACAAGTAACTAATGCTGGTCAGCATTGGACTCGGTGCATACAGAATGACATGGATGTGGAGGAGTGAGATGGACTCTGTGAATGCATTACATGTAGATAGCCTGAGCATAATAGAAACAGGTGCCCTCAAGTGGCTAGTATGTTCGCAGCTTCATTGTTTTGATGTATATGTTTATTGATGTACCTTTCCTCTGAACAATATGTACCTCTTGATGTATTTGCTTGTTGATGTATTGTTTCAAACCACCTAGGTACCTATTGATGAATCTATTGATGTATGTGTCATTCTTGAATACTTTTATGCCTATGTGCGTATTGTCATGTGTTTTTGTTGTATTTATTGATGTGTCATTGTAATATGCCTGTTTGATGTAATGTTATGTTGTGATATTTAATTCACTTTTATTATGACACCTTCTTACTTGTACTTATATGCACGAATTTCAGGTATGAGAGACTACATTGAGCTTCCCGAGTTGCTTTAAGAGTGTCATTAGTAGTGGCACTATTCATGTCATCTACAACAGGGCGCGGTTCTAGATGCCCTTTGTATGAGGATGCCTAGGGAGATGTGGCCTCTAGACGAGTAATTTGCGCTATTTCTATTGGAGGCTGGGCTATTGTCGTTTGCTTGTATGGATGATCGGGTGTAGCTTTTCCCCTTCGACCAAGCTCTGGTGATGGCATTGGTGGATCGCTGGAAAATAGAGACACACATATTTCATTTCAGTTTTAGTTTCCCCATCAAAGGTGATATGTACATCCCACTTCCAGTTGATAGAGTAGGCTGGTGTCTCAATTTCCTGTGTCGATTTGAGTTGGTAGGGCCACATGATGGTTTCACACAGGCTGGTGGGGTCCCACAATCATACCTTCATCAAATGAGGGACTAGTCTTTTCCACCAGACACACCCAAGTACGTTGTTAGGTGGCACCTGGAGGCTTATCTTCTATACCTGTTTGGGTGGTTGCTTTTCTCCAGCACCCACGGAGACATATGCGAGAGCCCCTTTGTGGAGCTAGCCAGAGTTATTGCCGACTCCAACCTTAGATGGATGCCAATGTTCAGTTGGGGCTTAGCAGTGCTATGCCATATGTATAGATGATTATGTGATGCCACCAGTTGGGACCATAGGTCATCACTCTTTGTTGGTGCGCTCTACTACTGTAGTTATTGTCCTATGAGCATTTCCCAGTAGGGCGACCACTTGTTCCTCATCAGCAGTTTCTACCAAAAGCCATCGACCCTAGAGACGGACCTGTTATGGGATGGCGGTGGTCCACAGTCAGATTAAGGTTGTTGACTGATTAGTTACTCAATGTTATCTAGCATATAGTCAGACCTTTGATCTATTGGTGGACTAGAGTGTCACATGGAGGCCGTGGCAGCAGTAGTACATCAGTGAGTTGGCATCGCATGCGGCATTCAATGTATTGGAGGACTCATGTGCTTTTAGTCTTGTCCCATATGGTGGAGGGGTACTCCCAGAGCGCGTCATGCGGCAGTTTGACTTGCACTAGCGGGTTTTGGTGCTGCCGCCGCGAGATTTGGCGGGCCACAATCACGAGTATATATGCCTAAAATAATCACTTTTATTCTAAATTGAACCAAGGATTATATGTAACAAATATTTCTCATTTTAGGCAAACTAGGAAGGGGTGTGTCCGGGATGGCTTCATTATTCGTCAGCGCCCCTACATCGACAAGTGGAGGGATCGTGCACATGAGTGGACCATTGTTGAGAACCGGCCATACAACCACGACATCCACATGTGTTACCTATAGTGGTACAAGCCACTCACTATTTATAGATTGTCGCCCCTCCCTCCACTGACAGTTGACGAGCCATCAGTCCCTCCGATCATACAACAAAGATTTGACCGTCTGCACGACGGGTGTGTTCACTCTAGTGTAAGTGTCAAAACCTTATTCGTAATTCGTCATTAATCCCATAATCTAATATTTATCATTAAAACAGCTCAAAACCATCTCAGCACTGTCTGTGTACGTTGAGGATATGCGACGCAAGATACGAGATGAGGAGGATGTGCTCCTTAGTGATGTCAATGTTGCCTTCGCACATATACATGCAGACCTGGAGTGCATACTAATCGATTTTAGTGTTCTATTGCGGCCCTATATGACCCTTGTGCCACCATCTCCTCCGCATCTGGCGCCAATATCACAACCATCTTCATCACATCTGCCTCTGTCATTCACTTACCCTTTGTCATCTCATCCGCCATCATCTGATCTCTTGTCGTCTTCCCATTGCCCAACTTCGCAACCACTATGGCCGATGGCTGACGACAGCTCCTCCGACGATGATTTCGACTTCGTCGCCTGAAGGTTCACACATGATCAGTGTGTCACGGAGGGATTGCCTGTCAGGGTCTTTCATAGTAACACGAATATACATCTTCTTTTTAATGCCATTGCACCTATCTGTGAACTATGTGGCATGCAAGGTCATCATGGCCATGAATGACAATTTAACCAACTTATGCAACAAGCTGATTCTTTGCAGGGAACACAACCACGACAGGGTAATTTATTTTCAAATACTTATAATTCTAGATGGCACAACCATTCGAACCTTTTGTGAACTGGACCAAGCCAACTGCAGCACACCAACTCCCTCATCAACAGTAGTCATACCAATTGCCAAGGCTGTCATTTTAGCAACAACAACAACAACTGTATCGACCACCACATCAACGATCCGAACAATCCAACATTGAGCACATGCTGGAAACTTTTCTAGAAAATCAAGAGAAGGAAGAGGCTATACTAAACCAAAAGATCGACTCCATTTCTACACATGTTTGCATGTTCGAGACTAAGATCGTGCAACTGGCCAATCCTGCACCTAAGATTTCTAATACTCTTCCTTCTCAACCTATCAACCCTTGTGATTCTGAACATATTAATACTATATCTTGTGTTGATACTATTGATTCGAAATGTGCAGGAACTTTGCAAAGCGAGAAGGCACTATTGGAACCAACGAAGATACCTACCATGGATTCGACACCGACAACTGTAGGGTGAATCAATTGGAGACGATGCACTTGCTCACAATACCGAAATGAGCAATAAAAAGGATGATCATACTGAAGGAAACTGAGTAAGCTACACTAGCAGAATTTCAAAAATTTTACTCAAAGGTTGCAAGTAATAGATCATAGATTAATTGTTACCAATAGCGGAAGCAGATTTGGTGAAGCGATCGAATGTTCACAGCAACCATTTGCGGATCGTCTTGATCAGCAGATGTAGATGACAACGACCACTCACGGATCGTTCTAATCAGCGCAGCAATTGCAGCAGCGCCTCTACCGGTATCCACACGTACCGGGATGGAACGTCTTACGATGGTGTGCTAGCACCAACGCGCACGACAAGGGTTTAGGGGCTAGCAAAAAGAGATGGTAGCTATGGCTTTTTTGATTATCCTCAAAGCCTATTATACATCTCTATGTATAGAGCCATGCAGAAGAAATCCTAACAGATTAGGTTTCCTGATGTGATACGAATCTTATCCGAATTGCCCATGCAGAAGAAATCCTAATAGATTAGGTTTCCTGATGTGATTCAAATCTTATCTGAACTACAGGATGAGTTTAATATTAAATCTTCCTATCTGATATGTATATTCTATAATAGACCCAATCCGGATCTGATACAAAAACCCATAACAAACCCAATCCGAATGCATAAGGAGTCTAATATTAAGTCTCCGAGTCTGATACAGAAACCCATACCAAACCCAATCCGAATGCATAAGAAGTTTAATATTAAGTCTTCGAATCTGATACGAAAACCCATACCAAACACAAGCTAAATGCATAAGGAGTCTAATATTAATTCTCTGAATCTGATACGGAAAACCATACCAAATCCAATCCAAATACATAAGGAGTCTAATATTAAATCTCCGCATCTGATACGGAAACCTCAAAATAGACTTAATCCGAATTGCATTGTTCCAACCCGTTAAGTGTGTGACCCTGTAGGTTCATGTATATTTAGTCACAACTCGGGAATACTTAACCAAATTGTAAGTCGGTAGTGGCCCCTAGCAGGACATAACGACTATCCAAATATACACAAAGATCATAATCAGCAAACCTATATAATGTCTCATGTTGATCTTTTTGCCATACGATACCAGATTAAACCCAAGGTAGAAAATGTGCCACCCTTATACAGTTCAATCCTTTCTCGATCTCATAGTGAATTGATCTTCCCGTAGTTGACACTCAACCACAAACGGCATGGCCATGCACTTCTCAATTCATCTATATCGAGGGGCCCAGAGATATCTCTCTCATTATATGAGATATGCAAATTCCATCTTAACCATTCATATTCCTCCGCATGGCTCTAGTATACCCGAATATTACCTTTATTACTACTTAATTAAAAGTAGTATTTGGTAGTATCGAAGTATACTACTACACATGTAGGAAACTATGATAGTCTCAGGTCTAAGGATCAATCGTAAACATTATTTGAGACCAATTGGTGACATTTAAATAACAAATTCAAACAGTGTCTCAAAATGGGTCTATCCAACATTATATTCTCCAATATATGTTCACATTGTTGATTTGATATCTTATATCCATGGTCCGTGAAACATAACCATCAATCAATATATGCACTGATCCATTAATCAATAATGTCCTATATAAAGATAATGGATCAAGGACTTTATTAGAATAATATCATCAAATAAATTTAGAGTCTCACAAACAAGTCACATACTTGTTGATCGAACCAAGATGATAATTTATTCAAAAATAACATATTATTCAAATGTTCATAAATATAACAAAGATAAATTCATCTCTGTGATTTGCTTTAGGACATATCACTAACAATCTCCCACTTGGACTAGAGTCAATCACAAATGTATCTAATACCTATTGCTCTAGTATGCACCTCATGCTATGGTTGCGGGAGAGACTTTGTCAACGGATCGGCAACGTTCAAATCTGTGGACACATTGCAAATCTTCATATCACCTCTTTTCACGATTTCTCAGATGAGGTGATAACACCTGAGAATATGTTTGGAAATCTGATGAGACCTTGGTTCCTTGGCTTGCGCAATGGCTCCACTATTATCACAATAGAGATCCACTAGGCTTGAAATGCTAGAAACATCACCAAGTTCAGAGATGAAATTTTTAATCCAAATAGCTTCTTTGGCAGCTTCAGAAGCAGCAATGTACTCTGCTTCTGTTGTAGAATCAGCGACAGTTTCTTGCTTAGAACTCTTCCAGCTTACAGCTCCACCATTAAGACAAAACACAAAACCAGATTGCGATTTGAAATCATCTTTGTCGGTTTGGAAGCTAGCATCGGTATAACCACTAACAACGAGCTCTTTCTCACCTCCATAAACCAGGAACACATCCTTAGTCCTTCTCAAGTATTTAAGGATGTTTTTTACAGCAATCCAGTGACTCTCACCTGGATCTGATTGGTATTTGCTCGTACCACTTAGAGCATAGGAGACATTTGGGCATGTACAAAGCATGGCATACAAAATAGACCCAACAGCAGAAGCATATGGAATCTTATTCATTCGGTCCCGCTCATCACATGTCGAAGGACATTGAGTCTTGCTAAGACTAATACCATGTGACATAGGCAGAAAACCTTTCTTGGAATCCTGCTTGTTGAATCTAGTCAATACTTTGTTAACATATGTACTTTGGCTTAATCCAATTAGCCTTTTAGATCTATCTCGGTAGATCTTAATACCCAAAATATATGCTGCTCACCTAAGTCTTTCATAGAAAAGCTACTTTTCAATAAGGACTTCACAGATTCAAGCATAGGAATATCATTTCCGATCAGAAGTATGTCATCCACATATAAGACCAGAAAAACAAGTGCGCTCCCATTTGCCTTTTTGTAAACACAAGGCTCTTCTTCATTTTTATGAAGTCAAACTGTTTGACTACTTCATCAAAACGAAGATTCCAACTCCGAGATTCTTGCTTCAACCCATAAATGGATTTATGAAGCTTGCATACTTTCCCAGTATTATCTGGATCGACAAAACTTTTAGGCTGTGTCATATACACATCCTCACTTAGGTTTCCATTTAGGAAAGCCGTTTTGACATCCATCTGCTATATCTCATAATCAAAATAGGCAGCAATAGCTAGGATGATCCTGATTGACTTTAACATAGCAACAAGCGAAAAAGTTTCATCATAATCAACACCTTGAATTTGCTTCAAAACCTTTTGCAACTAATCGTGCTTTATGGATATGAACATGACCACCCATGTCAATCTTTTCCTTATAAACCCATTTGCACAATGGTTTTTACACCATCAGGAAGATCAACCAAGTTCCACACTCGATTGTCATGCATGGATTCAATTTCGGATCTCATGGCTCCAAGCCATTTCTCAGAGTCAGGGCTCATCATTGCTTCTTCGTAAGTCTTGGGCTCATTATTGTCTATCAATAATACTTCACACTGCTCCATTGTAAGGAACATGTACCTTCCAGGTGCGTGATGTACCCTTTCAGACCTATGTGTAACCAGTGCTTGTCCTGCATTTTCTACATTATTTTGCAGGTCTTGCTGAGCTTCAGTGGGTGCTGAAACAATTTCCAGTGGTTTCCGAATTTCTTCAAGTTGCACTGTGCTCCCACTTACTCCTTTTGAGAGAAACTTTTTCTCCAAAAAGACACCGTTTCGGGCAACAAACACTTTGTTTTCTTCTCGATTATAGAAGTAATATCCTTTTGTTTCCTTAGGATAGCCCACAAAGAAGCATTTCTCTGATTTGGGTTTGAGCTTATCAGACATTAAACGTTTTACATAAGCTTCACAACCCCAAATCTTAAGAAAAGACAACCCGGGACGTTTTCCATTCCATATCTCATATGGTGTCTTTTCTACAGCTTATGATGGAGCCCTATTTAATGTGAACGCAGCTATTTCTAGAGCATATCTCCAGAAGGACAATGGAAGATTAGTTTGGCTCATCATTGACTGAACCATGTCCAACAAGGTCTTGTTCCGTTGTTCTGACACACCATTCCATTGAGGTGTTCCCGGCGGGGTCAATTGTGGAACAATTCCATGTTGTTTTAGATGATCACCAAATTCTTGGCTCAAATATTCCCCTCCACGATCAAATCATAGGGTTTTGATTGTCTTGCCAAGTTGATTCTGTACTTCATTCTGAAATTCCTTGAATTTATCAAACGTTTCAGATTTATGCCTCATTAAGTAGACATATCCATATCTACTAAAGTCATCGGTAAAAGTTATGAAGTACTGAAAACCACCTCTAGCTGTTGAACTTAATGGTCCACATACATCGGTATGAACAAGAGCCAATAAGTCACTTGCTGTAACACCCTGTTTTGCCAAACCCTAAAATAGCCAAAATCCACATCTTGACCCCAAACCCTAATCTGCTTCAGCCATTCCCTTCTAAGTGTTGTTCAGAACATTTTTTCCTTCGGGATCACCTCCAAAATCCCATCCTAAAACTGAGTTTCGACCCTTGCCGTCTTAGAACCCTAATTACCCTAATTTTACCCTAAACTGCTTTTCCCCAATTTGGTCGAAACCCTTCAGATCTTACCCGATCATACCAAACTCTGGCCGGATAAGTTCTAATAATCTTTTGCAACTTATCTGCGTAATCAGATTTCAGATCAGCCCTCCAGATCTCCAGATTTGCAGATCAGTCCCTGGAAGCAAATTTTTGAAAATTGCAAATCAGCCCCTCTAATCTTTTCGGCTGTTTTCGACCAGCGCCTGGTCGTTGGCTACGACCAGCCCGTCTTCGCCGGAGCCGCGCCGTGTTTTCGCCGCGTTTGCTCGCCGCCGGCCACCGCTTCTTGTCGCCTGTGTTGTGAACAACCGAGCCACCCCGCGCGCACGTGCCAGCACAGTTGCGTCGCCTTGCCCAGCGGTTAAACGACCGCGCTCCAGTAGCGTTTCGCGCGCGCGCTCCCGTTGCCGTGGCATTTGCATGCGTGTACGTGTCGTTGCCGGAGCTAAGTTGTCGCCTCCGCATCTGCGCCGTCCCGGACGAAGTTCCAAGGCACCCTGGCATTACTGGCAAAGCTGCAGCACCGCCTGAAGCAAATCACGTCGCCGTCGCCGTCGTTGCGCCTGCGCCCGACAAGTTTCTCCCCGGCGCAAGCAACCGCTGTCGTGTTTTCCCTCGCAAGCTCCGTCCCCGTGCCTATTTAAACCCTTCCTGTGCTTTGAGAGCCTCAAGCCTCCAGAAAATCGGCTAAGTCCCAAACTCCACCGTTTTCACCTTCTTCTCCGGCGAGCCAGTGAGTGAGCTCACGGTGCCAGCCCATCTCGCTGCACCATTCTCCAATCCAAGTTCACCAGTGAGTTCCCCTCTTCACCCTTTCTGTGTAGTAGCAACCAATTGCACCAGATCGATCCCCATCGCCGGTGATCGCCGGATTCCCAATTTGCCCTGTTCCCCCAATGCCGTTCGATTCCCTCCAAATTAACTCTCGATTCTGTAGAAGAAGTTGATCAGTAAGCTTAGTAGAGCAAGCCTGTAGAATCAAATCTTCAATTGAGTCCAAATCGAAGAAATCCCAAACTGGAACCTCAGCCGTTCGCCGGACTTCGGCGCCAAGCTTCTCCGGCCATCTCCCAGCAAAATTGACCCCTCCAGTAGCCTTGTTGTGCCCTAGAGATCATTCCCAAGCCTGGAATTAAGCTCATTCGCCTTGTAGCGAAATCCCCTAGGCTCCAGTGTCATCTTCTCCAGCGCCGGTCGCCGGAATTCGTTCCCGGCCGATTCAACCGACACCACTTTGTCCCTTAGCTTCGCCTCACCTCCCTGAGCAATTTCTTCCACTAGCTCGACACCTGGATCTGCCTAGATTGTGAGTTATGCCTTTGTCAAGCTCTTGTCCAGATCAATGTCTGTGCCGTGTTGCCACCGCAGTTCATCGCCGGATTTAGCCACCCTCCGGCCACTTTCAGCCCTTATTCCTGTTGAGTATTTTGTTCCTGTTAGTAATGCCTACCTCCCAGACAAAGTGTTGCATCAATTGGAGCCCTGGATCAAAAGTTAAGCCATGCCCTAGTTTCTGGCCATGTCCAGCACTATGTCAGTGCATGTCAGCCACTGGCATTGACCTTGTTCAGCCCCTTCTGGTTGAGAAATTGAAAGGCCACCTTGTCCTTTAGATTCCTGGAGTTGAGACCTACATCTTTCCCTTCTATCACTTCTCCAGAAAACCATCCTAAGACTAGTTTGAAGCCATGCCAAAGCCATGAACTGAATGTCGACCCTTCGACGTTCAATCCTTTTTAGCCGTTTCTTCGACCAGAGCCCTTGTGACCTTGCCCTAACCTTTTCCCCTGCATGCATGACTTATTTACTTAATAATTTCTATAGAAACTATTTTCTGTATGCTTATGGTATGTGTTTGTGTGTTGGTTGATTACCGCAGAGTCAGAAGTTGAAGGAGCGGAAGAAGTCTTTGAAGATCCGTCTGAGTATTTAGACCCAACATCGCAAGGCAAGCCTCATTCCTTTGATCATGTCTCACCCAATATTTTCATATGAAGTATATTCACTGTTTCTTACTATGCATGCTTATTTGAAATACAAGTTATGTTTGAATGACATGAGTAGATATTACCTAATGGATCATGAAACCCCTTTTTGTTATTGAACCTTCATATATATGCTTTTGTCACCCTAGGACTCATATACTGAATATTCACATTAAACTTGAAATGGTCAAATACATGAGAAGTTATGATCAAAACCGTTTTGTCAAGAAAACTGATAAAAGGGATCAGTAGCGAGGATTGGATTGTATGGAGAGGGTGCGGTGCGCACCAGGGAATGTGAATGTTCCTCACTATTGGTTCATAAGGACGAGAACCTTGTGCTGTGTCTCTATGCGAATTGTAAACGTACCAACCACTTGCCTGGTATGGGACAGGCACAACTTAGTAGCTTTTTGGTATTACCAGTTCCCTGCATGGTTTGTCGATCTGGTTTCTCGCGTGGAAACTGGTAGGCCAAGGTTCGGCCATGAGTGATGTGAGTTCAGAAAAATAATGAGAGGAAAAGGCGTAAAAGAAGGAAGGCGCCCTAGACCTGATTAAGCCGTGAGCGGTTGTAATCTTAAATGGTCGTATGTCTCGCGTGGACATAGACCAAGGCTATGTGTCCTGCGGGAACATAGACCAGAGAGGCTAGGAAGTAAGGCAGTGGGGAAGACCCACAACGGTACTTGAGACTTAACTGTCTATTTACCGGGCGGGGATACTGTTAATACTGAACTGTAAAAACGTTGTGTGATCTCGGACCTGTCACATGTGTATAAGTCACATGGAGCTGATCCGACTTGAAAGCCGAGTGAACCAGTGGATTTAAAAAGAGGTACACCTTTGCAAAGCGTAAAAGAAGTATCGGATACTCTGTACTCCCAGGTTCAGGAGTCTTTTCGTAGTGGATGTTATCCATGGGTTATAGCACAAGTAATGTTTTGGAATGTTTTCATAATGCGGTTAACAAAGTAGTGACTCATGGGAAACCACTACATCTAATGTTTTATTGAAAACCTGTTTAATGTTTAAAGTATCATTTTCATGACAAAGTACTGTTTTACTGAACAAATGACTTGGAAATCTATATATCTCTATCCATATGAAACTAAAACCCCGGAATCATATGTTTCACCCTCATGTAAGTACAATTGCATTAATCCCCGGAATGAGTGTTGCTGAGCACCAAGTGCTCACCCTTGCATTTATATCCAACTGTAGAAGAGGGATTCGAGGATCCCGATTCCTTCAGTTACGAGTACTCAACAGAAGATGGAAGTGCCCCGGACGAGCCCACGTTCTAGAAGGTTTATGCAACAAGTCAAGTCAGATGTGGGAGAAGCCTCTCCAACTCCGCTGCTGATTGAAGTCAAGCTGTTTGTCGTTGCTTTGTGTTTTATGTTGTGTGTTCGGTACTTGGATACCGATTCTGGTTCTGATAAACTAGTTATTTTCTTAGCAACTCTACTTAGCGCCATTTTCGGTGCTTTGGCTATGTAATATTGGCCATGTTAGCCTGATACTTGTTTAATGATATTACTATGCTTGTGTGGTTTGAGCTCATGTGGCATCATGCTGTGTGTAACCTACCTGGGCGGTTACCAAGGTGATCCTCAAATGGGGGTCTCACACTTGCCCTTTCACTTTCACCTGTGAAAGGTGCCTTTGTCATCTTGCCAAGTAAACAAGATTCACACACATCAAATGATTGAAAATCAAATGAGTCTAGAAGACCAACTTTCTGGAGTTTCATGATGCGTTTCTCATTTATATGGCCTAAATGACAATGCCAGATAAACGTGAGATTCAAATCATTGGGCCTAAGCCTCTTAGTATATATGTTATAGATAGGTAATTCAAGATTTAGTTGATAAAGCCCATTATCCAATGAGGCATTGCCATAAAACATATCATTTAAATAAAAGGAACAACAATTATTCTTTATTCTAAATTCATAACCCAGCGTGTCCAAACACGACACGGATACAATGTTTTTGCTTATGGCGGGAACATAATAACAGTTATTAAGTTCTAAAACTAATCCTGAAGGTAAAGCTAGTATAAAAGTTCCAACAGCTAATGCTGCAACTCTTGCTCCATTTCCAACGCGAAGTTGAACCTCGCCCTTAGCCAAATTTCTACTCCTTTTAAGCCCCTGCATCGAAGTGCAAATATGAGCAGCCGATCTGGTATCAAATACCCAAGAGTCGGAAGGAGAAGTAGCTAAATGAACTTCTATAACATATATACCTGAAGGAGTCTCACTTTCCTTCTTTTTCTTTAAATTTTCCAGGTACTTCTTGCAATTCCTCTTCCAATGGCCAGATTCTTTGCAATAGAAGCATTCAGTAGTAGGGGTGGCACCTGGCTTGGACTTTCCTTTGGAATTAGGCTTAGCGCTAGAGGATATTTCTAGAGCTTTGCCCTTTCCCTTAGCCTTGCCCTGCCCTTCTTCTTAAAGCTTTTTCCCTTTTGAACCATCATTACATTATTTGGAATTTTTTTTAATGTTCTGTTCCGCTGTTTTAAACATCCCATGCAATTCGGTTAATGATTTCTCCAGATTATTCATGTTATAGTTCATGACAAACTGGTTATAGCTCGGAGGGAGCAATTGGAGAATCATATCAGTAGCCAACTTTTGACTAAGGGGAAAACCAAGTTTTTCCAAATTCTCAATATAACCAATCATCTTGATCACATGAGGACTGACCGAGCTCTCTTCTACCAACTTGCAATCATGCAATTTCTTGGTGGTTTCATATCTTTCCACCCTGGCCTACTCCTCGAATAAGTTTCTAAGAGACACGGCCATGTCATAAGCTGTCATGTTCTCATATTGCTTCTGAAGGTCAGAGTTCATGGTGACTAGCATTAGACAGCTGGCATCAAGTGCGTCATCGGTATGCTTTTTGTAAGCATCCTTTTGAGCACGTGGAGCACTAGCAGCTGGTTCATCAGGTATAGGAGTCTCTAGTACATAGTCTTTTTTCTCTTGTTTGAGAACAATTCTCAAGTTTCTATACCAATCAATAAAATTTGTTCCATTGAGCTTTTCTTTATTAAGGATAGATCGCAAACTGAAATTGTTTAAGAAGCTACCACTATCCATGGTCTACAATAGTAAAGAAATGCAAAATGTTAGCATTATATTTATGAAAAATCTTTTATTAAACAATTCAATAAAATATGTACCAACTATATATTTTAGAACAAAAATCCCTCAAGAAATATGTATATAGTTGGCCAAGATCCATATTTTACTAAGTTCTAGTGAGCTTTGGCATCATTGCTAGAAACCTAGTTATTTAGGTAAGTAACTCCTTACTAATTATATCATATATAACTCTTGTTTGTTGGGTGTCATCTCAACACCATGCCCCAAAGCCCAAAACTTTTTTGATGGCCTTGTTAAGTTAAACCAATTCTATGCTTATGGGTGTTCAACACACATCCTGCCTTATTAAGATAATTGATGGTGCCCTGATTTGTCAGGCCCACCAAGCAACGATCAAAATCTTGACAGGTGCAGCAATTGGAAGGGCATAATAAACACTTAATTTTTATGAGGGGTTAAAATATGGCAAAACATCGATATGCACGAAAATAACCATTAGCTAGATGATCTAACAGGTGCAATTTCGACTATATTTAACTTCCGTTGGCAGTAACCCTGGCCAGGAAAGACTGTGACTGTTTTCACTCACACCATGAAGGAAAGCGTTCCGCTGAGCGGGGTTTATTAAGAAAAACCTTATGATGTGTTCTTTTCTTAGACACCAAAGTTGACAGTTTCTGGTTGTCAAGTATAATCTTTATGTTTCATGAGGGGTTAAAAGATGTCACAACATCTATATGCATGAAAATAACCATCAGTTAGATGATCTAACATGCATAACCACGACTATATTTAACTTCCATTGGCAGTAACCTTGGCCAGGAAAGACCACGACTGTTTTCGCTCACACCATGAAGGAAAGTGTTCTGCTGAGCGGGGCTTATTAAGAAAAACCTTATAATGTGTTCTTTCCTTAGACACTAAAGTTAATAGCTTCTGGTTGTCAAGTATAATCTTTTTATTATTATTATTATTTTGAATTAACCTCATTAATCAAATTTTCGAACCAATCTAATTGGTTTAAATCCCCTTAAGTCATTCCAATATGAATATCTAGAATAGGCAGCTAATGTCATATATAGATCCAATCTATACACATATGATTTAGAAGATCCAATCTACTATTGTCATATAGACCTTAACATCACCTTGCTCTGGCTCATTCTAGGATCATTAGACAATAGTTCATATTAAAGTCGGCCAAAAAATAGTTCATCACAACACTTGGATATTGAAACAAACATGTATAACGAAACTTATACGGTAACAGATTGAATAAACTAGTAGATCTAATCTACTATAACTTCATATATCACATATATATTATTAATCTAGATCTAATACTATACAGGATGGCTCTGATACCACTGAAGGAAACCGAGTAAGCTACACTAGCAGAATTTCAAAAAATTTTGCTCGAAGGCTGCAAGTAATAGATCATAGATTAGATTGTTACCAACAGCAGAAGCAGATTTGGTGAAGCGATCGAATGTTCACAGCAACCGTTTGTGGATCGTCTTGATCAGCAGATGTAGATGACAACGACCGCTCACAGATCGTTCTAATCAGCGCAGCAATTGCAGCAGCGCCTCTATCGGTATCCACACGTACCGGGATGGAACGTCGTACGATGGTGTGCTAGCACCAAAGCGCACGACAAGGGTTTATGGGCTAGAAAAAAGAGATGGCAGCTATGGCTTTTTTTGTTATCCTCAAAGCCCATCATACATCTCTATATATAGAGCCATGCAGAAGAAATCCTAACAGATTAGGTTTCCTGATGTGATACGAATCTTATCCTAACTGCCCATGCAGAAGAAATCCTAACAGATTAGGTTTCTTGATGTGATTCAAATCTTATCTGAACTGCAGGATGAGTTTAATATTAAATCTTCATATCTGATACGTATATTCCATAACACATACTACTATGAACACATCATCACGGCTTGAGCAACCCTTAACGGTAAGAAATCCTGACACTTCTTGCGTGAACAAGGTACCAGTTCTCACACCCCTTCCTTCCTCGGTGAAATATGTGCTTTTTGATAGAGATAAACAACATCCTATGCTTGTAAATGCCAACATAACTGATGAACAATTAAGCACATTGATTGATACATTAACGTTGCATCGCAAAGCATTAGGATACTCTATTGATGATCTTATTGCTATTGAGCCTCAGCGCCAATTAAACCTAGCTATGATGAAAACTGCAAAATCTGAATTGATAAATAATAGGCTCAGTTCTCCCATTGCACCAAACTTTTAAAACCACTATTGGGACCTTTCATAATGATCATGCAAGGCTCTACGTCGAGAGGGATGTTAAACCAGTGCTTGTCGAGAGGCAACCTGATGTTTTTTTTCTTTTCTTCTTTCTCTTTCTTTTGCTTTGTTTTCTTTTTCTTTCTCTTTTTAGGACCGACGAACTTTAGACTACAACATCCAACTCTAGATCACATCGTCTTTCTCGCTAGGTAATTTGTATTATTTTCCTTCCATTGCGGACAATTCAAGATTTAGCTTGGGGGAATATTTTTTTACCTTTATCTTATCATTCCATTATAAATTGAAAAATAAAAAAAATCATCATTCCATCATAAACTAAAAAAAAAATCATGTATCTTTTGATGTCAATTTGGGATGCCTTGTTTTAGAAAAGATCACTAGCAAATAAGTATGTTTAATTGAACTTCGCTTTTAAAATATCAAATGCATATGCTTGTGTTATGTAATTTTTGTCAAATTAATTTTGTCTTTATCTACATATAGAGTTTTTTTAGTAACCTTTTGTCTAAGTTGGACTTTCCAATCACCTTCTATACTTTTGAAGCTTTTTGCCCTTTTTTCAAAAATCAAAAATAAAAAAATGTGTAAGAGTAAAGTATATGCGACCCACTGGGGGGAGGCGGTGATGAATCGTCGACCAGCTGGTGAAGGGAAGGTGTACCTAGCTCATAAATACTAAAAACATGAGTTTTTTAAAATTGAATAAATTAAACAGTTTCTTGAGTCACAACTTTGTTTAGCCTCGTGTGCAGTGTATGCAACTTGTTAGGGGGAGGCGGTGATGAATCATCAACTAGCTGGTGCAGGGAAGATACACTAAACATTGAGGTTGCTTACAGGGGTTTAGGAAATTGACAAAACTGCTTACCTGTAAGTGCCCTTAAGTAAGTGTTTTCAGTTGTGTCTCCTCCAGTTGCGATGGAATGCTCCAGTTTAAACATTTTGGCTAAGAGCACAAAAAATTGGAGAATAAAAATAAAAAGAAAGATAAGAGAGAAAAATAATATGTTTACCATTGACATAAGTGGGGCAATTAAGTGGGGGCAATTAAGTGGATTTAATATATTTGGTGGTTTCATGATTGTTTGACTTAGCAATTGTTTACTTTCCACTGTTCATGACGATTTAGTCAAAATTGTTTAATTGATTAAGCTCTTTTTTTTTTCTAAGGTTGGAAATTGATGCATTGCATGTTTGTACAATTATTACATACCCTATGATTTGTCGTGAATTGTTATTAATTCGTTTTTGAAATTTTTTGAAGCTTTGGCATTCCTAATTGATACTTGCTTTTATTCCACTCACATCCTTTGCTTGAGGACAAGTAAAATGCTAGCTTGGGTGGATTTGATAAGTGTTTAAGTGGTATTAATTTCGCCCTAGGTTAGCGGGTTGTTTGTATTGAAAACTATTTCATGAATCATTTCAAGTGAATTTTTGTAATATTTTTACAATCCACTTTTACGATTGTGTTCGTAATATTTCAATGATCAAATGTACCAAATTTGAAAGCATTTCAACATCGTTGGTATAGAAAACAAAGTGGAAAAATAAAACACATTCGACGTGATATTTTCTGTAACTTTTTGTAAGATTTTTACAATCTGATTTCACAAGTGTTTTCGATATGTTTTAGGATACAAAGATACCAAATTGGGAGGCATTTTGACATCATTTGGATAGGAAACGAAGCGGAGAAAGAACATGCTGAAAATCTGGAAAATAGGGGTCCAAATCTGAAACCTGAATCTGAAACAGACCCGTTAGGCCATTTGATGTGTGCTCAGACCCGTTAGTCCATTTGAGGCATTCCAGAGTCCAAATCTGAGTCTGTTTCCATCATAAACAAGTAATGAGTTGTAATCGATTAATCTTAGAACTTTTGTGTATAAATAGAGAGACTTTTGACTTAGGTTTTCATGGAGTTTTAGGGTTAGTATTAGTTTAGATTAATTTTTAGGATAGTTTAGCCCCTCTCTTAATTTATTTTCAAGTTTTTTTTTCTAGTTTTGCTTCTGTAAGCCGATGTGGACAACAACTTCACTATTTTTATGCAGTTTAGTACGTTTTTGTTAATTATTTTCAATTTCTTAGCCTTATGGTTTTTTTAGAGTCATTTCCATCTAGAGTTAGGGATGATCTTCCAGACGGAGTAATTCTTTCTCGGCTCCATTTTCAAGTTTTGTGACTTAGAATCTCGTGTTTTCTTCATCTAAACCCTAATTTCTCTCACTAGCAACAGACGTAACAATTGAGTCTAGGCGAGAACTTGGGGAGTTCTTGAGTTCTTTTGCGAAACTCCTGAACAAGAGAGAGCCTTTTGTCAGACTTGATCGTGGAAGTGATTCTTTGACCACTATATTGGCAGCCGTATCGATAATTTAATCTGTCTTGGAAAACACTTGAAACTAATTCACAATTCACTAGTCTTAGTTAAAATATGTCCAACGGTTATGGAATTCCTTAAACCCTAGATTTTCTTTCTTGCTTTCCAAAACCCTAGTTTTCTTAGTTTGCAATCTTATCACTTTCAAAACTCTAGATTGATATATTTTAGTTGTAGTTTTAGTTGTAGCTCACAAAGACAACTCCTTGCTCGGATTTAGTTGGCAAATTCTTAATCTGAAAGACGAATGCGCTTGTTCCTTGTGGATTTGACCCTCAAGTGCTCAATGTTCATCCGTTCTCTTGCGGTTATTACTAAACGCATTCCTCTCGGGAGTGTCACATGTGATGACCAATTTTTTCACGTCTTAGAGGGCTATTGGCAAGTAAC
Source organism: Pharus latifolius (assembly GCA_019359835.1). NCBI lineage: Eukaryota > Viridiplantae > Streptophyta > Magnoliopsida > Poales > Poaceae > Pharus > Pharus latifolius. Next base: position 31,788,819 of record CM033326.1, on the reverse strand, counting down.
AATCTTGTCGAAAGGCTTTTCCAACCAGCATATGACATGAAGCATGGCTGCCACATAAGCCCTCATGAATTTCAAGCAAGAAAAGAATGCCTTCTCCTTGTGAAATGCAACACATAAGTACACTGAGGCCACCTTTTTGGTATAAGATGCCATTGACCAAGGTATACATGCATGTTTTGCGAATCATTTGATCTGATTCGGCTTCTTCCTAGGGTAATGTCCCCTTCGCTAGATAATCCCTGATTAGAATCATTGAATTTGCGTCGTACTCGGGGAGTGCAGTGCTGACTGTTGTTGCTTCTCATTCCATTAGAGAAGGCTTGCTTAAATGTTCAAGTAAAATTCATGCTGGAGCAGGTGATTGTGAGGAACCGATTCGAGCCAGTTGATTTAACATGGGATTTTCTCTTCGTGGGACATATTGAATCTCAAAACTGTAGAAATGTTTTTCCATTTTCATCACTTTGACCAGGTATGCGGACATTTTTGGGTCAGAGCACTAATACTCTTTCCTAACTGATTTCGGACCAATTGTGAATCACATTTCATAAGTAGTTGATGGACTCCAAGGGCTTCAGCCATATGGAGTTTGGCTAAAAGACCTTCATACTTTGCTATGTTATTAGTAGCAGGAAAATTGAGTTGAATGGCATACCAGAACTACTCGTCTTTAGGAGAAATGAGCACAACTCCAGCCCCCACGCCTCGAAGACTAAGGGACCCATCAAAATGCATTGTCCAAGGATTGAAGCACTCAACAACTTGTGCTGGCTCTGGGTTGGTCCACTCAGCAATAAAAGTCAACCAAAATTTGGGACTTAACCACTGTTAGAGCGATGAAGTGGAGGTCAAATTCTCCAAATTCAACTGCCCATTTTTATACACGACCAGAAGATTCTTTGTTTCAAAGAACTTCTCCCAATGGAAAAGAAGATGGCAGAGTAATCTTGTGTGCTTGAAAATAGTGCCGAAGCTTTATTGAAGTCATGAGGAGTGCATACAATAATTTCTGCACTTTTGGATAGCGCTCCTTGGATGTGTGAAAGACTTCACTGACATAATAAATTAGTCGCTGGACACTATCACAATCTGCGACTAATGTTGCACTAATCGTCTACGGAGTTGCAGCCAAATACCCCATCAATGGTTAACCTGGACGAGGTGAGACCAAAATAGGTGGGCTTGCAAGGTATTTCTTAATAGTTTTGAAAGCTTGATTAGCTTCTTCTAACCGGTGGAAACCATTATGTTTCTTGAGAACGTTGAAAAATGGGAGTCCTCATTCGCCTAGGCATGGTATGAAATGACTAAGAGTTGCCATATAGCCTGTTAGGCGTTGCACTTATCTTGGATGTGTTGGTGGTTGAATATGATTTACTGCTCGAATTTTTTCAAGATTGGCTTCAAAACCACGAGCAGATATGAGTAAACCAAGTAGCTTGCCAGATGAAACACCAAAAGCACATTTCTTAGGATTCAATTTGATACAATGTTTACTAAGATTGTTGAATGTTTCCACTAGATCACCAAGGTGATTAGAGCATTTGGTGCTTTCGATGACTAGGTCATCTAGATAAGCCTCTAAATTACATGCCAACTATTTGATAAAGGTCATAAGCTGCTTGTACGTGGCGGTAGCGCTCTTGAGTTCAAATGACATTTTTACATAACAGTAGATGCCAAAGGGTATGATGAAAGAAGTTTTCTGTTCATCTTCACGTGCCATGCTAATATGGCAATAAGTGGAGTATGCATATAGAAAGCTCATCACTTCACAACTCGCGGTAGAATCAACAAGTTGGTCGATGCATAGAGGGGGAAAATCATCCTTCGGACATGCACGATTGGGGTTGGTGAAGTCAAGGCACATGCGCCATTTGTTGTTAGCTTTCTACATCATGACTGGATTTATGAGCCACTCGGGGTGGTTGACTTTGCAAATGAACCCAGCCATAAGAAACTTGTCAAGTTTAGCCTTAATTGCTTCTTGTAGGTCCAGAGCAAAACGCCTGAGTTTTTTCTTAACAGGCCATTTGTCAGGCCGAATCGCTAGCCTATGCTCAATCACTTCTTTGGGGAGTCCAGGCATGTCAGATGGCTACCATGTGAATAAATCCGCATTTGCATGAAGGAAAGTGATGAGCGCGTCCTCTTATTTACCATCTAAACTGGAGCCTATTCCGATAGTTTTTGAAAGGTCATTTGAAAGTAATGGTACTTCACGAATTTTATCTTGGAGCTGTGAGGCTGCCTTTGTTCCCTTGTTGTCAATTGATTTTTGAACAAGATTCATCTCTCAGAGTGGTAATTGGTAGATGAGTTTCAAAGCCTTTTTGTCGTAGGATAGAGTAGTCTTTTGGTCACTGCGAACAATAATTACACTCTTTGGTCGTAGCAACTTAATGCATTGATATGAATAATGAGTTGCCATCATAAACTTGGTCAGTGTGTAACAACTAAGGATGACATTGTAGGTTGCTTCAAAATTGACCACTTCAAAGTAACAAGTTCGGTGCGGAAATTTCCTGAGTCACCAAATGTTACTAGAAGTGTTATTTGGCCAATAGGCTTAGCTAAAGATCTAGGAATAATACAATGAAATGGATTCCTAATCGGTTGGAGGGTAGACCGAAGGATTTGCATGGCATCAAGAGCACTAGAAAACATAATATCTAGAGCACTACCCCATTAATTAATGCTTTGCCCACCTTTCAATTACCAATAGTGGGCATAACGACTAGAGGATATTTGTGTGATCGTGATAAATTCTTTAGAAAGTCATCCTTTTCAAAGGTAAGAGAAGTCTCTGACCATTTGGGGAATTAAGATTCTGTTGGAGGGTATTCAGTGGCATTTTCCTCGTGCCATGTTGCTTTAAACTAGCGCTTGGAGGTATAAGTCGAGGAGCCCTCAACGATCATGTTGATGTATCAATCAGGATCCTGATACGGTAATTCTTCACTACCACTTGGAACATTAGCTCCATTGGACCAACCTTCTTCAAGAGGAACAGGGTAATAGAAGTCATCAAGCTTCCGCTACCACAGCCAACAATGCTTGAGGTCATGTCCTTGCACCTTGTGCAAAGGACACCACTTATTCTTCTGGTTGTTGTTGTTGGTTTCGACCATTCCTTTCTTTGGTTGGCAGTTAGATGAACAAGCCAGTTGCTGTCATCGAGTATCACCATAGTGAGTAGAAGAAGATAGCCGTGTGATTTTTTGGTTTTGGTCGTTGAGACTCAAGAACCGTAACCTCCCGCAACAAATTATTCTTTTTCTTTTCGTTCTTCTTGCTTGACTTCTGCTTGCTCTTCTCAGCTTTGGTAGCCTTCTTGCCTAAGCCAAGCCGAGGAGGTTGATTCTCTTTGTCTGTCAACTTGTTCTGTTGTACCGCTTCGCTTGCAGTAGCATAGCGGTCAGCCATGTCGAACAGTTCGTCAACATTTTCAGGTGGGTTAATATTGAGGTCCTCAATGAACCTTGTATATTGAACCCCATATTTAAAGGCTTGGATGATAGATGACTCTGAAATCTTTGGAATAGTGTTTCGAGCATGAACAAAATGCTTGATGAACTATCGAAGCATTTCATCTAGTGTTTGGCATAATTGGTGAAGGTCATCTTCTTTTCCTGGTCATGCGTACGCTCCTTGGAAATTGGCGATCAAGAGATCACACAAATGTTCCCAGGTATAAATAGATTCAGCCCACTAGTTAAGTAACTAGGACCAAGTCAATCCCTCCAAAACTGTTGGGAGATAATTTGCTATAATCTTGTCGTCTCCACCAGTAGCTTGGATTGCGGTGCAGTAGATTTTAAGAACTACGACGGGTTTTTGGTTCCATCAAAACATTCTATAGAGGTAGGCCTAAACTTAGCCGGCCACTTGATTTCTCAAAGATCAGCCAAAAATGCCTTGTAGCCAGTAATGACTTCATGGGGACGACATTGAGGGTTCGGCTCAAACGAGAAGTTTGGCGAATGTTGGTGCATGTGCCTTGCATGTTGCATAGGAGGAGCACATGGGCCAAGGCGGTCATGAACACTGCATGGACCAATGCGGTCATGAACATTGAGTCTAGTTGGTTGCTCAAGAACATCCTCTTGAGAACTCCGGTTGTTATGACCACTGTTCTCATCATTCGAGCGGTGAGCTGTTCGAGGTGTACTCCTGATATTTGTCCAAATCACATGAATTTTCCATCTATTTTGCCCCTCATCTGTGCAAATCTTAGCCATATATCTCGACATTTACATAGGTTATTCCAGATTTCTTGTCCAATCAATTGGATTATTTGTTCATTTATTTTTGATTGCAGATTGATGCAAATCGGGTGAATTTTAGCTAATTGGATGTTCTTCATCATTTGAATCTGTTGTACGGATGATTCCAAACAGAAGTATCCATCGATATGAACACAGAGGAGCTGCCGCGGAGAAATCAAAGTCTATGAGGGCCCAAGACAGCAAAACCTATTAGCTGAGGACCTATTGGTAAATTCTTAAAGGGCTAAACACCCATTTGGGCGATTCGAAAGCTCAACATGGATATTTGAGCTGCCGATACTCATTGCAAGCTTCAACTCTGCGAGCTCGATGAGATACATCTTGACACTTACGAGAGCTTGCGCATCTACAAGAAAAAGACCAAACAGTGGCATGATAGCACATTCTCCGATGTGACTTCACTCCTGTGAGCTTGTTCTAGTTTTTGATTCTCGATTTCACCTCTTTCCAAGCAAGTTTAAATCTCGATGGTTTGGTCCATGCATTGTCAGGCGTCTACCTTTTGGAGCCATCAAAGTCGAGAGTCTGTAGGGAGGCATATTCATGGTGAATGGGTAGTGTCTAAAGCATTACATCATAGGAAAGTCCATTTCACCACTTGATGACGAGGAGGGTGGACCTGGAGATGATCCTAGTCCCGATCTTGCCCCTCCTCCTTCTGATGAGCCTACATGATACATTTGATGAGGGTCAAGCTCACAACCTAAATTGAGAGCTCCTCGGGAGGCAACTCGAGTGTCTTATTACTTCAATTTTAGAGAAATTAACTGAGTTGAGATTTTGAAATTAAGTTCCAAATTAATCTAAATTGGGTTGGCAGCTTTGCATTTGTCGCGCCCCGAAATTGGGACTACGACTACTCCCGTGGAGACCTAGCTCGCTGCAGCTAGTCCCATATGTACATACCTTTGACTTCCCAGGATAAGTCAAGCACAGGAGTATATTACATTGCAACAAAGTAACTTACAAAATATTTAAGCAGTGTGACCTGCTGGCTTTAATATTACATAAAGAGATTACAATGCCTTCACGGCATTCAAGGTTTAGCAAAATAATAACTACACAGTAGAAGATAGGTGACCCTCCCACAAAAGAAGTTGATGGCAGAACAACACACATCAGGGCTCTGGCGGAACTGACTCTCCTCCTTCTGGATCCACAAAGTTCTCCACGCCTTCATCTTGATCAAGGTACGCTCCATCTATTGAGTTGAATGTTGCAAGGGTGAGCACTTATGTACTCAGCAAGTCATAGGTAAGAGTAGATACATATAGTAGGGATGATATGAACCTAGACTAGTCAAGAATTATGGATGTTTATAAAATAACCTTTTTCTTTTATATCTCAACTCATCTCATCTTATGGCAGCACTTTTCATAATATAGCATTGCTATTCATGTTCACTAGGTTATAGCACTACCGCGACACGTCGACACACGACAGCCTACGGCAGTACCCCTTATCATGACAACACATGTCATTTGGATAATCTTGATTTAACAAATTTTATTTAGAAAATATACTTGTGTCATACCCCGTGGATTTAATCCACCGCAGCAGACTCCTATAAACCCAGGAGCTCGGAGTATTCGAATATGTTTTTAACTCTGCAGAGAGGTACCAATTTACCCGCAAGATATTCCACTTTCAAGCCCTTCCTATCAAAATGATTGGACCCCTGGCTCACTTCATACTGTGAGTGGCAAGGTGGAGATAACAAGAACTTTTGTTATGTTTCACTCACAATTCACCCCTGACCCTGTGGGTCTTCGCGAACCACAGTTGTGGCAGGTTGTACCCTAACCTCCACCCCTTTGCTTATTCCCATTACTGGGTCAGCGTGCAAGATCACCTTCAGTGATATGTGTGGGAGCCATTCTCCGTGCCAATCGTGCATCACTACACAACTCATGCAGGGGTTTCATGTGCGATCAGCATAATTACTTGTTCAGGCCTGTCCCATACCAGGCTTGCGGTTAGCACGTGTTTCATGCCATTAGACGCACAAGACAAGGTTCTAGTCCTTATATGCCAGTGATCAGACCATCCACAACCCTGCACCTTCCGTGCCTGCTATCCTTTGCAGTTAAGCACCTCCAGTGCTACAGCCATCCATACCAAATTTCTGGTCATGGCTAGGGGTTTTATTTCATGAATATATATAAGTACATATATAATACTTCATGGTTCACTATTTGATCTTTTCACATTTCACAAGCATCCAGCTTGTACTGCCAAAATATATCTCAACCACTCTTTCACATGCAGTAATACTTATATTCAAGGTCATATCATAGCAATTCATAAAATATAGGTTCAAGATGATCAAGACTATGACTTGCCTTCCGCGTCGTAAGAGACAGCAGTTGATGTCGGATCAACAGTGAAGTCCTCAAACTCGGGCTCTTGATCTACTCTCCAATCAAACAAGCAACCAAGAATCACAATTTTTTCAATATGTTATTATACTATATGCAATAATGCAAAGATGAATGTCCCGATGATTCTGAAATGATTGGATGATTCTGAAATGATTGGGTTTAGAAGCTGATTAGGGTTAAGTTATGGAAACCAAGTTAAGATTAGTTGTCAAAGGTTTACAAGGTTCCAAATGTCTCAAAGTATCAGAATGATATCAAGGTTGCGACTGGTTCGCTAAAAAACAGCGAACGTCTTTAGGTCGACATTCGGTTCAAGGCATTGACATAGGGTCGATGGATGACAGAGGGACTATCTCAACTTGTGGCAGTAGAATAAAATGTAGATTACAACTCCACAAGTCTAAGGGACAAGGTTATTTTCAATTTGCACAACTGGAAAGAGGTGAAAAGAGCTAATGCCACTGGCTGACAAGCTCTGGCATAGGGCTGATAATGTCAAAATCTAGGACTAAGCATAAAATGCAGTTCAAGGGCTCAAATCAAGTTGTGATAGAAGAAGAAATTATAGATCACAACCTCAGGAATCTAAGGGACACAGTCATGCTCAAAATGCACATCTGGAAGGAAGTGAAAAGGGCTAATGCCACTGGCTGGCATAGACTGACATTGGACTGACATGGCCAGAAATTAGGGCTTGCCATAACTTTTGATCTAGGGCTCCAATTGATGCACCACTTTGTTTGGGAGGTAGGCCTTGATAACAGGAACAAATGATTCAATAGGTTCCAAGGTTGAAGATGGCCGGACAGCAAGAAATCCGGTGATGAACTGCGGTGAACTCACTGCACTGGAACAGTTCTGGACACAATTTTTGGCAAGGTTATATCTTTCAATCTAGGCCGATCTAGGTGTCGGGCTAGAAGACAAAAATGCTCAGGAGTTCAAGGCACACACACTGGACAAAGTGGTTAGGGCTGAAACAGCTGGGAAAACTTTCTGGTGGCCGACGCCGGAGAAGAAGGCACTGAAATTGGGAATTTTTGATATAGGCTGATTGAACTCAATTCTTTGCTTGGAGAGTGATAGAGGGGTACGAGTAAGCTATTGGCGATGTCAATTTGACCGGAGGATCGCCGGTGTGGCCTGGCGACGTGAGCTAGTTACTGATGAAATTCAAAATCGGGAAAAGCTTCAATTGGAGATCAATTAAGGATTCTGAGCTTACAGGCTTGCTACACTCAGTTCACTGATCAATTTAGTCTATAGATTCGAAAGCTAATTCGGGATAAATCAAGCTACATTGCTGGAACAGGGCAAATCAAGAATTCCGGTGATCGCCGGCGTTAGAGGTCACCGGTGAACAATTAAATGCCATTACACAGATAAAAGGATAAGGGGAACTCACTGGTGGCTTCAATTTGAAGGTTGGTGCAGAAGGGCGTGTTGGCACCATGAGCCTCCTCGACGACTCGCCGGAGAAGAAAACGAAAATGGAAAGATTTAGAACTTAATCGATTTCTGATGGAGTAGGCACGATACAAGTTACTGGAGTGCTTAAATAGGCCAGGGCGGAGCTTGCGAAGAGGGGACAACGAAGAGATTGGCGCCAAGGATTTGCCTGGTTAGGCGCAGAAGCAACAGCGGTGGAGAAACAGCGATGAGCGGTGATGCGACGACGACAATGGTTCTGCAGCTGATCACATTGTCGCTTCATTGGGACTTAGTGTTAGCTGAAGCAAGCGGTGGCGACAACAACTGGCGCGGCACAAAAGTTACTGACAAAAAGTTATGGTTGCTGCTGCTGGTCGCGCACGGGAGCGGTGGCTGTTCGTCGGCGTTGCCACGACGAGGGCTGAAGCAAGGACACGTACACACAAGCATGCACGGTCACAAGCGCTGATGAAATCTCACCGGTGATGAAGGTTGCAGTGGCGTGGCGCAGCTGATTGCGGTCGAAAATGGCGAAATCAAACGAACGCGGTTCTGGTCGTGAACTGCAGTTCTGGTCGAATTGGACTGAGTTGCAATTTCAGATTTTGGAGTTTTGGACTGATCTGTAAATCTGAAGATTTGGAAGATTTAAACTGAAATTGATTTCACTGATCTGGCAAACTATATTCAACAAAGTATTTGGTAAAGATATTTGATAAAATCTGGCACATTTGAATAGTTTTTGATATAAACTGAAAATAGGGTATTTTAGGGTAATTGAAATCTGAGTTTCAATCGATTTCGAATTCTGACATTTAGGATGAGATTTTGAAATCTGGACAGAAGGGAAAATTGTATCAAATAGCATTTAGAAGAGATTTGCTGAAGAAATTCTGAATTTGGAGTTAATCTGAACATTTTAGCCTTTTTGGGTTTCTAGATAATAGATAAAGAACTAATTTGCGTATCTCTTGGACTGATTTGTGAAAAGAGTCTAGATGATAAAATCTGGCTGCCAACTTTCTGGTTTTAGGTATTGGCACACCCATGATCATAATCTAAGAATAATCTGTTCTGAATTAGATCAAGATTTGGCTAAATCTGAGTTCAGAGTATTTAGGGTAATTAACTTAATTCTGTTTTCGAAAACAGAAGTTTTGACAAATCTGGGATTTAGAGATAGAATTGAATCTGGCTTCTAAAGACTTTTAGGTTCAGAGTAACTGATAAATCACATCTGAACAATCTGATCTTGATTTGGGTTTATGGAATAAATTTGGAAATTTTAGTGCTTGAGATAGATACTGATCTGGCTACTACTATAGATACATGCATGCATGCTGTTCATGAAAAAGGAAGTTTTCACCCCTAAACTCAGGGTGTTACAGCATTCTAGCTAGGTCAGCATAGATTAGAATTTGTGCAAAGCATGTCAGGATTGGCCAAGCCGAATTTATAAGCCAGGACAATGAATATGTTCCGATTTAACTATATCTAAAAATTGAAGGATCAATATTTAGTTCCATTCTAATTTTGTAAAAATACTTTAGCTAATTTAGTTATTGACTTGATTTTATTTTGGACTATTTTTGATGAAAATATTTTTATTTTGCTTTCTAGAATTAAACTTTATTGGGATTGAATTAAATTATTAAGATCAAAGTCTAAAATCAAGTTTTCTTTTCTTTTAGGTTTGAAATACAATTTTCATAAAACATCAGTTTAGTCTTAAATTCTTGGCCTAGGGTTTAATTAATTTTGGTTCCACTACGTGTGGAGAGATTTGTGCTAAAATGAATTAAATTATTAGCATGGTAATTGAATTTAATTTTTTAGTTTAATTCTTTGTTCAATTTTGAGTTAAATTGGGTCAAAAATTAATTGATGTAATTTAGAGAGATTAAATTATTTTAAAATTATTATTTTTATGAAAAATAATTCAAGTTTAGAAATTCTATATTTTGATTTTTTACTAATTTAAAGACATTCCTGGTCAATTCTTAGTTCAACCATAATTAAATTGAATTAGAATTCAACTAAAACAATTAGAAATAACAATTTATTTTAGTTCCTGGAGCTCGAGCTCGGAGCAGGTTTGAAGTCATTTTAAATCAACTGGAAGCCGGAGCCCAGCTCCTCAATTGGTTCGAATTTGAAATTGCCTATCACAGTAGTACCAAGGCACTGGACGCCGGAGCCCAGCTCCTCAATTCGTTCGAATTTGAAATTGCCTCGCACAGTGGTACCAGGGCACTGGACGCCGGCCGTTCCCAGTGATCACCGGTGATGGCGACGGCGAAGCTATGACGAAAGGTACTCCATGCATCCATTCCATGCACGGCGGCGACAGCCAGGCTGCACAACGATGGTGGTGACGGTTCAGAGAAGGAGGACAGGGAAAAACGGTCGATTGATCGTCATTGGGTCGTTCCGGCGAGGTTTGCCGGTGGAGAAGTGGTTCGGCACTCTTCTGGAAGTACCAATTCGGTGTAATTTGGTTTTGATGCACGTATTGGCCTTCAATATCTCAGACGAGCCTGAACTAGTGGCGAGCGGCAAACTCTGGTGACAGTTCGTCGAAGGCAGCTGCGCTCGTTGGGGGGTAGGAGGGAGCCCAGGGGGGTTTAACTGGTTCAGTCAATTTGAACTACCGCATACTGTAGAGGGTCCGCGACGTGAGCCCATTCTGCTGTGGAGGGAAGCTCGTTGGCGTCAAAGATCATGGCGAAGAATTCAGAAATCATCTGATCAAAGTTGTTTGGCTGGGAGGAGTGGATTGGGAAGAAAAGTATTGAATTTTTCAGTCGTCTAGGTGGTTCGATGGGTGACTCAGGGGATACGGCCGTCACGGAGGAAAATGGTGGCCGGCGGCGATAGTTCGCCAGAGTTTGGCCGGGGAGTCTGGTGAGAACTAGGGAACATGAGGGAAGTGGTTGGGACTTAGTCGAGGCTCATTGGAGCTCAGTTGATGGCAAACGGCAATAGAGCAGTAGACGAAAACTGAACAGTAAAGAGATGCGATGGTTGGCGGTGAAGTGGTGATCTGGTGACGGTTTCTTGCCGGAGTTCTGTCGGCACAGTTGGTAGGGGCTAGAGGAACTTGTCTGCGGTGGTTTGGAATTTGGCGATGCTCACCGGAGCTCAACCGGTGACAACCGACTATATATCAATGAACCTGTCGTGGTATTAAGAATACCCCGGCAGGTTTTGAAGACGATCCTAGCGGAGATCACGCAGCGCGGGTTGACCGAGTAACCGGTCCTCCCCCGCCGGACAAACACAAGAATTGACACGTGGATTTATACAGGTTCGGGTCCCGGTGGGGGCCCTAGTCCTGTCGACGCGCTCCCGACCGGAGTCGGCTGGGGAGGCTCTCTCCGGGGGAGAGGCTTCCGGAGCACGTCTGTGAGATTAGCTATTCCAAATAATAATGAACTGATCCCCTACAACAGAGGGGTACAAGGGCTATTTATAGCCCCAAAAAGAAGCAAAAAACCTAAACTACCCCGGGAGCCACCGTCGGATTGAAGGGTACGACCGTCCTTCTCCCGGTCAAACGCCTCGGATGCTTGACAGGTGGTCGCTGATTCCCGAGGCGTCCCTCGCGTGACCTGCACGTGATAATCAAACAGGGATTTTACCTTTTAGAAGGGCGGTGACGTCCGGGACCTCTTCCGGAGAGTAGGGTCCCGGGAGCCCAAAAGGCGGCGCCCGGGACATGCCCGGGGGGCACGGTCCCGGGAGCCTAAAAGGCGGTGCCCGGGGCAGGCACCGGAGGCCACTGTCCCCGGGCACATGGCGGCGCCCGGGCCACGCCCGGGGGGCACGGTCCCGGGGGCCAAAAGGCGGCGCCCGGGACATGCCCGGGGGGCACGGTCCTGGAGGCCAAATGGCGGCGCCCGGGACATGCCCGGGGGGCACGGTCCCGGGAGCCTAATGGCGGCGCCCGGGACATGCCCGGGGGGCACGGTCCCCGGGCACATGGCGGCGCCCGGAACATGCCCGGGGGGCACGGTCCCGGGGGCCAAATGGCGGCGCCCGGGACATGCCCGGGGGGCACGGTCCCGGGAGCCTAATGGCGGCGCCCGGGACATGCCCGGGGGGCACGGTCCCGGGGGCCGAATGGCGGCCTCGGGACATGCCCGGGGGGCACGGTCCCGGGGGCCTAAAAGTCGGCGCCCGGGGCAGGCACCGGAGGCCACTGTCCCCGGGCACATGGCGGGGCCTGGAACATGCCCGGGGGGCACGGTCCCGGGGGCCAAATGGCGGCGCCCGGGACATGCCCGGGGGGCACGGTCCCGGGAGCCTAATGGCGGCGCCCGGGACATGCCCGGGGGGCACGGTCCCGGTGGCCGAATGGCGGCCTCGGGACATGCCCGGGGGGCACGGTCCCGGGGGCCTAAAAGTCGGCGCCCGGGGCAGGCACCGGAGGCCACTGTCCCCGGGCACATGGCGGCGCCCGGGACATGCCCGGGGGGCACGGTCCCGGGGGCCAAATGGCGGCGCCCGGGACATGCCCGGGGGACACGGTCCCGGGGGCCTAAAAGTCGGCGCCCGGGGCAGGCACCGGAGGCCACTGTCCCCGGGCACATGGCGGCGCCCGGAACATGCCCGGGGGGCACGGTCCCGGGGGCCAAATGGCGGCACCCGGGACATGCCCGGGGGACACGGTCCCGGGGGCCTAAAAGGCGGCGCCCGGGGCAGGCACCGGAGGCACGGTCCCGGGAGCCTAAAAGGCGGCGCCCGGGGCAGGCACCGGAGGCCGCTGTCCCTGGGCAATCATGAACTTACCTGGACTTGACCGCGTGGAGATTTCCCCCAACAGAACCAACAATGGAACAGTACCAGGAACGAAAATACAGTAGTATTGCATTGCATTGCTGAACTGAATAACTGGATTTCATCTGAAGATTTGCAATGGCAATTGTATCTAATTTACTGGATTGAAGACTAAATTGGATAAGAAATTAAGTTTCAAGATAGATTACCTGGTTTGGAGTTGAATTGGACTGGATTGGTTCAGCAAAGTTTGATTGGAGTTGCCTTCACTGGAGTTTGAGTATATTGCTCAGGGTTGGATTTGAAGTTGAGTAGATAGTGCAGTAGAGTATTTCATTGGATGGATGTGTATACAGGTTACCCACTGCTGCTGTTAAGCATCTTTGATTCCACTGTGTGTGTATGTGTGTGCCTTCTTCTTGTCCATAGATATATACTGTGTATGATGGTTGTAGATATGGATTTGTGTGTGTTTTGTTGACTAAAAGAAAGCAGTTGGGTGACCTACTAGATATATGTGGATGCGTGTATGTATGTATGCTACTGCTACACTGCAATTCCTATACCATATACACATACCACCTTTTTCTCTGTTTTGCTTAATCCTGGAGGATGAGGTGGTTTCAAATGGGTGTGTTGGCAACAGTGTAATGAAAGTCAAAGAGGTAATCCACTATTGCTTTTGTGTTAAACTGAAGGGTAACTCAGTCCTCTAGTGCTAAGTTGGAATTATCTTTTAGAGATTCAGAGGAACTAAATTCTGGAATAGGGTATTTAGGGTAAAAATGAATAGTGTTTTACTTGAAAAGGTTGAAACAAAAGATAATTGAGTTTTTGGGTCGAATTAGAGTGAAGTGCAGTAGGGCAACTTCAATCAAATACATGGTCATACAAGACTGTGCAATCAAATCTGAGTTTGGAATTGTGTAGAAGAATTTAGCTATTTTTAGGATTTGAAGAACAGAAGAAAGGACCTGATTGTAATAAAATCCAGACCAAAGTGTAAAGAGTGGTTAAATGAATTTATTTGACTGTAAGGTTTTAGTAATAGTATGCAAGCATATAAACATCCAGAGTTTTGCATTTACCATGCAGGAAAATATGTTTGATGTAGTGAAACAGTAATTTTAGGGTTTTTTTAAAAAAATGGCATGCATGCTAGTGCACTTAATGATTTTTAAACTTCTCTAGAATGCAAATGGTGAATAATTAGGATTGGGAGCTAGAGAGAAACATGATCTGGGGTTGGAATAGAGCAGAATTGGCCTGATAGATTCAAAATTTGGGGTATAATAGTCGACAAACATATTTTGGATGCTGAGTGAAATCGAATTTTCAAGGGCTGATTTTAGGGAAAACGAAATTTTTGGGCCCTGATTTTTGGTATGTGACAATTTTTCTTTCCATTTTCTCTCTTTTATTTGATCTTTTTATTTCGTTCTTGTTTTCCTTCCTCTCTTTTCATTTTCTTTTGTTTTCTTTTCATTTTTCTGGGGTATAATATCTCTATTCTATGTGCTGCTAACTCCTGTCCCTCTCAAGTGCTTCTTGATGTATGCGACAATCGAGCAGTGTGATAAGTATTTCATTAGTATACATTTTGCCCTAAGTTAGTGGCCGTTTCGACTCTAAAATTCATTGATGAGTTATTTTATAAAACTTTTGAAAGATATTTACAATCCACTTTCATGAGTTTGATCTTCATGTTTCAAGGAATAAACGTGTCAAATTTGGAAGTATTTCGACATAGTTTGGATAGAAAACAAAGTAGATGAATCCAGACGAAATACGCGAAGAAATCAGGGTTGAAATTGACTCCACGAAGCCCCACAAGCAAGGCACAAAGTGCCCCAATTGAGTCCCTGCATGTGTGCCCAGGGCCTAGTTGGGTCCCAATTGAGTCTCGAGTCCAGGTCTCAGTCGGGTTCCAATCGGGTCCCGAGTCCGGGTCTCAGTCTAAGTCTGGGTCCCAGTTCCAGTCCCGAGTCCCTGAGCCCCTGCCTGTCCGGGTCCCTGCGTTTTGGAGACCAATTTAGAGTCATTTTGAATTGTTCTTTTTGAAGAGTTGTAATCAGTTAATTTTATGACTTTTGTATACAAATAGAGGGGTTTTTAACTTAGTTTTCATGGAGTTTTAGAATTAGTATTTGTTTAGATTAGTTTTTAGGTTAGTTTAGCCCCCCTCTATTTGTTTTCAAGTTTTCTTCTAATTTTTCTCTTATAAGCCGACGTGGATAGCAACTTTGCTATTTTTATACAATTTAGTAAGCTTTCCTTAATTATTTGTGATTTCTTTGTTTTTATGGCTTTTTGAGTAATTCTCTTCTAGGGTTAGGAATGACATAATCTGGAGGGCTTAATTCTTCCTTGGCTCCATTTTGAAGTTTTGTGACTTAGTTTCTCGCGTTTTCTTCCTCTAAATCTTAATATCTCTCCTTAGCAGCAGGTGTAACAACAGAGCCTAATCAAGAACTCAGGGGAGTTCTTGAGTTCTTTCGACCGAGCAATTGCGCTATAACGTGAAACTCCTAAACAAGAGAGGCTCTCGCTAGACTTAATTGTGGAAGCGATCCTCTGACCATTGTACTGGTGACTGTATTGGCAACTTAATCTGTCTTAGAAAACACTTGAAATTGATTCACAATTCACTGGTCTTGATTAGAATTACGCCTGATGATTATGGAATTCCCAAAACTCTAGATTTTCTCTCTCAATTTTTGAAACTCTAATCTATTACTTCTTTTTTTTAAAACCTTAGATTTCCAACACTTGTAATTTTCCTGCTTTCAAAACCCTAAATTGGTAGACTTTAGTTGTAGTTTTAGTTGTAACTCTCAAAAACCAATTCTTGCTCTGATTTAGTTTGCAATTTATTAATCCAAAAGACGAATATGCTTATTCCTCGTAGATTTGACCCTCAAGTGCTCAACGTTCAATCGTTCAAAATGCACCCTTTTTAAGAGTGTCACAATGACTCTAGACTTGTACCTCTTGATCTCGAAACTGAGCGTACGTTCAGGAAAATTCTGAGAGAGAGAGAGAGAGAGGCAACAAGTGAAACATATGATGGCTGATCGTGATCCCCCTTCGCAACTTCTTTGTGATCTCTGGGCCCTTATCGATCATGAAGCCATGTTAGGCACCATTCAACCGGCTATTCGAGTGAACAATTTTGAGTTGAAGCCAGTGCTCATTATGATGGTCCAACAGATCCGTTTTGGAGGATCGGCCACCGAGGATGCTAATGAACACATCTGTACTTTCCTTGAGTACTGCAATACTTTTAAATACCATGGCGTGTCTAATGAAACTATTCGTCCTTGATTATTCTCTTTCTCTCTACGACATGATGTGTGTGCATGGTATCATTGTTTGCATGTAGGTATTGAGATGACTAGGGAGTAGCTACTCAAAGCGTTCTTGGAGAAGTTCTTTCCATCATCCAAAATTGCGGAAATTAGAGCGCAGATCACAGGATTTGTTCAGCAGGAGGGTGAGAGCTTGTACCACACATGGGTGCAGCATCAAAAGTTTCTCTAATCATGCCCACACCATGGTTTGGAATGCCGGTTTGTACTTCAGATCTTTTACAAAGGACTGTCGTTTGCTACTCGGGCATATACTGATGCCGCTACAGGTGGTGGGATTGCCGACGATTTGGACTCGGGGTCTTTAGTCGATCTTATGCAGATTTTGTGAGTAGTAAGGCCTTTCAAAGTGTCCCTCCGGAAAGGGATGATGAGCAATGTCTGTTGGGGCACAAAGAGATTTATACAGGTTCAGGCCCTCGATGGTGGGAGTAACAGCCCTACGTCCTGTTGTGATTTCACTATATATGAAAAATGTTTACAAAGTTGAAGAAAAGATCATCACAGGCGAAGATCTTTTCTGTGTTGTTGTCTAAAACTGACTAAACTAACTTAAGAAAGCTTGTGCTTGATCTGTCGTCGTCCTCTCGCTTTGTACATTTACTCACCCTTTTATACCGGTCAAAAGGGTGCTAATGCATAACGGTTTTGAACGGTTGTAGAAGTGCAGAATTGGTAACCGCACTCAATTCCCAAGCAGGCTTAACATGTGCAATTAAGGGATAACCGCACATGTTAACCTCCTGACAGTTGTCTTCATACGTGGAAGAATCATCACGATTCTAAGGATATGCCTGTTGCAGAGCTAAGCAATCCCGAGTTACTATGGTCGAGGGTAGTCAACAACCTTCTGACCGCGCATCGTCTGCGACCTCCTGACCGCGTAACATCCACGACCTCATGATCGCGCAAAGCATGCGACCATAAATTACTCCTGTGTCCGCGCTTCTTAGGTCGTCTGAGACCATAACAGCGGACCTTTAGACACTTGTCTGGTTCAAATCCGTCTTGAACTAGATGCACATTATTTCGAACTAGCTTGGGTAACAATCCTCGTCAGCTAGCCCCCAAATTTGAATAAAATGAAGAGACATATTTACTTCAAATTTTAACCCTGCATTGGATAAGTGACCCGACGCTTTAACTTCTATACTTAGTGGCGCACTAAGTGCGATGATTTATTTCCCGAGACGGGTTCTGGGTTGTTCTTGACAGGTAATGATAGCGCTGCTGACTTGTTTTTTAACCAGAGATAAAACTGTAAATATGTTTTAAGAACTCGAGGCATTCGCAAATACGAACCGTCACCCCTGGGTGCTATAAATACCGAAGCCCCTTAGTCCTAAAACTTCACAAGTTTTTTCTTGGCTAAGTCTTTTCTAGAGCTATCTCCTCTTTTCTTATGTTTTCATCTCAATGGCAGATCAAGACTCCAAGAACATCATTGAGATTGAAAGTGATGAGGAATCACTGGAACTTGACTTCGACCAGAAGGTATGTACCTTCAAAAGATCTAGTTTCAGTTCTTGTCTCGGTCATTCTCAAAGTAGTGTACTTTGGAACTTTTTCAGGTTAACGAGGAACAAATTCCCCCGAAGAAAAAAGCAAAAGTTGACGAAGGATCCTCCAGTGGTGTTGCAGCTGTAGGTGCAAGGGTTAGGGATGCATCATTGCTCTCTCTTCCTTTGACCCCTATAGTTCTTCCTATGCATGCTACTCCATATGTTGGAACATCATTTTTGGGGATCCATGATAATCCCGGAGGGACCCCTACATTATCGCGAGCGGACAATGCAGCTGCTCTTGATCAGACTTCACAGGATGATCAGCTTTCTCGTGGGAAGGTTGCACTTTCGCGACCAGGTGGTCCTCGACTTTCGTCGGGTGATCTGCTTTTTGGAGGAAGTTATTATGCATCTCCCCATTCGACTCCAATGCGAGAATTGGTAATTATCTCTATTCCCCCTTTGAGTCGTTTCGTCCTCAAAGCTAACACATGTGAATGCAGGAGATGAAAATTTCCAGAGCCCCCAGCGACCAGTCTGCTAATGTTCAAGTTCTTGGCCAGGATGCAGCCTTCGAGCGAACTCTCCAAGAAGAAAAAGGGGCGCTGGAGAAGCATTTTGAGGAGATGTCCTCGACCATCCTGCATCTGGCAGAATGTTTTGACAATTCTCGCAAAGAGGCACACCAACTTCGCCTGGAGAGAGACCATGCTCGGCAGCAGCGAGAACTCTCTGATACGATCAGGAGTAGTATTGCTTCTTTGCTCCGAGATGATGTAGATAGGCTTAGAGTAGTTGCTAGTTCTCTTGGGGCAGTCAGTGTAGATCCTACTGATGCCAATATGTCCTTAGGAGAACTTTGTAAACTTCTCTCGGATCAGGTTGATGCTTTGATCACCTGTATCCCTTCTGTATGTAAAGATTGTCAGAAATAAAAATTTCCTTTTCCTTACACATCTTGATTTCTCAAGAGGATTATGCAAGACTTATAATCCCGAGTTAATCTCTGTGCGAAAACATGGTCACAAAAAATGTCTTCGCGACCAAACATACACAGGTAAATCCCTATCTGAAGTATGGCTTCACGACAACTTTTCCGATCAGAAATGCATTGAAGTGCTATACCGTGACTAGAATTGGTATTGCGATCAGAACTGAAACCGCGATAGAACATAATACCTTGATCGAGTGACAATCGTATATGTTGCGATTACCCACTCGCAGCGATCACAGAATCACATTGCGATCAACATGCAAATCTCGAGACGATCACATAACTGCGTTGTGATCAATACATAAAAATTAGTTTACAAAAGTCATGAGGGATTATTTCCTCAATAAACTTTGTAAAATTTTCATGTTTTTATGTGCACCCTAGCCCCAAATTCGAAACAAAAAATAATGAAAATATATTTTGTTCTGGATTC